>LR738711.1:863730371-863795943 GCA_902687465.1 Secale cereale
GTGCTTGGGAAAGAGAGATGCCGGGTGACCTAGCTAGAGAGTGGGGGAAGAGATGTGTGCATGCCCAAGAGACAAAGTGATAGAGACCTATATTGGGGTCCGTACTTTAGAAGAGAGAGGGGTGTTAATGTGCTCGTGTGTTGGTGTTTGCGGGAGAGAATGACTTCTCTCTATGTGTGTGTGTGTGGGGGGGGGGGGCGACGAGGGGGGGGGTAGCTTTAGATAAAGAGTGAGGTGTCTATATTTGAGGGACTTTAGTGTAATTGAGATATACATGGTCAATAGTGTGTGCACTCAAGGTTGATGAATTTGTTTCACAGTATGGACTATGAGATAACGATACTTTTGAACATGTGTGATATACTTTGATGTACCAGAATTACAAACCTAAGATTGGAATTCTGGAATTCGACTCCATCATTAGCTTTTGTAATGCATTTAAACGGAGGTACATTTTTAAGCCGGGATTTCGTGATTTCAAATTCATATATCAAACCTAGAGATATACACATACAAGCATGTTCAAACGTTATAATCATCCACTTTATTCATACACATACACATTTTTGCTTTTGTCATCATATTTAGGATAAACACATTTGGAAGTACATTTGAATTGGACCATATGATGGTATTTGCTTGTAGTAGCTCAATGATCCATATTTGAATTGAATGGGCAATCTAAGTTTCGAGTTGGAGACATTGATTTTCAAAACTTGCACTTTTTTTTTGCGTGCAAAACAAACAAATTCTCGGCCATGATATCATAGTCGGCCGTACAAGAGCAGAAAATAATTTCAGGTGCCAAAAGCTTTCAAACTTCCCGCTGACATCGAAATATCTCGCGCCCGAAAGTTTTGCCCTGTGATATTCCTGTTTTACGCCTGCCACATGAACAAAAAAGGGCTGCTATGGTAACTCCATTGTTTTCCCCTCTTTGCCCCCAACATTCTTCCCCAGAGCCCCTCCCCTTCCCCTCCCCGACCCGCCCAACCACGGCAAGCCACCGAATCTAGTCCTCCGCCGCAGTGGTGGACCTAACACCCCGACGGATCTACCTTCCGCACCTTGGAACCCCCAACTGCCAACTCACCACTTCACCGGAGCCGCTTTAGCGACTGGCTTGTACACCGCTCCAGATCTCCTTGACCGCCATCATGGTCCACCGCAACGGATCTGCTTAACCGGCGCCCTCGTCGACCACAGTGTAGGCCCTTCACTGACTCCATCGTCCGTCCCTTCGCCGACCCTACATACAAGCCCTCGTCCGCCACAACAGATCTGCCTCACCGAAAGCACTGTACAACACGCCCGCCGAAGCCTTCGTCCACTGCACCGGACCCGCTCCACGGATGCCATATTCAACTCCACCGGCCCTGCTTTACCGATGCTCCAGCCTCATTAGGTTATTTCGATCTGTACTCCTTTGGTTTTTCTCTTTATCGTGCAACTGTTCACTTACCACAGATGAGCTTTCTTGTATGTCGACAGCCGCCGCAACCGTAGCACCGGAGCCGCTTCAGCGAGGGCCACGGCCGGCCCAAACACAAGCGCAACACAAGCACCATCAATGATCCTTAGCTATCAAGTATGCCAACGATACCCATACGCTGCCAAGATTCAGGTACTATTATCCAACGGCCGGCGCCTACGTTCACTTTCTTAGCATAAGCACCACACCTTTGAATTTCTTCAGGGCATCATTCAGTTTTTCATGAGACGCGTTATTCTGCTTGCACCTGTAGGGCCATACTTATGGCAGTGAACATGTTACATGTGCTAAATTACATACCAGTGCACATATAGTTAATATGCTTTAGTTTTGTCCTAAGTATTACTGTAGTTCCTAGATATCACTGCCTACTATTTTACTTCTTGCATGCTATATTTATGATAATGGTGTTGTTTTGATGCCACCTGTTGGTTCCATCAGACTGCTTCATGTTCTCTATGTTTAATTACACATCAGCAAACTAGCATGTGCTTCCGCTGGTTTTTGTTCGTTTTACCCTACATTTTCTGATGCTAGCTATTACATCACTGCTACGAGCCTCTGTTCATTACTTTTTTTGTGTTCTTGATCTTCCCAAGTTGCATGACTAATTTGATGCTTCTATTAATTATGGAGCTTCCAACCCCATCAAGCAAAATATTTGTTCTTTTGGGGCTGGCACCTCGAACAAGCATAAAAATAGTGGGAAGCAGATATATTGTCGTGTATGCACATACCCTTCTTTCATTAGTTTAGATGAACCATTGATGATCAATTCGAACCAGTGCATGCGATTAAAATTAATTTTACCTAAATAGAGGGTGTAGAATAAACTACAACAAGTAGATTTGCAACCACGGGATGCTGACGATATCTTCAAAGAACATTGCAACAGCAGCGAGGCTTCACAGCAACATATGGTAAGCCGGTGTGTTTTAGTACATGTGAAATGTAATGCGTGTGGGCTGCTTTCTTGGCTTGCGCCCTCAAGCTGTAATCCTACAGAATAACAAATAGTTCAGTTGTCTTCTTTGTAGTATTGCTTGATTTGAATGCTTGTTTGTTACTTGTTACGCTATACCTGAGTTGGCCAATATGTCAGCAGTGCCTGCTGTGCTATCGTAAAGAAATGCAGGCCTAGTTCATTTGAGTCCTTAACTTTTCCTCTGAACTTCATCACAAGACTGTCTTCATAGTTTATATGAGGCCACGCTGTTAAGTGCTTTCTTAGATTATTTCAACTGCTTAGATGCCTTGGCAAATTAAATATAGCGGTGGTACACTCCCTTTCAACTAGGGATGTCAACGGGGTCCCGTTTAATCCCGACTAAAGTCCACTAGTGGTATGATAGTTCAAAAGAGTTTTGTTTTTCGAGAAAAATGAACCAGGGAGCTAGCAAAAACTAAATAGATGGGACTAGCGGTTGTCGTTTATTTGCCACCTACATCCCTAGTTTCATCTTCCCATTTTAATTTCTTTTTGGCAGATGCTGCTTCGAACCATTTAAATATAGCTTGCCATGCTCGGCAATAATTCGTATGTCGTTTACCATGTAAGCTAACTGCCTGGATCATGCGATAACTATCTCTTACTTATGTCCAGCGGAAACCTTTCAGGATGCTGTTCACACTAGGACACAATGTACAACCCCAAAATCTATTTGTGGAAGCAGTGCCCCATCCATGTTACCAGATGGTAGCAGTTCAGAGGCAACACCGCCAGAGAGCAGTCTGAGCATAGATATTATAGTTCTTGAGGCTCTACTAGAGGCAGAAAGAGATGGTGTGGCTGCCATGAATGAGGTAATCTAGATCTTGAAGCTTGAAATTATGCAATTAGCTGCACGCATTATGCAAGCAACCCAAGAATTGGAGGAAGTAAGAATGTTGCATTTGAAGACGGAGGAGGTCCTGCGGCTTCTGCTATCTAAAGCCCGGGGTAATCCCAGTTCTTCTTTAGATAGCAGTTGAAATTTTCATTAGATTATTGTACTTGCATGTTGTGTCATGTCTCTGAATGGATTAAGTTGTAACACCCCCTATGTTGTCCATGTGTTGTAATGATCCGATTTTTTTAGGCGAGGTATTCCTCAGTACTTGTATGATTGACATAAGGTGAACTGTTTTTCATGTGAGCATATTGTATTGGATGAAATAATTGTTTAACTCAATGTGTATCCAACCTACTGAATTCGAAGATCACGACATTTCTAAATCATAATCATATATAAAGCTGGAATAAATCTTTGTTGTGGTTTTGAATAAATAAATAATAAAACGTAGAATTATCTGTGGATATTCGTAATTGAATAAAAATTGGATTTGGATTTAGTTGCCTGGGCCCAGGGCAAACGTGAATGCTAATTCTCCCAAGTTTTGAACGAAGCGGCTAAACACCCACTATCATTTGTGGGCTGCCCAAAGCAAGTGTTTGCAAGATGGAAATTACTGTCTACCCCTGACACTTGACATCCTTATCGACTGGATTTACACTGCTGTCGATAGGGGTAGACTAGTAACTTCAATCAGACGTGACACGACGACCTCTGATCCCATTCAGACACGATGGGCGCCAAACGTGGGCGGCAAAACACATTTGATTCAAGCTCGTCCGAAAGACATGTGTCTCTCCATCCATTTCCCCATTCATCCACGGTGGGCGGCAAAACAAGCTCTCCTCGTCCAAAATCGATGTAGGCTAATATTTTAAATAGGGGCAGATGTGTAACTTCCCTCAAACGTGAGACAACCGCCCTACCTGTCAGCCCCGTTCATACAGCGTGGGCGCCAACCATAGACGGCGAAACAACCTCTCCTCGCCCGAAATCATTATCGGCAAATATTTGGGAGATGCGAGATTACCGTCCTATCCCCAACCGACGTGATGTCCACAATTTTAAATGGGGGATAATTTCGTTACTTTGCCAGATTTCAGACAAGCGCGTCCCAAAGTTTGAGATCCCCCCTCCCCCTCCATTTACCCATTCATACACCGTCGGCGCCACGACAACCTCCCCACTGCGGCCAGCCTCCTCCGCCCGCCACCCCATCCTCCACCTTGCCGGAGCCGCTACCCCTACCCCGTCGTCCACTTCAAGAGATGGACATCTCTCATCCACGGCGCCGGACCAAGATCTTTTCATCGTGTCGTCTCGCTTCATCGGCGTCGTCATCCACTTTGCCGTTGCCGCTCCTACGACCGCCTCATCCACGGCAACATGATTTATCCAACAACCCGGCCGTCTGCCATCTAAAGTCTTCTTCCCCGCCGCCGATAGCCATCGCACCCGCAGCCCCCTCAACGTATTAGCAGGGGCCTACACGGTGTCGCAAGAGAGGTGGTACTCTTCCATACGTGCCTAAGTTATTGATCTCACCCGGAAAATAGATCTTAAATTGTTTACTGTACTTTTCTTGTCCGTACCAAATCGTAGTGGCTAGTTGAATGCAAACATTGGTTGCGAAGTAGCTTTGTTCGGTTTGCACCTTCGGATCTGCCATGTCACGGTCATTATACTCGTAAAGCTTATGGTTTTCCCCCTTTATATTCACTACCATCATCGTAGGTGCTTCACTGCTTCGTGTCGTGCTAGCATTGCTCCTCAAGACCTCAACCCATCAAGCGAAACAAGATGCCACTCATAATTCCAAAGCCTACGTGTTGAAGTACGAATCTAATATGATGCTCATATTACTAAAATAGAAAACATTTAATTGGTCACCTAATGTTCCTATATTCGTTTCGAAAAGCATGTGCGCCACCCACATATCCAGCTAGTTCCACTTTCCTGATTTTACTCTTGATGCTTAGGGTTTTCCCCTTTTGTCTACTCTACTATGATCTGCATAGGTGTTTTCTGTCATACTAGCATTACTCCACCCTTCCAGCTAAACAAAACAACACTCAAAATTCCAAAGCTTAGTTGTTCAAATATGATTGTGATATGATACTGATATTAGTTAACAGACACATTTAATTGGTTAGCTAAAGGTCCCACTTGAGTTTCCAAATGCATGTCGCGACATATAGAGAGACAGCAGAATTGCATTTCTTTGTCACTTGTTCACTGTATTTTCTTGTCCATACCAAATCTTAGTTGTTATTTCAAAGCAAATATTGGTTGCTAACTACCCTTTGCGCAGATTGCAGCTTCAGATCTGCCATCCCACTGCCACGGTCAACACTATACTCATCATGCTTACAGTTTCCCCATTTTATGATGACCACAATCAGCCTACGTGGTTCGTGCCGTAATAGCACTGCTCCACCCATCGAGCTAAACAAGCTTAGTTGTACAAATTTAAATATGATATTATGTTGATATTAGTAAACTGAGAGATGTTTAATTGGTCAGCTAAATGTTCCTACTTTAGTTTCGAAATGCATGTGAGCCACATATGTAGAGACCGGAAGGAATAGTATTTCTCTGTGCGCTCTGGTTCATCATGGGTGGCCAACCAACATTGTATAGAAAGACTTGTAATATCTTCAATCTGCTTTCTCTTCTGCTCTTCTTTAAGATCATTCTATTCTCTTGCGGTCGACTAGTCAGGTTGAGTTATTCTCCCTTAGTATATTTTGAATCTGTTAGGTCAGGTCGACTTGTTCTTCTTTACTATATGTTGAAGCTGTCATCTGTGAAGTATCATCACTTCCGGAGCTCTCATATTTTGAGTAGTAGGCCACATTATATTAATGCACACACCAAATTATAGCATGCATGGCACCTCTTAGAAGAATTGCAGAGATAGCACAAAGGGGTTTACAGGGAGGAAGTACTGGATTAGAATCACTTCTGCACTACAAAGATAATCTCACTTGTTTTTATGTTTTCATGCATGTCAGGCATTGAACATTATCAAAATGAACATGAGAATGGGCGCACGAGAGGAATATTGCGGAACAATCCACTGGCTAACAAACTTGGCATGGTGGAGGATGGCCTATCTTATTGACCCATCAAGGTGCATGCTCTAACTTGGCAAGGTTGTATTGGTCGCACATATTTTGCATCTGACCTCTTGTATTAATTCTACTTTGTTACACCATCTGCTTAGATTAAGCATCATATATGAGTATATGCCATACCTATCCATTTTCTGTACCTATTCCATGTGTTGTCATACTATGTTTTACCAGTCAAATGTTGTTCTTTCGTAATAGATGTCCAAAAGGAAGAGGGTGATTGCAGATCCTCAAGGAGTACAAACTAGGTATTTGAAAAAGATAGTGATACCTGTTAAATTAGATAGATCAGCAGCCACATAAAACACAGGCCCAACTATAACATACTTTACCCCTACTCTAGTGGCCAAACCCCTATTAGAACTGCTGACAACCCAGCGTCAGGTACTGTCTATGGTATCAATTCAAAATTTGAAATCCTAAATTTCTGCACGTGCCTTACCTTCTCTCTTGTATGAAAACTAATTTCAGATGAATCTCCTTGCTCAAAGGATCGTAGATCTCACGACAATACTAGGCTCTGCATTGCTCTTGTCAGTACCTCTTGCCCTTTGTCAGCATACTTACACTCATTGATGTTTGATTATGTAGCATCACTGTAAATGTTCGCTTCTTTATCCCCCCTTTGCGTGAAATTATAAGATCTATATTTACTCATTGATGTTACGAAGTTTTGGATTGCTCATGTAAGTACCTGTTGTCATGTACTCCCTCTGTTTCGAATTAATTTTTGATCAATTGGACGTATTTAGAACTTAATAGTGCTAGATACATCCATTTGAGCGACAACTAATAATGGATGGTGGTGGTATAACTATACATGCATCGCGAGATAGTTGATTGTCTAGCATTACTCTGCATCTTATCTACTCTGCCCTCCACTTTCTCCAAATTATCATATCTACATTTACTCTTACCAAAATGTTGAATAAAGCCAATGCCACTTCACACGTTGATGTCTGCATTCCTCTTGTCAGTACCTTTTTCCTTGTAACGCTATACTTAATTAATTGCTATTTGATTATGTATCATCAGTCTGCACCTGAGCTTCATTATCCTCTATTTCTTCCAATATTATTTGATCTATATTTACTCTTTGCAAAATGTAGAATAATGGCAATGCTTATAAAGAATTTTCTTTGGGGAATTTATTGATTATCTTTCCATCAACATGGAGAATGGCTTTGTCCTGCCCGTGTTAACATGTAATGTAAGTTCATCCTTCTCAAGCCTTCAAACTTTGTTCTAGTATAGATTTGGATAGGCATCATTTCCTCCACTACTGTTTACATCTGATTGGATGTTTGCAACAACTACCAGTTTTAAATTGTAGTTGTAAGAACATGTTCCTTATGGAGAATAGATCCATTTATTTGCTTATATAATTGTGAAACCTGTTACGTGTCTCCTTGTTTCTCTTTCAGAGTCGTATCTCTTATGCCAGGCAGAAATTTAGGAAAGATAGTGAGCCAAACCATCTTGAGGACAGCGAGATGACCCCAAGGTCCTGTCTTGATGAAGACAATGAGTTGAAGCTACTCACCAGCAGGTGCAAGACAACCTCTATGCAGTCGTTGCCTCAATCAGTTCGACTTCTTCAGTCTCAACTTAAAGCGGAAAGGCTTGCTTCAGCTCAGCTCCGACTTGAAGCCAACGATATAATGAATATGTCAGGGGACTGCCTTGCGCACTATGGTGCCATACAGCTAGGGACGAAGCATCGATCGTTGACACAACTGAGGTCTCATCAGCTTGTTCGGCTGCTTGCGGGGCCCGAGCTTGCCAGGTCTAGTGCCTTCTGAAGTGCTCTCAGTTTTGTATATTCTTTTGTCGGCGCATTTATATGCACTGATCGCGACCTTTGATGCCAAGTGTATGTAATCCGTGGTCATGCTGCGCTTTATTATCACCAGTTGTGAACATTGATTCCCTGTGGATGTAATGTGCCGTAATTTCTTTGTTGTATAGTCTAGGTTTATTCTTTGGTCGGTATGCTATAATTTAGGCCTGAATGTTCAGTGGATCTCAGTGTTGTCGATCTTTAGGCCGGCCCGTTACTCATATGGGCCAAAACGTGGGCCTATAATCATCTTGGGCCATTAGCAGGTCTAAACCTATAGTAGTTTCCCGCCTTTAACAGGCCATGGGCTACATATTTACTGTAGTGACACTTGGCTTCCTATGGGCCATAGAAACAATGGGCCTTCTACGGTTCGTAAAAACACTGGGCCTTCTACGGGCCGTAGAAACAATGGGCCTTCTACGGGCCATATCATCAATGGGCCTTAGACGGGCCATATGATCGATTTGCCAAACATGGGCCAAAAACAGACCGCATTATGGCCGTAAACGGGCTAGAGTTGGAGTCGTCCGTTCATGGGCCAACCATAAAGGGCCGTCGTTAATAGCCCGTATTGGATGACGCTATGAAAACGGCCCAACGTATTAACGGGCCACAAACAGGCCGACTGTAACCAGAGGCTGAATTTGACCCACAAGCAAAAAATGGCAGTAACGGGCCGTAAGTAACGGAATGCAGGAAATGAGCCCAAGAATAAATAGGCCCTGAGAAGGCCGAAAGATAACATGGGTTGCAAACGGCCCAATGGATTAATGGGCCGTTAATGGGTATAAAGTGATACACTGTTCATTACGGGCCAGTTTCACCACGGGCCGTTAATGGGCCAAGAGTTACAAAGGGCCTCATATGGGCCGAAAGACGTCATGGGCCATACATGGGACAGAACTTAAAATGGGCTGGAACCATATTGGACGGCCCAAATGACGCTACTGGGCCTAATTCGTATAGGTCGTAACGGGCCCTGGGGTAGCAGGCTGTAAATGGGCTATATGCGAACATGTCGTTAACAGGCTTTCCGTGGGCCGGCCCGCCACCTTTTGACCAAGTCAAACGGGCCGGCCTTTCAACAAGAATGGGCCTCTATTCGGCCGTTCCTCGTGTCGACGTATCATAGGCGCCTTCGGTCCAATGAGTGGATGACATCTGTCCCAACGGTGAGCCGACACGTGTTTCCTCTAGCCAATGATGATTTTACACGTGGAAAATCCCCATTGGTCAGGGCTGTTAGCGGGTTATCAGATCCAAAACCGGACCCGATAGCTTAACAGCGTTCCGTTACAGTGGATGCCATGTGTCCGTCACCCTTGACGAAAGCACTCCTGTGACGCGCGATTTATCGTCATGGAAGTGGACACTTCCGTGATGATAATTTGGGTAATGTCATGGAACACTTCTACGACAGCACAGGTATGACTATCTTGATTCTGTCATAAAATTGTCATGGATGTATTGTTGGAAATATGCCCTAGAGGCAATAATAAAAGGATTGTTATTATATTTCCTTGTTCATGATAATTGTCTGTTATTCATGCTTGAATTGTATTGTACGAAAACAGCGATACATGTGTGAATACATAGACCACAACGTGTCCGTAGTAAGCCTCTAGTTACTAGCTCATTGATCAATAGATGGTCACAGTTTCCTGACCATGGACATTGGATGTCATTGATAACGGGATCACATCATTAGGAGAATGTTGTGATGGACAAGACCCAATCCTAAGCCTAGCATAAGATCGTATAGTTCGTAATGCTTAAGCTTTTCTAGTGTCAAGTATCTATTCCTTAGACCATGAGGTTGTGCAACTCCCGGATACCGTAGGAATACTTTGGGTGTGCCAAATTTCACAACGTAATTGGGTGGCTATAAAGGTACACAACGGGTATCTCCAAAAGTGTCTGTTGAGTTGGTATGAACCGAGACTGGGATTTGTCGCTCCGTATGACGGAGAGGTATCTCTGGGCCCACTCGGTAAGACATCATCATAATGAGCTCAATGTGACTAAGGAGTTAGTCACGGGATGATGGGTTACGGAACGAGTAAAGAGACTTGCCATGACGAGATTGAACAAGGTATCGGTATACCGACGATCGAATCTCGGGCAAGTACCGTACCGATAGACAAAGGGAATTACATACGGGATTAAGTGAATCCTTGACATCGTGGTTCATCCGATGAGATCATCGAGGAACACGTGGGAACCAACATGGGTATCCAGATCCCGCTGTTGGTTATTGACCGGAGAATCGTCTCGGTCATGTCTACGTGTCTCCCGAACCCGTAGGGTCTACACACTTCAGGTTCGGTGACGCTAGGGTTATACAGATATATGCACACGGAAACCCGAATGTTTTTCGAAGTCCCGGATGAGATCCCGGACGTCACGAGGAGTTCCGGAATGGTATGGAGGTAAAGATTGATATATAGGAAGTCCAGTTTCGGCCATCGGGAGAATTCCGGGGGTCACCGGTAGTGTACCGGGACCACCGGAAGGGTCCCGGGGGTCCACCGGGTGGGGCCACCCATCCCGGAGGGCCCCGTGGGCCGTAGGGGGAGGGGGACCAGCACCTAGTGGGCTGGCACACCCCCCATGGGCCTCCCCCACGCTCCTAGGGTTGAAACCCTAGGGGTGGGGGCGCCCCCCTTAGGCTTGGGGGGCAAGCCACCCCCTTGGCCGGCGCCCCCCTGGCTCCCTATATGTAGTGGGGGGAGAGAGGCAGCCGCACCTCAGCCCCTAGCGCCTCTCCCCCCGTTACATATCCTACTCCTCCCGCAGGGTCTCGGCGAAGCCCTGCAGCTTTTCCCGTTGCATCCATCACCACGCCGTCGTGCTGCTGGATCTCCATCAATCTCTCCTCCCCCCTTTCTGGATCAAGAAGGAGGAGACGTCGCTGTACCGTACGTGTGTTGAACGCGGAGGTGCCGTCCATTCGGCGCTGGGATCATCGGTGACGAGGATCACGACGAGTAAGACTCCATCATCCACGTTCCTTCGAACGCTTCCGCTCGCGATCTACAAAGGGTATGTAGATGCACTCCTTTATGCTCGTTGCTAGATGACTCCTTAGATTGATATTGGTGAAGCGTAGGAAAATTTTGAATTCTTCTACGTTCCCCAATAGTGGCATCTGAGCTAGGTCTTTGCATAGCTTCTTGCACGAGTAGAACACAAACAAGTTGTGGGCGTTGATTTTGTTCAGTTCTCTTGCCGCTACTAGTCCAATCTTGATTCGGCGGCATTGTGGGATGAAGCGGCCCGGACCGACCTTACATGTACGCTTACGTGAGATTGGTTCCACCGACAGACATGCACTAGTTGCATAAGGTGGCTGGCGGGTGTCTGTCTGTCCCACTTTAGTCGGATCGGATTCGATGAAAAGGGTCCTTATGAAGGGTAAATAGAAATTGACATATCACGTTGTGGTTTTGGCGTAGGTAAGAAACATTCTTGCTAGAAACCGATTAAAGCCACGTATAAACTTGCAACAACAATTAGAGGATGATGGGCCTCGAACCCCTCGTTGGTTACCCCAAGTGGAAGGTGTAAGATGCAGTAAGTAGAAGTGTTTTCCCTTAGCAAAGATGCCAAGGATCGAATCCCGAGAGACTCCTAGGTTCAACAAGTAGGTGTCAATTGCTACGGCGCCAGATTAGTAGCAATCAACGTGGACCTGCACACAGATACAAATAACTTTGCTCCCAACGAGTACAGAGAGGTTGTCAATCCCTCCGGCCTTGTAGTTCACAAAGGGTTAAAAGCAATATGATAGTAGTGATAGTTAGTGTTTTGCAATAGTAAGTAAATAGCGAAAAAGTAAATAGCGGGTGCGATCAATGATGGTAATATGGACCGGAGTCTCATGATGTTCACTAGCGATGTCTCTCTCCCAAAAGACGATAAACAGCTATGTGAGGTAAACAAATTACAGCTGGGCAATTGACAGGACCACGAACGCAAACCAATGCTGACTACATTGCAAGAAATGTTGAGGTTCAAATCATGGGCGGTACGCCAAAGTAAGTAGACCGAAATCCATCAATATCTACTACTAATCATCCACCTTGAGATATCTATCCAGAACATCTCGCTGGTATTAAGTTGCGAGTCCCACCCATAGTGTAAACTCAATGCAACAGACAACTGCATTAAAAGTACTTTGCGTAAAGTAAACAATCCTTGCACCCGCGGGCACAAGCACCGTTGTTTTCCCCCTTGTGGCAACAGCACATCCCCTAGACTCATGTTTCTGTCACTCAAGCTAGTCATCGAGGGGCATGAACCCACAATCAAGCATAACATTCCCTCTTGGAGTCACTACCTACTACTCGGCCAAAGCAATAAATAACAACGGAGAACATGCAAGAATTACTTATGAACAAAAATATAAAAGAGGTGAATCAAATATATTACTCAAGATCAATCTGAACATAATCTCATAATCCATCGGATCCCAGCAAACTCAACATAGCAACAGCATAAGGATTACATAGGTGCCTCGATCATGTAGGGCAGCTCACGAGGACTAATTAGTGAAGCACAAGAACGGGAGGAGAACATCACATAGCTACTGGTCATGGACTCATGGTCCAAGGGAGACTACTCACGAGTCATCCGGGAGGCGTCCATGGTGGTGGAGAAGCTCCCGGTGGTGATCCTCCCCTCCGGCAGGGTGCCGGGAAGAGTTCTCCTGGTGCTCCCGATCTTGGAAGCGGCGGCGGCGGCGGAACAGAGATGGGATCGCGAAAAGAGTTCCTGTTCTGAGGGTTTCAGAGGGTCCTTTAAATATATGCCAAAGTAGGGCACCGGGGGAGCTTCGGGGGGCCCAGGCGCCCCCCGGCGCGGCCCAGGGGGGCGCGCTGCCAGGGCGCCTGGGGCCCTGGTGCCCCCCCAGGCTGCCCTTCGGACGCAGTGTTGTTTCCGGAACGCTGATTTTTTATATAATTTTTCTGGATTTTTCTGGGTAGTTCTCGAAACATGAAAACCTGAAATACAAAAACAGCCGAAAACAGAAATTGGCACTGGGGTGCACTGGATTAGTAAGTTAGTCCAAATATGATCAAAAGTGTATGGAAGTGTATGAATATCATAGCAATATGACCCAAAAGTGGCATGGAGCAAGCAGAAATTATAGATACGTTTTGGACGTATCAGAGGACGTCTAACTTGTTCTTGCAGCATGTGCTATGTGATGTGATATGGTCAAGAAGATGTGATGAATGATATATGTGATGTATGAGATTGATCATGTTCTTGTAATAGAGAATCACGACTTGCATGTCTATGAAAATGACAACCGGCAGGAGCCATAGGAGTTGTCTTAATTATTGTATGACCTGCGTGTCAGTGAATAACGCCATGTAATTACTTTACTTTATTGCTAAACATTAGCCGTAGTAGTAGAAGTAATAGTTGGCGTGACGACTTCATGAAGACACGATGATGGAGATCATGATGATGGAGATCATGGTGTCATGCCGGTGACAAAGATGATCATGGTGCCCCGAAGATGGAGATCAAAGGAGCAAAATGATATTGGCCATATCATGTCACTCTATTTGATTGCATGTGATGTTTATCATGTTTATGCATCTTGTTTACTTAGAACGACGGTAGTAAATAAGATGATCTCTCACTAAAATTTCAAGAATTGTGTTCCCCCTAACTGTGCACCGTTGCTAAGGATCGTTGTTCCGAAGCACCACATGATGATCGGGTGTGATAGGCTCTAACGTTCGCATACGACGGGTGTAAGACAGATTTACACATGCAAAACACTTAGGGTTCACTTGACGAGCCTAGCATGTACAGACATGGCCTCGGAACACGAAAGACCGAAAGGTCGAACATGAGTTGTATAGAAGATACAATCAACATGAAGATGTTCATCGTTGATGACTAGTCCGTCTCACATGATGATCGGACACGGGCTAGTCGATTTGGATCATGTATTACTTAGATGACTAGAGAGATGTCAATCTGAGTGGGAGTTCATTAAATTTGATTAGATGAACTTAATTGTCATGAACTTAGTCTAAATTCTTTACAATATGTCTTGTAGATCAAATGTCCCACGCTCATGTTACCCTCAACTTCAACGCGTTCCTAGAGAAAACCAAGCTGAGAGACGATGGTAGCAACTACACGGATTGGGTCCGTAACATGAGGATCATCCTCATAGCTGCCAAGAAAACTTATGTCCTAGAAGCACCGCTAGGTGATGCTCCCGCCCCGGCAAACCAAGATGTTATGAACGCTTGGCAGTCGAGTTGTGATGATTACTCACTGGTTCAGTGCGGCATGCTCTACAGCTTAGAATCGGGGCTCCAAAAGTGTTTTGAGCACCACGGAGCATATGAGATGTTCCAAGAGCTGAAAATGGTTTTCCAGGCTCATGCACGAGTTGAGAGATATGATGTCTCCAATGCATTCTACAACTGTAAGATGGAGGAAAATAATTCTGTCAGCGAGCACATACTAAAGTTGTCTGGGTTGCACAACCGCTTGTCTCAGTTGGGAATGAATCTCCGTGACGAAGCGGTCGTTGACAGAATCCTTCAGTCGCTCCCACCTAGCTACAAGAGCTTCGTGTTGAACTTCAATATGCAAGGGATGGAGAAGTCCATTCCCGAGGTGTATTCAATGCTGAAATCAGCGGAGGTGGAGATCAAGAAAGAGCATCAAGTGTTGATGGTGAATAAAACCACTAAGTGAAGGAAATATGCCCTAGAGGCAATAATAAAATTGTTATTTATATTTCCTTATATCATGATAAATGTTTATTATTCATGCTAGAATTGTATTAACCGGAAACTTAGTACATGTGTGAATACATAGACAAAAGAAACTGCTAAGCTCGAACCCAAATCGGAGAAGTAAATCTTCATAGGATACCCAAAAGAAACTGTTGGGTACACCTTCTATCACAGATCCGAAGGCAAGGTCTTTGTTGCTAAGAGTGGATCCTTTCTAGAGAAGGAGTTTCTCTCGAAAGAAGTGAGTGGGAGGAAAGTAGAACTTGATGAGGTAACTGTACCTTCTCCCAAATTGGAAAGTGGAACATCACAGAAACTAGTTCCAGTGATTCCTACACCAATTAGTGAGGAAGCTAATGATGATGATCATGAAACTTCAGATCAAGTTTCTGCTGAACGTCGTAGATCAACCAGAGTACGTTCCGCACCAGAGTGGTACGGCAACCCAGTTCTGGAAGTCATGTTACTAGACTGTGATGAACCTGCGAACTATGAGGAAGCGATGATGAGCCCAGATTCCGCAAAATGGCTTGAGGCCATGAAATCTGAGATGGGATCCATGTATGAGAACAAAGTGTGGACTTTGGTTGACTTGCCCGATGATCGGCAAGCCATCGAAAATAAATGGATCTTCAAGAGGAAGACTGACGCTGACGGTAATGTTACTGTTTACAAAGCTCAACTTGTTGCGAAAGATTTTTGACAAGTTCAAGGAGTTGACTACGATGATACTTTCTCACCCTAGCGATGCTTAAGTCTGTTTGAATCATGTTAGCAATTGCCGCATTTTATGAAATCTGGCAAATGGATAACAAAACTGCATTCTTTAATGGATTTATTAAAGAAGAATTGTATATGATGCAACCAGAAGGTTTTGTCAATCCTAAAGGTGCTAACAAAATGTGCAAGCTCCAGCGATCCATCTATGGACTGGTGCAAGCATCTCGGAGTTGGAATATACGCTTTGATAAGTTGATCAAAGCATATAGATTTATACATACTTGCGGTGAAGCCTGTATTTACAAGAAAGTGAGTGGGAGCACTACAACCTTTCTGATAAGTATATGTGAATGACATATTGTCGATCGAAAATGATGTAGAATTTTCTGGAAAGCATAAAGGAGTGTTTGAAAGGAGTTTTTCAAAGAAAGACCTTGGTGAAGCTGCTTACAAATTGAGCATCAAGATCTATAGAGATAGATCAAGACGCTTGATAAGACTTTCGATGAGTACATACCTTGATAGATTTTGAAGTAGTTCAAAATGGATCAGTCAAAGAAGGAGTTCTTGCCTGACTTGTAAGGTGTGAAGTTGAGTAAGACTCAAAGCCAGACCACGCCAAAAAAAAATAGAGAGAATTAAAGTCATTCCCTATGCCTCAGCCATAGGTTCTATAAAGTATGCCATGCTGTGTACCAAACATGTTGTGTACCTTGCCATGAGTTTGACAAGGAGGTACAATAGTGATCCAGGAGTAGATCACTGTACAACGATCAAAATTATCCTTAGTAACTGGATGACTAAGGAAATGTTTCTCGATTATGGAGGTGATAAAGAGTTCGTCGTAAAGGGTTACGCCAATGCAAGCTTTGACACTAAATCCAGATGACTCTAAGTATCAATCTGGATGCGTATTGAAAGTGGGAGCAATTAGGTAGAGTAGCTCCATGCAGAGCATTGTAGACACATAGAAATTTGCGAAATACATACGGATCTGAATGTGACAGACCCGTTGACTAAACTTCTCTCACGAAGCAAAACATGATCACACCTTAGTACTCTTTGGGTGTTAATCACATAGCGATGTGAACTAGATTATTGACTCTAGTAAACCCTTTGGGTGTTGGTCACATGGCGATGTGAACTATGGGTGTTATTCACATAACGATGTGAACTATCGGTATTAAATCACATGGCGATGTGAGCTAGATTATTGACTCTAGTGCAAGTGGGAGACTGAAGGAAATATGCCCTAGAGGCAATAATAAAGTTGTTTTTTATATTTCCTTATATCATGATAAATGTTTATTATTCATGCTAGAATTGTATTAACCGGAAACTTAGTACATGTGTGAATACATAGACAAAACAGAGTGTCCCTAGTATGCCTCTACTAGACTAGCTCATTGATCAAAGAAGGTTATGTTTCCTAACCATAGACATGAGTTGTCATTTGATCAATGGGATGACATCATTAGGAGAATGATGTGATGGAAAAGATCCATCCGTTAGCTTAGCAACTTGATCGTTTAGTTTTATTGCTATTGCTTTCTTCATGACTTATACATGTTCCTATGACTATGAGATTATGCAACTCCCGAATACCGGAGGAACACCTTGTGTGCTATCAAACATCACAACGTAACCGGGTGATTATAAAGATGCTCTACAGGTGTCTCTGAAGGTGTTCGTCGTGTTGGCATAGATCAAGAATAGGATTTGTCACTCCGAGTGTCGGAGAGGTATCTCTGCGCCCTCTCGGTAATGCACATCGTAATAAGCCTTGCAAGAAAACGACTAATGAGTTAGTCAGGATATGATGTATTACGGAACGAGTAAAGAGACTTGCCGGTAACGAGATTGAACTAGGTATGATGATACCGACGATCGAATCTCGGGCAAGTAACATACCGATGACAAAGGGAACAACGTATGTTGTTATGCGGTTCGACCGATAAAGATCTTCGTAGAATATGTAGGAGCCAATATGGGCATGCAGGTTCCGCTATTGGTTATTGACCAGAGAAGTGTCTCGGTCATGTCTACATAGTTCTCGAACCCGTAGGGTCCGCATGCTTAATGTTTCGTTGACGATATAATATTGAATGAGTTATGTATGTTGGTGACCGAATGTTGTTCGGAGTCCCGGATGAGATCACGGACATGACGAGGAACCCCGGAATGGTCCGGAGGTAAAATTTGATATATAGGATGATATGGTTAGGCCAAGGGGTCAAGCCCACAGGGCATTAAGTTGGTGCAAAAGGTGTTTTGCGGAGGCCAGGGGGCCAAACGCCGGAGACCCTCCTCGGCGTTTGGGCCAGACGCCAAGGATTGTGGCGTTTGGTCCTGGAGTCCGAGTGGGACTCTTGCCTTTCAGGAAAAACCGACTTTGAGGAGGCTTTTGCTCCAAGTTTCGACCCCAGGGCTCAACATACAAATAGAGGGGGGGGGGCTAGCACCTGGAACACATAAAGATACACCAAGCCATGTGCCGGTAACCCCGAACCTCTAGTTTATCCTCCTTCTAGTTTCTGTAGTGCTTGGCGAAGCCCTGCAGAGATTGTTCTTCATCAACAACCGTCACCACGCCGTCATGCTACCGGAATTCATATACTACTTCGCCCGTCTTGCTGGATCAAAAAGACGAGGACGTCATCGAGCTGAACGTGTGCTGAACGCGGAGGTGCAGTACGTTCGGTACTAGATCGGGATGGATCGTGAAGGTGCACGACTACATCAACCGCGTTGATAAACGCTTCCACTTTCGGTCTACGAGGGTATGTAGACACACTCTCCCCTCTCGTTGCTATGCATCTAGTAGATAGATCTTGCGTGATCGTAGGAGAATTTTTGAAATACTACGTTCCCAACACTAAGTTCAAGAAGGGCAAGGGTAAGAAGAACTTCAAGAAGGACAGCAAAGGAGTTGCCGCGCCTGGTAAGCCAGTTACCGGGAAGAAGCCAAAGTATGGACCCAAGCCTGAGACTGAGTGCTTTTATTGCAAGGGAACGGGTCACTGGAAGCGGAACTGCCCCAAATATTTAGCAGACATGAAGGTCGGCAACGTCAAAGGTATATGTGATATACATGTTATTGATGTGTACCTTACCAGCGCTCATAGTAGCTCCTGGGTATTTGATACCGGTGCAGTTGCTCACATTTGTAACTCAAAGCAGGAGCTGCGGAATAAACGGAGACTAGCGAAGGACGAGGTGACGATGCGCGTCGGGAATGGTTCCAAGGTCGATGTGATCGCCGTCGGCACGCTACCTCTACATCTACCCTCGGGATTAGTTTTGAACCTAAATAATTGTTATTTAGTACCAGCTTCGAGCATGAACATTGTATCTGGATCTCGTTGATGCGAGATGGTACTCATTTAAATCCGAAAATAATGGTTGTGCTATTTATTTGAGAGATATGTTTTATGGTCATGCCCCGCTGGTCAATGGTTTATTTTTGATGAATCTCGAACGTGATGGTACACATATTCATAGTGTGAATGCCAAAAGATGTAAAGTTGACAATGATAGTCCCACATACTTGTGGCATTACCGCCTTGGTCATATTGGTGTCAAACGTATGAAGAAGCATCATGCAGATGGACTTCTAGAATCTCTTGATTATGAATCATTTGACACGTGTGAACCATGCCTTTTGGGCAAGATGACCAAGACTCAGTTCTCCGGAACAATGGAGCGAGCGACCAACTTATTGGAAATCATACATACCGATGTGTGCGGTCCAATGAGTGTTGAAGCCCGCGGAGGCTATCGTTATGTTCTCACCCTCACAGATGACTTGAGTAGATATGGGTATGTCTACTTGATGAAACACAAGTCTGAGACCTTTGAAAAGTTCAAGGAATTTCAGAATGAGGTTGAGAATCAACGTGACAGAAAAATAAAGTTCTTACGATCGGATCGTGGGGGTGAATATTTAAGTCATGAATTTGGCACGCCCCTGAGGAACTGTGGAATTGTTTCACAATTGACACCGCCCGGAACACCTCAATGTAATGGTGTGTCCGAACGTCAAAATCGTACTCTGTTAAACATGGTGCGATCTATGATGTCTCTCACCGACTTACCGCTATCTTTTTGGGGTTATGCTTTAGAGACTGCCACATTCACTTTAAATAGGGCTCCGTCGAAATCCATTGAGATGACACCGTATGAACTTTGGTTTGGCAAGAAACCTAAGCTGTCGTTTCTAAAAGTTTGGGGTTGCGATGCTTATGTCAAGAAACTTCAACCTGAAAAGCTCGAACCCAAATCGGAAAAATGCGTCTTCATAGGATACCCAAAGGAAACGATTGGGTACACCTTCTACCTCAGATCCGAAGGCAAGGTCTTTGTTGCCAAGAATGGATCCTTTCTGGAGAAATAGTTTCTCTCGAAAGAAGTGAGTGGGAGGAAAGTAGAACTTGATGAGGTGACAGTCACTCCTCCCGAACCGAAAAGTTGCGTAGCGCAGGAAGTTGTTCCTGAGGTGCCTGCACCGATAAGGGAGGAAGTTAAGGATGATGATCATGAAGAAACAGATCTAGTTACTACTGAACTTCGAAGGTCCACAAGGACACGTTCCACACCAGAGTGGTACGTTAACCCTGTCATGGAAATCATGTTGTTAGACAACGGTGAACCTTCGAACTATGAAGAAGTGATGGCGGGCCTGGATTCCAATAAATGGCGTGAAGCCATGAAATCCGAGATAGGATCCATGTATGAAAACAAAGTATGGACTTTGGTGGACTTGCCCGATGAGAGGCACGCCATAGAAAATAAATGGATATTTAAGAAGAAGATAGACGCGGATGGTAATGTGACCATCTATAAGGCTTGGCTTGTCGCTAAGGTTTATCGACAAGTTCAAGGGATTGACTACGGTGAGACTTTCTCTCCCGTAGCGATGCTAAAGTCCGTCCGAATCTTGTTAGCAATTGCCGCATTCTATGACTATGAGATATGGCAAATGGACGTCAAAACGGCATTCCTTAATGGCTTCCTCAAGGAAGAGCTGTATATGATGCAGCCAGAAGGTTTTGTCGATCCACAGAATGCTAACAAGGTATGCAAGCTCCAGCGCTCGATCTACGGGCTGGTGCAAGCATCTCGGAGTTGTAATATTCGCTTTAATGATGTGATCAAAGCGTTTGGCTTTATACAGACTTGGGGAGAAGCCTGTATCTACAAGAAAGTGAGTGGGAGCTCTGTAGCATTTCTCATATTATATGTGGATGACATACTGCTGATGGGAAATGATATAGAATTCTTGGAGAGCATAAAGGCCTACTTGAATAAGAGTTTTTCAATGAAGGACCTTGGAGAAGCTGCTTACATATTAGGCATCAATATCTATAGAGATAGATCAAGAAGCCTCATTGGTCTTTCACAAAGCACATACCTTGACAAGATATTGAAGAAGTTCAATATGGATCAGTCCAAGAAGGGGTTCTTGCCAGTTTTGCAAGGTATGAGATTGAGCACGGCTCAGTCCCCGACCACGGCAGAAGATAGAGAAAAGATGAGTGTCATCCCCTATGCCTCAGCCATAGGTTCTATTATGTATGCCATGCTGTGTACCAGACCTGATGTGAACCTTGCCATAAGTTTGGTAGGGAGGTACCAAAGTGATCCCGATATGGAGCACTGGACAGTGGTCAAGAACATCCTAAAGTACCTAAAGAGGACTAAGGATATGTTTCTCGTTTATGGAGGTGACGAAGAGCTCGTCGTAAAGGGTTACGTCGATGCTAGCTTCGACACAGATCTGGATGACTCCAAGTCACAAACCGGATACGTGTATATTTTGAATGGTGGAGCAGTCAGCTGGTGCAGTTGCAAGCAGAGCGTCGTGGTGCATTCTACATGTGAAGCGGAGTACATAGCTGCTTGCGAAGCAGCGCAAGAAGGAGTCTCGATGAAGGAGTTCATCACCGACCTAGGAGTCATTCCAAGCGCGTCAAGCCCGATGACTCTCTTCTATGACAACACTGGAGCTATTGCCATTGCCAAGGAGCCCAGGTTTCACAAGAAGACCAAGCACATCAAGCGCCGTTTCAACTCCATCCGGAATTATGTTCAAGATGGAGACATAGATATTTGTAAAGTGCATACGGATCTGAATGTCGCAGATCCGTTGACTAAACCTCTTCCACGGGCAAAACATGATCAACACCAGAACTCTATGGGTGTTCGATTCATCACGATGTAACTAGATTATTGACTCTAGTGCAAGTGGGAGACTGTTGGAAATATGCCCTAGAGGCAATAATAAAAGGATTATTATTATATTTCCTTATTCATGATAATTGTCTGTTATTCATGTTTGAATTGTATTGTACGGAAACATCGATACATGTGTGAATACATAGACCACAACGTGTCCCTAGTAAGCCTCTAGTTACTAGCTCGTTGATCAACAGATGGTCACGGTTTCCTGACCATGGACAGTGGATGTCATTGATAACGGGATCACATCATTAGGAGAATGATGTGATGGACAAGACCCAATCCTAAGCCTAGCATAAGATCGTATAGTTCGTAATGCTTAAGCTTTTCCACTGTCAAGTATCTGTTCCTTAGACCATGAGGTTGTGCAACTCCCGGATACCGTAGGAATACTTTGGGTGTGCCAAACGTCACAACATAACTGGGTGGCTATAAAGGTACGCAATGGGTATCTCCGAAAGTGTCTGTTGAGTTGGTACGAACCGAGACTGGGATTTGTCACTCCGTATGACGGAGAGGTATCTCTGGGCCCACTCGGTAAGACATCATCATAATGATCTCAATGTGACTAAGGAGTTAGTCACGGGATGATGGGTTACGAAACGAGTAAAGAGACTTGCCATGACAAGATTGAACAAGGTATCGGTATACCGACGATCGAATCTCGGGCAAGTACCGTACCGATAGACAAAGGGAATTACATACGGGATTAAGTGAATCCTTAACATTGTGGTACATCCGATGAGATCATCGAGGAACACGTGGGAACCAACATGGGTATCCAGATCCCGCTGTTGGTTATTGACCGGAGAATCGTCTCGGTCATGTCTACGTGTCTCCCGAACCCGTAGGGTCTACACACTTAAGGTTCGGTGACGCTAGGGTTATAGAGATATATGCACACAGAAACCCAAATGTTGTTCGGAGTCCCGGATGAGATCCCGGACGTCACGAGGAGTTCCGGAATGGTCCGGAGGTAAAGATTGATATATAGGAAGTCCAGTTTCGGCCATCGAGAGAATTCCGGGGGTCACCGGTAGTGTACCGGGATCACCGAAAGGGTCCCGGGGGTCCACCGGGTGGGGCCACCCATCCTGGAGGGCCCCGTGGGACATAGGGGGAGGGGGACCAGCCCCTAGTGGGCTGGCGCACCCCCCATGGGCCTCCCCCATGCGCCTAGGGTTGAAACCCTAGGGGTGGGGGCGCCCCCCTTAGGCTTGGGGGGCAAGCCACCCCCTTGGCCGCCCCCCCCCTAGGAGATTGGATCTCCTAGGGCCGGCGCCCCCTTGGCCCCCTATATATAGTGGGGGGGAGAGAGGGCAGCCGCACCTCAGCCCCTGGCACCTATCCCCCCCGTTACATCTCCTACTCCTCCCGTAGGGTCTCGGCGAGGCCCTGCAGCTTTTCCCGTTGCATTCATCACCACGCCGTCGTGCTGCTGGATCTCCATCAACCTCTCCTCCTCCCTTGCTGGATCAAGAAGGAGGAGACGTCGCTGTACCGTACGTGTGTTGAACGCGGAGGTGCCGTCCGTTCGGCGCTGGGATCATCGATGACGAGGATCACGACGAGTACGACTCCATCATCCACGTTCCTTCGAACGCTTCCGCTCGCGATCTACAAAGGGTATGTAGATGCACTCCTTTATGCGCGTTGCTTGATGACTCCTTAGATTGATCTTGGTGAAGCGTAGGAAAATTTTGAATTCTGCTACGTTCCCCAACATGTACATGCATGACAAAAAACGTGACCTACTGTGACAAACACGTATCATCATGGAAGTGTATTTTTTTTGAAGTGATATACCTTCCTCAAAACAGCCACCATACCTACCTATTATGGCATTTCCATAGCCATTTTGAGATATAGTGCCATGTAACTTTCCACCATTCCATTTATTATGACACACTCCATCATTGTCATATTTCCCTGCATGATCATGTAGCTGACATTGTATTTGTAGCAAAGCGACCATTCATAATTTTTTCATACATGTCACTCTTGATTCATTGGACATCCCGGTACACAACGAGAGGCACTCATATAAAGTCATATTTTGTTCTAGTATCGAGTTGTAATCCTTGAGTTGTAAATAAATAGAAGTGTGATGATCATCATTATTAGAGAATTGTCCCGTGTGAGAAAAAAAGGCCAAAAAAGAGAAAGGCCAAAAAAAAGAGAAAGAGTCTCCAAAAAAATTAGAGAAAAAGAGAGAAGGGACAATGCCACTATCCTTTTTTCCACACTTGTGCTTCAAAGTAGCACCATGATCTTCATGATAGAGAGTCTCTTGTTTTGTCACTTTCATATACTAGTGGGAATTTTCATTATAGAACTTGGCTTGTATATTCCAACGATGGGCTTCCTCAAATGCCCTAGGTCTTCGTGAGCAAGCAAGTTGGATGCACACTCACTTAGTTTCTTTTGTTGAGCTTTCATACATTTATAGCTCTAGTGCATCCGTTACATGGCAATCCCTACTCACTCACATTGATATCTATTGATGGTCATCTACATAGCCCATTAATACGCCTAGTTGATGTGAGACCATCTTCCTCGTTTTTGTCTTCTCCACAACCACCACTCTATTCCACCTATAGTGCTATATCGATGGCTCACGCTCATGTATTGCGTGAAAGTTGAAAAAGTTTGAGAATACTGAAGTATGAAACAATTGCTTGGCTGAAACCGGCGTTGTGCATGATTTGAATATTTTGTGTGACGAAGATGGAGCGTAGCCAAACTATATGATTTTGTAGGGATGAACTTTCTTTGGCCATGTTATTTTGAGAAGACATAATTTCTTAGTTAGTATGCTTGAAGTATTATTATTTTTATGTCAATATTAAACTTTTGTCTTGAATCTTTCGGATCTAAATATTCATGCCACAATAAAGAAAATTGCATTGATAATTATGGTTGGTAGCATTCCACATCAAAAATATTGTTTTTATCATTTACCTACTCGAGGACGAGCAGGAATTAAGCTTGAAGATGCTGATACGTCTCCAACGTATCTATAATTTTTTATTGTTCCATGCTATTATATTATCTGTTTTGCATGTTTAATAGGCTTTAATATACACTTTAATATTATTTTTGGGACTAACCTATTAACCGGAGGCCTAGTGGTAGTTGATGTTTTTTTTGCCTATTTCAGTGTTTCGCAGAAAAGGAATATCAAACGGAGTCCAAACAGAACGAAACCTTCTCGAGGATCTTTCTTGGAACAAACACAATCCAAGAGACTTGGAGTGGAAGTCAAGGAAGCAACGAGGCGGCCACGAGGCAGGAGGGTGCGCCTAGGGGGGTAGGCACGCCCCCACCCTCGTGGGCCCCTCGTAGCTCCACAGACATACTTATTTCGCCTATATATACTCTTATACCCTGAAAACATCCAGGGGAGCCATGCAACCACTTTTCCACCGCCGTAACCTTCTGTACCCGTGAGATCCCATCTTGGGGCCTTTTTCAGCGCTCCACCGGAGGGGGATTCGATCATGGAGGGCCTCTACATCAACATCATAGCCTCTGCGATGATGTGTGAGTAGTTTACCACAGACCTTCGGGTCCATAGTTTTTAGCTAGATGGCTTCTTCTCTCTCTTTGGTTCTCTATACAAAGTTCTCCTCGATGTTCTTGGAGATCTATTCGATGTAATTCTTTTTGCGGTGTGTTTGTCGAGATCCGATGAATTGTGGGTTTAGGATCAAGATTACATATGAACAATATTTGGTTCTTCTCTGAATTCTTATATGCATGATTTAATATCTTTGCAAGTCTCTTCGAATTATCAGTTTGGTTTGACCTACTAGATTGATCTTTCTTGCAATGGGAGAAGTGCTTAGCTTTAGGTTCAATCTTGCGGTGCTCAGTCCCAGTGACATAAAGGGAACCGACATGTATTGTATTGTTGCCATTGAGGATAAAAAGATGGGGTTTATATAATATTGCTTGAGTTTATCCCTCTACATCATATCATCTTGCTTAAGGCGTTACTCCGTTCTTATGAACTTAATACTCTAGATGCATGTCGGATAGCGGTCGATGTGTGGAGTAATAGTAGTAGATGTAGAGTCATTTCGGTCTACTTGACACGGACGTGATGCCTATGTTCATGATCATGCCTAAATATTCTCATAACTATGCACTTTTCTATCAATTGCTCGACAGTAATTTGTTCACCCACCGTAATATATGCTATCATGAGAGAAGCCACTAGTGAAGCCTATGGCCCCCGAGTCTACTTTACATCATATAAGTTTCCGATCTACAATTCTAGTTTACTATTTATTTTGTAATCTTTATTTTCGAATCTATACAACAAAAATACCAAAAATATTTATCTTATTATCTTTATCAGATCTCACTTTTGCAAGTGGCCGTGAAGGGATTGAACACCCCTTTATCGCATTGGTTGCAAGGTTCTTGATTGTTTGTGCAGGTACTAGGCGACTTGCATGTAGTCTCCTACTGGATTGATACCATGGTTCTCAGAAACTGAGGGAAATACTTACGCTACTTTGCTGCACCACCCTTTCCTCTTCAAGGGAAAACAAACGCATGCTCAAGAGGTAGCACGTGTTAACACACTCTAGCATATAAGTCCCCTGTTCCATTCACTCGATCCTTCGCTACCTCGCCGTGTCCAGTAGCTCCCCCGTGCCATCGCCGTCGCCCTGAACCCCTCTGCCCCTCTCCGATTGCATCCTACGCGGTGCACAGGGCGCGGCTAGAGCGGACCGTGTCCTACTCCACCAAGTCCGGTCGCCCAAGTCACTCCCGGGCCTTCTTGAGAACGCCTGAGCCCCCTGCTCCTCTATGAATCCTCTGGACTCGCCACCCTGCCCTCTGCATGGCCTCGTCGCGCCAGAGCGCCGGCACATGCGTCGCCGTGGTTGTGCATGCCCTCGCCATCACCCGACTATATAAGCCAGCCCTGAGGTGCCCCGACCTCAGCAAGCTCTTCTACACCCTCTAAGCAACCTCCCCAACCTCTCCATTAAGCTCTAGGAGCTCTCCTTGCCTCCAATGGCCGCCATGGCCGCTTCTCGGTTCCGCCTAAATTCCGGCAATGGGGAGCCCCTCACTCCTTCTCTTCTCCACCAGAGTCCCTACCTAACTCCCCGAAGCCTCCCCGCACTCCCACTCCTCCTCCGATGGACTCTAGCCGCGAGTTCATCGGCGCTTGAAGCTGCCGCCTAGCAAGGCCAAAGCCCTGCCCTCTCTCGCAATCCCCAGAGAGCTTGGCACCCCCAAGCGGGCGCGCCTCATCGGCATGAATGCATCGATGGCCAAAGCTCGGGCGAAGGTGGTCCGAGCCGCCGGGCCGGCGCCGGCGAGCGCGCGCCTCTCCTCTGAATCACGAGCGAGCGGGAGGTCGAAGGAGAAGACCCAGCTGGCGGGCCCCACCTGCGCGTGGACCCCAACAGTCAGCCACACAGTGCGTTGACCCGGTCCCGCCGACATGGATAACTGAAAGTGTACTTTGCGTTTTATGTTTTCTGTAGTTAAAAGTGTATTTCCGTACGGTCTATGACTGAAATATGTTGTGTCTGCAGGAAAGTGTATTTTCCCAGAAGGAGCTTTCTATTTAGCAGTCAGGGACTTGGTGGTGAATATTTATTTTACAGATTAGTCTCTGGCATTCAACTGACGATATCTCCACGACCGTAGCTCCGAATCAGGTGATTCCAAAGCCCACGTTCTCGTCTTGTCGAGCCCGTTATGTTGACACCATTTTAATTGTGTTGTAAAAAATTGAAAATTGCCATTTTGACCTTGCCCTTAATCGGCCCCCTTCAAGAGAAAAACATGTCCGTCGAATCTTTCCGCGAGTTCCTCGCATTTCCTCCCTATAACGCATAATCAAGAATTCATCACGTGATCACGATAGAATCGCATGATGGATTTGCAGTAGCCATGGTGTCCACTTGAATATTTAATAATGTTTTGCTCAGTACTACAGCTATTACCATTTCAGTTATGATTATGGATCATGCTCATCTTCATGATATATTCTTGTGCACCATGGTAGATACGTGATTACTTGTTAGTGCTATTCTCATATGTCATGCTTTTTAGCAGTACATGCTCATAATACTGGTGTTCTCCGATGCATTACCATCGCCAATTTTGAAAAGCATCTATGCTATGCATGATCATCACTATGCAATGTTCATCTGCATCTAGTAGAGCTAATGCTTTATTGTTGTTGATGTTAAGATGTATATGCTAAATGGTTGTGTTATCCATCCATGCTCATGTTGACATCATGTTCATATGCATTGTTACTGCATAATGTTATTATGACTCAACTTATTACATTCAAGTTAAACCGGACTTTAATTGAACTTAAACACCTCTTGGCTGAGTCATAGTGCCATCGAGACGAGTTAACTAGTGCAGCCACACTTGCCTGTATGGGAAGGCCCTAATGCGGTCTATTGTCATGCCTCTCGCCGGTGCCTCCAACTAGTGAATGTTATGTGCGCGTGCTATGATGTCTACTACGCAACCTTCTTCTTGTAGGCTCGTGTTAGCCCTCCAAGTGTAGAGTTTTGTAGGACAGTAGCAAATTTCGCTCAAGTGGATGACCTAAGGTTTATCAATCTGTGGGAGGCGTAGGATGAAGATGGTCTCTCTCAAACAACCCTGCAACCAAATAACAAAGAGTCTCTTATGTCCCCAACACACCCAATACAATGGTAAATTGTATAGGTGCACTAGTTCGGTGAAGAGATGGTGATACAAGTTGTCGGGGGAAACTGTCCTCCCACGAGCACCTATGGGACCAGAGCCCCTTCTACGTTGCGGTAAGGGAGCGGAGGGAGCACGGAGAGCAGATCGAGGAGCGCACGCGGGCAGTTTTACCCAGGTTCGGGCCGCGCGGACGCGTAAAACCCTACTCCTGCTTTAGGTTGTATTGAGTTCTTGAGCTCGGGAGCTTGAAGAGCTACAGTACTAGCTACACCGAGCGAGAGAGTTGTCTAGGTTTCGAACCCCCTCTACGTTGTGCATGGGCCTCCTTTTATAGCTCAAAGGGGTCACCGACAGGTGTCAACGTAGAGGAGGGTAAAAGTGTAAATTTGGTGGTAGTTGTAACAGTGCATGAACAGTATATGAACAGTGGTCTTCACCTAACTTTGACAGTGGGGGACAAGGGCATTAAATGCCCGTCGCCGTCGCCCCCAAAAGCGTCCGTCCATGCTTCTCCGTTCGCCACGGCTGTAGCCTCGTCACCGTGGCTTGCCACCGTGTGCCCCAGGCTGCACAGTCGTCTGCCATGCGTCCCTGGAAGGGCCCCAGGGTGACACGTGGGCAGATGAGCTGGAGCGCGGGCACACAGCGTAGGTTTCCCCGGCAAGCACCTTGCCGGGGTAGTGATCTTGCCTGGCCCGGAAGCTTGTCGCTCTCCGGGTCCTGCCTGGGCGCATGATGCGCCGAGGCATCTCTTGAGATATGTAGTCCTTGGCCTTCCTGGCAAGCTCCTCTTGCCAGGGTCTTGTGCTAAAGTGATAACCATGAGCCTGGTGCGGCCCTCCCGGCAAGCTCCTCTTGCCGGGACATTGATCTTCTAACTTGTATACTTTGTTCTTGAATGGCTTCATAGGGACCGGAAAGGTTCTTGGCGAGCACGTGGTGAGCCCTGCCACGGGAAGCTGCTACTGCCCGTGCACAAGTTGGGGTACTAAGGTACCCCTATCTTAGTACACCGACAGGAGCCCCCGGGCCTGGGCCACACACGATGCCGAGCGCTGTTGGGCCAGGCCCAAGACAGTTCACGGGCACACGCGGCCCACGGCAAGCCGTATCCCCTTCCGTATCCGCCGCGTCCCTCCCTAATGGCACGCGTCGATTGCGGCGTCGTGGGAGAGATCGTGGCTTGTTCTTTAATGGGAAATGCGGAACGTCCCCCACTTCCCCCTTAAAAGCAGAGGAAGCATGGGCAGTTCCCTCCATCGTCTTCATTGCGCCTTGATTCTCCAGAAACCCCCGTCGCCCTCCGCCTCCCAAAGGTCGACAGAGAGCCAAGCCCCTCCCTTCCTCCGCCGTCTCCCGCATCCGCGGCGCCGTCGACCTCCTCGCCTCTTTCCTCGCCGCCTTCGTCATGGCTCCGAAGAGCGACAAGGCGAAGAGTGACAAGGCCAAGAAGGAGAAGTCCGAGCAGGCGGCGAAGCTGGCAGCCCTGCGGAAGAAGTGCGTGGTCTTCGCGCCGAGGCTTGGCGCGAGGGAGCTGCGGGACAAATACTATTTGTTCTGGGCGAGGGAGACCAAAGCTCATCCCCGCACCAGAGTCCTCCCCGCCGTCGCCGTTGACATGTTCCCCGGCGGGTACTTTTTCTTCGCAGCATTCTTCCATTGTGGTATGTGTCCTCCGTACTCGGAGTTCTTTTGTGATGTAATGAATATGTATGGCCTCCAGCTCTTAGATTTCACCCCCAACGCCATCCTTACGATGTCCGTTTTCGCACATCTGTGCGAAAACTATGTTGGGGTTCATCCAAATGTAGCCCTTTTCCGCCACTTCTTTATGCCTAGAGTAGAGTCTGGTGCTCCCCTCTCCGGCGACATCTCCTGGATCTTCAGGTTGAATAAGAAGGACTCGTACCTGAAGGGAGAGCTCCGCGGCAAGTGGGAAGAGTGGAGAGCCGATTGGTGCTGGGTGCTGGAAGCTAATCCTGAGCCCTTTACCGCGCCGCGCCAGACAGCCATAGTGCGCGGCAGGGATTGGAGTGAATTGGCCCCGGAGGACAGCAAGCTTCAGATCGCCCTCATTAGGATCATTCGTCTCCGGGTCGCCAATCTGACTATTGGAGAAGTTGGAGCAGATTTCCTCCGCCGCCGCATCGCCCCTTTACAAGAAAGGAAGAGGCCCGCCTGGGAATTCGGCAATGCGGCAGACATCATGAGGCTGCGCCCTGGATTGAACTATAACTTCACCGTCTTGGAGTTGAAGCGGATGGTCCGGGAGCTCTTCAAGCATGACCCGGCCCACCCGGAGTGGTTCAGACCTTCCCGGGGAGTGGTGCCGCTGTGCAACAGCACTTCCTGCGATTCCATACGCGCGATAATGCCCGAGTGCGACTCCCATGGCGTCGTCCCCACTTGGCTGGAGCCTCCACCGGAGACTGTGCTGACCTTCTTCGACAACTTGGTCGAGAAGCCCCGCAACGCCGAGGAGGATAAGGGCCTGACCCGGGATACTACTGACCGGGATGTAGCTTACATCGCCTCCAGGATGGAGGAGGCCGCCGCAGCTGCGGCTGCGGGCGAATTCGGATACACTGTGGACGAGGCACAGGCCACGGACGCAGTAAGTCAAGTAGAGGAGGCGGAAATCCTCAAGCTGCTGAAGATTGCGCCCGAGGAGTTTGCCGGGGAGCCTTCCGTGAAGTTTGCCGGGACGAGCGAGGTTGCCGGGGGGAGCGAGGCCGCCGGGCATGGCACTGAGTCCAGCGGGCCTGCCGAGGAGGAGGAGGGCGCCGAGGCTGGAGATTCCGGTGAAGACTCTGGTGGATCTCTGAATCTTGACGACGATGCCTCCTCGTCCTCGGAGAACTCTCCGCCTCCACCAAGCCCTACGCAACAACCGAAGAAGCGCCTCCGCAAGGCAGCTGAGACGGCGAGGCCACAGGCGCCTCGACAGCAGCCGAAGCGCCGTGCGACGCGTGCCACCAAGACGAGCGAGGCCGTCAAGGAGGCACCCCGTGCTCGAGCGCCAAGCGGAGGGGGGCCTTCCCGGAGCGGAACGGGTGCTCCTTCTGCCCCTCGGTCCTCGGCGACGACGGGGGCCGGGTCTTCGCAGCCCACAGCCCTGAAGCCCTCCAAGCGCCCGAGGGAGCCTTCTCCTCCAGTTCCTCGCGCGGGAGCACACCAGGCGGAGTTTGACTTCTCCGCCCTCAGCTCCGACGAAGAGGAAGAGGAGTAAGTACTTGCAATTCTTTTAGTTTCTTTGATTTTGTCTTGATTTTCCTTGCTTGGTTCTGATCTTGCTTTTGTTTTGCTTTGCAGGACCTTGACCCAGCGGATGGCGAAGAGGGCCAAGATCCCCATGGTCAACAATGAGGACGACGAGCCCGTCGCGGCGACAAGCGACGCGCCGGCGACGAACTTGCCGGATCAGCCTGCTGCTCCGAGGAGCAGCCCCCAACGCAGCCCCCAGCGTAAGTCTGGTATTTATCTTTCTGCTTGACGGGTGCGCTCGAGGTTGTTGCTTGTACTGATATTTTGTTGTTTTGTGTAGAGGTGGAGCCGCAGCCGCAGGAGCACCAGGAGGTTGCCCCCGACGAGCCACTTGCTCCGCCCTCCCCGCCAAGGAGGAGCTCCCCGGCAAGGGACGGTGCTCCGCCAAGGGCGGGTACTCCACCAAGGGCGAGTACCCCGCCAAGGGCGAGCACCCCGACAAGGGAGGGCGCAAGCGGCCCTCCGCCAGCAAGGTCTGCCACTCTGCCGCCGAGGGAGAATTCCCCGGCGAGGGATCCCGTCGTCGAGGAAGTCCGCGAAGGTAAACCTTGTAGCTTCTTCTTCTTGAATTCTTCTTTTTGGATATTTGCTTGACGATCTTTCTTTTCTTTTTCTTCTGCTAGATCCTCCTGCACCGGAGCGGATGGAGACGGAGGCCACCGCTGAGGAGGAGGTGCACGGCGACGGCGGCAACGCCACTGCCACCGAGGGAATGGCTGGAGCCGACGAGCCCGCCGCTGAAGAGACCGCCCCGACCGCAGACGCCGCGGCTGGGGAAGGGACAGGCGACCGCACTGCCGGCCCGGAGGCCGCAGGATCGCCGGACGCTGCACCGGCCGCCGACCCTTCCGCCTCCGCGGCTGGGCAGGGCGTCTACCTGGAGGCCGCCAACGGGGTTTTCATACAAGTCCCGTGGGCGTCCTCGTCTCCAGCACCCGCGGAGGGAGAGACCTTTGACGGAGAGGTCCTCGCCTCCGCCGGATTGAAGGTTGTTGAAGCGCCCGGCAGCAGCGACGAGCCCGAAGAGGAGAGACTCCTTCGTCGGCTCCTGGCCTTGTACCGGGCCAGGCAGGCGAAGTTGGAGTCTCGGGAGGCTCTGGCTGCCAAGGCTGGAGCTGACTTGGAGAAGCGCGCCGCGGAGCTCCGCGCCGCCAACCAGGCGGCCCTTCGCAACTTGGCGGAGGAGCGTGAAGAGCTTGCCGGGGCGCAGCAAACCTTCCTTCTTGAGAAGGCTGAGGTCGAGGAGCAGCAGCGGTTGGCCGGCGAGGAGCTGTCTCGGCGGGAAGGGGCACTCAACCAGCGGAAGGTCGACCTCGACGCCCACCAGGACGACCTTACCGCCCGGGAGCAAGCCATCGGCGGGGCTCTGAAGGAGGCGAGGGACGCTGCCGCTGCCGCGGAGACTGCTAAGAAGGATCTGGCGGCCAGGGTGGCGCAGCTGGAGTTGTTCCTGAAGGCGAGCGAAGACAGGGTCACTGCGCTCAACGTGGAGCGGGAGAAAGATGCCCACACCAACTCTGATCTGCAGGTACGCCTCTCCGATAAGGGCCAGGAACTCACTGCTGCCAAGGACTCCATTGCTGACTTAGAGCTGAAGGTCTCCACCCTGACTGAGTCGCTCGACACCGCCCGGGACCGCGAGACGAAGCTGAAGGACGAACTCCGCAAGGAAAGTGCCTTGGTGGAGAGCGCCGCCGTCTCGGCGAACAACTTCAACTAGGCAGTGGAGCAGTGGACTGATGAGCTCGTCACCTCCGCTGCCAATATTGACGTGGAGATGATGGCGCTGAGGGCGGAGCATCTCGTGTACTCCCCGGACGAGAGTCTCCCCCACAGCGCCAAGTTGAGTCTGTTCTTCAGGGGAATTGCGCCGGCGCTTGCGCGCCTGCGGGAGAAGATCCCCGTGCAGCTGGCCGACGAGGCGTCGGCTCTGCATGGGCACCATGGAGCGGGTCTTGTCGAAGATCGTCTACCGCAACCCCGGCATCAACCTCGTCAATGTCCTCCGCACCCTGCCGCCCGAAGCTGACCAGGAGGCGTTGAAGGCGCAGGTTGCCCACATCGTCGCCAAGGTGGGCAAGATCACGAGGCGTGAAGGCGACCGCGTAGATTAGATTCCTTTCTTTCTGCTTCCCTTGCCGCTGCCAATTAAGTCATAGGCAGTAGTTGATTAGAACAGCGGCAAGCTATCTTTGTAATATATACTTTTATTTTGGGGTAGTCAATGCAGTGTTATCTCCCTTGCTTTTGGTCCTTTACTTTGTATGCTTTTTACCCTACGCTTTTAGGGAACTTGCCGGCAAGGGGCCCTTGCCGCGAGCGCTGAGCGCTGGACTCTTAGTAGCCTGCTGGCAATACCTCTGCCGGCAAGAAACCTTGCCGCAGCTAGTCGCAGCACACTTAGGTTGCTGAGCGAACTCGAAAACGAAGTAAGGGCGCGACACTTGTCGCAGCTCACTTAGGTCGTTGAGCGTGCTCGAAACAAAATAAGGGTGCGGCTAGCCACGGGTAGGTTCCTCCGCGCACAGGTTTTCCATACAAAGTGTGGTTGTTCAAGGAAGACAACTAAAAAATTTGAAAAATTTGAAGTACTCAAACTTTGGTAACTTAGCTTTCATAGGTTGTTTGCTCCCCGATAAGGCTTCTCTTTCTTGAACAGTACTTGGTTCATGCCTCCATCTCCTTCCCCCCCGGCAAACTTGTGCGCGAGGAATATTCCTTCTACTTAAGAGGGAAAGAAAAAGAGGAGGAAAAACAAGTATAGGGCCTCACGGCTTGCTAGTGCTTACCGGAGATCTGCGTTGCACAAGGTGTCAGATGATGCATGCAAATAACAAAGAAAAGCATGGAAATGACAAATAGTGCGAAGCACAAAAGCTTTACTGATGCACGGGATCTGCGCCCGGCTTTGTACAAAGGTTTACATGCAACAGCGGCAAGACTTGTACAAAAGGTGGTTGCCGGAGCGGATCACGGCAACCGCGCCTTATGGGTGAAACTTGCGAAGATGCTCTATGTTCCAGGAGTTGCTCACCGATAAGCCTTCTTCGGTCTCAAGGCGGACAGCGCCAGGCCTTGTGACTTGTCTCACCCGATAAGGGCCTTCCCACTTCGGCGTCAACTTGTTGGAATTCTTGGCGGACTGAACACGCCGAAGAACAAGGTCGCCTTCCTCGAGACTCCTGGCCCTGACCTTGCGGCTATGATAGCAACGCAAGGCCTGCTGGTATCGAGCAGCTCGTACAGCAGCCTGGAGACGTTCCTCCTCAAGGAGCAATGCATCATCTTGTCGCAGTTGCTCTTGCTCGAGCTCATCATCAGCGAGCACTCGAGGAGATCCGTATACGAGTTCCGTGGGGAGAACTGCTTCTGCTCCGTAGACAAGAGCAAAGGGTGTCTGTCCGGTGGCTCGATTTGGTGTCGTCCTGATTGACCAAAGAGCCGCCGGCAACTCCTCTATCCAGTTTCTTCCGCACTTGTGCAGCCTGTCGAAGGTTCTTGTCTTGAGTCCGCGCAGCACTTCAGCATTGGCCCTCTCCGCTTGGCCATTGCTCCTCGGGTGAGCAACAGAAGCGAAGCAGACCTTGGCGCCAAGGTCTTGGACGTACTGCATGAAGGTGCGACTTGTAAACTGCGTGCCGTTGTCGGTGATGATCCTGTTAGGGATTCCGAAACGGCAAACAATCGATCTGAAGAACCTGACTGCTGACTGTGCTGTCACCTTTCTCACCGGTTCCACTTCTGGCCACTTTGTGAACTTGTCAATTGCAACGTACAAGTACTCAAAGCCCCCGACTGCGTGGGGAAAGGGGCCGAGGATATCGAGCCCCCAGACCGAGAAGGGCCAGGACAAAGGAATCATCTGGAGAGCTTGAGCTGGCTGGTGAATTTGCTTGGCATGGAACTGGCACGCTTCACACTTGGTTACTTGAGCAGTTGCATCTTGGAGGGCTTCTGGCCAAAAGAAACCTTGCCGGAATGCTTTCCCGGCAAGTGCTCTTGCGCCAATGTGGTGTCCACATATGCCTCCATGTATCTCTGCCAACAGCTTCTGTCCATCTTCCCTGGAAATGCACTTCAACCTGACACCGTTGAGTCTTCTTCTGTACAGTTCATTGCCAACGAACTGGTACATACTTGACTGCCTGGTTATTTTCTCTATCTCTTCTGGCTCGTCGGGAAGTTCTCCAGTTTGCAGAAAGCGGACGATTTGCTGTGCCCATGCTGGAGCCTGAGGCTCAACAACAAGGACTAAAGGCATGAGGGCTGCTGCGGGAACCTCAGATTCTACGGCAAGAACCTGCGGCTCTGCCGGAGCTGATGATCCCCCGGCAAGCCTGCCGGGGCAAGGCTTGTCGGGAACGCCTGCTTCAACTGTACAGACCCTTGGATCTGCAGGAGCAAACTGTTCCTCAGCATCTTGGCTGTTGATCCTGGGGACCTTGGCGGCGGCTTCTGGAAGATCCGCCGGCAAGTAGTCGCCGGAGACCAACTTCCTCTTCTTGTTTTGCCCAACTAATGGTGTAACGGATGGCTGAGTTAACTTGAGCACGAAGGTCCCTGGTTCCACAGGTAACTTCATTGCAGCACACTTTGAGAGGCCATGTGCAATATCATTCTGAGCTCTTGGGACGTGCTCCATTTGCAGACCTTCAAAGTGTTCTTCAAGCTTCCTCACTTCATCAACATAAGCTTCCATCAAAGGGCTTTGGTAACTCTTCTTCACTTGTCAGACCACCAACTGTGAATCTCCCCGCACAATCAACTTCTTGATCCCAAGCTCGGCCGCAATTCTGAGGCCGGCAAGCAAACCTTCATACTCAGCAGTATTGTTTGTCGCTTGCTCCTTGGGAAAGTGCATCTGGACAACATACTTGAGGTGCTCTACGGTGGGCGCTATGAGTACCACGCCGGCACCGGCGCCTTGCAGCGAGAAAGCACCATCAAAGTACATTATCCATTCGTTGCTCGCTTCTTGGACGAGGGCGCTTGTCTCTGGGACCTCTTCATCTGGCGTTGGGGTCCATTCTGCTATGAATTCTGCCAAAGCCCTGCTCTGTATGGTTGAAGTACTCTCAAACTTGAGACCAAAGCTTGACAGCTCCAGTTCCCACTCGACGATCCTGCCTGTTGCTTCGGGATTTTGCAATATCCTCTTCAACGGAAAGCGAGTGACCACCGTTGTCTCGTGTGCTTGGAAGTAATGGCGCAGCTTCCTTGAGGCCATGAGGAGGCCGAAAAGCAACTTCTGCACCCCAGAGTATCTTGATCTAGCCCCCTGCAAGAGGGAACTTACGAAATACACTGGGCGCTGCACCATCTTCTTTCGCACTCCTTCCTGTTCCTGCGCAGACTTGTCCTTGTCGGGGCCAGAGCTTGTCGGGGAAGCCCCCTGCTTGTCGCTGGATTCACTTGCCGGGGATGTGGGTTCCTCATCCGCCTCCCTCTCCGCTACTAACGGAACACTAACCACTTGATTGGTTGCCGCTAGGTACAGCAGCAACTTCTCTTGTGGCCTAGGTGCGACAAGTATCGGAGTAGAGGACAGGTATCCTTTCAAGTCTTGCAGCGCTGCCTCCACTTCTGGAGTCCATTTCATAGGACCTGCCTTTTTCAAAATTTTGAAGAAAGGCAGGGCGCGTTCTGCAGACTTTGAAATGAACCTGCTGAGGGCGGCCACACAACCAGCAAGTCTTCTTACGTCCTTGATGTGCTTCGGGGCTTCAATCTGCTCGATGGCTTTTATCTTGTCGGGATTGGCTTCAATCCCCCTCTGGGACACAAAGAACCCGAGAAGCTTGCCGGAGGGAACTCCGAAGATGCACTTCTCGGGGTTCAGCTTGAGCTGGATCTTGCGCAGATTCTCAAAGGTTTCCTCTAAATCTTGGATCAGGGTATCTCTGCTCTTGCTCTTGACCACTATATCATCCATGTAGGCTTCTACATTTCTGTGGATCTGTGGCTCAAAAGTAGTGTGCACCACCCTTGCAAATGTCGAGCCTGCATTCTTCAATCTGAAGGGCATGCGTATGAAGCAATATGTGCCGCATGGAGTAATGAATGCAGTCTTCTCTTCATCTTCCTTGGCCATGAAAATCTGGTGGTAACCTGAGTATGCATCAAGGAAGGAAAGCAGCTCACATCCGGCGGTGGAGTCAACAATCTGGTCAATACGCGGCAAGGGAAATGGATCCTTGGGACACGCTTTATTCACATCAGTGAAGTCTATACAAAGTCTCCACTTCCCATTGGCCTTGCGCATGACAACTGGATTGGCTAACCACGTAGGATGGATTACGCCTCTAACCAAGCCTGCTGCTTCCAACTTCTTTATCTCTTCGGCGATGAATTCTTGGCGCTCCACGGCTTGCTTTCTGACCTTCTGCTTGACGGGCTGCGCATGAGGACAAACAGCAAGCTTGTGCTCAATTACCTTCCTGGGAACGCCGGGGATGTCAGACGGTTGCCATGCAAACACGTCGACATTCGCCCGCAGGAAGGTAACGAGCGCGCTTTCCTATTTGTGGTCGAGTGTAGCACTGATGGTGAAGGTACCACCAGTGCCGTCCTCCTTGGCGGACACCTTCTTGGTTGCCGGTGGAGCTGCCATTCCTTTCTTACACTTGCCGGTGGAGCTCGATGGTGCGTCCTCGACGGCAGCGCAACACTCCGAAGAGGTGCGTTTGCCGGAGTGGGCTCCAGAGCTCTTGCCGGACTTGGTCTTGGTCTTCCCCCCGGGAGCTTCAGCGGCAAGTGTGTTTCTCTCTGCCGCGGCTGCTGCATCCCGGTAGATCTTGTCGGCGCATATAAGCGCATCCTTCTTGTCGCTGGGGACAGAGATGACGCTTATCGGCCCCGGCATCTTGAGTACATTGTATGCATAGTGGGAAGCTGCCATGAACTTGGCGAGGGCAGGACGGCCAAGTATCCCATTGTATGGTAATGGGATATCGGCGACGTCGAACGTGATCCTCTCCGTCCTGAAGTTGAGCTCCCCACCAAAGGTCACTGGCAGCGTAATCTTCCCCTTCGGCTTGCTCCTTCCCGGGTTGATCCCTTGGAACGACCCGGTTTCTTCGAGCTCGCCGTCCGGGATCTGTAGCTTCTTGATCACAGCTGAGGAGATCAAGTTCAGGTCGGCCCCGCCGTCAACCAACATCTTGGTGACCTTGAGGTTGCGGATAGTTGGTGAGACCAACATCGGCAAGCACCCGACCGTAGTTGTGCGGTCAGGGTGGTCCTCAAGGTCAAAGATGATGGGCGTGCCGGACCACTTCAGCAGCCTGCATGACTCGACAGGCGGCTCAACTGCATTCACTTCTCGCACCCACTGCTTGAGCTGGCGGTGGGAAGTGTGTAGAGAGGCACCTCCGTCGACACACAGAACCTCTGTGGCCTTCTGGAACTCCTGCTCGATGTTGTCTCCTTCTTCCATGTCATCATCGTCGTCTTCATCCTCATCCTTGTCGCGGGCCCGGGGAGGTCTGTCACCTTGCCGCTGCTTGGCTTTGCCGCGGCGTCCTCCCCGGCCATTGAACGGCCGCTTTTTGCTGGGTTCTCCTCCGCCTCCTTGGGCCTTCTCCTTGTCGCGACGCTCGTATTCAGCCTTCTGCTGCTCTACGAGGTACTCGACTCTTTTGCAGTTCTGGAGATCGTGGCCCTTGGTGCGGTGGATCTTGCAGTACTGCTTGTCGGAGCCGTCCTGCTTGTCGGCTGCCGCTACAGGGGCGGGCTCCTTGTCGGAACCGCCAGCCTGTGCCTTCTTGGCGGGAGCCTCCTTGCCGGACTGCTCGACAACCAGCACCTCCTTGCTCTTTTTCTTTCTGTTATTCCGCCGCCGGCTTTTTCTTGCCGGGGCGGCATCCTCGCTGTCGCTTCCTCCTGCGCCAGTATCCTCTCCGGGGAGTCTCCTCCCCTCTTCGGCGCGCGCGCACTTGTCAGCCAGAGCGTAGAGCTCGCTGACATCCCGGATCTTGGTCATGGCCATCTCCTCCCTCATCCGGCGGTTACGCACGTTCTGGTGAAACGCGCTGATAACCGCGGCAGGGTGGACGTCGGGATTGTTGTGCTGGACGCGGCTGAATCTCTGGATGTATTTGCGCAGGGACTCTCCCTCCTTCTGGGCGAGGATGTGGAGATCGCTCTCCTGGCAGTGGGGTTTGTGGCCGCCCTTGAAGGCGCCGACAAACTGGTGGCACAGATCCGCCCATGAAGAGATGGATTTCTCCGGCAAGTGCATAAGACAAGACCGGACGTTTGGCTTAAGCACTAGCGGGAAATAGTTGGCTAGGATCTTCTCGTCGCGTCCCCCGGCAGCCTGCACTGCTATAGTGTAGATGCTGAGGAACTCCGAGGGGTGTGTCTTGCCGTCGTACTTCTCGGGTACATCGGGCTTGAAATTCTTCATGCTGGGCCACTGGACTTGCCGCAGCTCACGGGTGAACGCAGGGCAACCTGCCGCGTACGGCAAGTCGCCTGGTTCACCGGGCGCGTGCGCGTCGACAGCGGTCCCAGCGCGCTGATCTGACTGTCTTCGGGCTTCTCGTCGACGCTCGATGCGAGTCCGAGCGTCCTCTTGTCGCCTGTCATCGAGGACTTGGCGCTGATCGCGGCGAGCCCGCGGATCCGACGACGCCGTAGAGTCGTCGTCGACGTTGATCCGGCGGGGTGGCGATTTCTGTTTCCACGGCGGGGAGTGCACGGTGGTTGCACCCCCGGCGGTCTTGTCTCCATCGGCCTTCGCTTGGTCGACTTGCCGCGGCCGTGAGGTTGCCGACTGCTGAGGCGCGTCGTTGTTGGCGAAGGCGATGAGACTCTGGATCGTCGCCCTCCAGTCTTCGGCCTTGTCCGCCGCTGGAGGGAAGTCGAGGAGCAGCTGTGCTCTTGCTAGAGCTTCTGCTGGAGAGGAGGGGAACGGTGGCGAACGGTGCGAGGAGCGGGACACGCTCGGACTTCTAACTACGTTAGAAGGAGCATGTTCCCGCCCCGGCGACCGCGCCTTGCTCGTACCAGCGCGCTGGCCTTGAGCATCCCGCGATCCTCCGGCTTGGCCACGCCCCAGCAAGCGTATGGTACCTCCCGTACCACGCCGCTGCTGGTCTTGCACCTCCTGGGAGGGACGTGGGGCGTGTACTGACACCGAGGCTTTGGAGTTCGCCTGGTCGTCAGTCTTGTCCTTGGACTTGGTGGCGCCGTGAGTTTCCTCGCCGACGACCACCCTTCCGCCGGCGTCTCCTCCACCAACGGTTGGTTCTGGTGGTGGTGGGATTGACGCAGACGGGCCTCCGACCTCCGAAGCCTTCTTCTTCGGAGGCATGTCATTGTAGCTGATGAAGTTGATGAAGCTGTAGAAGTTGCTGAAAGTTGCGCCCGCGTGAGCGCCGGATCAGGTTCGCACCACCTCGACGCCCCCTACCTGGCGCGCCAAAGATGTCGGGGGAAACTGTCCTCCCACGAGCACCTATGGGACCAGATCCCCTTCTACGTTGCGGTAAGGGAGCGGAGGGAGCACGGAGAGCAGATCGAGGAGCGCACGCGGGGCAGTTTTACCTAGGTTCGGGCCGCGCGGACGCGTAAAACCCTACTCCTGCTTTAGGTTGTATTGAGTTCTTGAGCTCGGGAGCTTGAAGAGCTACAGTACTAGCTACACCGAGCGAGAGAGTTGTCTAGGTTTCGAACCCCCTCTACGTTGTGCATGGGCCTCCTTTTATAGCTCAAAGGGGTCACCGACAGGTGTCAACGTAGAGGAGGGTAAAAGTGTAAATTTGGTGGTAGTTGTAACAGTGCATGAACAGTATATGAACAGTGGTCTTCACCTAACTTTGACAGTGGGGGACAAGGGCATTAAATGCCCGTCGCCGTCGCCCCCAAAAGCGTCCGTCCATGCTTCTCCGTTCGCCACGGCGGTAGCCTCGTCACCGTGGCTTGCCACCGTGTGCCCCAGGCTGCACAGTCGTCTGCCACGCGTCCCTGGAAGGGCCCCAGGGTGACGCGTGGGCAGATGAGCTGGAGCGCGGGCACACAGCGTAGGTTTCCCCGGCAAGGTGAAGTGAAATTGCCGGGCCCGAAAGCTTGTCGCTCTCCGGGTCCTGCCGGGGCGCATGATGCGCCGAGGCATCTCTTGAGATATGTAGTCCTTGGCCTTCCTGGCAAGCTCCTCTTGCCAGGGTCTTGTGCTAAAGTGATAACCTTGAGCCTAGTGCGGCCCTCCCGGCAAGCTCCTCTTGCCGGGACCTTGATCTTCTGACTTGTATACTTTGTTCTTGAATGGCTTCATAGGGACCGAAAAGGTTCTTGGCGAGCACGTGGTGAGCCCTGCCACGGGAAGCTGCTACTGCCCGTGCACAAGTTGGGGTACTAAGGTACCCCTATCTTAGTACACCGACACAAGTGCAATATGGATGGTAGATATAGGTTTTTGTAATATGAATATATAAAAACAGCAAGGTAAGTAAAAATAAAAGGGAGCACAAACGGTATTGCAATGTTTGGAGACAAGGCCTAGGGTTCATACTTTCACTAGTGCAAGTTCTCTAAACAATGATAACATAATTAGATCATATAACAATCCCTCAACATACAACAAAGAGTCACTCCAAAGTCACAAATAGCGGACAACAAATGAAGAGATTATTGTAGGGTACGAAACCACCTCAAAGTTATTCTTTCTGATCAATCTATTGGGCTATTCCTATAAGTGTCATGAACAGCCCTAGAGTTCGTACTAAAATAACACCTTCAGACACACATCAACCAAAACCCTAATGTCACCTAGATACTCAAACGTCACCACAAGTATCTGCGGGTTTGATTATACGATATGCATCACACAATCTCAGATTTATCTATTCAAACCTATACAAAGAACTTCAAAGAGTGCCACCAAAGTTTCTATCGGAGAGTCAAGACGAAAACGTGTGCCAACTGATGTCTACACACGCTTCTACTCTTGTAGACTATGTTGGGCCTCCAAGCGCAGAGGTTTGTAGGACTGCAGCAATTTCTCTCAAGTGGATGACCTAAGGTTTATCGAACTCAGGGAAGTAGAGGTTGAAGATGGTCTTTCTCAAGCAACCCTGCAACTAAGATACAAGAAGTCTCTTGTGTCCCCAACACACCTAATACACTTGTTAGATGTATAGGTGCACTAGTTCGACGAAGAGATGTTAAATGGCAAGTGATATGGATGGCAAAACAAAGTAATATAAATCTGTAAGAAAAAGTGCAGCAAGCAAACAAGTGGTAAACGTGAGCACAAATGGTATCGCAATGGTGGAAACAAGGCCTAGGGATCATACTTTCACTAGTGGCAACTCCCAACAACATTAACATAATCGAATCACATGATATTTCCCATAAAACATGCAATGGAGACGCACCCGGAGGTCATTCCTCCGTGGTCAAGAGAGGACGAGAATTATGTAGGGCTACAAAAGCACACCTCAAAGTTCGTAGTTCTCAATCTAAGGATTTCCCAATGTCACCGCGGCCATCCAAAGAGAGTCCCACAATCACCACAACATATCTAAAGGATAGTCAAAGACAAGCACCAAGAGACTCTCAATCTTCAATCAACACACAAGAGAGGAAATCACTCATGAAAATATTTTTCTAATCCATGTCCAATAGACCGCTGTCACCTTGGTCTCGGGGATTATATTAGATAAAGACAATTGAGTACATCAATCCAATACATAGAGGAAGGGGAAATATCATGGGATCATCCTAGATTAACATAGCCTATGATCACAACAAAGATCACATCATGGGAGAGAGAGATAACCACATAGCTACACGTACGAGCCCTCGGCCCCGGAGAATACTACTCACACATGGACATGGTGAGGAGGATCTTGATGGTGGTGTTGATGGAGAGGTGCAGCCCCGCGAGGAGGTGGCGGCCGGCGGCGGTCACGGAGGCCGCGGCGGCTGGGAGGAGACGGCGGCGGTGGCCCTAGGGGGCAGCGGCTCCTTGGCCCCCCTTCTTCCTTGTGGATGGTGCTGCAATGGTGCTGGTCCTCCCCTCCAAGACGGCGGCTTGGGAGGAGGAAAATTCGTGGCCCCTTGGGGACCTAGGTTTCCTCTCTTTATATAGACTCTCGGATTCCCGTCATCAGATTTTAGGCCTCAGTAAAACGGGCTTTACTCGGCCGTCCGGACTCCGATTTGGACGAATTTTATATCCAGAAGCATCGCCTCGAAATTCTCCGCAACTTTCGCAACTACACTTTTTCCGTTTGACATCGTCTGCTGGCCGGAACGTGACCATCTTTAAAAAACGTTCTCAGACAGATTTCAGGAAAGTCAGAGTCCTACTCCAATACGACTCATTTTGCGTTTTTGTCAATTTCCAAGTAATTCCTATACAATAAAGTGTAAAACAAGAACATTGTGCACTTTTGCAACCATTAGTAGGTTAGTCCAAATATGATCAAAAGTGTGTGGAAGTGCATAAATATCATAGCAATATCACACAAAAAGGGCATGGAGCAAGCAGAAATTATAGATACGTTTTGGACGTATCAACATCCCCAAGCTTAATTCCTGCTCGTCCTCGAGTAGGTAAATGATAACAAGCATAATTTCTGTGGTGACATGCTATTAACCATATAGGAACTTTTCATAGTCACATGACAAGTGCTTACTGAGACAATGAATCTGTAGTAATTAAGTTGCCTCATGAGAAAATCACAAAGAACAGAAAGTTTTACAATATGATACTGAAACACTCAAAAGATTTGCAATGAGCATGGTGTGCAAATATGACAAAGTGATATCTCGCTTGCCCCCTTTAGTGAAGCAAAACATAAATGCAGGGGCACCTCCAAGGTTTAAGTGATGACTAGATACAATGATTTCAGAATAAACGATATCATAATCATGCAAAAGACAATGCTACTTTGGGACAATGCACATTACACTCACAATGACAATCATGCTCTTAGTAGTTGGTGCTTTAAAAGAAGGTGGAGACTCTCGAACCGTGGCTTTTGTTGGCAAAGTTGAAAACCCGTGGTCGGAAACAAAGACAAAACATGTACCAGAGCTCTTGGTTTTAAAAACAGAGGTAATAATTTATTTTTTTGAATATGCATGTTTCGTCAACGAATGCTAGCAGATAACTCAATTACTTTTTGAGATGGACAAGTTTCGAGGAACGGCTCCCGAATGAAGATGATCACATCCTCTTAATCTCCTTTGTTTATCACTGCCAAAGTTTTCTGATTTCTCATGAACAAAGCGTGAAGGAGGGTTTGTTTGTTATATTAATTTTGAGTCGGGCGCACTCATTGCCAGTTCCTTCTCGTATTATGGGTTTGCACATTATACATACAATCCCGGGGTGAAGCTTGTCCAACTTAAAAAGATCATGAATTAACTAGTAGTTCCTCATGAGCTAAAACAGAGGCACAAAATAGAAATGCATTTTTTTGAATAATTTCGAGATGGCACATGAAAGTCTTCGTTAGGAATGGCAGGTAAATACCATGTATAGGAAGGTATGGTGGACTCATATGGCATAACTGGTTTAAAGGATTTTGGATGCACAAGCAGTCAGTCCGCTTAGTACAGGCGAAGGTTAGCAAAAGACTGGGAGCGACCAACTAAGAGAGCAATGACGGTCATAATCATGCAGAGCGACAAAGCAACATTGAATTACGCATGGAAGTTATATCGCTACTCAGAAATAAAAGATCATCAAGGCTTGACAGACTTTCTTTACAGTCTTAAATATGCGTGAGCATACGCCAAGTCAATCAAAATAAATTCTTGAAGGAATATATTACTAAACCATACCACATCATAGGCAAACAAATCATGTTGGTACTCCAATAACACATTGGGAACCCCCCAGCTATTTGAGACTAACCATAAGAAAACATGAATTACTAAGCGCCATTATGCACGTATCATTTTTATCATAGACATATCAACCAATGCAACAGAAGCAAACTCTCTTAATAAGATAAGCATGATAACTAAAGAGAGTTCAAGCAACAAACTAAACAAAAGCTCTTTAAAAAGATAAACATGAAAACTAAAAGCTAAGCATGATAGTAGCTATTGAAAGACAAAGAACACACACAGCAAAGATAGACATGAAAATTCTATGTTATGTTCTAGGTAGAAGTGGAGCGTGTTTCTCTCCCACACAAAGAAATGCTGAGTTCCGACTCGTTATGAAAAGCTAAAGAAAACTAAAAAGGAAACTAAAAGCAAGACGCTCCAAGCATAGCACATAACACATGAAGTGATAAAAATATAGTGGAACGAAAGACGAACTGATAATGTTGATGGAGAAGGGGATGCACGGGGCATCCCCAAGCTTAGATGCTTGAGTCTTCTTGAATATTTCTTGGGGGTGCATGGGGGCATCCCCAAGCTTGAGCGTTTGACACTCCTGAATCTTTTTATCATCTTCCCTCGCACACTTGAAAACTCCTTTCATACATAACTCATCATAATCTGATTAGCGAGGTTAGTACCCATAATAATATAATTGTTCCTTGCTGGAAATAAGGATATTCTTGAAGGTCTACTGTTTCTCAAGATTGCCAAAAGGTTTTTTGCAAAGAAAAAGGAAGCTCAAGGTTTGCAAAATGAAGGAAAGGCAAAACAGGACAGAATCTGTGAAAAACAGACCAACAGGTAGTAAATGATTTTTTCGGGGCACTTCTGCAACTCTAATCAAAAAACTCAGAACAGACACCCAAAAGACAATTGTATAGAGCACGCTATCGAGAAAATTCAGACCAAAAAGATGATCTGGTGATTTTATACGAATTTTTCTATCCAAGGACAGAATCTGTTTCCTGGACAGCACGTCACAACTTTTGAACTTTCTTGCAATCAGAGGCTACACTTGGCACAAAGTTGAAAAGTAAAGATACAATGATGATGCTACTCTAGTAACAACATCAAGACACAACAAAAGCAAAATAAAATTTTATTCATTGTGGGCTGCCTCCCAAAAGCGCTTTCTTTTATGCCTTTAAGCTAGGCATAAGACTTTAATGATGCTCTCGTAGGAATAAGAGTTGAAGAACAAAAGAGAGCATCAAGAAGAAAATACCAAACACATTTAAGCCTAACATGCTTCCTATGCATAGGAATATTGCAATAGAATAATTCATTGAAGCACAAAGCAATAAGCATAGGAAGACAAAACAAGTGCAGCTTCAAAACCTTCAACATAAAGAGATGGAACTTGATATTATTGAAATATCTATAAGCATATGTTCCCTTCTCATAATAATTTTCAGTGGGATCACGAATAAACTCAACAATATAAGCATCACATAAAGCATTGTTACCATGATCCACATGCAAAAAGGTACTCTTACTCTCCACATAAGCATCTTTGGGGAGCCCATGGTTAGGACTTTTTAGCATTAACGTTTTCAGTCTCCCCCAAGCTTGAGCTACGCTCTCTCCGTCACGAGACCTAAAGTTATAGATATAGTTCCTGTCTCGATGAATTTCATAAAGAGGATAAAACTTAGTATAAAAGAGAGACATAAGCTCTTGCCAATCAAGCAAGTGCGCGTTATCGAGAAGCTTATACCAATCTGAAGCTTTATCTATAAGTGATACGGCGAACAATTTCCTCATGACAAACTCCCTTGATACACCTGCAAGCTTAAATAATGAACATAATTGTGACAGATATAGCAAGTGTTCACCGAGATGTTTGTCTCCTGCATAACGATTAGCCAAAACATAATCGATAATACCAGCTGGTATTTTATAGGGCACAATTTCAGTAGGGGGAGGAGCAACCACCACATGTGTGGGGCGTCTTCCCGCAAGCAACGATCAAATAGCAAGGTTGTCCATAAGCATAACTAGTGAAATAAATACAAGAAACAAAAAGATTTAATTGCAAGATCTAAAGATATACCTTCAAGAACTCACCTCCCCGGCAACGGCGCCAGAAATAGCTTGATGTCTACACACGCTTCTACTCTTGTAGACTATGTTGGGCCTCCAAGCGCACAGGTTTGTAGGACAGCAGCAATTTCCCTCAAGTGGATGACCTAAGGTTTATCGAATTCAGGGAAGTAGAGGTTGAAGATGGTCTCTCTCAAGCAACCCTGCAAATAAGATACAAGAAGTCTCTTGTGTCCCCAACACACCTAATACACTTGTTAGATGTATAGGTGCACTAGTTCGGCGAAGAGATGTTAAATGGCAAGTGATATGGATGACAAAACAAAGTAATATAAATCTGTAATAAAAAGTGCAGCAAGCAAACAAGTGGTAAACGTGAGCACAAATGGTATTGCAATGGTGGAAACAAGGCCTAGGGATCATACTTTCACTAGTGGCAACTCCCAACAACATTAACATAATCGAATCACATGATATTTCCCATAAAACATGCAATGGAGACGCATCCGGAGGTCATTCCTCCGTGGTCAAGAGAGGACGAGAATTATGTAGGGCTACAAAAGCACACCTCAAAGTTTGTAGTTCTCAATCTAAGGATTTCCCAATGTCACCGCGGCCATCCAAAGAGAGTCCCACAATCACCACAACATATCTAAAGGATAGTCAAAGATAAGCACCAAGAGACTCTCAATCTTCAATCAACACACAAGAGAGGAAATCACTCATGAAAATATTTTTCTAATCCATGTCCAATAGACCGCTGTCACCTTGGTCTCGGGGATTATACTAGATAAAGACAAGTGAGTACATCAATCCAATACATAGAGGAAGGGGAAATATCATGGGATCATCCTAGATTAACATAGCCTATGATCACAACAAAGATCACATCATGGGAGAGAGAGATAACCACATAGCTACACGTACGAGCCCTCGGCCCCGGAGAATACTACTCACACATGGACATGGTGAGGAGGATCTTGATGGTGGTGTTGATGGAGAGGTGCAGCCCCGCGAGGAGGCGGCGGCCGGCGGCGATCACGGAGGCGGCGGCGGCTGGGAGGAGACGGCGGCGGCCCTAGGGGGCAGCGGCTCCTTGGCCCCCTTCTTCCTTGTGGATGGTGCTGCAATGGTGCTGGTCCTCCCCTCCAAGACGGCGGCTTGGGAGGAGGAAAATTCGTGGCCCCTTGGTGACCTAGGTTTCCTCTCTTTATATAGACTCTCGGATTCCCGTCATCAGATTTTGGGCCTCAGTAAAACGGGCTTTACTCGGCCGTCCGGACTCCGATTTGTACGAATTTTATATCCAGAAGCATCGCCTCGAAATTCCCCACAACTTTCGCAACTAGACTTTTTCCGTTTGACGTCGTCTTCGGGCCAGAACGTGACCATCTTTAAAAAACGTTCTCAGACAGATTTCAGGAAAGTCAGAGTCCTACTCCAATACGACTCCTTTTGCGTTTTTGTCAATTTCCAAGTAATTCTTACACAATAAAGTGTGAAACAAGAACATTATGCACTTTTGCAACCATTAGTAGGTTAGTCCAAATATGATCAAAAGTGTATCGAAGTGCATAAATATCATAGCAATATCACACAAAATGGGCATGGAGCAAGCAGAAATTATAGATACGTTTTGGACGTATCACCAACCCCTATGCATAAGTTCACAAGGTCATTGAACCCGCAGGTTGATCCCCAAAACATACATCAAGTGGATAACATGAATATCCCATTGTCACCACAGATAAGCACAAGCAATACATGCATCAATTGTTCTCAAATCTTTAAAGACTCAATCCGATAAGATAACTTCAAATGGAAAAATCAATCCATTACAAGAAGGTAGAGGGGGCGAAACATCATGAGATCCAACTATAATAGCAAAGCTTGCAGTACATCAAGATCGTGCCAAATCAAGAACACGAGAGAAGAGAGAGATCAAACACAAAGCTACTGGTACATACCCTCAGCTCCGAGGATGAACTACTCCCTCCTCGTCATGGAGACCGCCGTGATGATGAAGATGGCCACCGGTGATGGTTTCCCCCTCAGACAGGGTGCTGGAACGGGCTCCTGATTGGTTTTTCGTGGCTATAGAGGCTTGCGGCGGCGGCGGAACTACCGATCTAAGTTTATTTTTGGGTTTTTCCCTATTTATAAGATTTTTTGTCGTGGGGGACAAGTCAGGGGGACCCATGAGGCGCCGACAAGGACAAGGGGCGTGCCCTGGGGCGGCCTCCACCCTTGTAGTGGCCTCGGGACTCATCTCCAATATCTTTTCGTTCCAGTATTTTTCATATTTTCCAAAAATAATCTCCGTAAATTTTTAGGTCAATTGGACTCCGTTTGATATTCCTTTTCTGCAAAACTCAAAAACAAGGAAAAAACAGAAACTTGCACTCGGCTCTAGGTTAATAGGTTAGTCCCAAAAATAATATAAAATAGCATATTAATGCATATAAAACATCCAAAACAGATAATATAATAGCATGGAACAATCAAAAATTATAGATACGTTGGAGACGTATCACGCTACCATGATCAGGTAGGCAGCTGTAAGGCTTGTGTGCCCGTAGTTATTGTAGGCGCCTTTGTCCCTATTTGGGGCAATTTGTTTTACCACGACGGCGGTCTTTTGATGTCCAGAGTGGCATCCGAGGCCAGCCATGACTTAGCCCAAAGGGGAGTTGGTCGGAGTGGCCCGGAGAGTGACATCCAATAGATCGGTTTTGTTGGAACGTCGTTGGTCCACCCGAATGGGAGCACGAGGCCATGGGTTTTGTAGTGTGGGTACAAAATGTACTAACCTCTACAGAGTGTGTAATCTATCGATAGCCGCGCCCGCGGATAGGAGCCCAGTTCATAGTAGGTCACACTATGGGTCAACAGTAATAATAACCTGACTAAATAATAACCCCGGTTCGAAGAGGAAATAAGTTGATTACTCTTTATGTGGTCGTGAGAGGATCACAAGGTATCGTTGATACCGAAGTTGGTTGTGGTGTCATGTGATGATCCCGGGTAAAGATCTAGCTCCTTGTGGTCATGTGATGATCACTACAGTATTATTAATAACAAGCTTGATTTATTTCCGAGGTGATCGTGTGATGTCAACAGTGGTAAGTGAATACATGTGGTGGTTATGAGGTAAGCTGCAAACAGAGTAAGTTGGTGCATGGTATTGTAGACATGTTGCATGCTAGTATTGTCATATCATGTTCATATGTTCATCCCATGTTTATGTTGTTCTAGTAGTATCATGCTCATCAGGGATGTTTAATCTGTAAATGCCATGCTGTTAATTTGTCTTGATTGCTTTGGTTGTTGTGGGCTTGTGAGTACATTCAAAGTACTCACCTGGTGTGTCATGCTAGTGTGCAGGTCATGTCGTGTTTGTTTGCTTGTCGAGGATCCTGAGTTTGCGAGCTAGGATATGCGTTCCAGCAAGAGTCCTTGTGGAGTGGAGTCCATCGTTGTTGTTGTTGTTCCGCTGCTAGAAGTTATTCAACTGCTTTGAGTTGTTCTGCTGCTAGTATAGAACCACCTGAGCAGGCATAGTGTGTACGTGATGATGTAATCCTTGCAATACTTGAACCTTGAGTATTTGTAATAAAGAGTTGATTTGTTCTATGTCAAGCAGTGCCGTATTTTAGAACACTTGATCTCTGGGCTAGAATACGGGGTGTTCCGGTTCCTCTGAGCTGGGGTGCCAGAACGCTTGGTATCAGAGCAGGTCTGGCTGTAGAATGCCCTAGTCCGCGCGACTGTTAGAAACCGGTAGCATAGAGTCTTGTCAGTCTGCTGCATTTGATCTTTGCATTTGTTTGCCGCATAGCATGAATATAGACTTATTATCTTATCACTAACGGTTGATCTTGTGAGTGTAGGTGGCATCGGTTTCGATCCACTACCTGCAACCACAGTTTGCATACCTGCCTTTCGGTGTTTGGTCTTAGCTCTATCCCAGCGGGGTGATGCCGAGGTACCATGTGGTATCGAACACTTGCAGGAGTTATGCTCAGGTATCGCATTGGTATCTTTCTGCCAGCCACCCCTATTGTTTCGTTGATAGACATGTTTCTATCCCGAATCGTGCCTTCCGACTTGCCGCCTTGGCAACCCTTACTGATCCCTATTATCAGAAAATGGTAATATCAGCAAGCCGTGTGTTCCATCGCTATCCTACCTTATCACCCATTCCCTGGACGAGTATGGTTCCCCTTCTGGCCGCTTGATGATGATGTTGACGTGACATCCGTGTCTCGCTACATGATCACCACGTCCGTCCTCACCCATAAGCACGTCCAGCTGCAACAGTGTTAAGCCAGCGCTTGGTGTAGCTTTGTCTACACCAACTCCTCCCACATGCGGAATCACATTCATGCACATCGCCACGACATATTAGATCGTAGAACCAGAATTCTCGCGAAATTTGTGTGCTTAAGTATGCATATACATATTATTGTTGTGAATAGCTATGCAATATGATGTTGCCAGTGTAATCTTGATGCCTTGTGTGCTTTTGTTTTCGTCGTTTCTTTTGCTTCTTTATTTGGGCCTTCGGTGTTACCTTATTTACCCTTATTAAAGTTGCTCATCATCCTCTGAGCCAGGGTGCCACACCCTTTATCGCGTTGGGTGCAAGTATTTGTTTGTTTTTGCAGGTGCTATCATTGGAGACTTGTGTGTTCCTCCTACTCTATTGATACCTTGGTTCTCAACTAAGGGAAATACTTATCTCTACTTTGATGCATCACCCTTTCCTCTTCAAGGGGAAAACCAACGCAAGCTCAAGAAGTAGCACCAACCATGAAAATAATACGAGTGTAAACGAACATTAAACATGACTAACACTGAATAATGCACCACAAGTAGGATATAACTTCATTGCATAACTATTGACTTTATGTGCATGCATAGGGAATCACAAACCTTAACACCAATATTCTTACTAAAGCACAATTACTCACCAACATAACTCACATATCACTATCTCCATACCGTAAAACTATTGCAAGGAATCAAGTTTAATATCCAATGATCTTCATGATTTTTTATATTGTATCCATCTTGAATATCTATCACTTTGGGACCAAATTCATATTTAAAGTATATTGACATTGTTAATAACAAGCTCTCAAAACAAATTTAAGTGAAGCACGAGAGCATAAATATTTCTTCAAAACTTTGAACTCTCAAAATAATATAAGTGAAGCATGAGAGGATTGCTTCAAAATTACAGCACCACCGTGCTAAAAAAGGTGAAGTATAGAGAAATTCCATAGCTCAAAAACATTGAAGTGAAGCATATAGAGCAATTCCAACAAATCAAGATATCATTATGGCTCTCTCAAAAAGGTGTGTCCACCAAGGACGATTGTGAAAAACTAAAAAGCAAAACAAGCAAAGACTCATATAATACTAGACGCTCCAAGCAAAACTCATGATATATGATGAATAAACATATAGTCCCAAGTAAAAATACCGATGGTCATTAGAAGAAAGAGGGGATGCCTTCCGGGGCATCCCCAAGCTTAGTTGCTTGATTCTACTTGAATATTCTTGGGGTGCCATGGGCATCCCTGATACGTCCATTTTGCATCATGTTTCATTGTTGTTATTTATGTTGTTATTATGCGTAATAATGCTTTTTGGAGTAATTCTAATGCTTTTTCTCTCATAATTTGCAAGGAATGCACCAAGGGGGAGAATTCTGGTAGCTGGAAATCTGGGCCTGACAAAGCTACGTCAGGCCACCTATTCTTCACAACTCCAAAGAAGCTGAAACTTCACAGAGATTTTTTATGGAATATATGAAAAATACCGGAGCTGATAACCACCAGAGGGGCCCACCAGGTGGGCACAACACACCTGGGCGCGCCCTGGTGGGTTGTGCTCACCCCGACCCACCTCCGGTGCCCCTCTTCTGGTATATATGTCATTTTGACCTAGAAAAATTAAGGATAATACTTTTCGGATCGAGTGCCGCCGTCTCGAAGCGGAACTTGGGCAGGAGCACTTTTTCCCTCCGGTGGAGCAATTCCGTCGGGGGAACTTCCCTCCCATAGGGGGAAATCATCGTCATCATCATCACCAACAACTCTCCCATCTTGGCGAGGGCTATCTTCATCAACATCTTCAACAGCACCATCTCATCTCAAACCCTAGTTCATCTCTTGTGTTCAATCTTGTTACCGGAACTATAGATTGGTGCTTGTGGGTGACTAGTAGTGTTGATTACATCTTGTAGTCGATTACTATATGGTTTATTTGGTGGAAGATTATATGTTCAGATCCATTATGCTATTTAATAACCCTATAATCTTGAGCATGTTCATCATTTGTGAGTAGTTACCTTTGTTCTTGAGGTCACGGGAGAAATCATATTGCAAGTAATCATGTGAATTTGATATGTGTTCGATATTTTGATAGTATGTATGTTGTGATTCCCTTAGTGGTTTCATGTGAACGTCGACTACATGACACTTCACCATATTTGTGCCTAAGGGAATGCATTGTGGATTAGTAATTAGATGGTGGGTTGCGAGAGTGACACAAGCTTATACCCCAGTTTATGTGTTATTCTGTAAGGGACCGATTGGATCCAAAAGTATAATGCTGTGGTTAGAATTTATTCTTAATACTTTTTCTCGTAATTGCGGATGCTTGTGGGACGGTTAATCATAAGTAGGAGGTTTGTTCAAGTAAGAACAACACCTAAGCACCAATCCACCCACATATCAAATTATCAAAGTAGCGAACACGAATTGAACCACCATGATGAAAGTGACTAGATGAAATTCCCTTGTACCCTCAAGAACGCTTTGCTTATTATAAGAGACCCTCTTGGCCTGTCCTTTGCCTCAAAAGGATTGGGATATCTTGCTGCACTTTTTCTACTACTATCATTACTTGATCGTTACAAAATTATCTTGCTATCAAACTACTCTGCTACTCACAATTTCAACACTTGCAGATATCACCTTACTGAAAAACACTTGTCATTTCCTTCTGCTCCTCATTGGGTTTGACACTCTTACTTATCTAAAAGAGCTACAATTGATCCCCTATACTTGTGGGTCATCAAGGAAATTTTCTGGCGCCGTTGCCGGGGAGTGAAGCGCTTCTGGTAAGTGTAAATTGGTAAGGAAACATTCATATAGTGTGCTAAAATTTATTACCACTTGTTACTATGGAGAACAATCCTTTGAGGGGTTTGTTAGGGGTATTTTCACCTCGACCGGAACCACAATTAGCTACCCCTTAACCCGCTCCACCTACTTAAAATATTGAATATGAAATCCCTTCGGGTATGATAGAAAAACTGCTAGCTAATCCTTATGCAGGAGATGGAACCGTACATCCTGATATGCACTTGATATATGTGGAGCAAATTTGTGGATTGTTTAAACTTGCAGGTTTATCCGGATATCAAGTTATGAAGAAGTTTTTTTACTTTATCTTTGAATGGAAAAGCATTAGCATGGTATAGTGTCGGGGGAAACTGTCCGCCACGAACACCTATGGGACCGGAGCCCCTTGTCTGTGCGGTACGAGGGCGGAGGGAGCACGAAGAGCAGATCGAGGCAGACGCGCGGGCAGTTTTTACCCAGGTTCGGGCCGCACGGATGCGTAAAACCCTACTCCTGCTTGGTTGTGTATTGAGTTGAGCGCTCGGGAGCTTGAAGAAGCAGCTACACCGTGCGTGAGAGTAATCTAGGTTTCGAACCCCCTCCACGTTGTGCATGGGCCTCCTTTTATAGTGCAAGGGGTCACCGACAGGTGTCAACGTAGGAGAAAGGGGTAAAAATGTAAAAGAGGTGGTAGTTGTAACAGTGCGGGAACAGTGGAGCTACAGTACAGAACAGTGGTCTATACCTACTTTAACAGTGGGGGACAAGGGCATTTAATGCCCGTCGCCGTCGACCCCAAAAGCTCCCGCCGTTGCGTCTCCGTCTGCCACGGCGATGGATCCTCTGCCGTGGAGTGCCGCCGTGTCCCCCAGGCTGCACAGCCATCCGCCACGCGTCCCTGGAGTGGCCCCAGGGCGACGCGTGGGCCGATGAGCTGGAGCGCGGGCACACAGCGCACCTCCCCCGGCAAGCACCTTGCCGGGGATCTCGACCTTGCCGGGCCCGGAAGCTTGCCGCTCCCCGAGCCCTTGCCGGGTCTTCTAAGATAAAATCTTCTATTTGTCCTGACAAGCTCCTCTTGCCAGGGCCTCGTGCTAGTTAAGCAATCTCGAGCCTGGGACGGCCTTCCCGGCAAGCTCCTCTTGCCGGGGTCTTGGTCTTCTGTCTTGTATACTTTGTTTTTGAATGGCTAGATAAGGGGCAGGAAGGTTTCCGGCAAGCGCGTGATGAACCCTGCCGCGGGGAGCCGCCGCTGCCCGTGCACAAGTTGGGGTACTAGGGTACCCCTACCTTAGTACACCGACAGGAGCCCCCGGGCCTGGGCCACACACGGTGCCGAGCGCTGTTGGGCCAGGCCCAAAACAGTGCACGGGCACCCGCGGCCCGCGGCGCGCCGAATCCACTTCCATATCCGCCGCACCCCACGGCAACGGCACGCGTCGATTGCGGCGCCGTGGGATGGGACGTGCCCACGATTTTTTTTAATGGGAAGGGCGAAACGCCCCCCCACTCTCCCATAAAAGCAGAGAGAGCGGCGCGGTTCCCCTCCCTGCGCACTCATTGCCATCGTCTTCTTCCTCAGATTCCTCTGCGCTTCGCCTCTACTCCTCCGCCACCACCAAGCTCTTCGTCCCCTTCCTTCCACCGCATCCGCCATGGCCCCAAAGACCGACAAGGCGAAGTCGGAGAAGTCCAAGCGGGAGAAGTCAGATCAGGCGGCGAAGCTCGCCGCGTACCGGAAGGAGCACATTGTCTTCGCGCCGAAGCTCGGCGTGCGGGAACTTTGGAACAAATATTATTTGTTCTGGGCCAAGGAGACCCCAGCGCACCCCCGCACGCGCGTCTACCCGGCCGTCGCCAAGGACCACTACCCCGGCGGGTATTACTTTTTCGCAGCCTTCTTCCACTGCGGTCTGTGCCCTCCCTTCTCAAACTTTTTCTGTGATATCATGAATACTTATGGCCTCCACCTCCTCGACTTCACTCCCAACGCCATCCTCACCATGTCCGTTTTCGCACACATGTGCGAAAACTTCGTAGGAATCCAGCCCAACGTAGCTCTCTTTAGGCACTTTTTCATCCCTAGAGTAGAGGCCGACGCCCCCCTCTCCGGAGGAATCTCTTGGGTGTTTAGGCTGAATAAGAAATTAGCCTACTTGCCGGGGGAGCTCCGCGGCAAGTGGGAAGAGTGGCGCGCGGAGTGGTGCTGGGTCGTCGAGGAGCGGCCGCAACACTTCACCGCGCCGCGCACATCGCCCATCGTGCGCGGCAGGGATTGGAGTAATTTCGATTCCGACGATTCCAAGCTGGATATCGCTCTCGTCAGAATCCTCCGTCTTCGGATGGCGCCGCTGTCTGTCGCTGAAGTGGGCGCGGACTTTCTTCGTCGCCGGATCGCCCCCCTCCAAGACCGGAAAAGGCCGGCGTGGCAATACGGCGGCCCGGCAGACATCATGAGGCTGCGCCCCGGCCTCGATTTTAACTTCACAACACTCGAGCTGCGGGGTATGGTCAGGGAACTTTTCAAGTTCGACCCGGCACACCCCGAGTACTTCCGCGCTCCCCGGGGAGTGGTGCCGCTCTGCGCCAGCAGCGCCCGGGATCGCCTTGTCGCTATGATGCCCGCGTGTGACTCTCATGGATTGGAGCGCACGTGGATTGCGCCCAAGCCTATCGACGTCCTCGAGTTCTACGACAACCTTGCGGAGGTGTTGGAGAAGACGGACGATCTCAAGCTGCACACGCGGGCCACCACCGACCAAGAGATTGCTTACATGGCTTCTCGCGCTGAAGAAGTCGCCGCAGCCGCGGCGGCGGGAAACTTTGGATACACACCCGCGGAGGCGGAAGCCGCGGATGCCTCCAGCCAGGCGGATAAGGAGGAGATTCGCAAGCTGCTAGAGCTCCCTCCCGACGCGCTCGCCGGGGTCCCCTCGCTGAGGCACTCCGGGATCAATGGGATCGCGACGGAGGCCGCGGCAATGGAGGGCACAGCCGGAGGAGGCAGGGGTGCCGCGAGGAGTGAAGGCGCCGGACGAAGCGGGGCCACCAAGGGGAAGGGGCCCGCAGTGCAAGGCGCTGGGGCCAGCGAACTGGCCGAGGGAGAGGAGGGGGAGGAGGAAGACACCGGCGGATCCACCGAGCTCTACGCCGACGACCTCTCCTCGTCGGAAAGCTCCCCGCCCCCGGCGAGCCCGAGGCAGTCCCCATTGAAGCGTCTCCGCAAGGCGGCGACGGGGGAGCAGGCGCGAGCGCCCCGGCAACAGCCAGCTCGCCGGGCAGCTCCCCGGCCGAGCCAAGACGTGCCAAGGGCGACCGGCGTGCCGGCCACGGCAGAGGCCCCGCGCGCGCGGACCACGACAGAGGCGTCCCGCAGGCCGGCACCGAGCCGGCAAGGATCTTCTCGGAGCGGAGCAGCTGCTCCGCCCACTTCTCGGGCGTCGGCCACCACAGGGGCTGGGCCTACGCAGCCCCCAGCCCCGGTGGCTCCGAAACGCGCGAGGGAATCTTCATCCTCCGCTCCTCGCGCCGACGCGCCCACCGTGGAGTTTGACTTCTCCGCGCTGAGCGAGGACGACGAGGAGGACCAAGAGTAAGGACCCGAGACCTTACTCCTTCTTGATTCTTATATCTCAATTGTTGCTGACGCTTGACTTTGCTTGTTGCTTGTGATTGCAGGACCTTGGAGCAGCGCGCGAAGAGGGTCAGGGTGCCCACAGTTGAGGTCGTAGAAGACCCATCCGTCGCGGAAGCAGGGATCGCGCCGGAGCCGAGCTTGCCGGACCCGAGTGCCGCTCCGGGGAGTAGCCCCCAGCGCAGCCCCCAGCGTAAGTTAGAGGTTTACTGTTTTCGCTCGTCGGGGCGCGCTTAGGGCTTTGATCTCTCTTTCCCTTTTCTTTTTTTTGAATGTCTTGGTTCTTCTATCTTCTCTTGTGCAGAGGTGGAGCCGCAGCGGGAAGAGCGCCCGGAGACCGTCACCGAGGAGCCGCAGGCCCCGCCGTCCCCGGCAAGGCAAAACTCTCCGGCAAGGGAGAGCGCTCCGCCAAGGGCGGGTACTCCGCCAAAGCAGAGTACCCCGCCAAAGGCGAGCAGCCCGGCGAGGACGGCCACTCCGCCAAGGCCGAGCTCCCCGGCAAGGGAGCCCGCCGCAGAGGACGTCCGCCAAGGTGCGTTCTGTACTTGGTTTTCTTGACTTTGCTTCTTTTTGGATCTTTGCTTGATTTTGAACTTCTTTTTCTTCTTCTAGATCTTCCTCCTCCTCCTCCCGCGCCGATGGAGACCGAGGTCATCAATATCGAGGATGAGGAGGGCGCGCAGGGCGGCGGCGATGACGTTCCCGTCGTCGTGGAGATGGCCGAGGCCACCGAGGAGGCGACCGAGGCCACCGAGCCGGCCGCGCAGGAGGCCACTCCGGCCGCTGACGCCGCGACCGGGGAGGGGGACGGCGACCGCACCGCCGACCCGGAGGTGGCGGGAGCACCGGATGCTACGCCGGCCGCCGGCCCCTCCACCGGCGAGAAGCAGGCGTACTATCTTCGTGCCCCCAATGGCGTCTTTATCCAAGTGCCTTGGGGGTCTTCATCAAGAGCTCCCGCGGAGGGCGAGGCGTTTGACGGAGAAGTCCTCGCCTCCGCGGGTCTGACAGTCGTCGAGGCGCCCGGCGAAGGGGATGGGCCCGAGGAGGAAAAGCTTCTCCACCAACTCCTGGCCCTTTACCGGGCCAGGCAGGCGAAGCTTGCCTCCCGGGAAGCCCTTGCTGCCCAGGCCGCCGCCGAAATGGAGAAGCGTGCGGCGGAGCTCAGCGCTGCCCACAAGGCGGGCCTCCGCGAGGTGGCGGAGGAGCGCGAGCGTCTCGCCGGTGAATATCAAGAGTGGCTTTTGGAGAAAGCCGAGGCTGAAGAACAGCAACGGCTCGCCGGGGTGGAGATGTCCCGGCGAGAAGGAGAGCTCGCGCAGCGGAAGGTGGATCTCGACTCCCATGAGGAGGACCTTGCCGCTCGCGAGGCTGCCCTTGGCGGGGAGCTGAAGGAGGCGAAAGCCGCTGCTGCTGCCGCGGAAGACGCCAAGAAGGAGCTTGCCGCCAAGGTTGAACGACTAGAAGCGGCGATGAAGGTGAGCACCGAGAAGGTTGCCGCGCTCATTACTGAGCGCGAGAAGGACGCCCACACCAACGCGGAGCTCCAAGTGAATCTGTCCAAGAGGGGCGACGAGCTTAAGGCCGCCAAGGACTCCATCGAGGACTTGGAGCTGAAAGTCTCAACTCTGAGGGATTCAATTGACGCCGCCAAGCTTCGAGAAGACAAGCTGAAGGAGGAGCTCCGCAAGGAGCGGACCTTGGTGGACAGCGCCAACAAGGCATCCGAGCTCTTCCGCAAGAACATTGAGCTGTGGACCGAAGAGCTGGTTTCTTCTGCATCCAACATTGACCAGGAGTTGCTTGCCTTGAAGGTCGAACATCTTATCTACTCGCCGGATCCAGACCTCCCGCACAGCGCCAAGCTCAGCCTCTTCTTCAGAGGCGTCGCTCCGGCCCTTGCAGGTCTCCGGAACCGCATCCCCGCGCAGCTGGCCGAGGAGTCGCGCCGTCTCTGCGCAGGAACTCTGGAGCGGGTCTTGACGAAGATCGTGTACCGCAATCCGGGGATCAACCTCAAGAACGTTCTTTGCAGCTTGCCGGCAGATGCAGACACGGAGGCCCTGAAGGAGCAGGTCGGCCATATCATCGCCAAGGTGGCAAAGCTTGGCAGGAAGGAGGGCGACCGCGTAGACTAGGGCCCCATTTATCTTTATCTTTTCGTTGCTGCATATTATGTTACGAACTCATTAGTCCATTGCGACAAGTTGTCCTTGTAAGATATTTGCTTTACTTCAATCAATCAGTGCAATGTTATCTTCCTTGTACCAATCTTTGACTTTGTATGTTCCTCACCCTACGCTCCCGGGGAGCTTGCCGGAAAGGGGCCCTTGCCGCGAGCGCTGAGCGCTGAGCAGCCTGCTGGCCAAGGTCCTCGCCGGCAAGCAACCTCGCCGCAGCAAGTCGCAACGCACTTAGCTTGCTGAGTGTACTCGGAAACGAAGCAAGGGCGCGACACTTGTCGCAGCTCACTTAAATCGTTGAGTGGACTCGAAGACAAGATAAGGGTGCGGCAAGCCACGGGTAGGTTCCTCCGCGCACAGGTTTTCCATATAAAGTGTGATTGTTCAAGGAAGACAACCAAAAATTAAAATTTGAACTGGTCAAATTCTAACAACTTATCTTTCACATGCTGCTTGCTCATGTTGTTTGCTTTCCGGTGAGGCTCTTCTTTCTTGAACGGCACTTAGTTCCTCCTCTACCTCCTTCCCCTCCGGCAAACTTGTGCGCGAGGAACGTTCCTTCTGCTTAAGAGAAAAAGGAAAAGGAGAGGGAAACAAGCATATTGCCTTTCGGCGTAATAGTGCTTACCGAATGTCTAAGTGTTGCATCAAATGCCAAATAAAACATGCGAATAGCAAAGAGAAGCATGCGAAAGGCAATCGATGCGAAAACACGAAATCTTTACTGATGCACGGGGTCTGCGCCCGGCTTTGTACAAAGGGTTACATGCAACAGCGGCAAGGCTTGTACAAAAGGTGGTTGCCGGAACGGATCACGGCAACCGCGCCTTAGGGGTGAAACTTGCGAAGATGCTCTATGTTCCAGGAGTTGCTCACCGGTAAGCCTTCTTCGGTCTCGAGGCGGACAGCGCCGGGCCTCGTAACTTGTCTCACCCGATAAGGGCCTTCCCACTTCGGCGTCAACTTGTTGGAATTCTTGGCGGACCGAACACGCCGAAGAACAAGGTCGCCTTCCTCGAGACTCCTGGCCTTGACTTTGCGGCTATGGTAGCGGCGCAAAGCTTGCTGGTATCGAGCAGCTCGTACAGCAGCCTGGAGACGTCCCTCCTCAAGGAGCAATGCGTCATCTTGCCGCAGTTGCTCTTGCTCGAGCTCATCATAAGCGAGCACTCGAGGAGATCCGTATACGAGTTCCGTGGGGAGAACTGCTTCTGCTCCATAGACTAGAGCAAAAGGTGTCTGCCCGGTGGCTCGACTCGGTGTCGTTCTGATTGACCAAAGAGCCGCCGGGAGCTCCTCTATCCAATTCCTTCCGCACTTGCGCAGCCTGTCAAAGGTCCTTGTCTTGAGTCCGCGCAGCACTTCAGCATTTGCCCTCTCCGCTTGGCCGTTGCTCCTCGGGTGAGCAACAGAAGCGAAACAGACCTTGGCGCCAAGGTCTTGGACGTACCGCATGAAGGTGCGACTAGTGAATTGTGTACCGTTGTCGGTGATGATCCTGTTAGGGATCCCGAAACGGCAAACAATCGACCTGAAGAACCTGACTGCTGACTGTGCTGTCACCTTTCTCACTGGCTCCACTTCTGGCCACTTTGTGAACTTGTCGATTGCAACGTACAAGTACTCAAAGCCCCCGACAGCGCGAGGGAAAGGGCCGAGGATATCGAGCCCCCAGACCGAGAAGGGCCATGACAAAGGGATTGTTTGGAGAGCTTGAGCTGGCTGATGTATTTGCTTTGCATGGAACTGGCACGCTTCACACTTGGTTACTAGTGCAGTTGCATCTTGGAGGGCTTCTTGCCAAAAGAACCCTTGCCGGAAAGCTTTCCCGGCAAGTGCCCTTGCGCCAACGTGGTGGCCGCATGTGCCTCCGTGTATTTCTGCCAACAGCTTCTGTCCATCTTCTCTGGAGATGCATTTCAACCTGACACCGTTGAGTCTTCTTCTGTACAGCTCGTTATCCACAAACTGATACATACTTGACTGCCTGGTTATCTTCTCTATCTCTTGAGGGTCGTCGGGAAGTTCTCCAGTTTGCAGAAAACGGACGATCTGCTGTGCCCATGCCGGAGCCCGGGGCTCGACGGCAAGGACTAAAGGCTCGAGGGCCGCTGCGGGAACCCCAGCTTCTACGGCAAAGACCTCTGGTCCTGTCGGAGCTGACGGTCCCCCGGCAAGCTCGCCGGGGCGAGGCTTGTCGGGAACACTTGCTTCAACTGCACAAGCCCGAGGGCTTGCAGGAGCAAACTGTTCCTCAGCGTTGTCGTTGATCTTGGGAACTTTGGCGGTGGGTTCAGGAAGATCCGCCGGCAAGTAGTCGCCGGAGACCAACTTTCTCTTCTTGGACTGCCCAACTGATGGTGTAACTGATGGTTGAGTCAGCTTGAGCAAAAAGGTCCCTGGTTCCACAGGTAGCTTCATCGCAGCACACTTTGAAAGGCCATCTGCAATTTCATTTTGAGCTCTCGGGATGTGCTCCATTTGCAGACCTTCAAAGTGTTCTTCAAGCTTCCTCACTTCATCTACATATGTTTCCATCAAAGGGCTCTGGTAGCTCTTGTTAACTTGCCGGACCACCAACTGAGAATCGCCCCGCACAATCAGCTTTCTGATCCCAAGTTCGGCCGCAATCCTGAGGCCGGCAAGCAAGCCTTCATATTCTGCAGTGTTGTTTGTCGCTTGCTCCCTGGGAAAGTGCATCTGGATAACATATTTGAGGTGTTCTCCGGTGGGCGCGATGAGTACCACGCCAGCACCGGCGCCTTGCAACGAGAAGGCACCGTCAAAATACATTACCCATTCACTTGTCGCTTCTTGCACGGGTACGCTCGTTTCTTGAACTTCTTCTTCTGGCGTTGGGGTCCACTCAGCAATGAACTCTGCCAAAGCTCGGCTCTGAATGGTTGAAGTACTTTCAAATTTGAGTCCGAAGCTTGACAGTTCCAGTGCCCACTCGACGATCTTGCCTGTTGCCTCTGGATTGTGTAATATCCTCTTCAACGGAAAGCGAGTGACCACTGTTATCTCATGGGCTTGGAAGTAGTGGCGCAGCTTCCTCGAGGCCATGAGGAGGCCGAAAAGCAATTTTTGCACACCGGAGTACCTTGATCTAGCTCCCTGGAGAAGGGAACTTACAAAATACACTGGGCGCTGCACCATCTTCTTCCGCACCTCTCCTTGTTCCTGCGCAGAGTCTTCCTTGTCGGGGCCAGAGCTTGTCGGGACAGCCCCCTGCTTGTCGCTAGATTCGCTTGCCGGTAACGCTGGCTCCTCGTCGGACTCCCTCTCCGCTACCAACGCGGCACTAACCACCTGGTTGGTTGCCGCTAAGTATAGCAACAACTTTTCCTGTGGTTTAGGTGCGACAAGTATAGGAGTGGAGGACAGGTACCGTTTCAAATCCTGCAACGCCGCCTCCGCTTCCGGAGTCCACTTCATGGGACCTGCCTTCTTCAAGATTTTGAAGAAAGGTAGGGCGCGTTCCGCGGATTTTGAAATGAACCTACTGAGGGCAGCAACGCAACCTGCAAGCCTTCTGACATCCTTGACGCGCTTCGGGGCTTCTATCTGCTCGATGGCTTTGATCTTGTCGGGATTGGCTTCAATCCCCCTTTGTGATACAAAGAACCCGAGAAGCTTGCCGGAGGGAACTCCAAAGACGCACTTCTCGGGGTTCAGCTTGAGCTGTATCCTGCGCAGGTTCTGAAACGTTTCTTCTAAGTCTTGAATCAGTGTTTCTTTGCTCTTGCTCTTCACCACGATGTCATCCATGTAGGCTTCTACATTCCTGTGGATCTGTGGCTCAAAAGCAGCGTACACTACCCTTGCAAAAGTGGAGCCTGCATTTTTCAGTCCAAATGGCATGCGGATAAAGCAATATGTGCCACATGGAGTGATAAATGCAGTCTTCTCTTCATCTTCCTTAGCCATGAAAATCTGGTGATAGCCTGAGTATGCATCAAGAAAACAGAGTAGCTCACATCCGGCAGTGGAGTCAACGATCTGGTCAATGCGCGGCAAAGGGAAGGGATCCTTGGGACATGCTTTATTGACATCAGTGAAGTCTATACACAGTCTCCACTTCCCGTTGGCTTTGCGCACGACGACTGGGTTTGCCAACCACGTCGGATGGATCACACCTCTAACTAGGCCTGCTGCCTCTAGTTTCTTGATCTCCTCGTTGATGAACTCTTGGCGCTCCACGGCTTGCTTCCTCACTTTTTGCTTGATGGGCCGCGCATGAGGGCAGACAGCAAGCTTATGCTCAATCACCTTCCTGGGAACACCGGGGATGTCAGATGGTTGCCAAGCAAACACATCGACATTCGCCCGCAGGAAGGCGACGAGCGCGCTTTCCTATTTGCTGTCAAGGGTGGCGCTGATGGTGAAGGTACCACCAGTGCCATCCTCCTTTGCGGACACCTTCTTGGTTGCCGGAGGAGCAGCCATTCCTTTCTTGCTCTTGCCGGTGGAGCTCGATGGAACGTCCTCGACGGCGGCGCAGCACTCCGAAGAGGTGCGGTTGCCGGAGTGTGTCCCAGAGCACTTGCCGGACTTGGTCTTCGTCTTCTTCCCCCCGGGAGCTTCAGCGGCAAGAGTATCCTTCTCGGCCGCAGCTGCCGCATCCCGGTAAATCTTGTCGGCGCAAATAAGCGCATCTTTCTTGTCGCTGTGGACAGTGATGACGCTTATCGGCCCCGGCATCTTCAGCACGTTGTAGGCATAGTGGGA
>LR738711.1:863795953-863860301 GCA_902687465.1 Secale cereale
TGCTTTGCATGGAACTGGCACGCTTCACACTTGGTTACTAGTGCAGTTGCATCTTGGAGGGCTTCTTGCCAAAAGAACCCTTGCCGGAAAGCTTTCCCGGCAAGTGCCCTTGCGCCAACGTGGTGGCCGCATGTGCCTCCGTGTATTTCTGCCAACAGCTTCTGTCCATCTTCTCTGGAGATGCATTTCAACCTGACACCATTGAGTCTTCTTCTGTACAGCTCGTTATCCACAAACTGATACATACTTGACTGCCTGGTTATCTTCTCTATCTCTTGAGGGTCGTCGGGAAGTTCTCCAGTTTGCAGAAAACGGACGATCTGCTGTGCCCATGCCGGAGCCCGGGGCTCGACGGCAAGGACTAAAGGCTCGAGGGCCGCTGCGGGAACCCCAGCTTCTACGGCAAAGACCTCTGGTCCTGTCGGAGCTGACGGTCTCCCGGCAAGCTCGCCGGGGCGAGGCTTGTCGGGAACACTTGCTTCAACTGCACAAGCCTGAGGGCTTGCAGGAGCAAACTGTTCCTCAGCGTTGTCGTTGATCTTGGGAACTTTGGCGGCGGGTTCAGGAAGATCCGCCGGCAAGTAGTCGCCGGAGACCAACTTTCTCTTCTTGGACTGCCCAACTGATGTTGTAACTGATGGTTGAGTCAGCTTGAGCAAAAAGGTCCCTGGTTCCACAGGTAGCTTCATCGCAGCACACTTTGAAAGGCCATCTGCAATTTCATTTTGAGCTCTCGGGATGTGCTCCATTTGCAGACGTTCAAAGTGTTCTTCAAGCTTCCTCACTTCATCTACATATGCTTCCATCAAAGGGCTCTGGTAGCTCTTGTTGACTTGTCGGACCACCAACTGAGAATCGCCCCGCACAATCAGCTTCCTGATCCCAAGTTCGGCCGCAATCCTGAGGCCGGCAAGCAAGCCTTCATATTCTGCGGTGTTGTTTGTCGCCTGCTCCCTGGGAAAGTGCATCTGGATAACATATTTGAGGTGCTCTCCGGTGGGCGCGATGAGTACCACGCCGGCACCGGCGCCTTGCAGCGAAAAGGCACCGTCAAAATACATTACCCATTCACTTGTCGCTTCTTGCACGGGTACACTCGTTTCTTGAACTTCTTCTTCTGGCGTTGGGGTCCACTCAGCGATGAATTCTGCCAAAGCTCGGCTCTGAATGGTTGAAGTACTTTCAAATTTGAGTCCGAAGCTTGACAGTTCCAGTGCCCACTCGACGATCCTGCCTGTTGCTTCTGGATTGTGCAATATCCTCTTCAACGGAAAGCGAGTGATCACTGTTATCTCATGGGCTTGGAAGTAGTGGCGCAGCTTCCTCGAGGCCATGAGGAGGCCGAAAAGCAATTTTTGCACACCGGAGTACCTTGATCTAGCTCCCTGGAGAAGGGAACTTACAAAATACACTGGGCGCTGCACCATCTTCTTCCGCACCTCTCCTTGTTCCTGCGCAGAGTCTTCCTTGTCGGGGCCAGAGCTTGTCGGGACAGCCCCCTGCTTGTCGCTAGATTCGCTTGCCGGTGACGCAGGCTCCTCGTCGGACTCCCTCTCCGCTACCAACGCAGCACTAACCACCTGGTTGGTTGCCGCTAAGTATAGCAACAACTTTTCCTGTGGTTTAGGTGCGACAAGTATAGGAGTGGAGGACAGGTACCGTTTCAAATCCTGCAACGCCGCCTCCGCTTCCGGAGTCCACTTCATGGGACCCGCCCTCTTCAAGATTTTGAAGAAAGGTAGGGCGCGTTCCGCGGATTTTGAAATGAACCTACTGAGAGCAGCAACGCAACCTGCAAGCCTTCTGACATCCTTGACGCGCTTCGGGGCTTCTATCTGCTCGATGGCTTTGATCTTGTCGGGATTGGCTTCAATCCCCCTTTGTGATACAAAGAACCCGAGAAGCTTGCCGGAGGGAACTCCAAAGACGCACTTCTCGGGGTTCAGCTTGAGCTGTATCCTGCGCAGGTTCTGAAACGTTTCTTCTAAGTCTTGAATCAGTGTTTCTTTGCTCTTGCTCTTCACCACGATGTCATCCATGTAGGCTTCTACATTCCTGTGGATCTGTGGCTCAAAAGCAGCGTACACTACCCTTGCAAAAGTGGAGCCTGCATTTTTCAGTCCAAATGGCATGCGGATAAAGCAATATGTGCCACATGGAGTGATAAATGCAGTCTTCTCTTCATCTTCCTTAGCCATGAAAATCTGGTGATAGCCTGAGTATGCATCAAGAAAACAGAGTAGCTCACATCCGGCAGTGGAGTCAACGATCTGGTCAATGCGCGGCAAAGGGAAGGGATCCTTGGGACATGCTTTATTGACATCAGTGAAGTCTATACACAGTCTCCACTTCCCGTTGGCTTTGCGCACGACGACTGGGTTTGCCAACCACGTCGGATGGATCACACCTCTAACTAGGCCTGCTGCCTCTAGTTTCTTGATCTCCTCGTTGATGAACTCTTGGCGCTCCACGGCTTGCTTCCTCACTTTTTGCTTGATGGGCCGCGCATGAGGGCAGACAGCAAGCTTGTGCTCAATCACCTTCCTGGGAACACCGGGGATGTCGGATGGTTGCCAAGCAAACACATCGACATTCGCCCGCAGGAAGGCGACGAGCGCGCTTTCCTATTTGCTGTCAAGGGTGGCGCTGATGGTGAAGGTACCACCAGCGCCATCCTCCTTTGCGGACACCTTCTTGGTTGCCGGAGGAGCAGCCATTCCTTTCTTGCTCTTGCCGGTGGAGCTCGATGGAACGTCCTCGACGGCGGCGCAGCACTCCGAAGAGGTGCGGTTGCCGGAGTGTGTCCCAGAGCACTTGCCGGACTTGGTCTTCGTCTTCTTCCCCCCGGGAGCTTCAGCGGCAAGAGTATCCTTCTCGGCCGCAGCTGCCGCATCCCGGTAAATCTTGTCGGCGCAAATAAGCGCATCTTTCTTGTCGCTGTGGACAGTGATGACGCTTATCGGCCCCGGCATCTTCAGCACGTTGTAGGCATAGTGGGAAGCTGCCATGAACTTGGCGAGGGCGGGACGGCCGAGTATCCCATTGTAGGGCAATGGAATATCAGCAACGTCAAAGGTGATGCGCTCAGTTCTGAAGTTGAGCTCCCCGCCAAAGGTCACCGGCAAAGTAATCTTTCCCTTGGGCTTGCTCCTTCCCGGGTTGATTCCTTGGAATGAACCGGTCTCTTCGAGCTCGCCGTCTTGAATCTGGAGTTTCTTGATCACAGCAGAGGAGATCAAGTTCAGCCCGGCCCCGCCGTCAACCAACATTTTGGTGACCTTGAGGTTGCGGATGGTGGGTGAGACCAGCATCGGCAAGCACCCGACCGCAGTGGTGCGGTCAGGGTGATCCTCAAGGTCAAAAATGATGGGCGTGCTGGACCATTTGAGGAGCCTGCGCGACTCCACGGGCGGCTCGGCTGCATTCACCTCACGCACCCACTGTTTCAGCTGGCGGTGGGAGGTGTGCAGGGAGGCGCCACCGTCGACGCACAGGACTTCCGTGGCCTTCTGGAACTCCTGCTCGCTGTTCTCGTCGTCCTCCATGTCTTCATCGTCGTCTTCGTCGTTGTCGCGGCCCCGGGGAGGTCGATCTCCTTGCCGCTGCTTGGCCTTGCCGCGGCGTCCTCCCCGGCCATTGAATGGCCGCTTCCTGCTGGGCTCTTCCCCGCCACCTTGGGCCTTCTCCTTGTCGCGCCTCTCGTACTCAGCCTTTTGCTGCTCGACGAGGTACTCGACGCGCTTACAGTTGGAGAGGTCGTGACCCTTGGTGCGGTGAATCTTACAGTATTGCTTGTCGGAGCTACCCGGCTTGTCGGCCGCCGCCGCAGGGGCAGGCTCCTTGCCGGAGCCGCCAGCCTGCGCTTGCTTGGCGGGGGCCTCCTTGCCGGACTTCTCGACGGCAAGCACTTCCTTCTTGCCCTTCTTCCTGTTGTTCCGCCGCCGGCTCTTCTTTGCCGGGGCGGCATCGTCGCTGTCGCTTCCCCCTGCGCCAGCATCCTCCCCGGGGAGTTTCCTCCCCTCTTCTGCACGGGCGCACTTGTCGGCAAGAGCGTAGAGCTCGCTGACGTCCCTGATCTTGGTCATCGCCATCTCCTCACGCATGCGGCGGTTACGCACGTTCTGATGGAACGCGCTGATAACCGCAGCAGGGTGAACGTCGGGGATGTTGTGCTGTACCCGGCTGAAACGTTGGATATACTTGCGCAGGGATTCGCCTTCCTTCTGGGCCAAAATGTGGAGATCGCTCTCCTGGCCATGGGGTTTGTGGCCGCCGGTGAAGGCGCCAACAAACTGATGGCAGAGGTCGGCCCAAGAAGAGATAGAGCCTTCCGGCAAGTGCATGAGCCACGAACGGACGTTCGGCTTCAGCACGAGCGGGAAGTAGTTGGCTAGGATCTTCTCGTCGCGCCCCCCGGCAGCTTGCACTGCTATGGTGTAGACGCTGAGAAACTCCGAGGGGTGTGTCTTGCCGTCGTACTTCTCCGGTACGTCGGGCTTAAAGTTCTTCATGCTGGGCCACTGGACGCGCCGCAGCTCGCGGGTGAACGCAGGGCAGCCTGCCGCGTACGGCAAGTCGCCTGGTTCACCGGGCGCGGGTGCGTCGACAGTGTTCCCAGCTCTCTTGTCGGATTGTCGCCGAGCTTCTCGGCGGCGCTCGATCGTGTTCCGAGCGTCTTCATCTCGCCGGTCGTCGAGGACCTGGCGCTGGTCCCGACGGGCCCGCGGGTCCGACGAGGCTGTGGAGCCGTCGTCGGGATTGTTCCGGCGGGGCGGCGTCTTCTGCTTCTGCGGCGGGGAGTGCACGCTTGTCGCACCCCCGGCAGTCTTGTCGCCGATAGCCTTCGTCTTCTCGGCCTGCCGCGGCCGTGAGGCCGACGGCTGCTGCGGAGAGTCGTTGTTGGCGAAGTCTATCAGGCTCCGGATAGTGGCCCTCCATTCCTCGGCCTTGTCGGCCGCTGGAGGAAAATCGAGGAGCAGCTGCGCCCTTGCGAGCGCTTCTGCCGGAGTAGTGGGGAACGCGGGCGAGCGGTGCGAGGAGCGGGATACGCTCGGACTTCTAACGACGTTAGAAGGAACGGGGTCCCGCGCCGGCGCCTTCGCTTTGCTTGTGCCCGGACGGGGGTCCGGGGCATCCCGCGAACCTCCGGCATGGCCTTGTCCCAGCAAGCGGATACCACCTCCCGTGGTATGGCGCTGCGGGGTCGTCGTATGTTGCGATGGACGTGGCGCGTCCACGGAGACCGAGGTCCGGTCGTCCGTCCTGTTCTTGGATCTGGTGGCACCGTGAGTGTCCTCGCCGGCAACCACCCTTCCGACGGCGTCTCCCCCACCCACCGTTGGCTCTGGTGGCGGCGGGTGAGACGCGGACGGGCCTCCGACCTCCGAAGGCTTCTTCTTCGGGGCCATGGAGTTGTCGCTGATGAAGTTGCTGATGAAGCTGGAGAGGTTGATGAAGATTGCGCCCGCGCGAACGCCGGATCAGGTTCGCACAACCTCGACGCCCCCTACCTGGCGCGCCAAAGATGTCGGGGGAAACTGTCCGCCACGAACACCTATGGGACCGGAGCCCCTTGTCTGTGCGGTACGAGGGCGGAGGGAGCACGAAGAGCAGATCGAGGCAGACGCACGGGCAGTTTTACCCAGGTTCGGGCCGCACGGATGCGTAAAACCCTACTCCTGCTTGGTTGTGTATTGAGTTTGGGCGCTCGGAGCTTGAAGAAGCAGCTACACGAGCGAGAGAATGATCTAGGTTTCGAACCCCCTCCACGTTGTGCATGGGCCTCCTTTTATAGTGCAAGGGGTCACCGACAGGTGTCAACGTAGGAGAAAGGGGTAAAAATGTAAAAGAGGTGGTAGTTGTAACAGTGCGGGAACAGTGGAGCTACAGTACAGAACAGTGGTCTATACCTACTTTAACAGTGGGGGACAAGGGCATTTAATGCCCGTCGCCGTCGACCCCAAAAGCTCCCGCCGTTGCGTCTCCGTCTGCCACGGCGATGGATCCTCTGCCGTGGAGTGCCGCCGTGTCCCCCAGGCTGCACAGCCATCCGCCACGCGTCCCTGGAGTGGCCCCAGGGCGACGCGTGGGCCGATGAGCTGGAGCGCGGGCACACAGCGCACCTCCCCCGGCAAGCACCTTGCCGGGGATCTCGACCTTGCCGGGCCCGGAAGCTTGCCGCTCCCCGAGCCCTTGCCGGGTCTTCTAAGATAAAATCTTCTATTTGTCCTGACAAGCTCCTCTTGCCAGGGCCTCGTGCTAGTTAAGCAATCTCGAGCCTGGGACGGCCTTCCCGGCAAGCTCCTCTTGCCGGGGTCTTGGTCTTCTGTCTTGTATACTTTGTTTTTGAATGGCTAGATAAGGGGCAGGAAGGTTTCCGGCAAGCGCGTGATGAACCCTGCCGCGGGGAGCCGCCGCTGCCCGTGCACAAGTTGGGGTACTAGGGTACCCCTACCTTAGTACACCGACATATAGGCTATGCGATGATATTGGATCTTGGAACTGGACCCGATTGAAAATGGAGTTTCACCAAAAAAATATCATATGCATCTAGTTCATTATGATCGGAATTACATATATAATTTTTGGCCTCGTGATGGAGAAAGTATCGCTTAAGCTTGGGGGAGGCTTAAGTCATTGTTGTATTCATGCCCCAATCATGAGCTCTCAAGAGAAATTATTATTCAGAATTTTTATGCTCGACTTTCTCGTAATGATCAATCCATGCTTGATACTTCTTGTGCTGGTTCTTTTAGCAAGAAGACTATTGAATTCCGGTGGTATCTTTTGGAAAGAGTTAAACGCAACTCTGGAGATTGGGAACTCGACGAGGGTAAAGAGTCAGGTATTAAGCTTAAGTATGATTGTGTTAAATCTTTTATGAATACCGATGCTTTTTCAAAGTTTAGCACTAAATATGGACTTGACTCTAAGATAGTTGCCTCATTTCATGAATCTTTTGCTACTCATGTTGATATCCCTAAAGAGAAGTGGTTTAAATATCACCCACCTATTAAAGAAGAAATTAAAGAACCAGTGCGAGTTAAAGAAGAAACTATACTTTATAATGTTGAGCCAGTTATTCCTACTGCTTATTTAAAAAAAACATTTTCCTATTAGGATAAAGGAACATGCTAAAGTTTCAACCGTGGTTAACAAAAGTTATATCAGAACATCTAAACCATATGAACAAATTAAAGTAGAACCTAATGTTGCTATGGTCAAAGATCTCTTGGAAGAAAATGTAGACAAGCATGTTATTTTGATTAATGAAGAAGGTGCTAGAATTGCCAAGCCTGATATGAAGGATAAACACAGACATGTCTTTGGCATGCCCGTTGTCTTAGTCAAAATAGGAGATCACTGCTATCATGGTTTATGTGACATAGGTGCTAGCATGAGTGCTATTCCCTACTCTTTATACCAAGAAATTATGAATGACATAGCACCCGCAGAGATAGAAGACATTGATGTCACTATTAAACTTGCTAATAGAGACACTATATCACCAATTGGGATTGTTAAAGATGTTGAAGTCTTGTGTGGGAAAATAAAATACCCTACTAATTTTTTTTGTTCTTGGTTCCCCACGAGACGACTTCTGTCCCATTATCTTTGGTAGACCTTTTTTGAACAACGTTAATGCTAAAATAGATTGTAAGAAACAAACTGACGATGTTAGTTTTGGTGATGAGTCTCATGAATTTAATTTTTTTGAGTTTAATAGAAAGCTTCATGAAAAATAATTGCCTAGTAAAGATGAAATTATTGGTCTTGCTTCTATTGTTGTGCCTCCCACTGATCCTCTAGAACAATATTTACTAGACCATGAAAATGATTTACATATGCATGAAAGAAATTAAATAAATGATATTTTCTTTGAACAACGTCCTCTGCTTAAACACAATCTACCTATTGAAACTCTAGGAGGTCCTCCTCCACCTAAAGGTGGTCCTGTGTTTGAATTAAAATAATTGCCCGACACTTTGAAATATGCTTATCTTGATGAAAAGAAGATATATCCTGTCATTATCAGGGCTAACCTTTCAGAACATGAAGAAGAAAGATTATTGAAAGTTCTAAGGAAGCACCGAGCTGCTATTGGATATACTCTTGATGATTTAAAGGGTATCGGTCCCACTCTATGTCAGCATAAGATTAATATGGAACCTGATGCTAAACCCGTTGTCGATCATCAATGTTGGTTAAATCCAAAAATAAAAGGAGTGGTAAGAATGGAAATATTAAAACTTCTAGAAGCAGGTACCGTCTGTCCTATAGCTGATAGTAGATGGGTAAGTCTCGTTCATTGTGTTCCTAAGAAAGGAGGTATTACTGTTGTTCCTAATGATAATAATGAACTTATTCGACAAAGAATTGTTACAAGCTATTGAATGGTAACTGATTTTAGGAAATTAAATAAAGTAACTAGAAAAGATGATTACCCTCTACCTTTTATTGATCAAATGCTAGAAAGATCATCAAAGCACACACACTTTTGCTTCCTTGATGGATACTCTGTTTTTTCACAAATACATGTTTTTCAACCTGATCAAGAAAAGACTACTTTTACTTGTCCCTTTGGAACTTATGCTTATAGACGTATGCCTTTCCGTTTATGCAATGCACCTGCTACCTTTCAAAGATGTATGACTGCAATATTCTCTGACTTTTGCGAAAATATTGTAGAGGTTTTCATGGATGATTTCTCTGTCTATGGAAAGTCTTTTGATGGCTATTTAAGCAATCTTGATCGAGTTTTGCAGAGATGTGAACAAACAAGTCTTGTCTTGAATTGGGAGAAATGCCACTTTATGGTTAATGAAGGTATTGTCTTGGGCCGTAAGATTTCTGAAAATGGTATTGAAGTGGACAAAGCTAAGGTTGATGCAATTGAGAAAATGCCATGTCCTAAGGATATCAAAGGTATTCGTAGTTTCTTGGGTCATGCTGGTTTCTATAGGTGATTTATCAAAGACTTTTCTAAAATTTCTAGGCCTCTCACTAACCTTTTTCAAAAGGATGTTCCTTTTGTTTTTGTTGATGATTACTTTGAAGCCTTTGAAACACTTAAGAAAGCCTTACTTTATGCACCTATAGTTCAACCAACTGATTGGAACTTACATTTTGAAATTATTTGTGATGCTAGTGATTATCTTGTTGGTGTTGTTCTGGGACAAAGAGTTCCTAAAAACTAAATGTTATTCATTATGCTAGTAAAACTCTAGACATTGCTCAAAAGAATTATGCTACCACTGAAAAGGAATTCTTAGTAGTTGTGTTTGCTTGTGACAAATTTAGATCTTACATTGTTGATTCAAGAGTAACTGTTCACACTGACATGCTGCTATTAAATATCTTATGGAAAAGAAAGATGATAAAACTAGACTTATTTGATGGGTTCTCTTGCCACAAGAATTTGATTTGCATATCACTGATAGAAAAGGAGCTGAGAACCCCGTAGCTGATAACTTGTCTAGACATGAAAATGTGCTTGATGACCCACTACCTATTGATGATAGTTTCCCTGATGAGCAGTTAGCTGCAATAAATATTACTAATAATACTCCTTAGTATGTTGACCACGCTAATTATATTGTTGCTAAATATTTACCACCAAGTTTTACATACCAACAAAATAAAAAGTTCTTTTATGATTTAAGACATTACTTTTGGGATGACCCACATCTTTATAAAGAAGGAGTAGATGGTATTATTAGACGTTTGAGTACCTGAGCATGAACAAGGACAAATCCTTCGGAAATGTTACTCCGAAGCATATGGAGGACATCATGCTGGAGATAGTACTGATCACAAGGTATTGCAGTCTGGATTTTATTGGCCTACTCTCTTCAAAGATGCTCGTAAGTTCGTCTCATCTTGTGATGAAAGTCAAAGAATAGGTAATATCGGTAAGCGTCAAGAAATGCATATGAATTATTCACTTGTTGATGAACCATTTGATGTTTGGGGCTTTGATTACATGGTACATTTTCCTTCCTCTATTGGGTATACACATATTTTGGTTGAGGTTGATTATGTTACTAAATGGGTAGAAGCTATTCCAACTAGTAATGCTGATCACAACACCTCTATTAAACTGATTAAGGAAGTTATTTTCCCAAGGTTTGGAGTCCCCAGATATTTAATGACCGATGGTGGTTCACACTTTATTCATGGTGCTTTCCGTAAGATGCTTGCTAAATATGATGTTAACCATAGAATTGCATCACCTTATCATCCTTAGTCTAGTGGTCAAGTTGAGCTTAGTAATAGAGAAATAAAATTAATTTTGCAAAGACTGTCAATAGGTCCTGGAAGAATTGGTCTAAGAAATTAGATGATGCACTTTGGGCTTATAGGACAACTTATAAAAATCCTATGGGTATGTCTCCTTATAAAATGGTTTATGGTAAATCTTGTCATTTGCCTCTTGAGTTAGAACATAAAGCATTTTGGGCAACCAAGGAACTCAATTATGATTTCAAACTTGCTGGTGAAAAGAGATTATTTGATATTAGGTCATTAGATGAATGGAGAACCCAAGCTTATGAAAATGCCAAGTTATTTAAAGAAAAAGTTAAAAGATGGCATGATAAAAGAATCCAAAAGCATGAGTTCAAAGTCGGAGAATATGTTCTTTTGTACAACTCTCGTTTCAGGTTCTTTGCAGGCGAACTCCTCACTAAATGGGAACGCCCCTATGTTATCGACGAGGTTTATCGGTCTGGAGCCATTAAAATAAATAATGCTGAAGGTACTAACCCGAAGGTTGTTAATGGGTAACGAATAAAGAATTATATATTAGGTACGCTCATTAATGTTGAAAGCAATATTATCCAAACTTTGACACCGGAAGAACACATAAAAGAATCCTCCCGAAACACCCCAAAATCATGAAAATAAGGAGGTACGTGATACAGTAAGTAAACGGACTCTGAAAAATCCGCAAAAATATTTTTTATCGGTTTTGGAATATTTAAAAAATTAGGAAAATAAGAAGCTAGCAGGAAGCGTACCCTGGTGGGCTCAAGACACCAGGGTGCGCCAGGCCTGGCGCACCCAGCTGGGTTGTGCCCACCTTGGGTACCTTCCGGACTCTGTTTTTCTACCGTTTGCTTGTTTCCTAAGATAAAAAATCTTTATATACCCCCCGAACTTATTGACCGTCGTATCACTGAGAAATCTTCTGTTTTCTTTTCTTATTGTTTTCTGGCAGATCCCATCTACCATGGCCACCCCAAGCTTCTCCAACGATAAGTTCTTCAAGAACGTCATCAACCCATATCTGCGGGAGGTGGTGCAGCACCCTCAGCTCATCCAGGTGCATGAGGGGTTGCTGCACATCCGCGATGAGCAAGGACCCAAGGGGACGGGAACCATGGAAGCCAGGCTTGAGGCTATGGAGCAAGAAGTCTTCCGGTGCAAGAACATGGTGGAGCGTGGACTCAACGCCAATCACCTCATGATCACGGACCTTTCCCGTGATCTCAAGGTGGATGGCAAGTACATGAAGGATATCATCTTCACCCTCAACAAGCAAATCCACTACCTGCAAAGCCATATTTATGATCTTCAGAACCAAGTCTTTGAATACGAGGCAAGGTTCAAAGGTATGAGTTTGGCTGCCAGTTGCAGGACCCGTGAGACTCATTCTTCCTCTTTCGATGGTGAACCTCTGTCATGGAAACCCGAGGACAAGATCGCATCTACTTCTCCACCGCCACCATCTACTTCATCATCGAAAGAAAATTGAGTATCGGGTATGGGCACTCCCCTTGGCATCCGCCAAGCTTGGGGGAGGTGTCCTCGTATCGTATCATCCCCACTATCCTTTTGCCTTTATTTATTTTAGTTTGATCTTTGGCTTTAGAATAAATGAAAGTTTAGTTCGATCCTTTCTTTTCGAGAGTTTGCTTAGTGATCTACCCTTGTAATCGTGTGCAAGTTATATAATAAAGTTTAGTTTGAGTTTTTTTCTTTACTTTCATGATGCAATAAAAGAAAGGAAATAAATTAAGAAGATCATATGCTAATCCTATGGTAGGTGATAGCACCACATAAGGAAAAGTATAAGTAGAAATTTTTATTAGAGATTGCCAAACCTAGCATTGGTCAATGATGCAACTCATGAAAAAATTAATAAGGGAAGAGAAGATTCACATATAAATATACTATCCTAGAAATCTTTTGTGATTGTGAGCCCCCATCAAAATATTATATGCCAAAATTGTTGACGTTGGACAAGGAAGACAACTTAATGATTTATGTTTGCTCATATTCACATAGAAGTCATATTGTCATAGATCTTTTAACATGTGGTGCTTGCTCAATATCTTTTCTAGCCAAAAATTCCGCATTAAGTAGAGATACTACTTGTGCATCCAAAAACCCTTAAACCCAAACCTTTTTTGAGAGTCCACCATACCTACCTACGGATTGAGTAAGATCCTTCAAGTAAGCTGTCATCGGTGCAATAAGGTAATAAAAATTGCTTATAAAAGTGTGAGATCATTTAGTGTAAGGGAAAATTGAGCGTTGCATGAACTTGTGATGGTGAAGAATAAAAGTGATAGACTGCATTATAAAGGTTGCTATCACAAGGGGCAATGCAACGTGATGTTCTTTTGCACTAAGGGATTAAGCATACAAACAAATAAGCGCATGTCAACCTCTGCTTCCCTCTGCGAAGGGCCTATCTTTTACTTTTATGCAAAGAGTCAAAGTTTTCTCTCTATTCCTTTTTATTTTATCTTTTGGCAAGAATCTTGTGGTGAGGAAAGATCTAGGCACATATGTCCAGTTGAATATGGGTGACATGATTTATTATTGTTGACATCACCATTGAGGTGAATACATTGGGAGGCAAAACCATAAGACCCTATCTTTCTATGTGTCCGGTTAAAATGTTTTGCTCATGTGTATGCGGAGAGTGTTAGCAATCATAGAAAACTATATGATGGTTGATTATGTGTACTTGCCTAAAGGCTTCGATACGTGACCCTTCCCGAAAAGATGATGAATTGTACTTGCAAACTTGACTAAAAACATAGTTTGTTGGTTTCTAATAGAGTTAATGCTTTATACTTCAACTGTGTGATGGACTATTACTTATTCATGAGAAGTCTATGATACAAGTCTTTTGATAAAAGTCTTATGTTTAAATTTGTTGCTATTATAATAATCAACATGATGCTTCTATGTCCGTATTTTGTTGTTATCGACACCTCTCTCTTAAAGCATATGGACATGTTTATCGATTTCGATTTTCTCTTGAGGACAAGCAAGGTCTGAGCTTGGGGGAGTTGATACGTCCATTTTGCATCATGTTTTACTGTTGTTATTTATGTTTTTATTATGCATAATAATGCTTTTGGAGTAATTCTAGTGCCTTTTCTCTCATAATTTGCAAGGAATGCACCAAGGGGGAGAGTTCCGGCAGCTGGAAATCTGGACCTGAAAAAACTACGTCAGGCCACCTATTCTTTACAACTCCAAACAAGCTGAAACTTCATGGAGATTTTTTATGGAATATATGAAAAATACTGGAGCTGATAACCACCAAAGGGGGACAACCCAACTAGGTGCGCCAGGCCCCTCATTTTAACCTAGAAAAATTAAGGAGAAGACTTTTGGGACGGCGAGCCACGATCTCGAGGTGGAACTTGGGCAAGAGCACTTTTGCCCTCCGGTGGAGCGATTCTGCCGGGGGAACTTCCCTCCCGGAGTGGGAAATCATCGTCATCATCATCACCAACAACTCTCCCATCTTGGGGAGGGCTATCTTCATCAACATCTTCAACAGCACCATCTCATCTCAAACCCTAGTTCATCTCTTGTGTTCAATCTTGTTACCAGAACTATATATTGGTGCTTGTGGGTGACTAGTAGTGTTGATTACACCTTGTAGTTGATTACTATATGGTTTATTTGGTGGAAGATTATATGTTCAGATCCATTATGCTATTTAATACCCCTCTGATCTTGAGCATGATCATCATTTGTGAGTAGTTACCTTTGTTCTTGAGGTCACGGGAGAAATCATGTTGCAAGTAATCATGTGAATTTGATATGTGTTCGATATTTTTATAGTATGTATGTTGTGATTCCCTTAGTGGTGTCATGTGAACGTCGACTACATGACACTTCACCATATTTGGGCCTAAGGGAATGCATTTTGGAGTAGTAATTAGCTGGTGGGTTGCGAGAGTGATAGAAGCTTAAACCCCAGTTTATGCGCTATTCCGTAAGGGACCGATTGGATCCCAAAGTTTAATGCTATGGTTAGAATTTATTCTTAATGCTTTTCTCGTAGTTGCGGATGCTTGCGGGAGTGTTAATCATAAGTATGAGGTTTGTTCAAGTAAGAACAACACCTAAGCACCGATCCACCCACATATCAAATTATCAGAGTAGCGAACACGAATTGAACCAACATGATGAAAGTGACTAGATGAAATTCCCTTGTACCCTCAAGAACGCTTTGCTTATTATAAGAGGTCGTCTTGGCCTGTCCTTTGCCTCAAAAGGATTGGGCTATCTTGCTGGACTTTTTCTACTACTATCGTTGCTTGCTCGTTACAAAATTATCTTGCCATCAAACTACTGTCCTACTCACAATTTCAGCACTTGCAGATATCACCTTACTGAAAACACTTGTCATTTCCTTCTACTCCTCATTGGGTTCGACACTCTTACTTATCGAAAAGAGCTACAATTGATCCCCTATACTTGTGCGTCATCAATCCCCAAGCTTAGTCTCTTGACACTCCTTATTCCTTCATCCATCGCGATCTCACCCAAAACTTGAAAACTTCAATCACACAAAACTTAACAAAACCTTGGGAGATCCGTTAATATAATAAAACCAATCTTTACTTTATGTACTATTGCAAACCCTTTCATATTTTGTTATTACTTTATATCTACTGCATTATATCTTTACCATGGATTATACCCCCCGATACAATCCATAGATTCGTCAAAATAAGCACATAACGCAACAAAAACAGAATCTATCAAAACATAATAGTCTGTAAAGACGTAATTTTTTGTCATACTTCTGTAACTCTAAAAATCCTGAAAAATTATGAAAATGTGGGAAATTTGTATATCAATCAGGTGTTAAACAAATCAGAAATCATTCACACTCCAGCAATTGCAAACAATTCTGCTACTGGACACTAAAGTTTCTGTTTTCCAACAGGATCAAGTTAACTATCATCCAAATCAACACAAAGGCTTTGCTTGGCACAAAGACTAATTAAAACACCAAAACACAATCACAATAGTAGTATAATTGTGTATCTGTTTGAAAAATAGAAATAAAAAAAATAAAAAAATTGGGTTGCCTCCCAACTAGCGCTATTGTTTTACACCCCTAGCTAGGCGTAATGCATAGATGCAAGTTTTGTCATCTTCGGTTGTTGATCCATAGGTTGCCCTCATGATTGATTTATATCGTAGCTTAATCTAAGTTCTAGGGAAGTGTTCCATACCTTTTCTCAATAAAAATAGAAATTTAATATTTCCTTCTTTCATATCAATCACGACACCTAAAATAGTGTTATTGTAACACGCCGAGAATCATGCTACAGTAACTGCACACCAATGATACCAAGTCATCATCATTATGCCCTAATCACAACAATTAAGAAATATTTCAAACCCAATTTCAAATATTAAAAGAGTCGAAATAGTAAGTATCTAAACAGGAAAACATAAGTGTTTATAATATTTCGAAAATTCCCGAAGCTAATATAAAAATGAAACCAACATTTATAAATTGTTTAAGTGCCCATAAATAAATAAATCCGTGGCTAAATAAATTATTTAAATGCTTTTCGATTTATAAAAATTCTAAAGTATTTTATTTAAATACTAGACCTGATGTGGCGGTTGCCTAAATTATAACACTATTTTAGTTGTAAGATTTATAGTTTATAAAGCTATTTTTGTGTATAAATGAAATAGGAAATATATATTTTAAAAAGAAAAAGGAAAAAAATGAAAACAGAAAAGGGGGGAAATAGGCGATGTGCGACTGGGCCCTAGCTATCTACAGGGCGGCCCAGCCCGCTACCTATCTGCTACTCGAATGGTCACTGGAGCGCAACTCTGGTGGGTCTCCACCGTGCCTGGCCTCGTCGCTGGCGCGCGCGTACCCTCCTTGCTAGAGAGATTAACAAGGGGCCCGCCCGTCAGTTAATTACTTAGGGGCCTAATCACCCATTAGCACTAACCCCTCCCCACTAATAGCCATAGACACTAGGCCCCATCTCGCTAATTAACTAATTTGCTAATTTAATTAATTAGTTAAATTAATATGTCACTCACAGGTGGGTCCCACCCCATTAATTAACGGGAGAATAGATTTTAACAGTGAAAATAGCCTGAGTCAGTGACATGTTGGGACCCTATTGGGGAACGTTGCATCGAAAATAAAAAAATCTACGCACACGCATGATCTATCCATGGAGATGCTTAGCTAAGAGAGGAGAAGAGCATCTTCAGACCCTTGAAGATCGCTAAGCGGAAGCTTTTATCAACGTGGTTGATGTAGTTGTACACCTTCACGATCCGTCCCGATCAAGTACCGAACGTACGGCACCTCCGTGTTTAGCACACGTTGAGCTTGATGACATCCTCGCCTTCTTGATCCAGCAAGACAGGCGAAGTAGTAGATGAGATCCGGCAGCACGACGGCATGGTGGCAGTTGGTGATGAAGAACAATCTCTGCAGGGCTTCTCCAAGCACTATAGAAACTAGATGGAGGATAAACTAGAGGGGATGGGGTTGCGAGTACACGGCATGGTGAAGCTTGATGTGTCTTGGGTGCTAGCCCTGCTCCTCTATTTATATGTTGAGCCCTCGGATCGAAACTTGGAGCAAAAGCCTCCTCAAAGTCGGTTTTTCCTGAAAGGCAAGAGTCCCACTCGGACTCCAAGACCAGGCTCCAGGGTTCCCGGCGTCTGGACCAAGACGCCAAGAACCGTGGCGTCTGGCCTCTAGCCTCCGCAAAACTTCCTTTCGTGCTTTCCAAAACCCTCGTTGGCTTTACCCCTTGGCCCAAATAAAGTGTTCTCGTATCCAAACACATTGGGAAGCATCCAAAACCCCTTTCGATGAATTCCAGAACCTTTCTGGAGATCAAACACTATTATCCCATATATTGATCTTTAATCGCGGACTATTTCGGAGCACCTCATCATGTCCGTGATCTCATCCGGAAATCCAAACAACATTCAGTCACCAACATACATAACTCATTCAATACTATATCGTCAATGAATGTTAAGCGTGCGGACAATCATAAAACATGTCCAAGATAGTGTATTTGTATGTGAATCTTCTCTTCCCTTATTAATTCGTTCATGTGTTGCATCATTGACCAATGCTATGTTTGTCAATCTCTAACAAATTTTACCACTTATACTTTTCCTTATGTGATGTCATTACTTACCATAAGATTAACATATGCTCTTTTCCATTATTCCTTTTTATTTGATTGCAACAAGAAAGTAAAGAAGCAAAAAGCTCAAACTAAACTTTATTATATAACTCTCGCTCGATTACACTGATAGATAGATCACCAAATTAACACTGGAAAATAGATCAGACTAAACTTTTATATTCAACTAAATCACGAAATAATTATGGATCAAGCTAAGATAGGTAAAGATAAATAGAAGTGATGGCAATAAGACACTGGGGCATCTTCCCCAAGTGTGGTACAAGCCAAGGGGAGTGCCCATACTTGTGTACTCAAGTCTCCTTCGGTGGGGAAGATGATGAAGGTGGTGGTGACGAGGAAGTACACTTCAGGCTCAAGAGTTACTCCAATCTATGAATGATGCTCCGGAGGGCGATGATTTGTTCTTGTAACAAAATATTTTCACGAGTGAGATATTTATTTTGAACATGAGTTGTTTCAATAGCTCTAAAGGCTTCAATTTCAGTAGGGGTGAGATGATTGTAATATGGTTGAAGGATATCTTCTTCTTCCTCTCTTGGCATGGTATGTCCTCCTTCTTGAGCTTCATCCCCAATTGCTTCCTTGCCCTTGTCCTCCTCGTGGGCTCCTTTTGGCCCCTCTCTTTTCAGCTCCATCTTCATCAACCAAGAATATTCTTCTACGTAGTTGGAGGAGGGAGAAGACGTGATGCCTGGCTTGATAAACTTGACAGAAAATCATCACCAAACAAGAACAAAGGATTTTTATGCAGTGCGGTGGTCAACTCGTTCGTGGGTCTATATAAAGATTTTTTATCTTGGGAAACAAGAATACGTAAGGAAAACGGAGTCAAGAGGCACAACCCACCATGACGCGCCAGGGAGGGCAGGCGCGCCCTGGTGTATCGTGCCCATCTCGGTTGCCTACCTAGTTATTTCTTAATTTCCTAATTTTCATAATATTCCAAAACTGGCAAAAAAATGCGGATTTTTAGGAGTCTGTTTACTTACGTATCACATACCTCCTCTTTTTCAGGGTTCTGGAGTGTTCTGGAAGGTTTCTTATATGTGTTCCTCTGGTGTTATGGTTTGGATAATATTGCTTTCAACATTAATAGGCGTACCTAAGATACAGTGTTTAATTCTTTATCCATTGACCACCTTCAGATTAGTACCTTTGGCATTATTAATCTTGATAGCTCCAGACCGATAAACCTCTTCGATAATATATGGTCCTTCCCATTTGGAAAGAAGTTTTCCTGCAAAACATCTAAAATGAGAGTTGTACAAAAGAGCATATTTTCCAACTTTGAACTCCTGCTTTTGGATTATTTTGTCATGCCATATTTTAACTTTTTATTTTAATAATCTCGCATTTTCATAAACTTTGGTTCTCCATTCATCTAGTGAGCTAATATCAAATATACTCTTTCCACCGGCAAGTTTGAAATCATAGTTGAGTTCTTTAATTACCCCAAATGCTCTATGTTCTAACTCTAGAGGCAAATGACAAGCTTTTAGATAAACAATTTTATATGGAGACATACCCATTGGATTTTTATGAGCTATTCTATACGCCCAAAGTGCATCATCTAGTTTCTTAAACCAATACTTTTGGGACCTATTGATAGTTTTTTGTAATATTAATTTTATTTCCCTATTGTTATGTTTGACTTGACCACTAGATTGAGGATGCTAGGGTGATGTAATTCTATGGTTAACATCATATTTCGCAAGCATTTTACAGAAAGAACCATGAATAAAGTGTGAACCACCATTAGTCATTAGATATCCAGGGACTCCAAACCTCGGAAATAACTTCTTTAAACATTTTAATGGAGGTGTTATGATCAGCACTACTAGTTGGAATAGCCTCCACCCACTTAGCGACATAATCAACAGCAACCAAAGTATGAGTATACCCATTAGAGGAAGGAAAATGTCCCATATAATCAAAACCCAAACATCAAATGGTTTGACAACAAGTGAATAATTCATAGGCATTTCCTGACGCTTACCGATATTACCAATTCTTTACCATTCATCACAAGATAAGACAAACTTAGGTATCCTTGAAGAGAGAAGGCCAATAAAAACCAGATTGCAATACCTTGTGAGCAGTTCTATTGTAACATCCCAAAATTCTAAATTTTGGAATGTTATATTAAATAAATATATTTAGGATTTTTTGTTTTATTGTTGTGTGATTAATTGAGTTAAATTGGGTGAAATTTGATACTTTTTGAAAAAGTTTAACGAGAGGGAATGAAATGACTTTCCCAAACTTTCACTTGGCATTGGATCCATGAATTCAAATTGATTTCATCACAAAACCCTAGAGTGAAGATAATATGGCCTCTTCCATTTAAAGAGATGAAAAGGGATTTGAATTTCATTTGAAATATTTTCAAACCAGAGACTTTATGCAACTCAATGATTTTCATGAGAGAGGATAAAATGACTTCTTCAAACTATGTCAAATATGAGTTGGAAGTTTTAAAGAATCAAATGAAAAATCATTTGGAAGTATTTTGAAACCCACTATCTATTTGGAGTTATTTGGCTTTATTTCAAATTATTTTTCTCCTAAAAATAAAATACATGGAAAATAGGGTAAAATAGAAAGTGCAGAAAAATAAATTTGAAATCATTTTGGTGTTTTAAAAATGAATTTTATTGGGTTTTACCGCAACAGTAGCATTGTTTGCCTTAGCTAATTTTTTCTGATTTTATTTGGACTTTAAAAATAGTCCATGTTTTAGGATTTCATTTTTCTGAAAATTTTGATTTATAATATGCTTATATAATATTTTTTATTTCTTGCTCTTTATTTCAGTTTTCCTTGTGTGTGTTTATAAAAGAGAAAAAAACTGGCCGAAGTCCGGCCGCGCCAGGCCCAACCTCCTCCCCGACCCAACAAGGTCGTCTTCCTCCTACGAACGTTCCTAGCAGGAGCAGGACGGACGCACGCCCGCACCCCACCCCGCGCCCCACCCCCTTCCCTCCTTCCCCTTCCCCAAGAATCCTCTAAATGGATCTACCTCCTTCCCCTACACCTCCTTCTCCAAGCAAAGAGGCCATTAATGCCCCAGATTTTCCCACCGGAGATCCGAACTTGCCGTTTTTGCTTGCCATGGCTGCACGCAGCTGGACACCCCCTCGCCCAATAAATACCTGCCTCGTTGTTCCCTCTCCGCTCTCGTCCAAATCCCTCTCCTATGGCAGCTTATCCTCCTCCATATCCCGCATAATTACTCATTGGAGTTCATAAACTTCGGCCGCTTCTCCGTCGCCGCCCGAGGCTCGGTTGGTCCTTCCTCGGCCTCCCCTGAGGCTGCTGAGATCTCCTCTACACCGTCACATTCTCTCCTTCCTCTAGGAGCCCCCACCACCCCGGATCCGATCTTCTTCCCCAACTCCGGCGACTACTCCAGTGAGATCAAAGAAAATCTCGTAATTCTTTTTTTCAAAAAAGTAGCAATCTTAGAAAATCCATATCTATTAGTGTATACATATCCAAATTAAGTGATTCCAATTGCTTTTGATCACAAATTTTGTAAAGTTTCTGAATAGGTAAAAAGTTTATATGTTTGACTATTTAAATTTGAACTTGATCAAATTCTCTTAAATCCTTGGATTTGATCTAACTTGAGTTTAGAAATATATTTTGATTTGATTATTTTTGCTCCTAGTCACTAGTAGGATTTCTTATCCAATAGTATTTAGTATTTTGTTTATAGGGTATTTGAAAGTATTGTTTTAGTGAAAACAATACTATTTTCTATGTTGTTTTGTTTTGTATGTAACTTAGTGATTTTTATTTAGATTTAGTTAATTCTTTTTGGAAAGTTTTCTTGATTGTAATATACTTATGTTAGACTTGAGTAGATAATTTTAGAATTTTTTTTGATTAGTTTTGCTACTGTTTAGAATTTCAGTTTAGCATAGCTGGTATATACTGTATGTAATAACTAGTATTGTAGTTATTTTTGCTAGAAATTATTTTTGATAATTTCTTTCTGTTGTTTTGATGGAAATAGAATGTATTTCCTGTTTAGTAATTTTTTAGATTAATTTAGTGTGGTTATGAGAGTTATTGGTTCATATTGTGTTGGTTTTCCCTAGTTTTTCTTTAAAGTTTTCTTTGGATATTTATTCTGGCCTTCTTTGATTTCATTATTGTTTTCTTTATTTTTTTTATTTAGTTGATTGTTATTTTGATTGATAATATTGATTGCTAGAATTGATTGCTTATGTGAATATTATGTTTGATTATATAGATTTCAACAGAGTGATGAATAGTTATACCAAGTCATTATTTCTTCATCAAGTAATATCAGGCAAGTTCACTTTGACCATGCTTTTCATACCTATGCTTTTATTGCATTTAGTGTCATCTTTGCAACAATCCTTCCAGGCGTGATATTGAATCCTTGTAGTTGAGTAGTATGCATGAGGTAGGAACCCATCACCCTAGTTACCAAGCCCGGGGCGTTATTTATCTTAATGCTACGCTATAGAAGACGGGGTTGGTATGATTTTCTGGGAGTGGTGTGAGAATGGAGGACTCTACATCAATGACGATAACTTCATGATGGCATCAGAAGGGACTGCATCTTCAGGACCTCAAGACTATAAGACTCATGACAAGAATTCAATACACACTATTGGGTGAAGGATGGTTTAGATGGGCACCCTAGAGCAACCAGTGGATGACCCGGGATGCATGGAGAAGCGCCATGACGTCTTGCAGAAAGCTTCACCCAGACTCAAAGAGACGGAAGAATACTTCATGCCTGGAAGCTTACCTATGCAACCGCAAGTCATTATGGGCTCTGGCTTGGTTGACCTTAGTTGTGACTCTGGCTGGGATGGTGCTAGCAGATGTAGAACTACGGTAGGATTGGATGAGCACCGGATAGTGGTCAGGAAAACTCTTCAAAAACCATGTTTCGGTCGTCTTGATTGTCAAACACCCTGTCGGGGGAAACTGTCCACCACGAACACCTATGGGACCGGAGCCCCTTGTCGTTGCGGTGAGGGAGCGGAGGGAGCACAAAGAGCAGATTGAGGAGAGCACGCGGGCAGTTTACCCAGGTTCGGGCCGCGCGGACGCGTAAAACCCTACTCCTGCTTGGTTTGTATTGAGTTTGGGAGCTCGGGAGCTTGAAGAACTAGCTACACTGAGCGAGAGAGCTATCTAGGTTCCGAACCCTTTCTACGTTGTGCATTGGCCTCCTTATATAGCTCAAGGGGTCACCGACAGGTGTCAACGTAGAAGAAGGGCAAAAATGTAACTTTGGTGGTAGTTGTAACAGTGCGGGAACAGTGCATGAACAGTGCGTGAACAGTGGTCTTCACCTAACTTGACAGTGGGGGACAAGGGCATTAAATGCCCGTCACCGTCGACCCCAAAAGCACCTGTCCATGCGTCTCCGTTCGCCACGGCGATAGCCTCGTCACCGTGGAGTGCCACCGTGCCCCCCAGGCTGCACAGCCATGTGCCACGCGTCCCTGGAAGGGCCCCAGGGCGACGCGTGGGCCAATGAGCTGGAGCGCGGGCACACAGCGCAGGTTCCCTCGGCAAGAACCTTGCCGGGGTCTTGATCTTGTCGGGCCGGGAAGCTTGTCGCTCCCCGGGGCCCTGCCGGGGCGCAGAGTGCGCCGAGGCATGTCTCCCAAGATGCAGTCTTTTGGTCGTCCTGGCAAGCTCCTCTTGCCAGGGTCTTGTGTTAATGTGGTGGTCTTGAGCCTGGGACGGCCTTTCCGGCAAGCTCTACTTGCCGGAGTCTTGATCTTCTGCCTTGTATACTTTGTTTTTGAATGGTTTAATAAGGACTGGAAAGGTTTCCGGCAAGCGCGTGGTGAGCCCTGCCGCGGGAAGCTGCTACTGCCCGTGCACAAGTTGGGGTACTAAGGTACCCCTATCTTAGTACACCGACAGCAGCCCCCGGGCCTGGGCCACACACGGTGCCGAGCGCTGTTGGGCCAGGCCCAAAACAGTGCACGGGCACGCGCGGCCCACGGCAAGCCGTAATTCCCCTTCCGCATCCGCCGCGTCCCTCCCTAACGGCACGCATCTATTGCGGCATCGTGGGAGAGATCGTGGCCACGTTCTTTAATGGGAAATGCGGAGCGTCCCCCACTCCCTCCTTAAAAGCAGAGGGAACAGGGGCAGTTTCCCTCCTCCGCTTTCACTTCGTCTTCAACCTCCAGAAATCCCCCGCTGCGCTTCGCCTCCACATCTCCTCTGCCCTCTTCCGCACCCGCGGCGCCGTCGAACTCCTCGCCCCTTCCCCCGCCGCCTCCGCCATGGCTCCGAAGGCCGAGAAGGCGAAAGCGGAGAAGGCCAAGAGGGAGAAATCCGAGCAGGCGGCGAAGCTCGCCGCCCTGCGGAAGAGGAATGTAGTCTTTGCGCCGAGGCTCAGCGCGAGGGAACTCTGGAACAAGTATTACCTTTTCTGGGCCAAGGAGACCAAGGCTCATCCCCGGACCAGAGTCTACCCTGCCGTCGCCAAAGATCTGCTTCCCGGCGGGTACTTCTTCTTCGCTGTCTTCTTTCACTACGGCTTGTGCCCTCCGTTCTCGGAGTTTTTCTGCGACATCATGAACACGTACGACCTCCACCTCCTAGACTTCACCCCCAACGCCATCCTTACGATGGCGGTTTTCGCAAATCTGTGCGAAAACTACATAGGGATCTATCCAAACGTAGCGCTCTTTCGCCAGTTTTTTATGCCTAGAGTAGAGGCCGGCGCTCCCCTCTCCGGGGGTATCTCTTGGATCTTCCGCTTGAACAAGAAGGAGTCATATCTGAAAGGAGAGCTCCACGGCAAGTGGGAAGAGTGGCGCGCAGATTGGTGTTGGATAGTGGAGGACCAGCCAGAGCCTTTCACTGCGCCGCGCACAACAGCCATAGTGCGCGGCAGGGACTGGAGCGAGTTGGCCCCGGATGATGTCAAGCTCAACGTTGCCCTTGTCAGGATACTTCGTCTCCGGGTAGCTAAGTTGACCATCGGAGAGGTAGGGGCAGATTTCCTCCGCCGCCGCATTGCCTCTTTACAAGAGAGGAAAAGGCCAGCATGGGAGTTTGGCAATGCGGCGGACATTATGAGGCTGCGCCCGGGTCTGAACTTCAACTTCACGGCGTTGGAGCTGAAGGGGATGGTCCGGGAGCTTTTTAAGCACGACCCGGCCCATCCGGAGTGGTTTAGATCTCCCCGGGGAGTGGTGCCGCTGTGCAACAGCACCGCCCAGGATGCCTTGCGCGCAATGATGCCCGCGTGTGACTCTCACGGCGTCGACCCCACCTGGATAGTGCCCACGCCGGATGCAATTATGAGCTTCTTTGATAATTTGGTCGAGCGGCCGAGGAACGCTGAGGAGAACAAGGGTCTCACTCGGGCCACCACAGAGCGGGACATAGCCTATATTGCTTCCCGGATGGAAGAGGCCGCCGCAGCTGCAGCAGCAGGAGACTTCGGGTTCACCATCGACGAGGCGCAGGCCGAGGACGAGGTGTGCCAAGCAGAGGAGGCTGAGATCCGCAGACTGCTCAAGCTTCCGCCCGACGAGCTTGTCGGAGTCCCTTCCCTGAGGCACGCCGGGATTCCCGGGGTTGTGAGCGAGGCCGCGGCAAGCGAGGTTGCCGGAGGGAACAAAGGCGCCGGAGGGAGCGGAGCCACCGGAGGGAGCGGAGCCACCGGAGAGAGTGGGGCCGCAGGACAAGATGTTGGACCCAGCGAGCCCGCCGGGGAGGAGGAGGAGGACACCGAGGCCGATGAGGACTCCGGTGGGTCTCTGGGCTCGACGACGACGCCTCATCGTCCTCGGAGAACTCCCCGCCTCGGGCGAGTCCCCAGCGAACACCGCTGAAGCGCCTCCGCAAGGCGGCTACAGCGACAAGGACGCAGGCGCCCCGACAATACTCTGCTCGCCGGGCGACGCGCGCCACTAGAGCGAGCCAAGCCGCGACGGAGGCGCCCCGCGTGCCAGCCGCGGCGGAGGCGCCCCGCACACCAGCGCCAAGCGGAGGGGGATCTTCTCAGAGCGGAGCGGCCGCTCCGCCCGCTCCTCGGGCCTCGGCGTCGGCGGAGGCTGGGTCTTCGCAGCCCCCAGCCTCGGGGACCGCCAAGCGCCCGAGGGAGCCTTCTCCTCCTGCTCCTCGCGCCGGAGCAACTCAGGTGGAGTTTGATTTCTCCGCCCTTAGCGACGACGACGAGGAAGAGGAGTAAGCATCTGTACTTATAGCTTCTTCAATTCTGACTTGATTCCTTCTTTGTGATTCTGATCTTGTTTTTGTTTTTAGGTCCTTGGCCCAGCGGGCGGCGAAGCGGGCCAAGATCCGCGTGGTTGAGGTCGAGGACGACTCGCCCGTCGCGGCGACAGGGGACACGTCGGCGACAGGCTCGTCGGGCCAACCTGCTGCTTCGAGGAGCAGCCCCCAGCGCAGCCCCCAGCGTAAGTCCGGTTTTGAACTTCCTACTTGTCGGACGCGCTTGAGGTTTTAGCTTGGTACTAACGTTTTGTTGTCTTGCTTGTCTTGTGCAGAAACGGAGCCGCAGCTGCAGGAGCGCCCGGAGACTGCCTCCGGCGAGCCACCGGCTCCGCTCTCCCCGCCAAGGGTAGACTCCCCGGCGAGGGAGAACGTTCCGACGAGGACGGGCACCCCGCCAAGGGCGGGCTCCCCGCCAAGGGCGAGCAGCCCGACGAGGGTAGCCACCCCGCCAAGGGAGGGCACGGGCGGCCCTCCGCCAGCAGGGGCCACTGCTCCACCGCCAAGGGAGGACTCCCCGGCGAGGGAGCCAGTCGTCGAAGACGTCCGTGAAGGTAAATTTTGCAGCTTTATCTTCTTGAATTTGTCTTTTTGGATATTTGCTTGATAGCTTCTTTTCTTCTTCTGCTAGACCCTCCCGCGCCGGACCGGATGGAGACCGAGGTCATCGGCGAGGAGGGTGCGCAAGGCGATGGCGGCAACGCCCCTGTCGTTGAAGACATGGCAGGAGCCGACGAGCCTGCCGCTGAGGAGACTGCTCCAACCGCAGACGCCGCGGCCGGGGAGGGGGACGGCGACCACACTGCCGGCCCGGAGGCAGCAGGAGCGTCGAGCGCTGCACCGGCCGCCGGCCCCTCCTCCGATAAGGAGCAGCCCGGCTTCTATCTTGAGGCCCCCAATGGCGTCTTCATTCAAGTGTCGTGGGGGTCTTCGTCGTGAGCCCCCGTGGAGGGAGAGACCTTTGATGGAGAGGTCCTCGCCTCCGCGGGGTTGAAGATTGTTGAAGCGCCTGGCGGGAGCGATGAGCCCGAAGAGGAGAAACTCCTCCGCCAGCTCCTGGCCCTCTACCGGGCCAGGCAGGCGAAACTGGAGTCGCGAGAAGCCCTCACCGCCAAGGCCGGAGCGGACTTGGAGAAACGCGCTACAGAGCTTCGCGCCGCCAACCAGGCAGCTCTCCGCGACTTGGCGGAGGAGCGCGAGAGGCTCGCCGGAGAGCAGCAGGAGTTCCTCCTGGAGAAGGCAGAGGCCGAGGAGCAGCAGCGACTAGTTGGTGTGGAGCTGTCCCGGCGAGAAGGAGCGCTCAACCAGCGGAAGGTTGAGCTCGACGCCCATGACGACGAGCTCACCGCCCGGGAGCAGGCTCTTGGCGGGGCCCTGAAGGAGGCAAAGGAAGCCGCTGTCGCCGCGGAAACCGCCAAGAAGGACCTTGAAGCCAAGGTGGCGCAGCTGGAGGAGTACCTGAAGGCGAGCACGGAAAGGGTCACCGCGCTCAACATAGAGCGCGGGAAAGACGCCCATACCAACTCGGAACTCCAGGTACGCCTCTCCAAGCAGGGCGACGAGCTCAAAGCCGCCAAGGACTCGATTGCTGATCTGGAGTTGAAGGTTTCCACTTTGAGGGATTCACTTGACGCCGCTCGGGACCGCGAGACCAAGCTGAAGGAGGAGGTCCGCAAGGAGCGGGAGCTGGTGGAGAGCGCCGCCACCTCTACGAACATCTTCAAACAGGCGGTGGAGCAATGGACGGAGGAGCTGGTTACTTCCGCCGCCAACATCGACAAGGAGCTAATGGCGCTGTGGGTTGAACACTTGGTGTACTCTCCGGACCCGAATCTCCCCCACAGCGCCAAGCTAAGTCTTTTCTTCAGGGGGATCGCGCCGGCGCTTGCACGTCTGCAGGAGAAGCTCCCCGCGCAGCTGGCTGAGGAGTCGCGCCAGCTCTGCGCGGGTACCTTGGAGCGCGTCTTGACCAAGATTGTCTACCGCAACCCCGGTATTAATCTTGTCAACGTTCTCCGCAGCTTGCCGGCCGACGCAGATCAGGAGGCGCTGAAGGCGCAGGTCGCCCACATCATCGCCAAGGTGAACAAGATCTCCAGGCGTGAAGGCGATCGCGTAGATTAGGCCTCTTTCTTTTTATTTCCTTTGCTGCTGCAAAGTGTGCCATGAACATGAACCTATTAGTCATTGAGACAAGTTATCTTTGTAATATATTATCTTATTTCCGAGCAATTGATGCAGTGTTATCTCCCTTGTTTTGGTCCTTTACTTTGTATGCTTTTTACCCTACGCTTTTAGGGAACTTGCCGACAAGGGACCCTTGCCGCGAGCGCTGAGTGCTGGACTCTGAGCAGCCTGCTGGCAAAGGCCTTATCGGCAAGCAACCTTGCCGCAGCTAGTCGCAACGCACTTAGCTTGCTGAGCGAACTCGAAAACGAAATAAGGGCGCGACACTTGTCGCAGCTCACTTAAGCCGTTGAGCGTACTCGAAAACAAGACAAGGGTGCGGCTAGCCACGGGTAGGTTCCTCCGCGCACAGGTTTTCCATACAAAGTGTGGTTGTTCAAGGAGGATAACTAAAATTTAAAAAATTTGAACTGCTCAAATTCTGGTAACTTAGCTTTGATAATTTGTTCGTTCTCCGGTAAGCTTCTCTTCCTTGAACAACACTTGGTTCGTCCTCCACCTCCTCCCCCCCCGGCAAACTTGTGCGCGAGGAATGTTTCTTCTGCTTAAGAGGGAAAGAAAAGGAGATGAGGGAACAAGTATAGGGTTTCTCGGCATGGTAATGCTTACCGGACATGTGTGTTGCACAAGATGCCAAACAATGCATGCAAATAACGAAGAAAGGCATGAAAATGGCAAATAGTGCGAAACACAAAAGCTTTACTGATGCACGGGATCTGCGCCCGGCTTTGTACAAAGGTTTACATGCGACAGCGGCAAGACTTGTACAAAAGGTGGTTGCTGGAGCGGATCACGGCAACCGCGCCTTATGGGTGAAACTTGCGAAGATGCTCTATGTTCCAGGAGTTGCTCACCGGTAAGCCTTCTTCGGTCTCAAGGCGGACAGCGCCGGGCCTTGTGACTTGTCTCACCCGATAAGGGCCTTCCCACTTCGGCGTCAACTTGTTGGAATTCTTGGCGGAGTGAACACGCCGAAGAACAAGGTCGCCTTCCTCGAGACTCCTGGCCTTGACCTTGCAGCTATGGTAGCGACGCAAGGCCTGCTGGTATCGAGCAGCTCGTACAGCAGCCTGGAGACGTTCCTCCTCGAGGAGCAATGCATCATCTTGTCGCAGTTGCTCTTGCTCGAGCTTATCATAAGCGAGCACTCGAGGAGATCCGTATACGAGTTCCGTGGGGAGAACTGCCTCTGCCCCATAGACAAGGGCAAAGGGTGTATGTCCGGTGGCTCGACTTGGCGTCGTTCTGATCGACCAAAGAGCCGCCGGCAACTCCTCTATCCAGTTTCTTCCGCACTTGCGCACCCTGTCAAAGGTTCTTGTCTTGAGTCCGCGCAGCACTTCAGCATTGGCCCTCTCCGCTTGACCATTGCTCCTCGGGTGAGCAACAGAAGCGAAGCAGACCTTGGCGCCAAGGTCTTGGACGTACTGCATGAAGGTGCGACTAGTGAATTGTGTACCGTTGTCGGTGATGATCCTGTTAGGGATTCCGAAACGGCAAACAATTGACCTGAAGAACCTGACCGCTGACTGTGCTGTCACCTTTCTCACTGGTTCCACTTCTGGCCACTTTGTGAACTTGTCGATTGCTACGTACAAGTACTCAAAGCCCCCGACCGCTCGGGGGAAGGGGCCGAGGATATCGAGCCCCCAGACCGAGAAGGGCCAGGACAAAGGGATCGTCTGGAGAGCTTGAGCTGGCTGATGAATTTGCTTGGCATGGAACTGGCAGGCTTCACACTTGGTTTCTTGTGCAGTTGCATCTTGGAGGGCTTCTTGCCAAAAGAACCCTTGCCGGAATGCCTTTCCGGCAAGTGCCCTTGCGCCAATGTGGTGGCCACATATGCCTCCGTGTATTTCTGCCAACAGCTTCTGTCCATCTTCTCTGGAAATGCACTTCAACCTGACACCATTGAGCCTTCTTCTGTACAGTTCATTGTCCACGAACTGGTACATACTTGACTGCCTGGTTATTCTCTCTATCCCTGCTGGGTCATCGGGAAGTTCTCCAGTTTACAGAAAACGGACGATCTGCTGCGCCCACGCCGGAGCCCGAGGCTCAACGGCAAGGACTAAAGGCATGAGGGCCGCTGCGGGGACCCCAGCTTCTACGGCAAGAATCTCTGGTTCTGTCGGAGCTGATGGTCCCCCGGCAAGCCTGCCGGGGCGAGGCTTGTCGGGAACGTTTGCTTCAACTGTACAGACCGTTAGATCTGCAGGAGCAAACTGTTCCTCAGCGTTCTGGTCGTTGATCTTGGGGACCTTGGCGGCGGCCTCGGGGAGATCCGCCGACAAGTAGTCGCCGGAGACCAACTTTCTCTTCTTGGGCTTCCCAATTGATGGTGTAACGGATGGCTGAGTCAGCTTGAGCAGGAAGGTCCCTGGTTCCACAGGTAACTTCATTGCAGCGAACTTTGAAAGGCCATCTGCTATATCATTCTGAGCTCTCGGGACGTGCTCCATTTGCAGACCTTCAAAGTGCTCTTCAAGCTTTCTTACTTCATCTACATAAGCTTCCATCAAAGGGCTCTGATAACTTTTGTTTACTTGTCGGACCACCAACTGAGAGTCTCCCCGCACAATCAACTTCTTGATCCCAAGTTCAGCTGCAATCCTGAGGCCGGCAAGCAGACCTTCATACTCAGCAATATTGTTTGTCGCTTGTTCTCTGGGAAAGTGCATCTAGATAACATACTTGAGGTGCTCTCCGGTGGGCGCTATGAGTACCACGCCGGCACCGGCGCCTTGCAGCGAGAAAGCACCATCGAAGTACATTACCCATTCGCTTGTCGCTTCTTGTACGGGAACGCCTGTCTCTGGAACTTCTTCATCTGGCGTCGGGGGTCCATTCAGCTATGAATTCTGCCAAGGCTCTGCTCTGTATGGTTGAAGTACTTTCAAACTTGAGGCCAAAGCTCGACAGTTCCAGTGCCCACTCGACAATCCTGCCTGTTGCTTCTGGATTTTGCAATATCCTTTTCAACGGAAAGCGAGTGACCACTGTTATCTCATGTGCTTGGAAATAATGGCGCAGCTTTCTCGAGGCCATGAGGAGACCGAAAAGCAACTTCTGCACCCCGGAGTAGTCTTGATCTAGCCCCCTGCAAGAGGGAACTCAAAAAATACACCGGGCGTTGCACCATCTTCCTTCGCACTTCTCCTTGTTCCTGCGCAGAGTTGTCCTTGTCGGGGCCAGAGCTTGCCGGTGGAGCCCCCTGCTTGTCGCTGGACTCACTTGCCGGTGGTGTAGACTCCTCGTCGGCCTCCCTCTCCGCTACTAACGCAGCACTAACCACTCGATTGGTTGCCGCTAAGTACAGCAGCAACTTCTCTTGTGGTCTAGGTGCGACAAGTATTGGAGTGGAGGATAGGTATCCTTTCAAGTCTTGCAGCGCTGCCTCCGCTTCCGGAGTCCATTTCATAGGACCTGCCTTCTTCAAAATTTTGAAGAAAGGCAGGGCGCGTTCTGCAGATTTTGAAATGAACCTGCTGAGGGCAGCCACACAACCGGCAAGTCTCCTTACGTCCTTGACGCGCTTCGGGGCTTCGATCTGCTCGATGGCTTTTATCTTGTCGGGATTAGCTTCAATCCCCCTCTGGGACACGAAGAACCCAAGAAGCTTGTCGGAAGGGACTCCGAAGACGCACTTCTCGGGGTTCAACTTGAGCTGGATCTTGCGCAGATTTGCAAATGTCTCTTCTAAGTCTTGGATCAGGGTATCTTTGCTCTTGCTCTTGACCACTATGTCATCCATGTAAGCTGCTACATTTCTGTGGATCTGCGGCTCAAAAGCAGTGTGCACCACCCTTGCAAATGTTGAGCCTGCATTCTTCAATCCGAAAGGCATGCGAATAAAGCAATATGTGCCACATGGAGTAATGAATGCAGTCTTCTCTTCATCTTCCTTGGCCATAAAAATCTGGTGGTAACCTGAGTATGCCTCAAGGAAGGAGAGCAGCTCACATCCAGCAGTGGAGTCAACAATCTGGTCAATGCGCGGCAAGGGAAATGGATCCTTGGGACATGCTTTATTCACATCAGTGAAGTCTATACACAACCTCCACTTCCCGTTAGCCTTACGCACGACAACTAGATTTGCTAACCACATCGGATGGATCACGCCTCTAACCAGGCCTGCTGCTTCTAGCTTCTTGATCTCTTCGGCAATGAATTCTTGGCGCTCCACGGCTTGCTTCCTGACCTTCTGCTTGACGGGCCGCGCATGAGGACAAACAGCAAGCTTGTGCTCAATTACCTTCCTGGGATCGCCGGGGATGTCAGATGGTTGCCACGCAAACACATCGACATTCGCCCGCGGGAAGGCAACGAGCGCGCTTTCCTATTTGCTATCAAGTGTAGCACTGATGGTGAAGGTACCACCAGTGCCGTCCTCCTTGGCGGACACCTTCTTGGTTGCCGGTGGAGCGGCCATCCCTTTCTTGCACTTGCCGGTGGAGCTCGATGGAACGTCCTCGACGGCAGCGCAGCACTCCGAAGAGGTGCGTTTGCCGGAGTCGGCCCCAGAGCACTTGCCGGACTTGGTCTTGGTCTTCTTCCCCCCGGGAGCTTCAGCGGCAAGTGTGTTGCTCCCCGCCGCGGCTGCTGCATCCCGGTATATCTTGTCGGCGCAGATAAGCGCGTCCTTCTTGTCGCCAGGGACAGAGATGACGCTTATCGGCCCCGGCATCTTGAGTACGTTGTAGGCATAGTGGGAAGCTGCCATGAACTTGGCGAGGGCAGGACGTCCAAGTATCCCATTATATGGCAATGGGATATCGGCCACGTCAAAGGTTATCCTCTCCGTCCTGAAGTTGAGTTCCCCGCCAAAGGTCACTGGCAGAGTAATCTTGCCCTTCGGCTTGCTCCTTCCCGGGTTTATTCCTTGGAACGAACCGGTTTCTTCGAGCTCGCCGTCTGGGATCTGAAGTTTCTTGATCACAGCCGAGGAGATCAAGTTCAGGCCGGCCCCGCCGTCAACCAACATTTTGGTGACCTTGAGGTTGCGGATGGTTGGTGAAACCAACATCGGCAAGCACCCGACCGCTGTGGTGCGGTCAGGGTGATCCTCAAGATAAAAAATGATGGGCGTGCTGGACCACTTCAGCAGCCTGCGCGACTCAACGGGCGGCTCTACTGCATTTACTTCCCGCACCCACTGCTTGAGTTGGCGGTGGGAAGTGTGCAGAGAGGCGCCCCCGTCGACGCACAGCACTTCTGTGGCCTTCTGGAACTCCTGCTCGCTGTTATCGCCTTCCTCCATGTCGTCGTCGTCTTCCTCTTCCTCATCCTTGTCGCGGCCCCGGGGAGGTCGATCACCTTGCCGCTGCTTGGCCTTGCCGCGGCGTCCTCCCCGGCCATTGAATGGCCGCTTCTTGCTTGGCTCTCCTCCACCACCTTGAGCCTTCTCCTTGTCGCGACGCTCGTATTCAGCTTTCTGCTGCTCTACGAGGTACTCGACGCGCTTGCAGTTCGAGAGGTCGTGGCCCTTGGTGCGGTGGATCTTGCAATATTGCTTGTCGGAGCCGTCCGGCTTGTCGGCTGCCGCTACAGGGGCAGGCTCCTTGCCGGAGCCGCCAGCCTGTGCTGTCTTGGCGGGAGCCTCCTTGCCGGACTTCTCGACGACAAGCACCTCCTTGCTCTTCTTCTTTCTATTGTTCCGCCGCCGGCTCTTCTTTGCCGGGGCGGCATCCTCGCTGTCGCTTCCCCCTGCGCCAGCATCCTCCCCGGGGAGTCTCCTCCCCTCTTCGGCGCGCGCGCACTTGTCAGCCAGAGCGTAGAGCTCGCTGACATCCCGGATCTTCGTCATGGCCATCTCTTCCCGCATGCGGCGGTTACGCACATTCTGGTGGAACGCGCTGATAACCGCAGCAGGGTGGACGTCGGGGATGTTGTGTTGTACGCGGCTGAACCGTTGTATGTACTTGCGCAAGGGTTCTCCTTCCTTCTGGGCCAAGATGTGGAGATCACTCTCTTGGCCGTGGGGTTTGTGGCCACCCGTGAAGGCGCCAACAAACTGGTGGCACAAATCTGCCCACGAAGAAATAGAGCCTTCCGGCAAGTGCATAAGCCAAGAATGAACGTTTGGCTTAAGCACTAGCGGGAAGTAATTCGCCAGTATCTTCTCGTCGCGCCCCCCGGCAGCCTGCACCGTGAAGGTGTAGATACTGAGGAACTCCGAGGGGTGCGTCTTGCCGTCGTACTTCTCGGGTACGTCGGGCTTGAAGTTTTTCATGCTGGGCCACTGGACGAGCCGCAGCTCACGGGTAAACGCAGGGCAACCCGCCGCGTACGGCAAGTCGCCTGGTTCACCGAGCGCGTGCGTGTCGACGGCGGTCCCAGCACGTTGGTCCGATTGTCGCCGGGCTTCTCGCCGGCGCTCGATCGTTGTCCGAGCATCTTCTTGCCGTCGATCATCAAGGACTTGGCGCTGGTCCCGACAAGCCCGCGGATCCGACGACGCCGTAGAGTCGTCGTCGACGTTAATCCGGCGGGGAGGCGTCTTCTGCTTCCGCGGCGGGGAGTGCACGGTGGTTGCACCCCCGGCGGTCTTGTCGCCGTCGGCCTTCGTCTTCTCGACTTGCCGTGGCCGCGATGTCGCCGGCTGCTGCGGCGTGTCGTTGTTGGCGAAGGCGATCAGGCTTTGGATTGTTGCCCTCCAGTCTTCGGCCTTGTCTGCCGCTGGAGGGAAATCGAGGAGCAGTTGCGCTCTTGCGAGAGCTTCTGCTGGAGAGGAGGGGAGCGGTGGCGAGCGGTGCGAGGAGCGAGATATGCTCGGACTTCTAACAGGGTTAGAAGGAGCAGGGTCTCGCCCCGGCGACCGCGCCTTGCTCGTGCCAGGACGATGGCCTAGAGCATCCCGCGATCCTCCGGTTTGCCCTTGCCCCAGCAAGCGGATGGTACCTCCTATACCACGGCGCTGCTCGGTTGTCGTCTGCTGAGATGGACGTGGCGCGTCTACGGACACCGAGGCTCGGTCGTCCGTCTTGTCCTTGGATTTGGCGGTGCCGCGAGTTTCCTCGCCGGCGACCACCCTTCCGCCGGCGTCTCCTCCACCCACCGTTGGTTCTGGTGGCGGGGGAATCGACGCAGACGGGCCTGCAACCTCCAAAGCCTTCTTCTTCGGGGCCATGTTGCTGCTGCTGATGAAACTGACGAAGTTGGAGAGGTTGATGAAGAATGCGCCCGCGTGAGCGCCGGATCAGGTTCGCACAACCTCGACGCCCTCCCGAGCTCCCAAACTCAATACAAACCAAGCAGGAGTAGGGTTTTACGCGTCCGCGCGGCCCGAACCTGGGTAAACTGCCCGCGTGCTCTCCTCGATCTGCTCTTTGTGCTCCCTCCGCTCCCTCACCGCAACGACAAGGGGCTCCGGTCCCATCGGTGTTCGTGGTGGACAGTTTCCCCCGACATCTTTGGCGGATGTCGGGGGAAACTGTCCACCACGAACACCTATGGGACCGGAGCCCCTTGTCGTTGCGGTGAGGGAGCGGAGGGAGCACAAAGAGCAGATCGAGGAGAGCACGCGGGCAGTTTACCCAGGTTCGGGCCGCGCGGACGCGTAAAACCCTACTCCTGCTTGGTTTGTATTGAGTTTGGGAGCTCGGGAGCTTGAAGAACTAGCTACACCGAGCGAGAGAGCTATCTAGGTTCCGAACCCTTTCTACGTTGTGCATGGGCCTCCTTTTATAGCTCAAGGGGTCACCGACAGGTGTCAACGTAGAAGAAGGGCAAAAATGTAACTTTGGTGGTAGTTGTAACAGTGCGGGAACAGTGCATGAACAGTGCGTGAACAGTGGTCTTCACCTAACTTAACAGTGGGGGACAAGGGCATTAAATGCCCGTCACCGTCGACCCCAAAAGCACCCGTCCATGCGTCTCCGTTCGCCACGGCGATAGCCTCGTCACCGTGGAGTGCCACCGTGCCCCCCAGGCTGCACAGCCATGCGCCACGCGTCCCTGGAAGGGCCCCAGGGTGACGCGTGGGCCGATGAGCTGGAGCGCGGGCACACAGCGCAGGTTCCCCCGGCAAGCACCTTGTCGGGGTCTTGATCTTGTCGGGCCGGGAAGCTTGTCGCTCCCCAGGGCCCTGCCGGGGCGCAGAGTGCGCCGAGGCATGTCTCCCAAGATGCAGTCTTCTGGTCTTCCTGGCAAGCTCCTCTTGCCAGGGTCTTGTGTTAATGTGGTAGTCTTGAGCCTGGGACGGCCTTTCCGGCAAGCTCTACTTGCCGGAGTCTTGATCTTCTGCCTTGTATACTTTGTTTTTGAATGGTTTAATAAGGACTGGAAAGGTTTCCGGCAAGCGCGTGGTGAGCCCTGCCGCGGGAAGCTGCTACTGCCCGTGCACAAGTTGGGGTACTAAGGTACCCCTATCTTAGTACACCGACACACCCTGAAGTGCGAGAACGTAAAAAGAGGAATCGAATCTTGCTGGTAAAGTGTACAAACCTCTACAGAGGGTTAAAACCTAATGATTAGCCGTGTCCCCGGTTACGAACAACTTGAGCCTCTATACTTGGATCTATCTCGGAACTCTCAACACCGGATCGATAATTAAATGTGGGCAACTTATGATGATTTGGGCTATGAGACATCGGTTGGTGGAACCATGTCATGTATAGGTATCTTCTATGTAGTAGAGATTCCTGGATACTCCTTTGTTGTACGGAAAAAAGCAGCTTTACAGAAAACAAAACTCAGACACGGAGCCACAAAGCCATATTGCATATAGAATAGTTTTATCATCTGCTCTCTCTCTTATTGTGATATTGCTAGTACATTCAATGTACTGACCTACACGGCTACTACGTATCATGTTGCAGGTTTTTCTCCGGCGAGTAAGAGTTACTACATAGGGTTACGGTCTACACTCAACTTGTCGATGATGTTGATGGGACTCCACACTGGATTTATTGTTTCCGCTGAGACTTATGAGGTATATATCAGTTTTATGTTATTTCACATGTGATTGCACTTTGATATATACATTGATGTACTGTGTGTGCCAGCATACTGATCCAGGGATGGCACAAATACACAGAGGCTTGACCGTTTGAGGTCAGGTCGTTACATGTATCTCCCGCATGATGTCCTCCATAGGCTTCAGAATGACATTTCCGTAGGATTTGTTCCTGTTCATGCTCAGGTACACAACGTGTAATAATACCATCTACTCCTTTATACAGATGTGGGTCATCCAAAGAGTAATGTCTTACATCATAGAAGATTTTTTTCTTCTGTTGGTATGTTAAACTTTGTAGTAGGTATTTAGCAATAATGTAATTAGCATAGTCAGCATACCAATGAGTGTTATGAGAAACATTTATTGCAGCTAATTTTTCATAGGAAAAGCTATCATCAATAGGTAGTGGGTCATCAAGAATATTTTCTAACCTAGACAAATTATCAACTACTGGGTTCTCAACTCATTTCCTATTAGCGATATGTAAATCGAATTATTGTAGCAAGAGAACCCATCTAATGAGTCTGGTTTTAGCATCTTTCTTTTCCATATGATGTTTTATAGCAGCGTGATCAATGTGAACAATTACTTTGGGTTCAACAATGTAAGATCTAAATTTATCACAAGCAAACACAACTACTAAAAATTCATTTTCAGTGGTAGCATAATTTCTTTGGGCATTGTCTAGAGTTTTGCCAGCATAATGGATACCATTTAACTTCTATCGCCAATAACATAATCACTAGCATCACACATAATTTCAAAAGGCAAGTTCCAATCAGGTGGTTGAACAATAGGTGTGGTGGTTAAGGCTTTCTTAAGTGTTTCGAAGGCTTCTATGCAGTCATCATCAAAAACAAAAGGAACATCCTTTTGATTAGTAAGAGGCCTAGAGATTTTAGAGAAGTTTTTTTAAACTTCTTGTAGAAACCACATGACCAAGGAAACTACAAATAACTTTAATATCTTTAGGACATGGCATTTTCTCAATTGCATCAACTTTAGCTTTATCCACCTCAATACCTTGTTCAGAAATTTTAAGCCCCAAGACAATACCTTCATTTTCCATAAAGTGTCACTTCTCCCAATTCAAGACACGGTTAGTTTGTTCACATCTCTACAAAACTCTATCAAGGTTGCTTAAGCATCGTAAACGGAGAAATCATCCATGAAAACCTCAACAACCTTTCACAAAAATCAGAGAATATAGCGGTCATACATCTTTGAAAGGTAGTAGGTGCGTTGCATAAACCAAAAGGCATACATCTATAAGCATAGGTTCCAAAAGGACAAGTGAAGGTGGTTTTCTCTTGATCAGGTTATGATACATGTATTTGAGAGAAACCGGAATATCCATCAAGAAAGAAAAAAGTGTGTGTGCTTAGGTAGTCTCTCTAGCATTTGATCAATAAAAGGCAGAGGGTAATGATCTTTTCTAGTAGCTTTGTTTAATTTTCTAAAATCAATTACCAATCTATAGCCAGTAACAATTCGTCATGGAATAAGTTAATTTTTATTATTAGGAACAACAATGATACCTCCCTTCTCAGGGACACAAAGAACATGACTTACCCACTACTATCAGCTATGTGATAGATTATAAACCTGCTTCCAGAAGTTTTAGTATTTCAGTTCTTACCACTGCTTTCATCTTAGGATTCAAAGGTTATTGGTGATCAACAACTGGTTTAGCATCAGGTTCCATCCTGATCTTGTGCCGACAAAGAATGGTACTAATGCCCCTAAGATCATCAAGAGTACTTCCAATAGCAGCACGGTGCTTCCTCGGAGTTTTTAATAATATTTCTTCTTGATGTTCTGAAAGGTTAGCACTAATAATAACATGATATATCTTTTCTCATCAAGATAAGCATATTTCAAAGTGTCAGGCAATTTCTCTAATTCAAAGATAGGATCACCTTTAGGTGGAGGAGGACCTCCAAGAGTTTCAATAGGAAAATTGTGTTTTAGGAGAGGTTGTTGTTCAAAGAATATTTTATCTATTTCATTTATTTCACGCAAATGCTTATCATTTTCATGGTCGAGCAAATATTGTTCTAACGGATCAGTAGGTGGCACGACAATAAAAGCAAGACCAAATATTTCATCTTTACTATGTAATTCTTCATTACGCAATTGTCTACTAAACTTGGAAAAATTAAAGTCATGAGACACATCACCAAAACTAATACTACAGTTTCTTTTTTGCAATCTATCTTAGCATTGACAATGTTCAAAAAAGGTTTACCAAAGATAATGGGACAAAAGTCATCTTGTGGGGAACCAAGGACTAGAAAATCAGTAGGATATTTTATTTTTACACACAAGACTTCAACATCTCTAACGATCCCAAGTGGTGTGATGGTGTCTCGGTTTGCAAGTTTAATAGTAACATCTATGTCTTCTATTTTAGCGGGTGCTATGTCATTCATAATTACTTGGTATAAGGTAAAAGGAATAGCACTCACACTAGCACCTAAATCACATAAGCCATGATAGCAATGATCTCCTATTTTAACTGAGACAACAGGCATGCCAACTATAGGTCTATGTCTATCTATTTCATCGGGTTTGGCAATTCTAACAGCTTCAGCAACGAAATAAATAACATGCCCATCAATATTATCGTCCAAGAGATCTTTAACCATAGCAACACTAGGTTCTAATTTAATTTGTTCAGGGGTTTCAGGTGCTTTAATATTACTTTTGCGAACTACAACTGAGACCATATCATGTTCCTTGTCCTAACAGGGAAAGGTGGCTTTTCAATATAAGCAGTAGGCACAACTGCGTCAACATTATAAATGATAGTTTCATCCTTAGTGTCGGTGTACTAAGGTAGGGGTACCTCAGTACCCCAACTTGTGCACGGGCAGTTGCAGCTTCCCGCGGCAGGGTTTACCGCGTGCTCGCCGGAGACCTTCCTGCTCCCTATTAAACCATTCAAAAACAAAGTATACAAGACACAAGATCGAGACCCCGGCAAGAGGAGCTTGCCGGGAAGGCCGTACCAGGCTCAAGACTGCCCCACTAGTACAAGACCCTGGCGAGAGGAGCTTGCCAGGAAGATTAGAAGACACGCCTCGGCGCTATATGCGCCCCGGCAAGGGCCCGGGAAGCGGCAAGCTCCCGGGCCCGGCAAGATCAAGGCCCCGGCAAGGTGCTTGCCGGGAAGGCTGCGCTGTGTGCCCGCGCTCCAGCTCATCGGCCCACGCGTCGCCCTGGGGCCTATTCAGGGACGCGTGGCGGATGGTTGTGCAGCCTGGGGTACACGGTGGCACTCCACGGTGATGGATCCATCGCCGTGGCAGACGGAGACGCCAGGGCGGGAGCTTTTGGGGTCGACGGCGACGGGCATTAAATGCCCTTGTCCCCCACTGTCAAAGTAGGTATAGACCACTGTTCTGTACTGTAGCTCCACTGTTCCCACACTGTTACAACTACCACCTCTTTTACGTTTTTACCCCTTTCTCCTACGTTGACACCTGTCGGTGACCCCTTGCACTATAAAAGGAGGCCCATGCACAACGTGGAGGGGGTTCGGAACCTAGATCACTCTCACGCTCGGTGCAGCTGCTTCTTCAAGCTCCCGAGCACTCAAACTCAATACAACTAAGCAGGAGTAGGGTTTTACGCGTCTACCGCGGCCCGAACCTGGGTAAAACTGCCCGTGTGCTCGCTACGATCCGCTCTTCGTGCTCCCTCCGCCCTCGTACCGCACAGACAAGGGGCTCCGGTCCCATAGGTGTTCGTGGCGGACAGTTTCCCCCGACATCTTTGGCGCGCCAGGTAGGGGGCGTCGAGGTTGTGCGAACCTGATCCGGCGTTCACGCGGGCGCATTCTTCATCAACCTTTCCAGCTTCATCAGCAACTTCACCAGCAACAGCTCCATGGCCCCGAAGAAGAAGGCTTCGGAGGTCGGAGGCCCGTCTGCGTCTCACCCGCCACCACCAGAGCCAACGGTGGGCGGGGGAGATGCCGTCGGAAGGGTGGTCGCCGGCGAGGACACTCACGGCGCCACCAGATCCAAGAACAGGACGGACGACCGAACCTCGGTCTCCGTGGACGCGCCGCGTCCATCTCAGCACACGACGACCCAGCAGCGCAATACCACGGGAGGTGGTCTCCGCTTGCTGGGGCAAGGCCAAACCGGAGGCTCGCAGGACGCCCCGGACCCCCGTCCGGGCACAAGCAAAGCGAAGGCGCCGGCGCGGGACCCCGCTCCTTCTAACGTTGTTAGAAGTCCGAGCGTATCCCGCTCCTCGCACCGCTCGCCCGCGTTCCCCTCCACTCCAGCAGAAGCGCTCGCAAGGGCGCAACTGCTCCTCAACTTTCCTCCAGCGGCCGACAAGGCCGAAGAATGGAGGGCCACCATCCGGAGCCTGATAGACTTCGCCAACAACGATTCTCCACAGCAGCCGTCGACCTCACGGCCGCGGCAAGCTGAGAAGACGAAGGCTGTCGGCGACAAGACTGCCGGGGGTGCGACAAGCGTGCACTCCCCGCCGCAGAAGCAGAAGACGCCGCCCCGCGGGAACAACCCCGACGACGGCTCCACGGCCTCGTCGGACCCGCGGGCCCGTCAGGACCAGCGCCAGGTCCTCGACGACCGGCGAGAAGAAGACGCTCGGACCACAATCGAGCGCCGCCGAGAAGCTCGGCGACAATCAGACAAGAGAGCTGGGAACACTATCGACGCGCACGCGCCCGGTGAGCCAGGCGACTTGCCGTACGCGGCAGGCTGCCCTGCGTTCACCCGCGAGCTGCGGCGCGTCCAGTGGCCCAGCATGAAGAACTTTAAGCCCGACGTACCGGAGAAGTACGACGGCAAGACGCACCCCTCGTAGTTTCTCAGCGTCTATACCATCGCAGTCCAAGCTGCCGGGGGGCGCGACGAGAAGATCTTGGCAAACTACTTCCCGCTCGTGCTTAAGCCGAACGTTCGTTCGTGGCTTATGCACTTGCCGGAAGGTTCTATATCTTCTTGGGCCGACCTTTGCCACCAGTTTGTTGGCGCCTTCACCGGCGGCCACAAACCCCACGGTCAGGAGAGCGATCTCCACATCTTGGCCCAGAAGGAAGGCGAGACCCTGCGCAAGTATATCCAACGCTTCAGCCGGGTGCAGCACAACATCCCTGACGTTCACCCTGCCGCGGTTATCAGCGCGTTTCATCAGAACGTGCGTAACCGCCGCATGCGTGAAGAAATGGCGATGACGAAGATTCGGGATGTCAGCGAGCTCTATGCTCTTGCTGACAAATGTGCACGCGCAGAGGAGGGGAGGAGACTCCCCGGAGAGGATGCTGGCGCAGGAGGAAGCGACAGCGACGACGCCGCCCCGGCAAAGAAGAGCCGGCGGCGGAATAACAGAAGAAAGGGCAAGAAGGAGGTGCTTGCCGTCGAGAAGACCGGCAAGGAGGCCCCCGCCAAGCAAGCACAGGCTGGCGGCTCCGGCAAGGAGCCTGCCCCTGCAGCGGCGGCCGACAAGCCGGGCAGCTCCGACAAGCAATACTGTAAGATCCACCGCACCAAGGGTCACGATCTCTCCAACTGCAAACGCGTCGAATATCTCGTCGAGCAGCAGAAAGCTGAGTACGAGAGGCGCGACAAGGAGAAGGCCCAAGGTGGCGGGGAAGAGCCCAGCAAGAAGCGGCCGTTCAACGGCCGGGGAGGGCGCCGCGGCAAGGCCAAGCAGCGGCAAGGAGATCGGCCTCCCCGGGGCCGCGACAAGGACGAAGACGACGACGACGAAGACATGGAGGACGAGGAGAACAACGAGCAGGAGTTCCAGAAGGCCACGGAGGTCCTGTGCGTCGACGGTGGCGCTTCCCTGCACACCTCCCACCGCCAGCTCAAGCAGTGGGTGCGTGAGGTGAATGCGGCGGAGCCACCCGTGGAGTCGCGCAGGCTCCTCAAATGGTCCAGCACGCCCATCATTTTTGATCTTGAGGATCACCCTGACCGCACCACTGCGGTCGGGTGCTTGCCGATGCTGGTCTCACCCACCATCCGCAACCTCAAGGTCACCAAAATGTTGGTTGACGGCGGGGCCGGGCTGAACTTGATCTCCTCTGCTGTGATCAAGAAACTCCAGATTCCAGATGGCGAGCTCGAAGAAACCGGTTCATTCCAAGGAATCAACCCGGGAAGGAGCAAGCCCAAGGGAAAGATTACTCTGCCGGTGACCTTTGGCGGGGAGCTCAACTTCAGAACTGAACGCATCACTTTCGACGTTGCCGATATTCCATTGCCCTACAATGGAATACTTGGCCGTCCTGCCCTCGCCAAGTTCATGGCAGCTTCCCATTATGCTTACAACGTACTGAAGATGCCGGGGCCGATAAGCGTCATCACTGTCCACGGCGACAAGAAGGATGCGCTTGTCTGCGCCGACAAGATCTACCGGGATGCGGCAGCGGCGGCCGAGAAGGATACTCTTGCCGCTGAAGCTCCCGGGGGGAAGAAGACGAAGACAAAGTCCGGCAAGTGCCCTGAGACCCACTCCGGCAACCGCACCTCTTCGGAGTGCTGCGCTGCCGTCGAGGACGTTCCATCGAGCTCCACCGGCAAGAGTAAGAAAGGAATGGCCGCTCCTCCGGCAACCAAGAAGGTGTCCGCCAAGGAGGATGGCACTGGTGGTACATTCACCATCAGTGCCACCCTTGACAGCAAATAGGAAAGCGCGCTCGTTGCCTTCCTGCGGGCGAATGTCGATGTGTTTGCCTGGCAACCATCTGACATCCCGGTGTTCCCAGGAAGGTAATTGAGCACAAGCTTGCTGTCTGTCCTCATGCGCGGCCCATCAAGCAAAAAGTAAGGAAGCAAGCCGTGGAGCGCCAAGAGTTCATCAACGAGGAAATCAAGAAGCTAGAAGCAGCAGGCCTAGTTAGAGGTGTGATCCATCCGACGTGGTTGGCAAACCCAGTCGTCGTGCGCAAGGCCAACGGGAAGTGGAGACTGTGTATAGACTTCACTGATGTGAATAAAGCATGTCCCAAGGATCCATTCCCTTTGCCGCGCATTGACCAGATCGTTGACTCCACTGCCGGATGTGAGCTACTCTGTTTTCTTGATGCATACTCAGGCTATCATCAGATTTTCATGGCCAAGGAAGATGAAGAGAAGACTGCATTTATCACCCCATGTGGCACTTATTGCTTCATACGCATGCCATTTGGGTTGAAGAATGCAGGCTCAACCTTTGCAAGGGTAGTGTACACTGCTTTTGAGCCACAGATCCACAGAAATGTAGAAGCTTACATGGATGACATCGTGGTGAAGAGCAAGAGCAAGGAAACCCTGATTCAAGATTTGGAAGAAACGTTTCAGAACCTGCGCAGAATACAGCTCAAGTTGAACCCCGAGAAGTGCGTCTTTGGAGTCCCCTCCGGCAAGCTTCTCGGGTTCTTTGTATCACAGAGGGGGATTGAAGCCAACCCCGACAAGATCAAAGCCATTGAGCAGATAGAGGCCCCAAAGCGCGTCAAGGATGTCAGGAGGCTTGCAGGTTGTGTGGCTGCCCTCAGTAGGTTCATTTCAAAGTCTGCAGAACGCGCCCTACCTTTCTTCAAAATATTTAAGAAGGCAGGTCCCATGAAGTGGACTCCGGAAGCGGAGGCTGCGCTGCAGGATTTGAAACGGTACCTGTCCTCCACTCCAATACTTGTCGCACCTAGACCACAGGAAAAGTTGCTGCTATACCTAGCGGCAACCAACCAGGTGGTTAGTGCTGCGTTAGTAGCGGAGAGGGAGTCCGACGAGGAGTTAGCACCACCGGCAAGCGAACCCAGCGACAAGCAGGGGGCTGCTCCGACAAGCTCTGGCCCCGACAAGGAAGGCACTGCGCAGGAACAGGATGAGGGGCGGAAGAAGATGGTGCAGCGCCCAGTGTATTTTGTAAGTTCCCTTCTCCAGGGGGCTAGATCAAGGTACTCTGGTGTGCAAAAGTTGCTTTTCGGCCTCCTCATGGCCTCGAGAAAGCTGCGCCATTACTTCCAAGCCCATGAGATAACAGTGGTCACTCGCTTTCCGCTAAAGAGGATATTGCATAACCCCGAAGCGACAGGCAGGATCGTTGAGTGGGCACTGGAACTGTCAAGCTTTGGACTCAAGTTTGAAAGTACTTCAACCATACAGAGCCGAGCTTTGGCAGAATTCATAGCTGAGTGGACCCCAACGCCCGACGAAGAAGTTCAAGAAACAAGTACACACGTACAAGAAGCGACAAGTGAATGGGTAATGTATTTTGACGGTGCCTTCTCGCTGCAAGGCGCCGGTGCTGGCGTGGTACTCATCGCACCCACCGGAGAGCACCTCAAATATGTTATCCAGATGCACTTTCCCAGGGAGCAAGCGACAAACAACACTGCTGAATATGAAGGCTTGCTCGCCGGCCTCAGGATTGCGGCCGAACTTGGGATCAGGAAGCTGATTGTACGAGGAGATTCTCAGTTGGTGGTCCGGCAAGTTAACAAGAGCTATCAGAGCCCTTTGATGGAAGCTTATGTCGATGAAGTGAGGAAGCTTGAAGAACACTTTGAAGGTTTGCAAATGGAGCATGTCCCAAGAGCTCAAAATGAAATAGCAGATGGCCTTTCAAAGTGCGCCGCGATGAAGTTACCTGTGGAACCAGGGACCTTCTTGCTCAAGCTGACTCAACCATCCGTTACACCATCAATTGGGCAGTCCAAGAAGAGGAAGTTGGTCTCCGGCGACTACTTGCCGGCGGATCTTCCAGAAACCGCCGCCAAGGTCCCCAAGATCAACAACCTCAATGCTGAGGAACAGTTTGCTCCTGCAAACCCTCGGGCTTGTACAGTTGAAGCAAGTGTTCCCGACAAGCCTCGCCCCGGCGAGCTTGCCGGGGGGCCTTCAGCTCCGGCGGGACCAGAGGTTCTCGCCGTGGAAGCTGAGGTTCCCACAGCGGCCCTCGAGCCTTTAGTCCTTGCCGTTGAGCCGCGGGCTCCGGCATGGGCGCAGCAGATAGTCCGTTTTTTGCAAACTGGAGAACTTCCCGACGACCCTCAAGAGATAGAAAAGATAACCAGGCAGTCAAGTATGTACCAGTTCGTGGATAACGAGCTGTACAGAAGAAGACTCAATGGTGTCAGACTGAAGTGCATCTCCAGGGAAGATGGACAGAAGCTGTTGGCGGAAATACACGGAGGCATATGCGGCCACCACATTGGCGCAAGGGCGCTTGCCGGGAAAGCTTTCCGGCAAGGGTTCTTTTGGCAAGAAGCCCTCCAAGATGCAACTGCACTAGCAACCAAGTGTGAAGCGTGCCAGTTCCATGCAAAGCAAATTCATCAGCCAGCTCAAGCTCTCCAAACAATCCCTTTGTCCTGGCCCTTCTCGGTCTGGGGGCTCGATATCCTCGGCCCCTTCCCCCGAGCAGTCGGGGGCTTTGAGTACTTGTACGTTGCAATCGACAAGTTCACAAAGTGGCCAGAAGTGGAGCCAGTGAGGAAGGTGACAGCACAGTCAGCAGTCAGGTTCTTCAGGTCGATTGTTTGCCGTTTCGGGATCCCTAACAGGATCATCACCGACAACGGTACACAATTTACTAGTCGCACCTTCATGCAGTATGTCCAAGACCTTGGCGCCAAGGTCTGTTTCGCTTCTGTTGCTCACCCGAGGAGCAACGGTCAAGCGGAGAGGGCAAATGCTGAAGTGTTGCGCGGACTCAAGACAAGGACCTTTGACAGGCTGCGCAAGTGCGGAAGAAATTGGATAGAGGAGCTACCGGCGGCTCTTTGGTCAATCAGAACGACACCAAGTCGAGCCACCGGACAAACACCCTTTGCTCTAGTCTATGGAGCAGAGGCAGTTCTCCCCACGGAACTCGTATACGGATCTCCTCGAGTACTCGCTTATGATGAGCTCGAGCAAGAGCAACTGCGGCAAGATGACGCATTGCTCCTCGAGGAGGAACGTCTCCAGGCTGCTGTACGAGCTGCTCGGTACCAGCAAGCCTTGCGTCGCTACCATAGCCGCAAGGTCAAGGCCAGGAGTCTCGAGGAAGGCGACCTTGTTCTTCGGCGTGTTCAGTCCGCCAAGAATTCCAACAAGTTGACGCCGAAGTGGGAAGGCCCTTATCGGGTGAGACAAGTTACGAGGCCCGGCGCTGTCCGCCTCGAGACCGAAGAAGGCTTACCGGTGAGCAACTCCTGGAACATAGAGCATCTTCGCAAGTTTCACCCCTAAGGCGCGGTTGCCGTGACCCGTTCCGGCAACCACCTTTTGTACAAGCTTTGCCGCTGTTGCATGTAACCCTTTGTACAAAGCCGGGCGCAGACCCCGTGCATCAGTAAAGATTTTGTGTTTTTCGCACCGATTGCCTTTCGCATGCTTCTCTTTGCTATTTGCATGTTTTGTTTGGCATTTGGTACAACACTCAAATAAACGGTAAGCATTAGCACGCCGAAAGGCCGTATACTTGTTTCCTTCTCCCTTTTCTTTCCCCTTAAACAGAAGGAACGTTCCTCGCGCACAAGTTTGCCGGGGGGAAGGAGGTGGAGGAGGAACCAAGTGCTGTTCAAGAAAGAGAAGCCTTACCGGAAAGCAAGCAATATAAGCGAACAACATATGAAAGCTAAGTTGTTAAAGTTTGACCAGTTCAAATTTTAAATTTAGTTGTCTTCCTTGAACAATCACACTTTGTATGGAAAACCTGTGCGCGGAGGAACCTACCCGTAGCTTGCCGCACCCTTATCTTGTTTTCGAGTTCGCTCAACGATTTAAGTGAGCTGCGACAAGTGTCGCGCCCTTGCTTCGTTTCCGAGTACGCTCAGCAAGCTAAGTGCGTTGCGACTAGCTGCGGCAAGGTTGCTTGCCGGTAAGGACCTTGGCCAGCAGGCTGCTCAGAGTCCAGCGCTCGCGGCAAGGTCCCTTGCCGGCAAGCTCCCCGGGAGCGTAGGGTGAAAAACTTACAAAGTCAAGGATTGGAACAAGGAAGATAACATTGCACTGATTGATCAAAATGAGATAAATATCTTACAAAGGATAACTTGTCGCGATGGACTAATGAGTTCATGACGTAATGTGCAGCAACAAAAAGATAAAGATAATGGAGGCCTAATCTACGCGGTCGCCCTCCTTCCTGCCGAGCTTAGCCACCTTGGCGATGATGTGGGCGACTTGTTCCTTCAGGGCCTCCGTGTTCGCATCAGCCGGCAAGCTGCGAAGAACGTTGGTGAGATTGATCCCCGGGTTGCGGTACACAATCTTCGTCAGCACCCGCTCCAGAGTTCCCGCGCAGAGCAGGCGCGACTCCTCGGCCAGCCACGCGGGGATTTGGTTCCGGAGGCCTGCCAGGGCCGGCGCGATCCCTCTGAAGAAGAGGCTGAGCTTGGCGCTGTGCGGGAGATCCGGATCCGGCGAGTAGATGAGATGTTCGACCTTCAGCGCCAGCAGCTCCTGGTCAATGTTGGACGCAGAAGAAACCAAGTCTTCGGTCCATACCTCAATGGTTTGGCGGAAGAGCTCGGATGCCTTGTTGACGCTGTCCACCAAGGTCCGCTCCTTGCGGAGCTCCTCCTTCAGCTTGTTCTCCTGAGCCCGGGCAGCGTCGAGCGAATCCTTCAGAGTGGTGACCTTCAGCTCCAAGTCCTCGATGGAGTCCTTGGCGGCCTTCAACTCGTCGCCCCTCTTGGAGAGGCTCACTTGGAGCTCAGAATTTGTATGGGCGTCCTTCTCGCGCTCAATGATGAGCGCGGCAACCTTCTCCGCGCTCACCTTCAGCGCCTTCTCCAGCTGCTCAACCTTGGCGGCGAGCTCCTTCTTGGCGTCTTCCGCGGCAACCGCGGCGGCCTTCGCCTCCTTCAGCTCCCCGCCAAGGGCTGCCTCGCGAGCGGCAAGGTCCTCCTCGTGGGAGTCGAGCTCGACCTTCCGCTGCGCGAGCTCTCCCTCTCGCCGGGACATCTCCACCCCGGCGAGCCGCTGCTGTTCCCCAGCTTCAGCCTTCTCAAGCACCCACTCCTGGTACTCGCCGGCGAGACGCTCGCGCTCCTCCGCCACCTCGCGGAGGGCTGCCTGGTTGGCGGCGCTGAGCTCCGCCGCGCGCTTCTCCATTTCTGCGGCGGCCTTGGCGGCAAGGGCCTCCCGGGAGGCGAGCTTCGCCTGCCTGGCCCGGTAAAGGGCCAGGAGTTGGTGGAGCAGCTTCTCCTCCTCCGGCCCTTCGCTCCCGCCGGGCGCCTCGACGATTTTCAGGCCCGCGGAGGCGAGGACTTCTCCGTCAAACGCCTCGCCCTCCGCGGGAGCTCGCGATGAAGACCCCCAAGGCATCTGGATGAAGACGCCGTTGGGGGCCTCAAGATAGTACCCCTGCTCCTTTCTGGCGGAGGGGTCGGCGGCCGGTGCAGCATCCGATGCTCCCGCCGCCTCCGGGCCGGCGGTGCGGTCGCCGTCCCCCTCCCCGGCCGCTGCGTCCGCAGCCGGAGCAGTCTCCTGCGCGGCCGGCTCGGCGGCCTCGGCCATCTCTTCGATGACAGGGACGTCGCCGCCGCCGCCCTGCGCGCCCTCCTCCTCGAGGTTGATAACCTCCGTCTCCATGGGCTCAGGAGGAGGAAGATCTAAAAAGAAGAAGAAGAAAAAGAAGTTCAAGATTCAAGCAAATATCCAAAAAGAGGCAAAGCCAAGAAAGCAAATCACAAGGCATACCTTGGCGGACGTCCTCAGCGGCGGGCTCCCTCGCCGGGGAGCTCGGCCTTGGCGGAGTGGCCACCCTCGCCGGGCTGCTCGCCCTTGGCGGGGTACTCTGCCTTGGCGGAGTACCCGCCCTTGGCGGAGCACTCTCCCTTGCCGGAGAGTTCTGCCTTGGCGGGGATGGCGGGGCCTGCGGCTCCTCTACGACGATCTCCGGGCGCTCTTCCCGCTGTGGCTCCACCTCTGCACAGAACAAGACAAGAAACATCAAGATATGAAGACAAGACCAATTCCTCAGGCGTACCCCGACAAGCGAGAGAATAAATCCCAGACTTACGCTGGGGGCTGCTCCTCGGAGCAGCGCTTGGGTCCGGCAGGCTCGGCTCCGGCACCCCTCCTGTTGCCGCGGCAGCCGAGTCTTCCGCGGCCTCGACTGCGGGCGCCTTGGCTTTCTTCGCCACGCGCTGAGTCAAGGTCCTGAAATCAAAGCAATGAACAGAGTCAGCATCAACATAAACCAAGACAAAAATCGAGAAGGTGTAAGATTTTAGACTCTTACTCCTGGTCCTCCTCGTCGTCCTCGCTCAAGGCGGAGAAGTCGTATTCCACCGTCGGCGCGTCGGCGCGAGGAGCGGAAGATGAAGATTCCCTTGCGCGCTTGGTGGTCCCTGGGGCTGGGGGCTGTGAAGACCCAGCCCCAGCGGTAGCCGGCGCCCGAGGAGCGGGCGGAGCCGTTGCTCCGCTCCGAGAAGACCCATGTCGGCTCGGCGCCGGCCTGCGAGGCGCCTCCGTCGTGGCCTGCGCGCGGGTTGCCTCTGCTGTGGCTGATGCGCCGGTCGGCCTTGGCGTGGCTTGGCTCCCCCGGGGAGCTGCCCGACGAGCTGGCTGTTGCCGGGGCGCCTGCGCCCTCTCCCCCGTCGCCGTCTTGCGGAGACGCTTCGGTGGGGACTGCCTCGGGCTTGCCGGGGGCGGGGAGCTCTCCGACGAGGAGAGGTCGTCGGCGTAGAGCTCCGTAGATCCGCCGGAGTCCTCGGCCTCCTCCTCCTCCTCTTCCCCGGCCGACTCGCTGGTCCCAGCGCCCTGCGCTGCGACCCCTTTTCCCTTGCCGCCTCCGCCCCTCGCGGCGCCTCTGCTCCCTCCAGCGGCACCCTCCATTGCCGCGGCCTCGGCCGCGATTCCATGGATCCCGGAGTGCCTCAGGGAGGGAACCCCGGCGAGCGCGTCGGGAGGGAGCTGCAGCAACCTGCGGATCTCCGCCTCCTCCGCCTGGGCGGTCGCATCCGCAGCTTCCGCCTCTTCCGGCGAGTATCCAAAAATTCCTGCCGCTGCGGCTGCAGCGGCCTCTTCAGCCCGAGAAGCCATATAGGCAATCTCCTGGTCGGTGGTGTCCCGCGTGTGCTCCTTGAGGTCGTTGTTGTTCTTCGCCACCTCTGCAAGGTTGTCGTAGAAGTTGAGGACGTCAATGGGCTTCGGAGCGATCCACGTGCGGTCCACGCCGTGCGAATCACACATGGGCATCATGGCGAGGATGCGATCCCTGACGATGTTGTTGCAGAGCGGCACCACTTCCCGGGGAGGCCTGAACCACTCAGGGTGCGCCGGGTCGTACTTGAAGAGTTCCCGGACCATCCCCTTCAGCTCTAGCGTGGTGAAGTTGAAGTTGAGCCCGGGGCGCAGCCTCATTATGTCTGCCGGGCCGCCATACTCCCAGGCTGACCTCTTCCGGTCTTGGAGAGGGGCGATGCGCCGGCGGAGGAAGTCTGCGCCCACCTCTGCAACTGACAGCTTGGCCATCCGAAGACGATGGATCCGAACGAGGGCGATGTCGAGCTTGATGTCGTCCGAATCTAGCTCGCTCCAGTCCCTGCCGCGCACGATGGGCGTAGTGCGCGGCGCGGTGAAGGCTTGCGGCTGGTCTTCGACGATCCAGCACCACTCCGCTCGCCATTCCTCCCACTTGCCGCGGAGCTCCCCCGGCAAGTACGCTCCCTTTTTATTCAGACGGAAGACCCAAGAAATTCCTCCGGAGAGGGGGGCATCGGCCTCGGCTCTAGGAGTGAAGAAGTGCCTAAAGAGCGCTACATTGGGGTGGACTCCTATGAAGTTTTCGCACATGTGTGCGAAAACCGCCATGGTGAGGATGGCGTTGGGGGTGAAGTCAAGCAGATGGAAGCCGTATGTGTTCATAATGTCACAGAAGAAGTTTGAGAAAGGAGGGCAGAGACCACAGTGAAAAAAGGCAGCGAAGAAGTAGTACCCGCCGGGATAGCTGTCCTTGGCGGCGGCCGGATATGCTCGCGTGCGGGGATGCGCGGTGGTTTTTTTGGCCCAGAACAAGTAATACTTGTTCCAGAGCTCCCGCACGCCGAGCTTCGGCGGGAAGACGAGGTGCTTCTTCCGGTACGCGGCGAGCTTCGCCGCTTGCTCCGATTTCTCCCTCTTGGCCTTCTCCGCCTTCGCCTTGTCGGTCTTCGGGGCCATGGCGGGCGCGGCGGAAAGAAGGAGGGGCGGAAGGTCCGACGACGCCGGAGATGCAGACGGCGGCGGCGGAGGCGTGGAAGCAGAGCGCAAGAGAATCTTTGGAGGAGGAAGACGAGGCAATGAAAGCGCAGGGGGGGAACGGCTCCTGCTTCCTCTGCTTTTATGGGGGAGTGGGGGGCGTTTCGCCCTCTCCATTAAGAGATCGTGGGCACGTCCCATCCCACGGCGCCGCGATCGACGCGTGCCGTTACAGTGGGGTGCGGCGGTTACGGAAGTGGATTCGGCGCGCCGCGGGCCGCAGGTGCCCGTGCACTGTTTTGGGCCTGGCCCAACAGCGCTCGGCACCGTGTGTGGCCCAGGCCCGGGGGCTCCTGTCGGTGTACTAAGGTAGGGGTACCTCAGTACCCCAACTTGTGCACGGGCAGTTGCAGCTTCCCGCGGCAGGGTTTACCGCGTGCTCGCCGGAGACCTTCCTGCTCCCTATTAAACCATTCAAAAACAAAGTATACAAGACACAAGATCGAGACCCCGGCAAGAGGAGCTTGCCGGGAAGGCCGTACCAGGCTCAAGACTGCCCCACTAGTACAAGACCCTGGCGAGAGGAGCTTGCCAGGAAGATTAGAAGACACGCCTCGGCGCTATATGCGCCCCGGCAAGGGCCCGGGAAGCGGCAAGCTCCCGGGCCCGGCAAGATCAAGGCCCCGGCAAGGTGCTTGCCGGGAAGGCTGCGCTGTGTGCCCGCGCTCCAGCTCATCGGCCCACGCGTCGCCCTGGGGCCTATTCAGGGACGCGTGGCGGATGGCTGTGCAGCCTGGGGTACACGGTGGCACTCCACGGTGATGGATCCATCGCCGCGGCAGACGGAGACGCCAGGGCGGGAGCTTTTGGGGTCGACGGCGACGGGCATTAAATGCCCTTGTCCCCCACTGTCAAAGTAGGTATAGACCACTGTTCTGTACTGTAGCTCCACTGTTCCCGCACTGTTACAACTACCACCTCTTTTACGTTTTTACCCCTTTCTCCTACGTTGACACCTGTCGGTGACCCCTTGCACTATAAAAGGAGGCCCATGCACAACGTGGAGGGGGTTCGGAACCTAGATCACTCTCACGCTCGGTGCAGCTGCTTCTTCAAGCTCCCGAGCACTCAAACTCAATACAACTAAGCAGGAGTAGGGTTTTACGCGTCTACCGCGGCCCGAACCTGGGTAAAACTGCCCGCGTGCTCGCTACGATCCGCTCTTCGTGCTCCCTCCGCCCTCGTACCGCACAGACAAGGGGCTCCGGTCCCATAGGTGTTCGTGGCGGACAGTTTCCCCCGACACTTAGCTATTACCGGTTTTAAAATTTCTTCTTTAATAGGGGGATGAAATTTAAACCACTTCTCCTTAGGGAGATCAACATGAGTAGAAAATTATTCACAAAAAGAAGCTACTATCTCACAGTCAAGTCCATATTTAGTGCTAAACTTTTAAATGCCATCGGTATTTATAAAATATTAAACACAATCAAACTCAAGCTTAATACCTGACTCTTTACCTTCATCGAGTTCCCAATCTTCAGAGTTGCATTTAATTCTTTCCAAAAGATCCCACTTGAATTCAATAGATTTATTCATAAAAGAACCAATACAGGATGTATCGAGCATGGATCAATCATTACTAGAAAGCTGAGCATAAAATTTTTGAATGATAATTTCTAAAGAGAGCTCATGGTTGGGACATGAATATAACATTGACTCAAGCCTCCCGCAAGCTAGAGCGATACTTTCTCCTTCATGAGGCCAACCATTATATATATAATTCTGACCGCGATGAACTAGATGCATAGCATATATTTTCGGTGAAATTCCAATTTCAGTCGATTCCAGTACCAATATCCAATAACACCACATATACCATGTCAATGTTTTCCCTTAAAATATAAAGGGAAAACCTTCTTCTTACCTACATATCTTGGTAAACCTACAAGCTTAAATAATCCACAAATTTTATCCACATATATCAAGTGCGTGTCATGATGTTCAGTTCCGTCTCTTGCATAAGGATTAGCTAGCAGCTGTTCTATCATACCCGAAGGAATTTCATAACTAATATTTTTACTAGGTGTTGTAGGTTGAGGGGCAAATAATTGTGCTTCTGATCAAGGTGAAGACACCCCGAACGAATGCCTCAAAGGATTGTTCTCCATAGTAACAAGTGACAATAAATTTCAGCACGCAGTATAAATTTTCCTTACCGATTTCCACTTACCAAGAGCGCTTCACTCCCCGGCAACAGCGCCAGAAAAGAGTCTTGATGACCCAAAAGTATAGGGGATCTGTAACATCCCAAATTTTCAGTTTGGAATGTTATACATAGATCATACTGCATTGCATGTTTATTTGCATTTTTTTGTTTGTGGCGATCCTCGAAATTCTAAGCAACTCAAGGACCTACGGAGAGAGTTGGGAATTTTACTGTTTTCGTATTTGAGTTCACTCGAATACCGGTACGAGGACAGTGTTGGCTTTAATTATTTTGCTCTCCTAAAAATATTTCTAAATACAATATATGAGCGGAGATAATATGACTTCTCCAAAATAACATAAATATTGGAGGAAAAAGGTTTAAATCACTTTTGGTTTTTTTTTCTGGCCCGTGCGTTGCAACGGGAATAAATGTTTATGGCACAAGATCAATTTTGTTAAATGCAACGCATGTGCTTCACTACGGGGCAAATGGCAATTACTATGAATACGATTGATCGGGTCAAGTAACTGGATCACAGGACAATTCAATTCAGTTAAACCTTGACAATTAAAATGAGTGCATTGCGATGGAAAAAAGGTGAGGAAGACCACCAAGGGAAAAGGCGACGAATGCATTCAGTCATAGAGCATATCTAATTCGTTTTTCATGGTATGGGTTCTTCATTAGTTACCAATGAATCAACTGCTTAATTCATTATATATTAGCAAAATATGAGATTAGTTCCATATGATCGAGTAATACGTTGTGAAGAAAGAACGCATGTCCAAAATATTAACAATAGGCAATTTTCTCGTATTTCGGTTTGTATCTGACAGATATATTCTTGAATGAAAAACTGGGAATGAGTTACGTCAAGACTACTTAGCTAAAATATTGATTTTTGAGTTGTTCAACTGGGCAATCCATCAATCAATCGTATTCCACTCAACTGGGCACTTGCCTCGACACAAAGTTCCTTTGTAGCTCTGAATTAGCACAAGAGAAATAGATGCAGCATGCATTTGTCAATATGCATTCATACCAGTTTACTGCCACCTAAGCAAAGCTTGATGGTAGTTCTTGTGACGAACGGGATGAACAACTCAAAAGAAATTGAGATGAGAGTCGCGAGATCACATGATCCGACAGAAAAATAGACTTTCAAGTTGTGCAGTCAAGCTGCTGAGCCAAGACCCATGTCCAGTTGCAACCGACAATGTCCAGGAGCCACGGTCATATCCAGTGGCAAGCTGGCAATACGCGCCATGAATGATCCAACAATATTGGTATTTTGTCCTACGACAGCGGAATTCAGTGAGGTGCCTATTACCAAAATACCTTTTTGCGGGACCTATACCAAGATTACTGACCACTGGAATCAAAGTATTGTTTCCTACTTTTAATATAAATCTGTATAAAACATAAGCTTTTGCACATAAATCTCATAACTTAAACTTCGCATCATAAATTTCCCACTAAACCAAAGAAGCCAATGGTTAGTATGACTACCCAGAAAATTAATTTCCATTAGAGAACTTATTAAACTATAGAAGCGAGTGGTTCCATGTCTGGGATCCGATGGGGCAGCCTCTTCCAGTTCCATGTATTTTTTGTTTCGTCCTCCAGTGCATATTTCATGCAGCTTATTGTGGGTGCTCATCATAATAATTTGTACTTAGAGATGAGATGCATGCTGTCACTGTCAGGCACACAACTTTTTGATGGAAGTGGTAAATACTCTGATTTTGACAACAACAAAAAAGATGGCATTCACGTCTGTTGCCTTCAAATATCAATCTGTATTTAAGCATATCTACTGTTTGATCTGCAACATACAGGCGTATAGGGGGCGGTCAGCACTAATTCCCCTAGCCTCTCACCCACACTTGTCTCCAGGTCTCCTCAGACTTTGACCCACGCCATCACCATCTCTGCCTCTGCCGTGCTGCCTTCACCGTTGCGGCGGAGCACACGACGGCCGAACTGCCAGAAGCCTTCCTTGCGGTGGCTGTCAGGCCCGTACGTGTTCCCATTGCCATTCTGCCATGCCACTTGACCAGGAAAGACAGGCGCGCTCCGTCGTGGTTGCGCCTGACGCACGTTGTCTGAGCATGACCAAGGCTAATAGGCTGCAGAGTTCCATCACAATCGGTAGCACATCATGCTTCTGTACATTATAAGAAACCATACAAAATACAAAACAAATACAATCCGAAAGATTTAAAGGGCAAACAAGCATTAAGGAGACTGATTAATTAGAAAACCTGCAGACACATCACATATCAGATGAGGCTAACTCAATTTCCAAATTTCTTGCAATAGTGATTTGTATTTGAAGCCGTTACACAGGTAGTGGTGATGACACTACGCATGTTCATGTAGAAACATCTAAAACAATGATTGAAAATTGTTACCTCAGTTGGAGTTCAAGTGGATGGCGTTCGGCGAAGTAGTCGAGATTGGAACCTCAGTTGGAACTCAAGCGGACGGTGTTCCGGTGAATTAGGCAAAGATTAATAGAAGCTCCCTAGTGTGGCGCTTTCGAGCACCGTAACTTGTGATAGCGCGGGGTTTAGGCGGTCGAGACCTTTTTATGGCAGCGAGGGGATCGGACGAAATCCAAGTCAGGTACAACCCCATGGCTGCATGCTTGAGCGGGTTTCATTATGCTGTAGCCGCAAAAAAAGGTTTCATTATCCTGCGCAAACACGGCACGGGACTTCGATCCGAGTCGGATAGAGGTGGATGAGGCCGAGAGACGAACGACGAAGGAGAGGTGAGCGGCCGCCGGATCGGCACGCTCCGGTTCGAGGCGCAGGGCCGGCGGTCGCCAGTCGGAGGACGTCGCCCTCCACTCGACGCGCCATGTCTAGCTCTTCCCGCTCATCTTGCTCACCGCCGCTATTGCCGCGGTGCTCCTTCTCGCCAACTCTCTTGCTGCAGCCCCGCTCATGGACGCAAGAACCATAAGCCGCGCCGAACCGGCCAGCGAGGTACAACAGAGAACGTTGATTAGGATAGGGTTGGCTGGAGGTGGAGTAGTATGAGAGATGGAGGACGGCGGAGCGGCGATCTGGACAGTTGGGCAGCGGAACGACTTGGCGGATCGAGAGGCGCTGAGGAGAGCGAGAGGATCGTGGTCGGGCCGGCTTCTAAGAATTTTTTTATTGTAAAACTTGTACCTGTACGAAATACAAAGAAGTGGTCGTGCACTTTCTCAAACAAGGCATCGTAGTTGAACAGGTTGGTGTTTCATGCCTTCTTTTAAGCGGGTGCGGTTCGACTCCTATGCTAAGGCAGCTAAGCAATTATTTTAGCCAAATGCGATTTTCTTTTTCAGCTCCAACGGAAAACGAAAAGAAAAGATGACGTACGAAAAGACGGATGTACCAATCAGAAAAATAGATTTGGACAAAAAAAAGTGGAGAAACAATCCTCACTTTAATATTAAAAGAAAAGATAAAGAAATAGGTAAAGATAGGACATCCCCAAATTATTAGTACCACCTCGTTTATAAAGAAATTTTATCTATACAAATCGCAAAAGCGTATTATGACATGAGAAGAAAGCGTATTGTGACGGTTAACCCGACGGACTCGTTCCGTGCTTTATTATTAGGTATAGATTTGCGATTTTATTTGCATAGGAAAAATGCGCGTTTTTCAAAATTGCATTTAGGTCCGGGAAAAAATGTTCACTTTGTCCTAAATATTATTAGAGGACGGTGAAAATTTATTTTGGGATTTTTGGAGTCCGTTTAGTATTTCTTTCGTTAGTTTTGCTACGTCAGGACTTTTTAAGAAAAAAAAAGGGGACGAACCGACTCCGGGCCGTAAGTGGCCAGGACTCTGGCCTTTATATAGTGCCCCGGCCCGCTAGCGCCTGAACCCCCCCAGCCCGCCAGCCGCCCCCACCCTCCCGAACCCTATCCGCCAACCGCAGCGTGCGCCGCCACCGCACCGCCGCCGCCGCCGACTCCGCCATCGCCGCCCACCGCCAGTAGCCGCCGGAGCCGCGCCCTTGCCGGAGTCCGCCACCGGTGTTGACTTTTCGAGGTAGCCATCGGTTTTTTAAACCGATTGGGTTTTTTAGAAACCCTAGATTTTGTTTTTTTTGTTAGATCGGTTTTCTTAAGGTTAGTTATTTAGCAGACGTTCGTCCGTACGTTCGTTTTAACGAACGCTGTTCATCCGTTAGCCGCAGACAGCGAACGTTCGTTCGTTAGTCTGTTCGTCAGTTTTCTTTTTCGGGGTTTTTATCCGCGATTATTTCGATCGTGATTTCTGCCCTGATTTTGTTTTTCGTTTTTCTTTTCGCTCGAGAGTCGGAATCAGGTGATTCAAAATCCCAGATCTTCGTCTCGACGCCCTCTTTCCGTTTAACCAACTTAAACAAAGTTTTGGCTACTGTAAAATTTGACTTTAGATCAATTAGTAACCGGAGCTCGTTTCTTTCGTAGTTTGAGTTTCGTTGCTTCTTTCGATTTGATTCTTTTTGCAAACCGGGGTTCTTAAGTTGAACTTTCCGGTTAGATCATGTCTTTTGGAGTTTGTTTGCGCATCATTGCTTGCTTGCTTATGTATGCTATTGTTTGCTTGCGATAGAATACCCGGACTGTGAAGCGTGCTACTACGAGTCTCTAGGTTTTGTGAATCGTCGGCAAGGCAAGTAACACTTTGATCTTACCTTGTATTACCCGGTTTTATGCATTAGATCAAACCCTCACACATTGCATGAGTAGGATCTCTTAACTTGTGGGACTGGGAAGTAGATTGAGGTAGAACCTATTACCTGCATTATTTTCAAACCCTTGGGAGTTACTTCTACATTTGCTTAGGTTTCTATGCTATGCTCGTAGACGTGGTTTGGGTTTGAGTGTAATCCATGACAGATGTGAGTTGTTAATTAAGGATTCAACTTAAGGTGGCTACTTGAATACACATCTGGGTGGATTGGTTGCAGGGCACCTGGAGAATCCAGTGTTGTCCTAGGAAATCCCTGGGTTTCGTGTGATTTTTCCTATGGAGTGCCACCCAGGCTCAAAGGGATCATAAAACTATTCATGCTAGAAACTTTCGTGTGCAGCCACATGCCAATATGGGCTCTGGCATAGTTGAGTAAGTTGTGGGATACCTTTTCGTGATGGGCTAGCAGATGTAGAGGGATTGTAGGTGTACCGGCCTATCTATCCGGTTAAGGGGACCTCTTCGGAAAGACTGTGTCTCGGTCATCCGTTTCTCAAACACCATGCAGTGCGAGAAACCAAACGGAGGCGATCGAGTCATGTGTGAAAAGTGCACAAACCTATGCAGAGTGTACAAACTGATCATGATTAGCCGTGTCCCCGGTTATGGACATCTTGAGTATCTGGTACTTGAATTATTTGTTGATCTCATCACTCTATAATTTAATTTGTTGGGTTAATGATAACTTTAATTTGGGATTGAGTTGGAGGTACCTTCTCAATGATTTTCAACCACTTGATAGTTAAAAATAAAAGTTATTCCTTTGTTGTAGGGAAAAATTGGCTTTACGCAAAAACTTTAAACTTAGAGCCTCCACCAGCCAAATATGCATATAGTATAGCCTTTATTCTGTTACATGCATCCTCTGTGTTATCTTGCCAGCATATTCCATGTGCTGACCCGTTTTCGGGCTGCAACATTGTACGTTGCAGACTTTTCAGACGAGGAATAAGATGTGCTAGGTCGTTTGTCATGCACTCAGCTATGCCGTTGGAGTTGATGGACTCACTTATCTTCCAAGCCTTCCGCTGTTATTTTGCTAGATGGCCTTATGCCATAGATTTTTGTAATAAGTTCTCATTGGAGACATTCAATGTAATAAGTGTGTGATTGCCACTCTGTTATAAATCCTTCAAGTACTGTGTGTGTCAGCATTACCGATCCAGGGATGACACTGAAATACAGTGACTTCGGTCCATTCGGATCGTGGTCGCTACAAAGATGGTATCAGAGGAGCTACCTGGCATGCCACCGGATACAGATATTGAGTGTTTGATAGAGTTGTTGCCTGGCACCGGACCAATATCTAAGAGACCGTATCGGATGCCAGCGAATGATCTAGAGGAGATCAAGGAGTTATTGGAGAAAGGATTTATTCGCCGAAGTTCATCACCTTGGGGAGTCCCAGTGCTTTTGGTCGAGAAGAAGGATGGATCTTTAAGAATGGTCATTGATTATCGAGCACTGAATGAAGTGACTATTAAGAATAAGTACCCGCTGCCGATGATCAATGATTTGTTCGACCAACACCAGTGAGCGAAAGTATTCTCCAAGATAGATCTGCGATCTGGATACCACCAATTGAAGATCCGAGAGAAGGATATACCTAAGACAGCCTTCGCCACACGGTATGGGCTATATGAATATACGGTTATGTCATTTGGATTGACTAACGCGCCTGCCTATTTCATGAGTATGATGAACAAGGTGTTCATGGAGTTCTTGGATAAGTTCGTCGCGGTATTCATTGATGATATTCTGGTATACTCGAAGGATTAAGAGGAACATGAAGAGCATTTTCGTTTGGTATTGGAGAAGCTCAGAGAACATCAGTTGTATGCCAAGTTTAGCAAATGCGAGTTTTGGTTGAAGGAAGTTGGATTCCTATGGCATGTTATATCGGGAGAAGGTATAGCAGTGGACCCCATCAAGGTGCAGGCAGTCACTGATTGGTTGGCACCCACTTTAGTTGAAGAGATCCACAGTTTTCTTGGAATCGCGGGATACTACCGGAGATTCATAGAAAATTTCTCCAAGATTGCAAAACCAATGACGACATTGTTGAAGAAGGAGACGAAGTTCGATTGGACTGAAGAGTGTGAAGAAAGTTTCCAGGAGTTGAAGAAACGGTTGACAACAACCCCAGTGCTGATATTGCCAGATATACGCATGGATTTCGAAGTGTACTGCGATGCTTCACGCTTAGGACTTGGAGGAGTACTTATGCAGGAGGGAAGAGTTTATTCCTATGCATCTCGTCAACTGCGACCGCACGAGTTGAATTACGCGACGCACGATCTGGAGTTAGCAGTTGTAGTGCACGCACTGAAAACCTGGAGACATTTCCTTATTGGAAATCGTTGTGATGCGTACACGGATCACAAGAGTTTGAAGTACATTTTCACACAGAAGGAGATGAACCTTAGACAAAGGAGATGGTTGGAGCTTATAAAGGATTATGATATGAAGCTGCACTATCACCCAGGGAAGGCCAACGTCGTGGCAGACGCTTTCAGCCGGAAGAGTTATGCAAATACCTTAATAAAGGGGGGATTGCCACAGGAGTTAGGAGAACATCTCAGGGAGCTTCGTTTGGAGATAGTTCATAGAGGTTTCGTTGCAAATTTAGAGGTTCAATCGACATTACTGGGAAAGATACGTGAAGCCCAGAAGGATGACAAGGAAATTGCCGAGATAAGGAAAAGGATGAGTGAAGGAAAAGCCAAGGGATTTCGTGAAGACGAACACGACACCTTGTGGTTTGGGGATCGAATCTATGTGCCCAATGACCCGGAGATCAGAAAGTTGATACTGCAGGAAGCACATGATTCGCCATACTCAATACACCCCGGAAACACCAAGATGTATTTGGATTTGAAGGAACGTTTCTGGTGGACGGGAATTGTCGTGGAATTAACACGGCAGATGTCCGGATCAACGGACTTAGGGTTGAGGCGCGCATCTATATGGTAGCTTGAAGGGGTTGAGCGGAATCGAGAGACGCGATGCAAGACACGGATTTAGACAGCTTCGGGCCCCGGGAAACATCATCCGGTAATAACCCTACGTGCTGTTTGAGGCTAGATCTCATTATGGCCCTCATGGTGTTGCCGGTAAACCGGCTCTTGGTATCTAACCCTAGAACTTGTCTACTTGTGGTTTGTCTAAAAGCTTCTCTCTTGTCTAACTTATGAAAGACTTGTCCTCTTTGGGGAGCCCTGCCCCTCCTTATATATGTTGAAGGGGAGGCTTTACATGACTAGTCCTAGTAGGACTAGGATTGACCTATTATAAGGAGTCCTAGTCTTGCTTCCTTTATGGAGAATATTCCTTGCGCTTTATTATTAAACCGGCCCATAATTAATATGAACCGGCCTTCTGGGCCTTGGGCCTTGTCTTCCATGATCCATACGCCGGGTTATCAGTGAGTAACATTATTTAGGCAGGTTGCTTGTAAACCGTCTGGTGATAACGGATCGCCAGTGAATCTCCAAGTGTAAACCGCCAAGTCCGGCCGGGTTATAATTCCGGCCGGTTCATACCGCGGGGGTATATCCCCGACAGGAATGAAGAAGGATATTGCCGAGTATGTAGCCGTATGTGATGTATGCCAGAGAGTAAAGGCAGAGCATCATAAGCCAGCAGGATTGCTGCAGCCTATGCCGATACCCGAATGGAAGTGGGAAAAGCTTGGCATGGATTTTATCACCGGATTGCCCAAGACCAAATCAGGATATGACTCCATCTGGGTAGTGGTGGATCGATTGACAAAGTTAGCCCATTTTATCCCCATGAAAACCACATACACCAGTGCGAAGTTAGCCTAGATATACATGACCATGATCGTATGTCTGCACGGAGTTCCGAGGACCATTGTATCAGATAGAGGAACACAATTCACCTCAAAGTTCTGGCATCAGCTACACCAAACTTTGGGAACGAGGCTGGAATTCAGCACAGTGTTTCATCCGTAGACCGATGGACAGAATGAGAGAGTCAACCAGATCCTAGAGGACATGTTGAGAGCCTGTGCGTTAGATTATGGATCTAGTTGGGATGATAATTTGCCCTACGCGGAGTTCTCGTACAACAACAGTTACCAGGCCAGTTTGAAGATGGCACCGTTCGAGGCATTGTATGGAAGGAGATGCCGGACACCGTTAATGTGGGATGAAGTTGGAGACCGATAGTTGTTTGGACCAGACCTGCTCAAAGAGTCTGAGGAGAAGGTGAAGTTGATTCAAGATAGATTGAAAGTACCTCAGTCCAGGCAGAAGAGTTATGCAGACTCGAAGCGCAAGGAGATAGCCTATGAGGACAGAGCGTACCTGAGAGTATCGCCTCTACGATGAGTTAAACGTTTTGGAGTTAAAGGAAAGCTAGCCCCGAGATTTGTGGGACCTTACCGTGTTTTGGAACGCATGGGAGAGGTTGCCTATAAGTTAGAATTGCCCAAAGGACTGTCGGGGGTGCACGATGTGTTTCATGTTTCGCAACCTAAGAAGTGCCATGCGGAGATGGCCGATATACCTCTTAGAGACACATTACCCCTGGAAGCGACTCAGTTGGATAGTGATCTGAACTACGAGGAGAAGCCTGTTAAGATCCTCGAATTTTCGAGCAGAGTCACCCGCAGTAAGGTTATCAAGTTTTGCAAAGTTCAGGGGAGTAACCACACCGAGGAAGAAGCCACCTGGGAATGAGAAGATGATCTACGCAACGACCACCCACACCTGTTATCTAGCCAAGTAGAATCTCGAGGGCGAGATTCATTCTAAGGGGGGTAGGTTTGTAACATCCCAAATTTTCAATTTGGAATGTTATACATAGATCATACTGCATTGCATGTTTATTTGCAATTTTTTTGTTTGTGGCGATCCTCGAAATTCTAAGCAACTCAAGGACCTACGGAGAGAGTTGGGAATTTTACCGTTTTCGTATTTGAGTTCACTCGAATACCGGTATGAGGACAGTGTTGGTTTTAATTATTTTTAACTCCTAAAAATATTTCTAAATACAATATATGAGCAGATATAATATGACTTCTCCAAAATAACAGAAATATTGGAGGAAAAAAGGTTAAAATCACTTTTGGTTTTTTTCTGGATTTATTTGCGATTTTATTTGCATAGGAATAATGGGCGTTTTTCGAAATTGCATTTAGGTCCGGGAAAAAACATTCACTTTGTCCTAAATATTATTAGAGGACGGTGAAAATTATTTCGGGATTTTTGGAGTCCGTTAAGTATTTCTTTCGTTAGTTTTGCTACGTCAGGACTTTTTAAGGAAAAAAAAGGGGACGAACCGACTCCGGGCCGTAAGTGGCCAAGACTCCGGCCTTTATATAGCGCCCCGGCCCGCTAGCGCCTGAA
>LR738711.1:863860421-863880562 GCA_902687465.1 Secale cereale
GCCGCCAGCCGCCGCACCGCCGCCGCCCGCCGCCGACCACGCCGCCGCCGCCCGCCGCTTGTAGCCGCCGCAGCTGCGCCCTCACCGGAGTCCGCCGCCGGTGTTGACTTTTTTGAGGTAGCCATCGGTTTTTTTTAAACCGATCGAGTTTTTTTTAGAAACCCTAGATTTCGGTTTTTTGGTTAGATCGGTTTTCTTCGGTTTAGTTATTTAGCAGACGTTCGACCGTACGTTCGTTTCAACGAACGCTGTTCGTCCGTTAGCCGCAGACAGCGAACGTTCGTTCGTTAGTCTGTTCGTCAGTTTTCTTTTTCAGGGTTTTTATCCGCGATTATTTCGATCGTGATTTCTGCCCTGATCTTGTTTTTCTTTTTTTTCGCTCGAGAGTCGGAATCAGGTGATTCAAAATCCCAGATCTTCGTCTCGACGCCCTCTTTCCGTTTAACCAACTTCAATAAAGTTTTGGCTACTGTAAAATTTGACTTTAGATCAATTAGTAACCGGAGCTCGTTTCTTTCACAGTTTGAGTTTCGTTGCTTCTTTCGATTTGATTCTTTTTGCAAACCGGGGTTCTTAAGTTGAACTTTCCGGTTAGATCTTGTCTTTTGGAGTTTGTTTGTGCATCAATGCTTGCTTGCTTATGTATGCTATTGTTTTCTTGCGATAGAATACCCGGACAGTGAAGCGTGCTACTACGAGTCTCTAGGTTTTGCGAATCGTCAGCAAGGCAAGTAACACTTTGATCATACCTTTTATTACCCAGTTTTTATGCATTAGATCAAACCCTCACACATTGCATGAGTAGGATCTCTTAACTTGTGGGACTGGGATGTAGATTGAGGTAGAACCTATTACCTGCATTATTTTCAAACCCTTGGGAGTTACTTCTACGTTTGCTTAGGTTGCTATGCTATGCTCGTAGACGTGGTTTGGGTTTGAGTGAAATCCATGACAGATGTGAGAATTTAATTAAGGATTCAACTTAAGGTGGCTACTTTAATACACATCTGGGTGGATTGGTTGCAGGGCACCTTGAGAATCCAGTGTTGTCCTAGGAAATCCCGGGGTTCCGTGTGATTTTTCCTATGGAATGCCACCCAGGCTCAAAGGGATCATAAAACTATTCATGCTAGAAACTTCCGTGTGCAGCCACATGCCAATATGGGCTCTGGCATAGTTGAGTAAATTGTGGGAAACCTTTCCGTGACGGGCTAGCAGATGTAGAGGGATTGTAGGTGTACTGGCCTATCTATCCGGTTAAGGGGGCCTCTTCGGAAAGAATGTGTCTCGGTCATCCATTTCTCAAACACCATGCAGTGCGAGAAACCAAACGGAGGCGATCGAGTCTTGTGGGAAAAATGCACAAACCTCTGCAGAGTGTACAAACTGACCATGATTAGCCGTGTCCCCGGTGATGGACATCTTCAGTATCTGGTACTTGAATTATTGGTTGATCTCATCAATCTATAATTTAATTTGTTGGGTTAATGATAACTTTAATTTGGGATTGAGTTGCAGGTACCTTCTCAATGATTTTCAACCACTTGATAGTTAAAAATAAAATCTATTCCTTTGTTGTAGGGAAAAATTGGCTTTACGCAAAAACTTTAAACTTAGAGCCTCCACCAGCCAAATATGCATATAGTATAGCCTTTATTCTATTACTTGCATCCTCTGTGTTATCTTGCTAGCATATTCCATGTGCTGACCCGTTTTCGGGCTGCAACATATTACGTTGCAGACTTTTCAGACGAGGAATAAGACGTGCTAGGTCGTTTGTCATGCACTCAGCTATGCTGTTGGAGTTGATGGACTCACTTATCTTCCAAGCCTTCCGCTGTTATTTTGCTAGATGGCCTTATGCCATAGATTTTTGTAATAATTTCTCATTGGAGACATTCGATGTAATAAGTGTGTGATTGCCACTCTATTATAAATCCTTCAAGTACTATGTGTGTCAGCATTACCGATCCAGGGATTACACTGAAACACAGAGACTTCAGTCCATTCGGATCGTGGTCACTACAGGATCAATCATAGTCCCTTCGATAAGTAGGAGTGTCAAACCCAACGAGAAGCGAAAGGAAATGACAAGCGGTTTTCAGCAAGGTAATGTTTGCAAGCATTGAAATTGTTGGTAATAGGTAGTTTGATAGCAAGATAATTTGTAATGATCAAGTAATGGTAATGGTAAATAAAGTACAGCAAGGTAGCTCAATCCTTTTGTGGCAAAGGACATGCCAAAACGGTGTCTTATGATAAGTAAAGTGTGCTTGCGGTACACGGGAATTTCATCTAGTCACTTTCATCATGTTGGTTTGATTTGCATTCGCTACTTTGACAATTTTATATGTGGGTGGACTGGTGCTTGGTTGTTGTTCTTACATGAACAAACCTCCCACTTATGATTAACCCCCTCACAAGCATCCGCAACTACAGTAAAAGTATTAAACATATGGGTCCAAATAAGTCCCTTACGAAGTAGCGCATAAACTAGGGTTTAAGCTTCTGTCACTCTAGCAATCCATCATCTAATAACTAGCCCACAATGCATTCCCTTAGGCCCAAAGATGGTGAAGTTCCATGTAGTCTACGTTCACATGACACCACTAAGGGAATCACAACATACATATCATCAAAATATTAAACACATATCAAGTTCATATGATTACTTGCAACAAGATTTCTCACGTGACCTCAGGTACAAAAGTAACTACTCACAAATGATAGTCATGCTCAAGATCATAGGGGTATTAAATATCATAATGGATCTGAGCATATAATCTTCCACCAAATAAACCATATAGTAATTAACTACAAGATGTGATCAACACTACTTGTCGTGGGGTTGTCACGGCAGATGTCCTAAGGTAAGGACTTGATTGCGGAGCCATAGCGACGTGGTTAGCTTAAAGGGGTTAACAACGAGACAAAGGACACAGGGAGTTTATACTGGTTTGGCCCCTTGCGGTGAGGGTAAAGCCTAATCCAGTTTGGGGTGGAATTGCAGGGGTGTAGATTGCTAGGGTGCGGATGCGCCTGCCTAGATCTTGATCTGTTGTTTCTTGCCCTAAACTGCTGCCGGATCTTCCCCTTATATACACGGGTTGACGCCCTGCAGCCTACGGCGTCCTGGCCTGCTCATACAATCGTGTCCGACCCAGTGACTCTTGTTACATGCCTTACAACACAAGTCACATATATGGCGGTTGATACTCACAAGCTTTAAGCCGCCGCAGGCTTTGGGCCCTTAACTAAACTGCCATCTTTAGCATGCTTCTAGGCTTGGCCCATGAATCACTACTGGGTAACCCGGCCCCTCCTGGGCGGGTCATATGAAATACTTATATCCCCAACATTAGGCCCCAGGTAGATTTGAACTTGTTCATCTCAATCTTTCTGCATCTTCTTGTGTGAAACTATAACCCTCCATGACATCAGCTTTTGAAGTGATGGTAACCCGCCATGACGTCACCTGTTTGTTATCTTTGAACTGTCCAAATTTTAATAAATCTTTCTGCATTAATAGGATCCCGACAATCGAGGCGCCTGTATCGTCCCTTTCCTGTTTATTCGCCTCCTCGATCTTCGCGTGTGACCCTTATCCATCTTGCTTATAAATAGGACCAGGAGCCCTTCCATTCTCCCCTTGCTTCTTCCATATCGTCTTCTTCCTTGCGACCCTCTGCCTTTGAGCTTCACCAGCGCTGCCGTCCTCTGCTTCACCTTCATCAGTTTCTGTAGCATCTGCTCGTCGCCATCAGGTTTCTTCCGTGCACCGCCGCCGCTCATCCGACCAGGTATGCCCTTCTTGTTCTTTCATCTTAGATCTGTTAGGGTTTGTGCGAAGTTCATTGGCGTTCATCTTCTTTCCTTCCGCCATTATAGCTTTTCTTCTGAACTTGATATCTCTTTATGCGCTGATGCTGTTCATATCTCCTTATAAAACATCGTAATATCTCATCTCTGGTAAAGTAGATTCATCCCCAGAAACTATATCATTTGAACTTAGGTTTGTCTGCTCGTAATTTTAATCTTGATTTTCGAACATCTGTAGATCCAAAATTACCGCTGCAACCTGCAAAAACTGTTTTTCCCAGACTTAGCGAAATTCTCTTTTCTGAATACTCGCATCTGCCATGGTGATACGTCCAAAATGCATCACTATTTTATATCGTAATTCATCCTTATTCATTGATATATTTCACATTACGATGATGTTCTTATGATGTTTGGGCCTATTTTACACAGTTTGCAACTTTCCGGTGCCGAAGCAGCAGACGCAGGATTCAGCGGTAAAAGTGGACGCTGAGTTGCTGAAGAAGAATACCTCCAAATTACCTGAAAATCGACGGAGGATATTTTCCAGAAGGATCACGAAGATACGCAAAAGAGCAACCAGAGGGGGGCCACAGGGTGCCCAGGCGGCCACCTGGCGCGGCCCCCACCCTGGCCGCGCGGGGAGGGCGCCTGGAGCCCCTGGCCCACTCCCGGCTCTCCCCTTTTGCCTATATACTCCTCGTCATCCAAAAACCCTAAAAAAGAGAGTTTTGACGCAGTTCCGCCGCCGCTCCGTGGCGGAAACCTACAGAGAAGAAAAAGCCATCTCCGGCGGGCAGATTCCGCTGGGGAGATCACCTCCCGGAAGGGGAGATCATCGCCATCATCATCACCATCGTCACGGGCATCATCGAGATCATCATCAACATCATCCCCAACATCAGCACCATCTCCATCTTCATCCAATCTCATCTCACAATTGCAACTTGTGTTGTAATCCGTACTACCTATCCTCTCTACCCTATCGGTGTTGATTACTACTTTGTGGTGAATGCTATTAAGTTTTGTTGGAGAAATATCATTATGTCCAGATTGTTTATCACCCATCTATCTCCAATGATCATGATCTCTTTTATGTCTTGTGAGTAGTTACTTTAGTTCTTGAGGACATGGGAGAAGTCTTGTTGTTAGTAGTCATATGATGTTGAAGTAATATGTGTTGTTTGATACTTAAGTTGTGTTGTTATTTTCCTAGTGGTGTTGTGTTGATGTCTACACACGCTTCTACTCTTGTAGACTATGTTGGGCCTCCAAGCGCAGAGGTTTGTAGGACAGCAACAAATTTTCCTCAAGTGGATGACCTAAGGTTTATCGAACTCAGGGAAGTAGAGGTTGAAGATGGTCTCTCTCAAGCAACCCTGCAACTAAGATACAAGAAGTCTCTTGTGTCCCCAACACACTTAATACACTTGTCAGATGTATAGGTGCACTAGTTCGGCGAAGAGATGTTAAATGGCAAGTGATATGGATGGCAAAACAAAGTAATATAAATCTGTAATAAAAAGTGCAGCAAGAAAACAAGTGGTAAACGTGAGCACAAATGGTATTGCAATGGTGGAAACAAGGCCTAGGCTTCATACTTTCACTAGTGGCAACTCCCAACAACATTAACATAATCGAATCACATCATATTTCCCATAAAACATGCAAAGGGGACGCACTCGGAGGTCATTCCTTCGTTGTCAAGAGAGGACGAGAATTATGTAGGGCTACAAAAGCACACCTCAAAGTTCGTAGTTCTCAATCTAAGGATTTCCCAATGTCACCGCGGCCATCCAAAGAGAGTCCCACTATCACCACAACATATCTAAAGGATAGTCAAAGACAAGCACCAAGAGACTCTCAATCTTCAATCAACACACAAAAAGGAAATCACTCATGAAATTATTCTTCTAATCCATGTCCAATAGACCGCTGTCACCTTGGTCTCGGGGATTATACTAGATAAAGACAAGTGAGTACATCAATCCAATACATAGAGGAAGGGGAAATATCATGGGATCACCCTAGATTAACATAGCCTATGATCACAACGAAGATCACATCATGGGAGAGAGAATTGACCACATAGCTACTGGTAGAAACCTCAGCCCCGAGGAGGAACTACTCCCGCGTCATGGAGGGAGGAAGCAACGTCGATGGAGACAAATCCGGGGGCACTTCCCCGTCCCGGCAGGGTGCCGGCACAGGAATTCTGGTCCCCCGAAGCTTGATGGCGATGGCGGCGGAGATCGGAATCGCGTCTGGAGAAAAGGGGTCCGGAATCAGGGTTTCATCGACGCGGTGTAAATATATGCCAAAGGGGGGCATCAGCGGAGCCTCGGGGGGCCCAGGCGCCCCCCCGGCGCGGCCCAGGGGGGGCGCGCTGCCAGGGCGCCTGGAGCCCTGGTGGCCCCCCGGGTGTCCTTCGGGCGCACGGTAGTTTCTGGAACGCTGGTTTTTTATATAATTTTTCTGGATGTTTCCTGGCAGTTCTCGTAACATGAAAACCTGAAATACAAAAACAGCCGAAAACAAAAACTGGCACTGGGGTGCACTGAGTTAATAGGTTAGTCCAAATATGATCAAAAGTGTATGGAAGTGTATAAATATCATAGCAATATCACCCAAAAGGGGCATGGAGCAAGCAAAAATTATAGATACATTTTGGACGTATCAACATCCCCAAGCTTAATTCCTGCTCGTCCTCGAGTAGGTAAATGATAACAAGAATAATCTCTGTGGTGACATGCTATTAACCATATAGGACTTTTTCATAGTCACATGACAAAAGCTTACTGAGACAATGAATCTGTAGTAATTAAGTTGCCTCATGAGAAATTCACAAAGAATTGAAAGTTTTACAATATGATACTGAAACATCAAATAGATTTGTAATGAGCATGGTGTGCAAATATGACATAGTGATATCTCGCTTGCCCCCTTTAGTGAAGCAAAACATAAATGCAGGGGCACCTCCAAGGTCTAAGTGATGACTAGATACAATGATTTCAAAATAAACGATATCATAATCATGCAAAAGACAATGCTACTTTGGGACAATGCACATTACACTCAGAATGACAATCACGCTCTCAGTAGTTGGTGCTTTTTAAAAGAAGATGGAGACTCTCGAACCGTGGCTTTTGTTGGCAAGGTTGAAAACCCGTGGTCGGAAACAAAGACAAAACATGTACCAGAGCTCTTGGTTTTAAAAACAGAGGTAATAGTTATTATTATTATTTTGAATATGCATGTTTCGTCAACGAATGCTAGCAGATAACTCAATTACTTTTTGAGATGGACAAGTTTCGAGGAACGGCTCCCGAATGAGGACGATCACATCCTCTTAATCTCCTTTGTTTATCACTGCCAAAGTTTTCTGATTTTTCATGAACAAAGCGTGAAGGAGGGTTTGTTTGTTATATTAATTTTGAGTCGGGCGCACTCATTGCCAGTTCCTTCTCGTATTATGGGTTTGCACATTATACATGCAATCCCGGGGTGAAGCTTGTCCAACTTAAAAATATCATGAATTAACTACTACTTCCTCATGAGCTAAAACAGAGGCACAAAATAGAAATGCATTTTTTGAATAATTTCGAGATGGCACATGAAAGTCTTCGTTAGGAATGGCAGGTAAATACCATGTATAGGAAGGTATGGTGGACTCATATGGCATAACTGGTTTAATGATTTTGGATGCACAAGCAGTCAGTCCGCTTAGTACAGGCGAAGGTTAGCAAAAGACTGGGAGCGGCCAACTAAGAGAGCAATGACGGTCATAATCATGCAGAGCGACAAAGCAACATTGAATCAGGCATGGAAGTTATATCGCTACTCAGAAACAAAAGATCATCAAGGCTTGACAGACTTTCTTTACAGTCTTAAAAATGCGTGAGCACACGCCAAGTCAATCAAAATAAATTCTTGAAGGAAGATATTACTAAACCATACCACATCATAGGCAAACAAATCATGTTGGTACTCCAATAACACATTGGGAATCCCCCAGCTATTTGAGACTAACCATAAGAAAACATGAACTACTAAGCGCCATTATGCACGTAGCATCTTTATCATAGACATACCAACCAATGCAACGGAAGCAAACTCTCTTAATAAGGTGAGCATGGTAATTAAAGAGAGTTCAAGCAACCAACTAAACAAAAGCTCTTTGAAAAGATAAGCATGAAAGCTAAGAGCTGAACATGATAGTAGCTATTAAAAGACAAAGAACACACACAGCAAGGATAGACATGAAAATTCTATGTTATGTTCTAGGTAGAAGTGGAGCGTGTTTCTCTCCCACATAAAGAAAGCTGAGTTCCGACTCGTTATGAAAAGCTAAAGAAAACTAAAAAAGGAAAACTAAAAGAAAGACGCTCCAAGCATAGCACATAACACATGAAGTGATAAAAATATAGTGGAACGAAAGACGAACTGATAATGTTGATGGAGAAGGGGATGCACGGGGGCATCCCCAAGCTTAGATTCTTGAGTCTCCTTGAATATTTCTTGGGGGTGCATGGGGGCATCCCCAAGCTTGAGCGCTTGACACTCCTGAATCTTTTTATCATCTTCCCTCGCACACTTGAAAACTCCCTTCATACATAACTCATCATAATCTGATTAGCGAGGTTAGTACCCATAATAAAATAATTATACCTTGCTGGAAATAAAGATATTCTTGAAGTTCTACTGTTTCTCAATATTGCCAAAAGGTTTTTGCAAAGAAAAAGCAAGCTCTTGGTTTGCAAAATGAAGGAAAAGCAAAACAGGACAGAATCTGTTGAAAACAGAACAGCAGGTGGTAATTGATTTGTTCAGGGCACTTCTGCAACTCTAATCAAAAAACTCAGAACAGATGCACGAAAGACAATTATATATAGCACGCTGTCGAAAAAACTCAGACCAAAAAGATGATATGGTGATTTTATACGAATTTTTCTATCCAAGGACAGAATCTGTTTCCTGGACAGCACCTCACAACTTTTGAACTTTCTAGCAATCAGAGGCTACACTTGGAACAAAATTGAAAAGCAAAGATACAATGATGATGCTACTGTAGTAACAACCATCAAGACTCAACAAAAGCGAAATAAAATTTCATTCATTGTGGGCTGCCTCCCAAAAGCGCTTTCTTTTATGCCTTTAAGCTAGGCATAAGACTTTAATGATGCTCTCGTAGGAATAAGAGTTGAAGAACAAAAGAGAGCATCAAGAAGCAAATACCAAACACATTTAAGCCTAACATGCTTCCTATGCATAGGAATATTGCAATAGAATAATTCATTGAAGCACAAAGCAACTAGCATAGGAAGGCAAAACAAGCATAACTTCAAAATATTCACCATAAAGAGAGGAAACTTCTTATTATTAAGATATTTAGAACCAAGTCTCCCTCTCTCATTATAAATTTCAGTGGCATCATGGATGAACTCAACAATATAAGCATCACATAAAGCATTGTTACCATGATCCACATGCAAAAAGGTACTCTTACTCTCCACATAAACATAATCTTTCTCATTGGTAATAGTGGGAGTAGGACTATCATAAACAACTTGAACACTATAGATTAATTGTATATTAGGAGGGTGGTGTTCAACAAGGGAGTAATTCCCTCCATGATTATGACAAGTTTCATAAGGATAATTTCTCCTTATGTCATAGGTACCTTTATAATCACTATAGATTGGAGTTATAACATCATCATGGTAGAGAAGAGCATTATCATTGCTAGCAACTATATTTGTAAACATGTTGTCTTTATTCTTACTAGAAAAAGAATTATCAATTATCACATCACTAGTGGGTAAAGAACTTGCAATCCTATCATCCCCAAGCTTAGAGCTTCCCATATCATCACTTTCAGAGTTGGTACCAAAAAGATTTTCAAGATCATAAGTAGCATTATCATCATTTTCGCAGTCACAATAAGTAACATGCATATCATAATCAAAATCATCTTCAATAGTACCTACGGACGTATCATCAAGATGATAATTAAGGCAATAAACTTCACCTTCTTATTTAAACTTACAATCGTTAGGATAAAAGTTGATGGGAGGAATATGCTCAGGCCAGGTTGATACCCATTCTTCTTCTTTCTTTCTCCTCTTCCTCCTCCTCTTCTTTTTCTTCTTCTTAACCTTAGGAGGGAGTGGTTGGAGATGAAGCTTCTCCACATATCCTGGTTTATCATTAGAAACAATAGGGGAAACTTGGGAGAAACTCTCCTTTTTATTAACAGAAATATAAGAGACATTTTTATACTTTGGTAAAGTTCCCTCCTTTATAATCTTACCTATGTAATCATTTTCATGGCAATTAACAACACAATAGAGGTGGCAATTTTGCAAAGTATTTTTTATTCCTATGGCATTAACATCTAGCCATGAAGTCTTTTCTGATAACTCTTCACACATCAAAAATAACATAAGCCTGTCATAAAGATCAGAGGTGATCATGTTATCACACAACTGGTTAACAGTTATGTTTTGAAAGTGCATGCATTGAAAATTAAAGTGGCCCTCTATACGGCAAAGTTCACAAGTAAAAGGATAAAGGTCACACAATTCTCTAGCAATTTCATTTAAATCTCTGACCCAAGTGATTGTTCTTTCATGCTTATGTTGCTTACAATAGTTCTCTTCTTCAATCATAGGCTTTTCACAAGGTCTATCCACTCCACAAAAATTAACATGCTTATATAAAACTTCATTTTTAGGAATTGGATCATGCATGTTGCAATCATCATGAACAATTTCATTTTCTTTGCAAATCTCTTTAAAAGGTTTATGATGCTTGATCCAATCCTCCTTAGGCATATTAAGATGTGAAGCAAAAGATTTGAGGAAATCAACAAGGAGTTGAGAATCAAGTCCAAACTTAGCGCTAAACTTATTAAAACTTGTAGTTTCAACAAAGGACTTAATGCAATCATACTCATAAATTATACCTGACTCTTTACCTTTGTCGATCTCCCAATCTTCAGTGTTGCGTTGAATTCTTTCAAGGAGTTCCCATTTAGCATCAGTCTTTTCGTTTGTGAAAAAACCCATAGAGGAAGCATCGAGCAAATCTTTATCCTGTCAAGAGAGCCTCGCATAGAAATTAGTAATAATCATATCTTTGGGGAGCCCTTGGTTAGGACATTTTAGCATTAATGTTTTCAGTCTCCCCCAAGCTTGAGCTATGCTCTCTCCGTCATGAGGATAAAAATTATAAACATAATTCCTATTCTCATGGACTTCATGAAGAGGATAAAACTTGGAGTAAAAGAGAGACTGGATCTCTTCCCACTCCAGCAGGTGAGAGTCATTTAGTAGCCTATACCATTCCAATGCTTTTCCTTTCAGTGACAAGGCAAATAATTTCCTCATGACAAACTCCCTCGATACACCTGCAAGCTTAAATAATGAACATAGTTGTGACAGATATAGCAAGTGTTCACCGGGATGTCTGTCTCCTGCATAACGATTAGCCAAAACATAATCGATAATACCAGCTGGTATTTTATAGGGCACAATTTCAGTAGGGGGAGGAGAAACCACCACAGGTGTGGGGCGTCTTCCCGCAAGCAACGATCCAATAGCACGGTTTTCCATAAACATAACTAGTGAAATAAAAACAAGAAACAAAAAGATTTAATTGCAAGGTCTAAAGATATACCTTCAAGCGCTCACCTCCCCGGCAACGGCGCCAGAAATAGCTTGATGTCTACACACGCTTCTACTCTTGTAGACTATGTTGGGCCTCCAAGCGCAGAGGTTTGTAGGACAGCAACAAATTTCCCTCAAGTGGATGACCTAAGGTTTATCGAACTCAGGGAAGTAGAGGTTGAAGATGGTCTCTCTCAAGCAACCCTGCAACTAAGATACAAGAAGTCTCTTGTGTCCCCCACACACCTAATACACTTGTCAGATGGATAGGTGCACTAGGTCGGCGAAGAGATGTTAAATGGCAAGTGATATGGATGGCAAAACAAAGTAATATAAATCTGTAATAAAAAGTGCAGCAAGCAAACAAGTGGTAAACGTGAGCACAAATGGTATTGCAATGGTGGAAACAAGGCCTAGGCTTCATACTTTCACTAGTGGCAACTCCCAACAACATTAACATAATTGAATCACATGATATTTCCCATAAAACATGCAAAGGGGACGCACTCGGAGGTCATTCCTTCGTGGTCAAGAGAGGACGAGAATTATGTAGGGCTACAAAAGCACACCTCAAAGTTCGTAGTTCTCAATCTAAGGATTTCCCAATGTCACCGCGGCCATCCAAAGAGAGTCCCACAATCACCACAACATATCTAAAGGATAGTCAAGGACAAGTACCAAGAGACTCTCAATCTTCAATCAACACACAAAAAGGAAATCACTCATGAAATTATTCTTCTAATCCATGTCCAATAGACCGCTGTCACCTTGGTCTCGGGGATTATAATAGATAAAGACAAGTGAGTACATCAATCCAATACATAGAGGAAGGGGAAATATCATGGGATCACCCTAGATTAACATAGCCTATGATCACAACGAAGATCACATCATGGGAGAGAGAATTGACCACATAGCTACTGGTAGAAACCTCAGCCCCGAGGAGGAACTACTCCCGCATCATGGAGGGAGGAAGCAACGTCGATGGAGATGAATCCGGGGGCACTTCCCCGTCCCGGCAGGGTGCCGGCACAGGAATTCTGGTCCCCCGAAGCTTGATGGCGATGGCGGCGGAGATCGGAATCGCGTCTGGAGAAAAGGGGTCCGGAATCAGGGTTTCCTCGACACGGTGTAAATATATGCCAAAGAGGGGCATCAGCGGAGCTTCGGGGGGCCCAGGGGGGGCGCGCCGCCAGGGCGCCTGGAGCCCTGGTGCCCCCCCTGGCTGTCCTTCGGGCGCACGGTAGTTTCTGGAACGCTGATTTTTTATATAATTTTTCTGGATTTTTCCTGCAGTTCTCGTAACGTGAAAACCTGAAATACAAAAACAGCCGAAAACAGAAACTGGCACTGGGGTGCACTGAGTTAATAGGTTAGTCCAAATATGATCAAAAATGTATGGAAGTGTATAAATATCATAGCAATATCACCCAAAAGAGGCATGGAGCAAGCAGAAATTATAGATACGTTTTGGACGTATCATGTGTGAGTCGAACACTCAACACTTCGCCTTATTAAGGACCTAGGGGAATACATTGTGTACAAAGAATGCTTACGGTGGGTTGCCGGAGTGACAGAAACCTGAACCCCAGTTCGCACGCTTTTGCACAAGGGAACAATGGATCATCGATCGTATTCCTATGGTTAGGCTATTGCCTTAAATACTATCTTGTATTTGCGGATGCTTGCAAGGTGTTTAATCATAAGAGTGCACTCATCTTAGTCTAGAGAGTGTACTAGCATAGATCCACCTACTCAACACTTATCAACACATCACATAGTACCGATACGGAATATGGCGAAAGCACATGACTACCTCTCCCGTGTGTCCTCAAGAACACTTTAGCCTTTATAAGTTCAGTTGCTAGGCCTCTCCTTTGCTCAGAAAGGATTGGGCCACTTGTTACTCTCCAGTGCCTTTTACTTTGCTCGCTTTTACTTTCCTATTGCTTATATCAAGAAAACCCCTAAAAAGATATCTTTCAGTGCTTGCATTTATTCCTTGCTCAGAATCACTTGTCAATACACTACTAGGAAAAGGCCTACTAATGGCGCACCTAATTTGGCCATTAATGGCGCATTAGTGGTGCGCCATTAGTAGCACGCCATTAGTATTTGATACTAATGGCGCACCTCTGGTGCGCCATTAGTATCTGGTATACTAATGGCGCACCACAGATGCGCCATTAGTGTGCACAGTAGTGCGCCATTAGTATGCCTCCCAGGGGCCATGTGTACCCAGGTGCTTTGGCATACTAATGGCGCACTCAGGCAGGATGCGCCATTAGTAATGTCCGCATAGTAATGGCGCACTGGCTGATAATGCGCCATTAGTATGCTTTGGCATACTAATGGCGCACTGTGCTGTGATGCGCCATTAGTATGAATATTAGTTTTTTTTAATATTATTTTCCTGTTTTTTTGCACAGATTACAAAATGTATAATTGCACTGAATATAGACAGCACACATCAACAACAAATTCATCGAATACAATAGAAGATTAGTCTCTGAATACAATTCATCATATTAGTCTCCGAATACTATTCAACAAATTAGTCTCCGAATTGAAAAGACCGAACAAAGATAGAACAATATATTACAAGTCTCGAGACCGCGAGTAGCGAGTTTGTCTTCACATTACAAGTCGATATCGATCATCTAAACTACCATCACATAGAAGAGAGCTGCGGTCATCACGATGAGCATCATCATGATGAAACTCGTCTTCATCCGGTTCCTCCAACGCTCCCTCCCCTCTCCCGGTAGATAGCGGGCGTATCTAGATTCGGCCTCGGCCCTAGTGGTGTACCCTTTGTAACTGTTACCGCTGAATCGGTGAACCTGTCTCCGACACTCCTCCCAGTCGTCATAGACTCCGGGAACCTTACCCTTGTACACGACATACGACGGCATCGCTACTAGCCAAACGAAACGTTAGTACCAATTCACAGACAATTCATAAGCAATATATAAGTATGCAACAGAACGATCGAAAGAGAAAAGCAAGACATTAATAGCATCGATTACATCTAAGTTGAACGACTCTCGAAACCAAAGAGACATACTACAAGTTCATTAGAGTTTAATTACAACATGAGCCAATCGATGTTTCAGAACTAGACACAGCATCACTGCTTTCGACTCGACTCAATGCACCGGAGCGTGGATGAAGCCGCCGTCTATTGTGGGAGTCATGAAATCACGGGCGTTGTCAGCCTGCATTTGTAGCATTGTGTCGATGTCACTGTTCGACGGTTGATTTCTGAGGTAGAACTGCCCCGAGGTACAAAGGACATCTTGATGGATGATTTCCGCAAACTCCGACTGGATGCGAAAGAAATCTTTCCTGATGTCCACGTCCTGGATTGCCGACACACGCACGGCCCAACCTTTGAGCTTACTCGGTGGCAGAAGTTGATGATGGTCCCGTATGATCGCCCGCATGTGATGGATGGCATAGTAGGCACCCTTCTGACCGCCAGGCGGCTGCTTGACGCAGCAGAACGTCGTGTTGTGGGAGAATACGTGCTTGCCGTACTTACGAGTTGTCCTGGTGAAGGTGCCTCCAGATTTGGCGTAGCCGGGGAGAACATCATCAAGAACCTTCTAGACATTTGTGTAGTCTACAGCCGACTGATGGTCCGGGTCGAAATACGTGGCCATGGAATATTTGGGGCTTAGTAGGATGAGCGTGCACTGTGTGTCACTACAGAAAACACGAAATGTTAAAAGAAGAACGATCGAAATCTAAGAATTCATATGTTACGGGGCGGTTGAGGCGGAGGACTTACTCGGGAAAGTAAGGCACGAGGAAGTTATCCTGATCTCGGTTTGCCAGAATGATGCCTTCGAGGTAAGAACTCGTGACTTGCCGGTCCCCAGCGCTGCCCAAGAACTTGGCACGCATGTAGAAGGGGTCGACTATCACGATGTCCGGGATCTTGTCGCGAATGATCCGCATCTCCATACTCAACGAAAATAGCCGAACGAAGGTGTAGTGCAGCGGAAGAAGGTTCAACATAGCGTGGATGTCAACAAACCGCAGGACGATCGTACCCCCGATGGAGTTATCCACAAAGCCCTTGCCCTCCGGCACCTTGGCCGTGAAAACCGGGTATGCCACATCCTTCTCTCTGAGACGCCGCTTCTCCAAAGAAAGAACACTGTCATGCAGACTCCGCATGGCACCGGTTGCAGCATCGAGCATATTTGTCGGTAGCATCGGCCTACCCGCCACATGCACCCTCCTCATTACATCCTCAGGTGAAGGTGGCCCGTCCTGAGCACGGATCGTACTCGGTGCCGGCTGGCTCGCACCCTTGTTAGTTCTTCTTTTGCGTGCCTTCTTCTTGATCTCCTGAATTGGGACCGAGTTCTGCTCAGAGACCGCCTTCTTTAGTGTGTTGGGGCTGATCATATTTCGCACCTCGCCTATCTGAGGCTCGGTGAAGTCGGCAGCTGGAGGCGTCTCCTGAGAGCTGAACGGCAGACGACGCCTGTTGCAACTTGGCTTTTCCGCGGTACCGGCTTGATCGCGCACGTCTTTAGTTGGGTTGGGTTCTTGAGAAGGAGGCCCCATGAAGTCGTCACCGTACCCATGATCGGCAAAGTACTGATCGACGTTGGCAAATGTATCTTCGTCGTCGTCGTTCTGATCCTGTGCCATATGCATGTTTGGATCCAGTGGCATAGGGATGTCCGGCACCGTTGCGGCGGACTTGCCATGGGGACGACTTGGCGCCGGCTCGACTGGCGGTGTTGTCTTTGGGGTGGTTTCCCCCGCCCCCAAACGAATCTGGCTCTTCGGCCAAAGCAGGGGCCAGCTCAGGCAGGCACTGAGGGTCATGACGTCATCATCGTCGGCCCCGACGGGTCGAATCGGAGGTAACACCTCGTCGCAGCCTGGCAGCACCAGAACCAGTTGAACCCTAAACAAGTTGGGTGGCATCTGGGTACCGTGGAACAAGGGCTGGCCCGGTTGAACGATTTTTCCCTTGGCGACATCGACCAACTCGTTGTTCATGAAGTGCAGGAGAGTGCACGGAACATCGGCGGCGCCCTGCGAAAACATGTAGGGCGTCAGGGATGCCCAGTCAAAGGCAAGGAGATGAAGTCCTCGGCCGAGAGAGGCTTAATTAGTTACCGTGATGATGGCGTCGAGCTCGGCTAATGTCGAGGCACCGCCAACGGCGGGCGTGCAGTTGACGGAGGGGCCACTTGCTGCAGAGGTGCTGGCCGGCGTACACACGGGTATATTAAGCTCATGTGCCGGCGTCGGAGACACCAATGCCGCCTCCGCCGGAGACACCAATGGCCCCGCCATCGCGTTCTGCGAGTTGCTGGCCGTGAAGCTGGGAATCGGGGGCGGCCCCTGTTGGCCGCCCGCAATCCACGCCTGCAACCCCTCGATCAAGCTAGGCACAATGGCGGTGATCGTCACTCCGAGCTGTTGTTGCACTTGCTCTTGGACAATCTCCGGAATCCGCGCCACCTGTGCCTTGAGTTCTTGAACCTCGTGCGCCTGGCTTTCCGAGCTGGTCTTTTTCTCCTTTCGCCCACCAGCGTTATAGTATGACGACCATTTTGTCGACAAGCCTTTGCAGGCCACACGACCAGCTAACGTCGGCTTCTCGAGCTTATCCTTGTTCTTCATTACATTCAACGCCCTATTTAGAGTCGTGTCCCAAGGGCCGCTCTTAGTCGACCTCGCGCTACTGCTTTCAGTCGCCTGCGGAAGGAATGTGAATCATTTAGAAATTTGGCTTCATTAATTAGAATGCAACCATATGGAGCTAATTACGCGGGGGTGTATTCCTTACCAGAACAGCCTCAAGCGCCCTGGTCTTCGGATCCGTGGTCAGCTCCTTTGTTTTCGGGTCCTTCTTGTACCGGGCCCTGATAAAATTCCTGGTCTGCTTGTCACCGTATTTATCGAAGAGGGGCGGTAGGCCTTGCTCGGCACGGTCCGCCTCCTCCTTGTCCCATATAGGCTCCGCCACTCTGTAACCGCCGGGACCGAGTGTGTGTTCCCCTAAGTTGAGCTCCCGCATTTCTTTCCCCCACTGACTTGATTCGGAGTGTGCGGCGCTCGAGCAAGTGATCTTGAAGTCGTTGTAGTCATCTTCGGTGATCGAAGGATGTTTCTCCTTGATCTTCTCATAACTCTCACCTTTCTGGATCATTCTCTTCACATTGGTTTTCCAAGTAGACAGGGCCGTGCTCATCTTCGTGAGGGCAGCATTGTTCACTTTATTCCCTTTGAGGCTTGTGTTATCAAATTGAGCGGGGAACTTGAATCGTTCGTGCAACTTCGTGACGAGGAGGTTGCGGTAATTCCCGTTGTCAGGATGCCTCAGGTTCTCGCTGTTGATCGAGACGGTGCTCCGGAGAATGCACCCGAGCTGAAGCGAGTACCCCTTGACTATTCGTTCGGGCGCCGTTGGATTCCCGTCGGAGTCCACTTCAGTAACTTCCTCCTTGAGGGTGCGGAGCACGGTCGGGCGCCGGTCCTTCCGTTGCCTCTTCGGTTGGCTGCCATCTGTGCTTGCGCCGCCATCATAAGTGGTGGCATTCTCGGCGGCACCATCAGTGGTGGCATCACTGGGGTCATCCTCCGCGGTACCATCAGTGGTCTCAGGATCAGTGGGGAAGGCGGCGTCCTCATACAAGTGAGGTTGTTCCTCCATCTCCTGGGACAGCTCCCAGAATGCCTTCCCGCCCGAACCGCCGGCCTCATCGTTGTTGGCCATGTTTCTCTCTAAATAGGAACAAAGTTTGGTCAAAAAGTTGGTTATTGTTAAGGAACAAGATCATGGTCTCATCATTTAGGGTTTGTCGACACCGAGGCATCCTAAAAGCTAAGCTTTTATAATTGAGGGTTTTTCGACGCCGAGGCACCCTAAAAGCCAAGGTTTCATAATTTATGGTTTGTCGACACTGAGGCATCCTAAAAGCTAAGCTAGGAAGGAGAATTGTAAGTTGGGCCTAATCACTTGGCTCTATTGCCGCCTATGGTTTAATGCAGCTAGAATAAAGGGGCACTTGATCCTACCTAATTAACCACTAAGATACCCCGGCCCATGCATTAGTCACAAGTACCCTATATGTCCTATTTTTAGCAAAGTCATGCTAAAATTCACGGAAAATTTCAGCATGACCTTTGCTGAAAATAGGACATATGGAGTACCCGAATTTGGCGGAACGGAAGTTAATCAACATTCCAGCAAACTCAAGGGCCTCTCGGGGTACCTGCAAAATCATTATCCCCGCCTAATGAAGTCGCCAATGGGTCATTTCAGAAGATCACAAGTAGCATCATCACAAGTACAACATCATGACAAGTCCAGTAGCAACAGCAGTGAATAGAGGCATAACAGCAGCATCAACAGTTAAGAAAAAGTTGCAAAAGCTTGTAAAACAATAGTTTGAAGTTCAAATATTTACAACAATAGTTTTAACTTGTGGTGCTCTTTGTGCTATTAACATTTCAAGTCAAAACCTTTTCTGGTTAGTAACATTGCCCCCCAGCATGATGATTGAAGTACTGAGGTTCACACATTTACTCACATTTACTCCCTCCTGGTTATTTGCAGCACTAAGCAAGATTAATTGGGGGCATGTTGAGAGCAGTGGGAGGCTATGAAGAGACAGAGACATAATGAGCTCAACTAGCTTGCAGTACCAACTCTGAATTATTTTCTGGCAACATACGATGTAATTGCGGTGTAACAAGACCATTTGCTCCAAAAGTTGGACCACCGGTAGTCCTTAATGCCCACATAGTCCATTGATAAAACAAATGATTTCATGAAATAATATTCACAGTCATTGAACTAGTCATGGATAAATATCTTAGAAATGATCCACATATTTGGGACTCAAATTCAGTTTCTGTCAATAGTTTTTGTACTCCACCTTTCAACTATTATGGTACTATTCTAATTATTGCTCTGTATGTCCTTGCCACTCTGTAGAAGTTCAAATGATAACAATTAAAATGAAGCTGATTTGGACGGAAGAAAAACAATGCCACGGCCTTTCTTCATTTTTAAATATCTTAAGTAATCAGTAATCAGCATACAAGAAAGATCCACAGAGCTAAGACTATTAGTTTACAAAAAAGGTCATTAGACAAAAAAAAGAATGCCATCACCTTCAGTTTCACAACTACTGAAGAAAAAGCTAGACCTCATCGATGACACAGGCCCAACAAAATAACCTATACAATACATGCTAGGGATCATTTGTACTTCAATCAACAAAAGGATAGCTGCAACAACAGCAGCACCCAGCCACACAAACTACCTAGGGTCTACAACGCTCGGGACGAGGGGAAACAAAAGAGGGGAAGCGAGGAGGGCTCACCGTGGAGGCACACGAAGGCCCGGCGGTGGATTAGGAGCAGCAGGCCGGCCGGACTTGAAGCAGAGGCGGCGGAATCCAAGGTGGAAGAAGGGCTCGGTGGCGGGTTCGCGGTGCTCCTCGGCTCGGCTCCGGTCCGGTTCGTCGACGCCGCCGACCCTCGTGCTGGACTTCTCCGGCCTGCTTCGGTGCTCGATGGCGTGGAGAGGGAGGCGGCGGGGGCGGTGGGCGCAGTGGGCGGTGGCGCAGTGGGTCGGTGCTCGATGGCGTGGAGAGGGAGGCGGCGGGGGCG
>LR738711.1:863880770-863989113 GCA_902687465.1 Secale cereale
GAGAGAGATGTGAGATTGGGGATCGGGCAGCGACCTAGCTGAAATATGGATGGGCACAATACTAACGGCGCACCACGCCCTGGTGCGCCATAAGTACGTCCATACTAATGGCGCACCTCCCCCTGGTGCGCCATTAGTATTGTTTTTTTATTTCTGCGCGAGCCAACACAGTTTATCTCCCACCATACCTCATACACATCAAGCCCCCCCTAGCTAGCTCGATTGGTCAGCCCCTAGTTCTCCCACCAGGAGGTCCTGGGTTCGATTCCTAGGCTCCACAAATTTTTTTTATAAATTTTAAATTCTGTTTGATACTTATTTGTGTTTAAATGTGTTCAAACTTGTTTAAATCATAACAGTAATATTTTTTTATAAGACAGAAATAATTTTTTAAAAATATCATCAAATTTGCTATTTGAATATATTTATGAATCATGTGAGTTCATGGGTCGGCGGCGGCGGCCGGTGGAGCGGGGGAGGGTGCGGGGGGTCGGCGGCGGCGGTTGAGTAGGGGAGGGTGTGCGGGGGGTCGGCGGCGGCGGCCGGTGGACCGGGGGGTGCTCGGCGACAAGGGGGATCGAGATCGAGTGTCCATGAAATTTGAAAATATTCATGATAGTTCAAAAAGTGCCCATGAAATACAATCGAGAAATGAAGGCTACGATTTAAATACAAACGATCTTAGCTAGCTATCTGTTCACAATCTTCTTGCCCTTCTTTTTCGCAAATGGAGTTCTTCTGTGGAACGGACATTCTTTAGGTAGGGTGGTCCTGCTTCTTCTTGTGGTGTATGCTGCTACTTCATCATCGTCGTCATGTTCGATCCTCGGGTCGCCGTACTTGTCGAAGTCTTGCTCATTGGCTACTCCATCCATTCTGATGATCTTCCTTTTGCCTCTCCTCACGACAACACGACTGGGCTTTGACGGGTCGGTAATGAAGAAGCATTGGTCAACTTGGGAAGCCAGTACCCATGGCTCATTTTTCGCGGTGACGTTTGCGCCCGCGGTCTTGGATTTGGCTTCGGGTATAACCATGGTGGTGAAATACCGGTCTTCTTTTAGGACGCTATTGGCCCATCTGACACGGAACATCGGGACCTTCTCTCCAGCGTAGCTCAGCTCCCAGATCTCCTCGATCCTTCCGTAGTATCTGTCCTTGTCATTACCGGTGTAGGATTCCATCGTTACCCCAGAGTTCTGATAACCATCGCTCTTCATGTCCTTGGCCTCGGTGTAGAATGTGTAGCCATTGATATCATACGCCTCATAGGTCATCAGGTTGTGCTCGGCGCCCTGTGACAAGGCGAATATGAGTTGTTCTTCCGCGGAAGAATCCTCATGTAAAGGGTACGACAGAAGCTTCTGCTTGAACCAACGCGTGAAACATGAGTTGTGCTCTTTGATTATATCTCCGTCCGTCCTTTGTTGGCCTCGGTCATTGTACGTCTTCACAATAAAGGTTTTGTGCTCTACCACCCAAGGATCGATCACGTCTATGTGTTGTAGCGCGACTAGGTTTGCTCTTTCAAAGCCGGCGAGTCGACCCTCGAAGTCGACATGCATTTCGCGGCGACCCTCACGGTGACCCCATCCAGCGAGCCTGCCGAGGTGCCTGTTGACGGGTAGACCAACGGGGTTCTCGATGCCTAGATAATTCGTGCAATAGGAGATGCACTCTTCGGTCAGAAAGCCCCTGGCTATGCTTCCCTCTGGACGTGACATGTTGCGAACGTATCCTTTGATGACACCATTCATCCTTTCGAACGGCATCATGCTGTGCAGGAACGTCGGCCCGAGTTGGATGATATCGTCCATGATATGGACCAGCAGATGCACCATAATGTCGAAGAATGCGGGCGGGAAGTACATCTCAAGCTCGCATAGTATCACCACGATCTCTTCCTGTAGCCTTCTGAGCTGCCTCACGCCAACAGACTTCCGAGAGATGACGTCGAAAAAGTTGCATAGGCCAAATAGGGTTTCACGGACGTGCGCGTCCATGATACCACGGATTGCAACTGGAAGTATCTGCGTCATCAGCACGTGACAGTCGTGAGACTTCATCCCGCTGAACTTCAGCTTCGCCCGGTCTAGGTATCTGCTTATCTTCCCCGCGTAACCGTAAGAAGTTGTACTCCTACGAGGCAGGTGAAAAACTGCTCGATCTCCTCCTGACTTAGAGTGAAGCACGCGGGAGGGTAGTCATTTCCGGTCTTCTTGGCCTTTTTGCCTTTGCGACGACTTTCCGTGTCCTGCTTCGCCTCATCATCATCATCATCATCATCATCATCATGATCATCATATATAGCGTGAAGCTCCTGCCTGATGCCCATTGATTTCAAGTCTGCCCTTGCTTTGGGCCCATCTTTGGTCCTCTCTGGCATGTTGAGCAGGGTACCAAGCAGACTCTCGCACACGTTCTTCGTGATATGCATTACATCAAGGCTGTGAGGCACACGGTGGATCTTCCAGTACGGCAAGTCCCAGAAAACAGACCTCGTTTTCCATACCTTCAGCAGCGGCTCTGGCGCCTTTTGCTTCTTTCCCTGTAGTGGGCAATCTTTCCAATTTTTCAACAGCTCGTCTATTTCCTCGCCGCTCCTCGTACGCGGGCGTCCTCGGGGTTCGGTTTCACCATCGAACAGATCCTTGCGTTTTCTCCACAGGTCATCGTTGCGAAGCCACCTTCGATGTCCCATGAACACGGTTTTCGAAGACCCGGGATCTCTATCTAGCTGGCGATACGTTGTGTCATCCATGCACCTGACGCATCCGGAAAATCCGTGGACCACCTGCCCCGCGACATATCCGTAACCGAGATAGTCGTGCACCATCGTGAGAAGCGCGGCTCTCATAGGGAAATATTCTTTCTTTGTGGCGTCCCACGTATTGGCTGGCGTATTCCACAGCATGTCTAGCTCCTCTTTCAGCAGCCCCAGATACAGATTGATGTCGTTCCCTGGTTGTTTCGGTCCTTCAATTAGCATACTCATGTGAATGTACTTCCTCTTCATGCACAACCAGGGGGGAAGGTTGTACATCCACACAAACACAGGCCAGGTGCTATGTGTGCTTCTCTGGCTGCCAAACGGACTGACTCCATCGATGCTCGCGCCCAGCACGATGTTCCTTGGATCGTTCCCAAATTCTAGGTCTTTGAAGTTCAACGCTTGCCACTGGCTCGCATCCTTAGGGTGACTCAGCATCTTGTCTTTTTTATCTATCTCCGGATCATTTGCGTCATCTTCTCGCTTCTTCTCCTCCCTATCCGCGTGCCAACGCAGGAGCTTTGCTACCTTAGGGTCCGCGAAATACCGCTGCAGACGAGGAGTGATCGGAAAGTACCACACCACTTTTCGTGGAGCTTTCTTCCTCTTCTTGTATCGAGTGACGCCGCACACCGGACATATGGTAGACTCCGCATGCTCGTCCCGATAAATGATGCAATTGTTCATGCACACATGGTATTTCACGTGCGGTAAATCCAGAGGACACACGATTTTCTTCGCCTCATCCAAATTGGTGGGGCACTTGTTCCCCTTGGGAAGACGTTCGTGCCAGAATGACATGTTCTCGTCGAAGCATGCGTCGGTCATTTTGTGTTTTACCTTCATCTCCAGAGCCATGAGCGTTACTTTCAGGCGGGTATCCTCGGGCCTGCATCCTTCATACAATGGAGTAACCGCGTCTAACTCAAGTTGATCCATCTTGGCTTTCTCTCGGGCGGTAGCTCCTGCGTTATCGGTCTGCTTGAGAAGCAGCTCTTGAATATGAGGGTCCTGCACCCACCCATCGATGGTTCAGCGTCGTCTCCGCCGGCATCATCATCTTCATGATCATGCCCGTCGTCTGCTCCGGCATCTTCCTCATCATCATGTCCTGCATCTTCTACATGATGACTGTGTACAGCATCACCGTCGTGATCATCTCCTGGGGATTCTTCGTCTTCTCGCCCGCCCGAGCCGCGGTGGTTGTCTTGCTGCCCTTCCTCATTTCTTGCCCGGCCCCCATTGACGACTTCGTAGTCATCTTCATCACCTTGCCACCGATAGCCATCCATGAAACCACGCAAGAGCAGGTGGTCCCGCACCTGCCCGGAATCCGGGTCCGCAATAAGGCTCTTCAGCTTGCATCTTCGACACGGACATCTTATCTCCGTCTCGTTCTTTTGAAGCATCTCGGCCTTCGCGGACCTCAAAAACCTATTCACGATGCCTTCGGTCATCGTGCACACCATGGTCGCCTGCGGGGTAGAGCAAAACGATATTTTAGAACCAAGAAAAAATTTGCCATGACTTTCCCTAAAAATAGGACAAAAATGAATGCTTAATGCCAAAATTCTCACCGAAACGGAAATGAATCAACATTCCAGGAAAATATTGGCAACTATCGCATTTCAAATACCGGTACATCTCCAAACACAAACACATATGCAACACAACAACATATGCAACACCACAAACATACATAAATCTAGCTAGGCCATAAAAAGTGCATGTGCACATTGTTGTATGGAGAACAACATAAATATAGCTTCCCCCCTTACTTACCTATCAAAACAAGGTAATTTAACCACTTAATTTGAATGAATATATGGTGGAAATGAGGTGAAAAAGAGGAGGGACCCGAGAGGAGAGGAGGTGGAGAGAATGAAGAAGTGGGGGGGGGGGGAAGTGAGTGTGGTAGGAGAGGCTGTCCAAAATATCTTGTTGCTGCCCGCTTACTAATGGCGCACCAACTATAAATGCGCCATTAGTAATCAAGGTTACTAATGGCGCATTTATAGCAGGTGCGCCATTACTAGTTTTGCAAAAAAAAACATACTAATGGCGCACTGTCACATAGTGCGCCATTACTAGTTTAAACTAGTAATGGCGCACTCTAGGACAGTGCGCCATTAGTAGTTTTGTAAAAAAAGAATAAAAAATATCATAAAAAAAGAGCATTAATGGCGCACTTTACTGCTGGTGCGCCATTACTAGTTACAACTAGTAATGGCGCACTTTGTCTGGATGCGCCATTAGTATGTTTGGACAGGCGCGCTAGTTCAAAAAAAAACTTCCTCATACTAATGGCGCACTCTGGGCAAGGTGCGCCATTAGTAGTTCGAACTCTAATGGCGTATTTGTTGCTGGTGCGCCATTACTATATACTAATGGCGCACTGCTTGTCTGGTGCGCCATTAGTATCAATTCCATCTATAGCCCTTTTCATAGTAGTGATACCTTTTGCTCCTCATTGGGTTCGACACTCTTACTTATCGAAAACGCTGCAATAGATCCCTTACGGTTGTGGGTCATCAAGTACCGTTTTCTGGCGCCGTTGCCGGGGAGTGTAGCGCTGTTGGTAAGTGAAGCTGGTAAGGAAGTTTTTATATTTCTGTTTTTATTTTGCTGTTGCTGCTCTTTGTTCTTATGGACAACCTTGCTATTGGATCGTTGCTTGTGGGAAGACGCCCCACACCTGTGGTGGTTGCTCCTCCCCCTACTGAAATTGTGCCCTATAAAATACCAGCTGGTATTATTGATTATGTTTTGGCTAATCGTTATGCAGGAGACAGACATCCCGGTGAACACTTGCTATATCTGTCACAACTATGTTCATTATTTAAGCTTGCAGGTGTATCAATGGAGTTTGTCATGAGGAAATTGTTCTCCGTATCGCTTATAGATAAAGCTTCAGATTGGTATAAGCTTCAGATTGTTTTATACCAAGTTTTATCCTCTTCATGAAATTCATCGAGACAGGAACTATATCTATAACTTTAGGTCTCATGACGGAGAAAGCATTGCTCAAGCTTGGGGGAGATTGAAGTCCCTAATGCTCAAATGTCCTATTCATGAGCTCCCCAAGAAAATTATACTTACAAATTTTTATGCCAGGCTTTCTCGTCAGGATAAGGAGATGCTGGATGCCTCCTCTAGTGGGGTATTTCAGACGAAGAGCGTTGAAGAAAGGTGGGATCTCCTTGAAAGGATCCAGAGGAATATCGAAGATTGGGAAATCAATAAAGGTATTGAACCCGCTATAAATTATGAGCATGATTATATTGAGAGCTATGTGAAAACTGATTACTTCAATACCTTTTGCTCTGAGATTGGTCTTGATTCCCATCTAATGATTGATTTTTGTAAGGATTTTGCCTCTCACGTTGATTCTTTTAAAAAGAAGAGAGATCAGCATCATGAACCTTTATAAGAGTTACCAGTTGATATTCATGTTGCTGACCCTATTTTGCCTGCAGTTATATATGAAAGTCTCCTTTTCCCGCAAGGATAAGGGAGCACTCTCTTGTGACAGGCATAATAAATAAAAGTGAGAGAAGAATTGATGAGCCTGAAGACCAGATCAAGGTCGATCCTCAAGTTGCATTGGTTAAATACCTTGTTACTAATGATGTTTTGGATTCCAATGTAAATTTTTGTGTTGTTTCCACTAACCTTGTCACAGCCAAGAATAAAGGCCCAATTTCAGGTACTCCAGTAGTATCTGTTAAAATAGGAGATCACAATTATTATGGGCTATGCGATTTGGGATCGAGTGCTAGTGCTATCCCCTATTCACTTTATCAAGAGATCATCGGTGAGATTTCACCTTGTGAACTTGAAGAAGTTGATGTTACCATTCATCTTGCAAACAGAGCAACTATCTCTCCTATCGGAATTGTGAGAGACGTTGAAGTCCTATGTGGAAAGGTAAAATACCCTACCGACTTTCTAGTACTTGGTTCAGCGAGGGACAATTTGTGTCCTATTATTTTTGGTAGACCTTTTCTCAGAACTTGTGGAGCTATAATAGATTGCAAGAAAGGTAAAGTTTCTGTTGAATTCAATGGTGAGCCATATGAATTTAACTTTTCTAAGTTCTCTAAGCAGCCTCGTGGTACCGATTTACCTAGTGATGATAAAATTATTGAAAGTATTGCTTCTATTGCTATTCCCCCTAATGATCCTTTGCAGCAATATATGGAGGACCACGAGAATGATTTGCATATGAAGGAAAGAAATGAACTAGATGTAATATTCTTGAGACAACCTGCTATCCTGAAGCACAACCTTCCGGTTGAACCTTTGGGAATTTTGTCAAAACCAAAAGAAGACCCGGTGTTCGATCTTAAACCTCTCCCCGATACGCTCAAGTATGCTTATTTAGATGAAAAGAAAGTATATCCTGTTATTATCAACTCTAACCTTTCAGGATATGAAGAAGAGCGACTATTGGAAGTACTTCGTAAACACCGAGGTGCAATTGGCTATACCCTTGATGACCTTAAGGGGATTAGTCCATCTATCTGTCAACATACTATCAACCTTGAGCCCGATGCTAAACCAGTTGTTGATCATCAACGACGGTTGAACCCGAAGATGATGGATGCTATAAGAACTGAGATTCTCAAGCTTCTAGCCGCAGGTATTATCTACCCTATAGCTGATAGTAAGTGGGTAAGCCCGGTACATTGTGTTCCTAAGAAAGGAGGTACAACTGTGGTTCCTAATGATAAGAATGAACTAATACCTCAGAGAATTATTATTGGATATAGAATGTGTATTGATTACAGGAAGTTGAACAAGGCAACCAGGAAGGATCGCTACCCGTTGCCGTTCATCGACCAAATGCTTGAAAGACCACTTTTACTTATCCCTATGGAGGACATCATGCCGGATTCAGGAGACAAACTTCTCATATGAGACTGGAGAACCCCTTCCATGGAAGCGCTTCGCCGAGGACTACGTGATCAACGTCAACAAGAATGAGGAGTGAAATCTCCTTGGGTAATGGCATCCCCTTGGCTTTTTCCGAGCTTGGGGGAGTGCCTGGTATCTTTATCTTTATCTTTTGTCTTTTAGAGTCAAGTAGAGTCGTATCATGTCTAGGGAGGTTATTTTATGAAATAGGTGTGTGCATTGAGGTCTATCACTCCTTCTGTGGAGAGATTGTATCCGTGAGTGTGGAGTCGTTTATGATGGAATATTAATGAGAAGTCTATTGGTTCCTTTGCTGCACTCGGTATTCGCTTCACGCAATCGACCTTATATGATGATTCTTATGGGGAGTATTGACCTTATATCAGGTATGGCTTTGAAAACTTTATTTAATCTTGGCAAACATAGCTTTGGTCATAACAACAAGCATGATTTTCTTAAAGTAGCGACATAGCCAAAACCTTTATGTTATTATGCTTGAAGTGTTATGCAGACAAGGAAGAAAACTTGATGTGTTATGCTTATTTTAGTGTTTATGCTTTATATTGCTTTGCATCTTAGTCATCATCAATTGTCTGTTCTCTCAAAGCCTCTGCTAGCCTAAACTCTGTACTAAGCAGAATTCTGCTTGTGCATCCATACCCTTAAACCAATACCTTCCATATGAGTCCACCATACCTTCCTATTCGTGGTATTCCACTACCACCTCCTAAAGTATAGAATTTGTGTGTTATCCTTAAATGTTCAAAATCTTCTATTTTGTGCCCCTGTTTTAGCTCATGAGGAAATAGTAGTTAATTCATGATCTTATTAAGTTGGACAAGTTTTACCCCGAGATTGCATGTCTAATCTGCAAAACCCTAATACGAGAAGGAACTGGCATGAGTGCGCCCGGCTCATAAAAGATAATACAATAAACAAACCCTCCTTCACGCATTGTTCATGAGAAATCAGAAAACTTTTGGCAGCAATAAACAAAGGAGATTAAGGGGATGTGATCGTCCCCGTACGGGAGCCGTTCCTCGAAACTTGTCCAGCTCGAGAAGTAATTGAGTTATCTATTAGCATTCATTGACAAATCATGCACCTCTCAAAACTTGTTTTCATTCTGTTTGATTTAAGGATAGCACATGAGTTTTCCCTACTTCCCTGGAGCAGGGCCTATCTCTTAGTTTTAAGGATGAGTCAGTTATTCCTACTTCCTTCTATTCTTAAAGAGAGCAGACATTTGATGTTGACGAGGATTCATTCATATAAAGTTGCGTTAAGATTTGTCATATCATATCCTTGTTGACATTATCATTTGATAGGTAAGTTGTTTGTCAAGCCCAGCTAAAGCAAACATCTTCCTTGGTGTTAACACTTTCACTTCTTGCCTAATAACATGTTCTTTCAATAGCTTCAATTAATCTCATCAAAACATAAAGAGAAAGAGCAAAAGTAAAAGCTATTAGTTGTTCTTTGACCAAAGGACATGTTTGCCATGATTTGATGAGTTTCCTTAGCCCTACTTTCGATTATAAGTGTTACCACTCTTTTATAAGGGCTTTATGAGTTGAAAATTGATGTTGAGGATATTTGAGTTTGATGAAGAAACTGTGATGCTTCTTGTTCGTATTCTATTTATCGACACTTCACTCTCTAAACTTGTGGACAGGTTTATCGAGCTCAGTATTCGCTTAGGGACAAGCGAGGTCTAAGCTTGGGGGTGTTGATACGTCCAAAATGCATCACTATTTTATATCGTAATTCATCCTTATTCATTTATATATTTCACATTACGATGATGTTCTTATGATGTTTTGGCCTATTTTACACAGTTTGCAACTTTCCGGTGCCGAAGCAGCAGACGCAGGATTCAGCGGTAAAAGTGGACGCTGAGTTGCTGAAGAAGAATACCTCCAAATTACCTGAAAATCGACGGAGGATGTTTTCCAGAAGGATCACGAAGATACGCAAAAGAGCAACCAGAGGGGGGCCACAGGGTGCCCAGGCGGCCACCTGGCGCGGCCCCCACCCTGGCCGCGCGGGGAGGGCGCCTGGAGCCCCTGGCCCACTCCCGGCTCTCCCCTTTTGCCTATATACTCCTCGTCATCCAAAAACCCTAAAAAAGAGAGTTTTGACGGAGTTCCGCCGCCGCTCCGTGGCAGAAACCTACAGAGAAGAAAAAGCCATCTCCGGCGAGCTGATTCCGTCGGGGAGATCACCTCTCGGAAGGGGAGATCATCGCCATCGTCACGGGCATCATCGAGATCATCATCAACATCATCCCCAACATCAGCACCATCTCCATCTTCATCCAATCTCATCTCACAATTGCAACTTGTGTTGTAATCCGTACTACCTATCCTCTCTACCCTATCGGTGTTGATTACTACTTTGTGGTGAATGCTATTAAGTTTTGTTGGAGAAATATCATTATGTCCAGATTGTTTATCACCCATCTATATTCACTGATCATGATCTCTTTTATGTCTTTTGAGTAGTTACTTTAGTTCTTGAGGACATGGGAGAAGTCTTGTTGTTAGTAGTCATATGATGTTGAAGTAATATGTGTTGTTTGATACTTAAGTTGTGTTGTTATTTTCCTAGTGGTGTTGTGTGAGTCGAACACTCAACACTTCGCCTTATTAAGGACCTAGGGGAATACATTGTGTACAAAGAATGCTTACGGTGGGTTGCCGGAGTGACAGAAACCTGAACCCCAGTTCGCACGCATTTGCACAAGGGAACAATGGATCATCGATCGTATTGCTATGGTTAGGCTATTGCCTTAAATACTATCTTGTATTTGCGGATGCTTGAAAGGTGTTTAATCATAAGAGTGCACTCATCTTAGTCTAGAGAGTGTACTAGCGTAGATCCACCTACTCAACACTTATCAACACATCACATAGTACCGATACGGAATATGGCGAAAGCACATGACTACCTCTCCCGTGTTTCCTCAAGAACACTTTAGCCTTTATAAGTTCAGTTGCTAGGCCTCTCCTTTGCTCAAAAAGGATTGGGCCACTTGTTACTCTCCAGTGCCTTTTACTTTGCTCGCTTTTACTTTCTTATTGCTTATATCAAGAAAACCCCTAAAAATATATCTTTCAGTGCTTGCAGTTATTCCTTGCTCAGAATCACTTGTCAATACCTTCTGCTCCTCGTTGGGTTCGACACTCTTACTTATCGAAAACACTGCAATAGTTCCCTTACGGTTGTGGGTCATCACATGGCGGCTTAATTTTCTGACTTATAATTATTCTTATGCCATTAGGCCCCATTTAAGCCGCCATGCTGAACTTGTAGTATAAAATTTGTTTCCGGCTTAATGACTTGATTCTGAATCAGCAATAATCCTTTTCTTCTTTAGGCCTGCTTGTTCATAATGCCACCAAAGACAATCGCCATGTGCAACTGGGTCCCTTCAATTGTTACTGAGGCCACACTTGCCGATTTTGTCGAAGTCGGATATCCACTGAATGCTCCAGTTATGCCTAATCGCGCTCCTAACCCGGGCGAAGAGAGACATGTACCTCAAGATGCTGAAGTTATTGTTTTTACTAACCACATGAACCGGAGTTTTTCACCACCCGACTCTAAATTCTTCAGAGATGTTCTGCATTTTTTCCAACTTCATCCCCAAGACATCGGACCCAATTCCATGTCTAATATCTGCAACTTTCAAGTATTCTGTGAAGTATATCTTTAAGAGGAGCCCGACATCTTGCTTTTTAGGGAGTTCTTTTATCTAAACTGTCAGAACGAGTTCACCAATGGGCCTAGTTTGGAGCTTGGGGCTGTCTCCATTCAAAGAAGAAGAGACTCTATTTTTCCTTATGCGTGTCTACCGAGTCATCCAAAAGATTGGAATAAAACTTGGTCTTATTATAAAGACACTTCCCCGGCTACGAGCATCCATTGCCGGGTCTCCGTATTCAATGTTTAGATACCAATTATCCTCTTGCTGAAAAGCTCACTGCTGCAGAACGCAAGTCAATTGCACTCTTTCAAAGGTGAAAGCCCTACTGGGAAACGGGTTAACTGGAATTGATTTAGCCCGGTGCTGGCTCGCTTGGCGGATTATTTCTCTGAGCCGTAGATCCGGTTTAATGTGCGAGTATACTGGAGAAAAAGATGATCCATTACGTCATACCTCTGAGGATCTAGAGGAGGATGTCATCGCAGATATGACAAAACCCGTTTTAAATGAATCCTTGGCTGACTACAGCAAAGTGGGCATGTTGCCCTTTTGCAAATCTAACCCGGCACCAGAGGTAAGTCTTAACTTTAACTGTTGTCATTTTATTATAATTCCCTTGCCAATCTTGAATTTGCCACCTCTCACAGGCTAAGTCAGCCCTCTGGAAAAAATCTTAAGATCATGAAACTGCCCAGAGGGCCAGAGCCGCCAAGAAAGCCGCCAAGAGAGCCGTTAAGAAGACCAAGAAGAAAACCAGTGCTTCCGAATTTTTTGAAATGAAGCACTAAGTCGGAGGTAGTCCTTGACTCTCTTGGTTCTTACCTCAACTATCTTATTGACACTAATTATTGTCAGGATGACACGAAGGCCAGCCAGGCCGCGGATGAAGAGGTAATTACTATTTCCTCCGGCTCAGAATCATTGCCAAGACAAAAAGTTCGACGGGCTATCCACAAAGTAAGATTTTCACACCCTTCAGCTCATTTAGATCCTCACTTTCTTTTGAAGCAACAGCAACACGAGAGTCGGCATCAGACTCGAAACACCGGAGAAGAGGAATTGTCCTCCCGCTAACCAAATACCCCAAATCGTCGGAAACGCCGGAATGAGGTATTTCCATTCTTAAACTCTCGTTACCCGCTGGCGGGTCTTATACGTCAACCACTGAACTCGTCCGATTAAAATTATCAAGAAACTTCCTATTCTTCATCTGGCGACTCATCTCAAAGTCAACTTCAGGCTTTCAAGACCGCCCCTGGGTAAATGATTTCTTCCTTGTTCAACTTATCCTTAAATCTTTATAACCTTGCAGTGACTTACTTTAATTCTTGCAACGGCCAGGCTAAACTTGTCAAGAGGGCCAGGGCAAATAAGCCCGCAGCTGATCCCAAGGTCATTGAGTCGGCGCCGCAGGCATCGGTAACAGATGTTCATAGGCCAACTGAGGAAACCACTCATGATGCTCCTCCTGAGATACCTGATGCCTCCATTGATCCTGCCAAAGTTGATTCTGCACCTGCTGAACCGCCTTCCCCGTCTGAGTCGGCAAAATACTGGACTGAAGATGTCATAGTTATTGGTACTGGTTTCAGAGAGCCGGGCAACCCAACTGTGTTAGCCAAACACACCGCCAAGCAAGAACTTGTTGAGAAGCGAAGAGTGAGGTTTGACACGTCTCACTATGCACAGCTGAGTACTGGCGAAGTCCTTTCTGGGTTTCTCAATCAGGTCCACAACAATCATGACCTTGAGATTGATATGGTGAAGCAGATGCACCAGAAATTTCAGGTAAAATTCTTGACCAAACTATAATCATCCTTCCATCACCCAAGTCTAGTCGATATGATGAAAATAAATATGATGTAGACTTAGAACAATTGTCACCTTTTAAATCGGCACACCTCAAAAAAATCTGCCCTTGAAGAAACACTGCACATGTAGCCCCTAAGGGCCGGCTTAATCAGGTTGAATGAGCCGGTTCTTATTATTATTGCATAGAACTTGCCTGTACACCCTCCATGAGCCGATGGTAATAACTATGTTGCCGCCGGGTTAACTGATAATACAAAAGCAATATGCATTAGCCCCCAAGTGCCAAGTGTTGTTGCTTGCAAAGTGCTTGGGACTTTATTTGCATGAACTGTTAACTTAGAAAAAATTCCGCGTCCATTAGCCCCCAAGGGTCAAGTGCTCTTGCTTGCAAAGTGCTTGAGACTTTATTAACATGACTCCTACTCAGAAAAGAACAACTTCAGCCTCCATTAGCCCCCAAGTGCCAAGTGTTGTTGCTTGCAAAAGGATTGGGACTTCAATCTTTGTAAACCGGAAACCAATTTGTTTTATACTCTCTTTATCTGTTCAGGAAACTGCAGCTGAATTGCAAACGCAGTTAGAGGATACCAAGAACCGGCTTAAGCATCAAGAGTTGGAGACCTGGAAGGCTGAATCAAAGTTTGAATTTATCCTGTCTGACTTGAATGACCTCAAGACTAAACTTAAATCGGAACAATCTGCATGGGCGAAAGAGAAGATTGCCTTGGTGCAATGAGCTGAACAAGCCAAATCATCTCTGGAGGTGATGACAACTGAGCTCACCGGCTTAAAGCAACGTGTCTCTGAAATGACTTCAGCCATCTTTGGTAAGCCGCCGTGTTGTAACTTAAATAATATCTTGCGGTAATTTAACTCGTTACTAAGCAACTTGATGGTCTTGTAGGCAGGAGAAGCAGCATTCTTGGCAGATATCCACTTGTAAAGCTCAAAGCCGTCTACACCCTTGTGGAACAATTGTATACTGGAGCGCAACGTGCTGTGGCTACTGTCTCTCCATCTAGCCAGGCACCACCATTGTTTGCGGACATCTTAAGAAGACTCTCCGTTCTTCCTGCCAGAATAGATGAAATAAAATGGCCGTCTGCGAGAGCCAGTGCTGTAACAGCCTTGAGCCGGGCTAAAGCGTGGCTTCCAGAGCTAGACCCATCCGACTTAGCTACTAGTTACCCAAGCTTGAAGGAAGATGGTACATCTTTTGACCATAAGGACTTTGCTGCCTGTGCCAAGGACATCCGCCCGCTGGCCAGTTTAATTGTGAACAAAACGGACTTGTCTAAATATCAGCCGGCTTATGATCTGGGGAAGCAGAAGATGTCCACGCCGTCTTACAAAGTGATGGATCTGATTCCTCCAATTAGTAAGCATACCTTTGCCCGTGAAATTGATCTCTCTGAACTTATTGATGGGGAGGCTATGTTTGAAACTCTGGCTGGCTTGGATTGGTTGGCACAGAATTTTCAAACAGAGGAGGAAGATGAGCCGGAGAAGGATGACCCGGAATCGTCGAAGCAGCCAAGCCAAGGAGAATGAACCGTCGGGCGGCTCATGTACTTGTCACCGCATCTTGTAATAGGACAGCAAAACTTATACTCTGCCGTCTTATTGTGCCAACTGTCGTGCCATCGTGCACACTTCTTGTCTTTTGATAACATTATTGATCTGCCAAATGTTAAAACTCTTACTTTATGCTTGTGATGGTATTGGCTTGTGTAGATCAATATAATTGTATCCTGCATAGAAACGGAAAACAAATGCCCTGGCGGTTTTCCGTCGGGCGGGTCATTGTGCCCAACCGGTGCTACTGGGGACAAATGTCCATAATCAGGGCCGGTTTAATTTATAAAAATAGGCATACCTGAAGATACGATTTGGACTGCCGGCTTGATCAGTCTTCAGGTAGTCATAATCTTGCAAAGGTATAATTCCAGAAATTAGATTGTTATTTTCCGACGGCTTAGAGCCATTCATTAGGTTGGGTTGCAGAGACCCGGAGAGGCTTCAAATATGAGACATGAAGGGAGGCAGCTAGGCCGAACTTGCAAAGAACGCAAATCAAAATGAAAACTTACAAGAAAGCAAAGAGAAAACAGAGAAAACGATCGAAAAACCACTCGAGGCTTTTGCAGGCCGCCAAGCCAAAGGTTCTTCTTCAATGAAACTAGCCTTGGTGGCCCCTGGAAGGTACGTGCGTGCTATGAGCCGGCTCTCACAGTACCCAATCGACATTTGAACCTAGACAAGTACAAGTCTTTGTTTTTAAAGATGGACTTGCCTAGAGTACGCGGGGCCAGAGTTGAATCTTGTATCATAGGCCGAGTTATCCAAGTTTCAAGGAAGGCGGCATTTTGAGCCTGGATCTATCCTGACTATCTGTAAAACCATGCTCTCACAGTGACAGCCGGTGTTTGAACCTTAGCAAGCTCAGATCTTGGTCGAATACGCCATTAAGACTGATTGCCAAGAGTTCGCCGGGTCAATCAGCATGACCTGATGGAGTTGAAGCAGGTGGGTATAGGTAGGATGACCCATAGGTTATGTCCTCTTTGGTTGAATATGCCTATGTTTGAACATAACCCGGTCAAATGGGTAGTAATGTTGTGTTCTCTTTGGTCGAATACGCCTATGTTTAAATAGGAAGCCCCCAAGTGACATACTTGCAGATTATTCTCGTCAAGGGCTTATGCTGGAGCTGTGCTATGCATCCAACTCTTCATGATCCTTGTGATTTGGGTAGTAAGCCTCTTGAGAAAACATGTATGATGATGACAAGGACTCAACTTTCAAAAAAATGGCAGAGGCCCCGAATTGTCGGGGATGCTGGCTTTATTATATTGTATTGATATTTACATCATCGGATTACATCATGAGAGCCGGAGACTTAAGTATAGTACGGCCGAAGGTGAGCAATATTTCACGGCCGGTTAGTCTCCTCCTCTGATGTGCGTGATACCTTGTGCTCTCAAATGTCGATCAAGTAGTATGACCCGTTGTGCAGATTCTTGCTGATGACAAAAGGTCCTTCCCAAGGCGGCGGAAGTTTATGCATGTCAGTCTGATCTTGGATGAGCCGGAGAACTAAGTCGGCTTCTTGAAACGTTCTGGTCTTGACCCGCCGGCTGTGATATCGTCGTGAATCTTGTTGATAGATCGCTGAACGAGCCGCCGCGAGATCACGCTCTTCATCCAATCGATCCAACACATCCTGATGGGCCGTCTCATTATCAGTTTCAATGTAAGCCACGACTCGGGGCGAGTCATGACGAATATCGCTGGGAAGTACCACCTCTGCTCCATAGACCATGAAGAAGGGCGTGTAACCTGTAGATCTGTTGGGTGTGGTATTAATGCTCCATAACACAGAAGGTAACTCTTCTACCAAACAACCCGACGTTATCTTCAGAGGAACCATGAGACGGGGCTTGATCCCTCGTAGAATCTCTTGGCTAGCCCGCTCTGCCTGATCATTAGACTGGGGGTGAGCCACAGAAGAAACATCAAGCCGGATATGCTCACGCTGAAAAAAAATTCCTCATGGCACCCTTAGATAGATTAGTGCCATTGTCTGTTATGATACTATGGGGAAAACCAAACCTGAAAATCACCTTCTTGATGAACTGCACAGCTGTTTTCCGCATCACACTTGCTGACTGGCTCTGCCTCGATCCACTTGGTGAATTTGTCCACTGCCACTAACAGGTGGGTTTTCTTATGTTTGGACCTTTTAAAAGGCCCAACCATATCAAGACCACAAGTTGCAAATGGCCAAGTTATCGGATTCATCCTCAACTCTTGAGCCGAAACATGAGCATGCCGTGAAAACTTCTGACAACCGTCACATCTACTGACCAAGTCTTCAACATCAGCATGAGCCATTAACCAAGGGAATCCGTGACGAAAAGCTTTGGCTACCAGAGATTTAGAGCCGACATGATGACCACAATCTCCCTCATGGATCTCCCGCAGGATCTACAGCCTTCCTCAAGCGAGACACGTCGTTGAAACGCACCTGTAACACTACAATGGTGCAATTCTTCGTTGACAATCGTCATCGACTTAGACTGCTGGGTTATCTATCTGGCCAAAATTTCATCCTCACGTAAATCACCCCGGGTCATGTAAGCCAAATATGGGACCGTCCAATCTGGTATAACATGAAGAGCCGCCACCAACTGTGCCTCTAGGTCAGGGATAGCAAGGTCCTCCTCTGTAGGCAACTTAACAGACGGGTTAAGCAAAACATCCAAAAAGGTGTTAGCGGGCACCGGCTTACGCTGAGATCCCAACCGGATTAAGGCATCGGCTGCCTCGTTCTTCCTTCGATCAATGTGCTCCACCTGGTAACCCTTGAAGTGACCCGCAATAGCATCAACCTCTCGGCGATAAGCCGCCATGAGTGGATCCTTGGAATCCCAGGTGCCCGAAACCTGCTGAGCTACCAGATCTGAATCGCCAAAACATCTCACCCGGCTTAAGTTCATCTCCTTAGCCATCCGAAGACCGTGGAGCAGGGCCTCATACTCAACTGCATTAATAGTACATGGGAACATTAGCCGGAGAACATAAGAAAGTTTATCACCTCGTGGGGAAGTTAAAACAACTCCAGCCCCCGAGCCTTCCAATTGCCTGGACCCGTCAAAGTGAATCGTCCAATATGTATTATCCGACTTTTCCTCAGGCATCTGTAGTTCCGTCTAGTCATTGATAAAATCCACCAGTGCTTGAGATTTGATGGCTGTCCGAGGTATATATTTTAAATCATGAGGCCCAAGCTCAATGGCCCACTTGGCCACTCGCCCTGTAGCTTCTCTATTTTGAATGACGTCCCCCAAGGGAGAAGAACTCACCATCGTAATAGAATGACCCAGGAAATACTGCTTGAGTTTTCAGCTTGCCATAAAGACTCCATAAACCATCTTCTGCCAATGTGGATACCTCTGTTTAGACTCGATGAGCACCTCACTGATATAGTAAATCAGCCTTTGAACCAGGTGCTCCTTGCCAGCCTCCTTTCTTTCCACCACAATGGCCACACTGACAGCCTTGCTATTTGCAGCAACATATAACAACAAAGGCTCTTTGTCAATGGGGGCCGCGAGAACCGGCGGCTCAGCCAATTGTTTCTTGAGTGCCTCGAACGCTTCATCAGCAGCTTCACTCCAGACAAAATCATCTGTCTTTTTCATCATCTGGTACAGAGGGATAGCCTTCTCACCTAAGCGGCTTATGAGCCGGCTCAACGCTGCTATCCGCCCTGCCACGCGCTGGACATCATTGATACACTTTGGCCTTGCCAAGGAGGTGATGGCCTTGATTTTTTCCGGGTTAGCCTCAATGCCTCGCTCAGAGACCAAAAAACCCAGAAGCTTGCCCGCTGGAACACCAAAACACACTTGGCTGGGTTAAGCATCATTTTGTACACCCGAAGATTAACAAATGTTTCCTTTAAGTCCCCGATAACATTAAGCCCAATCTGATCGTGCAAGCAATTCTGTATGCACCGCTGGTAAGTTGCCTGGGCACTCTTGAGCCCGTAAGGCATAGACACATAGCAGAAGGCTCCAAACGGAGTAATGAAAGCCGTCTTCTCCTGGTCCTTAACTGCCATCTTGATCTGGTGATATCCAGAATATGCATCCAAGAAACTGAAGCGCTCACAACCCGCCATAGCATCAATGATCTGATCAATACAGGGGAGGGCGAATGGGTCAGATGGACAAGCCTTGTTTAAGTCTGTCTAATCCACACACATGCGCCACGTGCCATTCTTTTTCAGCACCAAAACCGGGTTAGCTAACCACACAGGATGAAAAACTTCCATAATGAACCCGGCCACGAAGAGCCGGGCCACCTCTTCACCAATGGCCTTCCGTCTCTCCTCGTTAAAGCGCCAAAGAAACTGTCTGACCGGCTTATATTTTGGATCAATATTAAGAGTGTGCTCAGCGAGTTCTCTCGGTACACCCGGCATGTCTGAAGGCTTCCATGCAAAGATGTCCCGGTTCTCACGGATGAACTCGATGAGTGCGCTTTCCTATTTCGGATCCAGATTAACACTGATACTGAACTGCTTAGATGAGTTTCCAAGGAAAAAGTCAACCATCTTGGTATCATCTGCCGATTTAAACTTTAGCAAAGGGTCATGCTCTGTCATTGGCTTCTTTAAAGATGTCGTATTTGCCGGGTCAACATTATCCTTATAAAACTTGAGCTCCACTGTGGCACAAACCGATTCTGCATAAGCCACATCGCCCACTTCACATTCCAAAGCTATCATGCAACTCCCATGCACTGTGATGTTCCCCTTGTGACCCGGCATCTTGAGCTGCAAATAAACGTAACACGGCCTTGCCATGAACTTAGCATAAGCCGGCCTGCCAAATAAAGCATGGTACGGGCTGTGGATCCTCACAACTTCAAACACTAAAGTTTCTATCCTGGCATCATATTCATCTCCAAAGGTTACCTCCAAATCAATTTTGCCAACTGGGTACGCCGACTTACCAGGCACAACTCCATGAAAGACAGTGTTCGACGGCCTGAGCTTCTTGTCAGTTAATCCCATACGTCGGGAGGTATTCTAATAAAGGATGTTGATGCTGGTACCTCCATCAATGAGCACCTTGGTGAATTTGTATCCTCCAACCCGAGGGGCCACCACTAGGGCCAGCTACCCCGGATTATCAACTCGGGGCGGGTGATCTTCGCGGCTCCACATAATGGGCTGCTCAGACCATCGCAAGTAACGGGGCACTGCCGGCTCAACAGCATTCACTGCCCTCTTATGAAGTTTTCGGCCCCGTTTGCACAAACTCGTGGTGAACACGTGGTACTGCCCATTGCTCAGCTGCTTCGGGTTACTCTGATAGCCATACTGCTGCTGGTTCCCTTGGCTGTTCTGCTTGTTGTTGCCGCCTTGACCACCTTGGCCCTGAAATCCGGAGGTAGAGCTGCCGCCACCATGACCCAGACCATGAAAACCGGATCCTGAGCCACCGTTTGGTCCATAACCATTCTGGATGAACTCTCTGTAAGATCTCATGATGCTGCAATCTTTCCACGCATGGGTGGCCGGTTTTTCGTCCGACCCATGCTTTGGACACGGCTGATTCATCACCTCATCGATGTTGTATCTTGGAGGTGGCTTCCCCTTGCGACGCTGGTTAGAATTCCGTGCCCCTGTATTTTCTACGAAAGCATCGGCCTTGCGTTTATTGCCACTATGCTGATTGGACGGGTTATACTGCTGTCCTCCTGAGTTATTACCCCTTTTTCCCTTTCCCGATCTTTCAGCTTCAAACTCAGGGTCCTTGGTACTATCAGAGTCGGCATACTTGACGAGAGTCGCCATAAGCCCCCCCCCACATCACTACAATGGCGCTTAAGCCGCCCTAGCTTCAGCTTGAGTGGAGGGAAACGACAATTCTTCTCCAACGTTAATATAGCTGATTCAGCGTTGATCTTATCCAAGGAGTGCATGATGGTCGAGACCTGGCACACCCAACTAGTCGTTGATTCGCCCTCGTTCTGAACACAAGAGTATAGATCCACGATCGACATGGGTTGTGTGCACGTATCCTTGAAGTGCTTGATGAACTTGGCCTTCAACTCTGCCCATGATCTGATGGAATTGATGGGTAATCCTTTTAACCAGTTACGAGCCGTGCCTTCTAGCATCATGGTGAAATATTTAGCACATGCAGCTTTGCTAACCTCCAGCATCTCCATCGCCATCTCGTAGCTCTTTATCCAAGCCTCACGGGGATGATCTACTGTATAGTTTGGCACCTTACAAGGGCCCTTGAAATCCTTAGGCAACCGCTTGTTCCGTATAGCTGCCGTCAAGCACGGCACGCCCCAAGCCCTAGAAGTCATGCCTGTCTCCACTGGTGTTGTCGGGTAGTATGGCGCCGGCTGATGATCGGCTGCCTGAGCCGCCAAGTCCTATGCTCTGGCATCATGCCGCGCCGGGTTATGACCGCGAGGCGAGTTACGGTGTCGCTCTGCGGTTGAAACCTCTGGCGAGTCAACATGCCTGCTGTAGCTGACACTTGGACGGGGGGTTGAATGTATACGGTCTCGACTATAAGAATAAGCATGTTGCTGTTGTAGCACTGTCTGAAGCAATTCCTGAGCCCTCCGGGTTTCAACCGCTACCAGAGTTTTACCTTCAACTTGCAGAGCCACCAGCCTTGATGCCTCTACTATCATGTTATCCAGAGGGTTAGAATAGTGACCCACCGGTGCCGCCGGGTAACGAGGTGCTGGGCGGTTTTGATCAGCATATAGAGAACATGTCGTACGGCGGTGAACCGGACCATCGGTCCTGGGTACCTTTGCCATCCGGTTTAACATCGGCGGGCTACTGCGCCCTGCTCCATCCGTGTTAACAAGATTCCTTGGCTCATAAAAAAAGTGAAGATGACTATGTTGCTTTCTCCTCATGGCTTCATTAGCCGCGTTCTGACCCACCGAGAACCGGAAGGCCTCCGCTTGAATCCGCTAGGCCCGGGCGTCCAAAATAGCCCGCTCCTCAGTCATCCTGGCGTTCTCCATGGCCAGGTCTTCCTTAGCTTGATCTATCTACTGTCGTAACTTATCCACAGTTGTCTTGTGTTGGTCCTGGTTTTCTGGGGTAACCTCTGTCCCCATCAGAGTCACCAGATTCTCCAATAGATCTGTCAAAACTTGAGTTGGTGGGCGTGCTGAACCATCTGCGCCTGTTGTAGCTGCCATCGCGCCAGGTGTTATGGCCCCGACGATTGTAGATCCGAGAATCGGCTGGGTGCCAGTCATGAAAATCGCCACCCTGCTCGGCGGCTCATAGAGGTCCGGAATACTGCCACCACTAGACGAGCCCCCAAGTCATCTGCTCTGCATCCGATACATTAAGTTAGTTTCACCTGTGGATGACTCACCGTCGGAGAGAACATCTGTCTCTTCATGAGATCCGGAGCTTCTAGTGCCCTGGATGTAGCCAACAAAGGCACGCTTCCTGGCGGGCTGAACCCGGGCAGGTCGCGCACGCTGAGCCGGCTCGATGATGTCAGTGCAGGTGTCCGGCTCAGGGCCCGGTTCGCCGATCTTGCCGATGAAAACGTGAATTCCGTCAAAGGGAACCCGGTACCCGTACTCAATTGAGCCGGCCTCGGGACCCCAGCCTTCGTCACGGATGTAGAGCTTGCCGCGACGACTCTTGGTCATCCGGCCCATAGCGTATCCCTTCAGCCCTTCGAAGTTTCCCTTCAAGAACTCGAAACCACAGGCCGCAGGCCCCATGGTGGGCGCCAACTGTCGTGGGGTTGTCATGGCAGATGTCCTAAGGTAAGGACTTGATTGCGGAGCCATAGCGACGTGGTTAGCTTAAAGGGCTTAAAAACGAGACAAAGGACATAGGGAGTTTGTAATGGTTTGGCCCCTTGCGGTGAGGGTAAAGCCTAATCCAGTTTGGGGTGGAATAGCGGGGGTGTCGATTGCTAGGGTGCGGATGCGCCTGCCTAGATCTCGATCTGTTGTTTCTTGCCCTAAACTGCTGCCGGGTCGTCCCCTTATATACACGGGTTGACGCCCTGCGGCCTACGGAGTCCCGGCCGGCTCATACAATCATGTCCGGCCCGGTGACTCTTGTTACATGCCTTACAACACAAGTCACATATATGGCGGTTGATACTCACATGCTTTAAGCCACTGCAGGCTTTGGGTCCTTAACTAAACCGCCATCTTTAGCATGCTTCTAGGCTTGGCCCATGAATCGCCACTGGGTAACCCGGCCCCTCCTGGGCGGGTCATATGAAATACTTATATCCCCAACACTACTAATCACCCACAGGTACCAATCTGACGTTCCGGTACAAATATTGAACATAAGAGATGAACTAGGGTTTGAGAGGAGATGGTGTTGTTGAAGATGTTGATGGATATTGGCCTCCCAAAGATGAGAGGGTTGTTGGTGATGATGATAGCTTCGATTTTCCCCCTCCGGACAGGAAGTTCTCCCGGTGGAATCGCTTCGCCGGAGAGCAAAAGTGCTCCTACCCAAATTTTGCCTCAAGACGGTGGCGCTCCATCCCGAAAGTCTTCTCCTTATTTTTTTTCTAGGTCAAAAGACCTTATATACCAGAACATGGGCGCCGGAGGTGCGCTGGGTTGGCCACAACCCACCAGCATCTTGGTGTCTTGTGGTTACCAGGTGGCCCACTCCGGTAGTTATTTGCTCCAGTATTATATGTTCCAAGTAATTCTCCGTAATTTTCGGCTCATTTGGAGATGTGCAGAATAGGTGTCTTGACGTAGCTTTTTCAGGTCCAGAATTCCAACTGTCGATATTCTCCCTCTTTGTGTAAACCTGGCATATTATGAGAGAAAAGGCATTAGAATGACTCCAAAAAGCATTATTATGCATACAAAATTATACATAACAGTAGGAAAACATGATGCAAAATGGATGTATCAAAGACTGGCGTGCTGGCCTCTCTATTGAGCATAGGTAGGGCTACAACGTGTTAATCTTTCGAGGCCGGGCATGACCCAGGAAAGTGTGTCCGGCCAAAGTGATCGAGCGTGTTGGGAAATGTGGTGCACCCCTGCAGGGAAGTAATCTATGAATAGTCGTGTCCATGGTAATAGGATGACTTGGAGTTGTATTCCGACCTTTGACAACTAGAACCGGATACTTATTAAACACACCCGGATTAGTTCCAAATACAACCTGGTGATCGCTCTCACAAGGTGAGAAGGATAGGATTGCCGGGTAGGATTATTGCTACTCTCTTCTACAGCTGCAATATGGTGGCTGCCAAAAGCGTAGTCTTCGATAGGACTAGCTCCCCCCCCTTATTCTGGCATTCTATGGTTTAACCCACAAATATTACCCCTTTTACAGATATGAATGCATATGTAGTATAGATCTGATGTAAGTCTTGCGAGTACTTTGGATGAGTACTCACGGATGCTTTGCTTCCTTTTTTTCCTTCTCTATTCTGTCCGAATATTGCGATCAAATGGTGGATCCCAGGAGTCAGATGCCACCGTCAACGACTACTTCTACCCCGACGGAGCCTACTACTACATGGAGGCCGCTGACGAGCAGGAGTAGTTAGGAGGCTCCTAGTCAGGAGGCCTTGCATTTTCGATCGTTGCTACTTTTGTGCTAGCCTTCTTAAGGTAAACTTGTTTACTTATGTATGTACTCAGGTATTGTTGCTTCTGGTGACCCTTGGGTATTTGAGCTTATCTATTCGAGCCCTCAGACCCCTACCTTATAATATAAAGCTTGTATTATTTTTATTTGTGTCTAGAGTTGTGTTGTGATATCTTCCCATGAGTCCCTCATCTTGGTCGTACACATTTGCGTGTATGATTAGTGTACGGTCATATCAGGGGCGCCAGAAGTTGGTGTCAGAGCCGACTGCCGGTTGGAACCCCATTTCCAACTCCTTGGCCGAAGTTAAGTCTAGTCTTTGGAAAACTTTTACTAACACTGATGTATGGCTTACGGGCCCACAACACAATTGGGTGGTATTAGGATCTTTTATTCCTCTTCTATACTCTAGGACTCTGATCTCTCTTCTATTCGGGTTAAATGAATTTACTAACTCTAACTCTAAGTTATCGTAACTACATCCTCCCGGAGAGCCCCTCCTTCCAGACGATGGCTTGATTCACCAGGAGATTCTGAAGATACTCTTCGCTGTTTTCCGAGACACTTGTGCCCATTGCCTTTGCAATTACTGATGATTTGCTAAAACTATGTGGGTATTCCCCAAAGAGGAAGGGATGATGTAGTATAGCAGTGGTAGGCATTTCCCTCGGTGATGAAACCAAGGTTATCGAACTAGTAGGAGAACCAAGCAACACAACGTAAACGGCAGCTGCACACAAATAACACATACTTGCAACCCGATGTGTAAAAGGGGTTGTCAATCCCTTTTGGGTAACGGACATGAGAGAGTTGTAAATATTGATAGATCGAATGCCAAATAAGATAAATTGCAGCAAGGTATTTTTGGGTTTTGGGGATCTGAAAATAAAAGCAAAGGAAAATAGATCGCAAAGGCAAATACTATAAGAAAGAGACCCGGGGGCCGTAGATTTCACTAGTGGCTTCTCTCGAGAAAAATAGCAAACGATGGGTGAACAATTTCTGTTGGGCAATTGATAGAACTTCAAATAATCATGAAGATATCCACGCAATGATCATTATATAGGAATCACGTCCAAGATTAGTAGATCGACTCCTGCCTGCATCTACTACCATTACTCTACACATCGACCGCTGTCCAACATGCATCTAGTGTATTAAGTTCATGGAAATACGGAGTAATGCAATAAGAACGATGACATGATGTAGACAAGATCTGTTTATGTAGAAATAGACCCCATCGTATTATCATTAGTAGCAACGATACATACATGTCGGTTCCCCTTCTATCACTGGGATCAAACACCGTAAGATCGAACCCACTACAGAGCACCTCTTCCCATTGCAAGTTAAATAGATCAAGTTGGCCAAACAAAACCCAATATTGGAGAAGAAATACAAGGCTATAAGCAATCATGCATATAAGAGATCAAAGAAGACTCAAATAACTTTCATGGATAAAACGATAGATCTGATCATAAACTCATAGTTCATCGGATCCCAACAAACACACCGCAAAAAGAGTTACATCATATGGATCTCCAAGAGACCATTGTATTGATAATCAAACGAGAGAGAGAGAGAGGAAGCCATCTAGATACTAACTATGGACCTGTAGGTCTGAAAGTGCAACTAATCCCCGGGTGGTTTTGGTAATTAATAACAACATATATATCATTGAACTAATATTTACATGAGAATCATTTCAGAGAAGTTCGATGATATGGGTATGGAAATGTCTGAAGAAGTGGACCCCTCAAAATGCTAAGACAATCATTGGCAAAAGCTCAAGAGTCTATTTTTGGTTTAGTGATCAAAGATCACATTGAGTCCATAGGAAAAGCCAATACTATTAAAAGGGGATGAGGTTGTGTTGATGATCTGGTTGCTCAAGTGCTTAGTGATTTAGCTCCCTCAACTATCAGCAACTTTCACTATTTAACACACTCATAAGTAATCTCGGACAAACCGATTTCTCCAACTCAGTCCCACCGAGATGAACCACCTCAGTTATTCTTCCAAACCCTAATTTTTCGGTCCATCCGATTTTGAGTTCGGTCTCACCGAAACTGGACTGCCAACCTTCTGTAACCAATTGACATCATATCGGAATATCCGAGTTGTTTAATTTCGGTCCCATCGAGAATGGCAAGCTCCTACCTTTGACTCATATCGGACACACCGAGATGGTATTTTCGGTCCCACCGAAAACCCCAACGTTCACTATATTTGAACTTTCGGTCTGACCGAGTTTTCACTCCGGTCTCACCGAGATGCTCAATTATGTGTGTAACGGTTGGATTTTGTGTGGAGGCTATATATACCCCTCCACCCCCTCTTCATTCGTGGAGAGAGACATCAGAAAGTCTACCACTCCTACCATACACTTTCTGAGAAGAGAACTACCTACCCTTGTGTTGAGATCAAGTCATTCCATTCCTACCATATGAAACTTGATTTCTAGCCTTCCCAAGTTGCTTTCCACTCAAACCTTTCTTCCACCACAGCCATATCAGTGAGGAGAGTTGAGTGTTGGGGAGATTATCATTTGAAGCACAAGAGCAAGGAGTTCATCATCATCAACAACATCTATTACCTTTTGGAGGGTGGTGCCTCCTAGATTGGTTAGGTGTCGCTTGGGAGCCTCCGTCTTTGAGATGTGGAGTTGAACCAAGAAGTTTGTAAGGGCAAGGAGATCGCCTACTTCGTGAAGATCTACCCCGAGTAAGGCTAGTCCTCCGTGGGCGTAGGCCATGATGGAATAGACAAGGTTGCTTCTTCGTGGACCCTTCGTGGGTGGAGCCCTCCGTGGACTCACGCAGCCGTTACCCTCCGTGGGTTGAAGTCTCCATCAACGTGGATGTACGATAGCACCACCTATCGGAACCACGAGAAAAATCTCCGTGTCTCCAAATTGCGTTTGATCTTCTCCACCTCTCTTTACTACATGTGCAATTTACTTTCCGCTGCTTATACTCTAGAATTGCATGTGTAGGGTGATACTTGAATTGATCATAATTGTGAAACTGCCAAAAACTGTTCATGATCAAAAGGCAGAATTTTTATATTGTCAAGTAGTCTAATCACCCCCCTCTAGACATACTTTCGATCCTACAAGTGGTATCAGAGCTTTGGTCTCCATTGTTTTGGTTTCCATTGCATTGGACTCCATAAGCTTGGTTTCACAACCTAGGAGAGTATGGCGTCTAGTGAGGGTAATTATCGTAGAGGTCCTTACTTTGATGGTACAAATTTTGCTAGTTGGAAGCATAAAATGAAAATGAATATTCTTGGTCATAACCCAGCCGCATGGGGCATTATTTGTGTTGGTATGCAAGGTGAATTCTTCGAGGAAGGAAAAGTTCCGGATCGCGAAGCTACACCGGAAGAGTTGCGGATGTTGCAAAACAATGCTCAAGCTTGTGACATTCTCTTCAATGCTTTGTGTCCCGAGGAGTTCAACAAAATCAGCCGTCTTGAGAATGCTAAAGAGATTTGGGATGCTTTGGTTGAAATGCACGAAGGTACTGAATCTGTGAAGGAATCAAAGCTAGATATTCTTCAAGGTCAACTTGACAAGTTCAAGATGAAGGATGGTGAAGGAGTCGCTGAAATGTACTCTAGGCTTGCTCTCATCAGAAATGAGATTGCCGGCTTAGGAAGCGAAGAAATGACCGACCGATTCATCATCAAGAAGATTCTAAGAGCTTTGGATGGAAAATATGACACCGTGTGCACTTTGATCCAAATGATGCCAAACTACAAGACTCTCAAGCCAACTAAAGTCATTGGAAGAATTGTTGCTCATGAGGTGACACTTAAGGATAAGGAAGAGCTTCACAACAAGTCAAGTGGTGCTTACAAAGCTACAAGTGATGCTCCCACCACCTCAAGTGACAAGTTAATTTCCAATGAAGAGATAAGCCTAATGGTTAAGAACTTCAACAAGTTCTACAAGAATAGAGGCAAAGAAAGAAGCTCAAAGTCTAGATCATATGATGAAAAGAGATCTTCTAGTCGTGATCGAAACTGCTACAATTGTGGAAGACCCGGACACTTCTCAAATGAGTGTACGGCTCCCCACAAGAGAAGAGAAGAATCTCCAAGAAGAAGAGCAAGAGATGAGTCACCTCGGAGAGAGAGAAGGAGTAGAGATGATCGTTATGAACGAAGACCCTCTCGGAGAAGCAAGGATTCGGAGAGGAAAGACAAGTCCTCAAGGAGCTACACAAGAAGAAGACATCAAGCTCATGTAGGTGAATGGGTCTCCGGCTCCGACTCCGACAATCAATCTGATGGAAGCTATCACTCCGACTCCGACTACAGTCAAGATGAAGGTGTTGCCGGACTTGCACTCGTATCCTCCAACTCCAACTACTACGACTTATTTGATTCACCAAATGAGGGAATTGGAAGATGCTTCATGGCTAAAGGCCCCAAGGTAACACACCCTGAATTCATTGACTTTGATAGTGATGAGGATGACTTGCTTGGTGAAGATGAGCTCTTGCATGATAAATCTAGTGAGCTTAGTAGTGATGAAAATGCTAGTAGTCTTTATAGTCGAGAAGAGTCGAATGACAATGCTATGAAGGAGATTGAGCGTCTAACTAAAGAACTAAACACTCTTAAGTTAGCTCATGAAACAACTCAAGAAGATCATAGAGAGCTCCTAAGATCTCATGAGAAGCTACGCTTCGAGAAGCTCACTCTAGAGCAAGAACATGAGTTTCTAAAAGCGATCAATGACGATCTTCGAAAGAAGAGTTCTTCATATCTTGCCAAACGACTTCTCTTGTCTAATTTCTTGCCACCTATTAAGACTAAGCATGACAAGCATAAGAAAAATTCTTCCTCTAGTAATAACAATAACCATGTTAAATCCAATATTGTTGCTTCTAGTAGTTCTCTTGATTCCACTAACAATGTTTCAAGCCAAGTTACACTTGAGCAAGAAAATAGCTTATTGAAGGAAATCATAGAGAAAGGTGTCTACAAGAGTCTTGCCGGAAGCAAGAACTTTGAGGAGATTGTTCGCAAACAAGGAAGGCACCGGAAGAATCAAGGGATTGGTTTTGAGCGAAAATTCAACGCCGAAGGTGTTGAGTGGGAAGAAGGTCAATACCCTACTCCACAGTTTGTTTCACAAAAGGAGAAGTATGATCCTACTTCTTGCAATGTGGAACAAGCTCAAGATGACCTTCCACCACAAGACCACAAGCTAAAAGCCAAGGACAAGCTTCAAGAGGAGATTGATGCATTCATTGAAGCACCTCAAGCCATGGTCAAGTGGGTTCCCAAGGACACATCAAGTTCTACTTCGTCAAGCTCAACTACAACTCCAAGGATTCCCATCAAGATGATGTGGATTCCAAAGAAGAAGAACTAGAAGGTTCTTGAGGGTGACTCCGCCAACATACTTCACTCATATTCATTTTGGCAAGAACTTGTGCAATCAACTTCCACATCATGCACTAGTTCATGGAGTCACAAACCCTCTTGTTGGTAAGTCAAGGGACAAGGTAATCATTGCTTTCATGGACATCATCTTTTGTGAACTTCAATCTATGTCTATGGATATTCCTGTTTGTTCCTTGTGGGACTAACCCATGTAGGTATTGAAAGTGCCCAAATCCAAAGGATAGCTCCCAACTCTTGATGATCTACATCAACATTGAGCATCCACATCTTCAACATCTACATGAAGTCTTCTACGACAACCCAAGGTTAGTTTGACCCTTTAAAAGGGGTTCTCACATCTAGGGGGAGCTTTGCTCTAAAAATTGAGCTAAAGCATCTCCAAATGATGTGAACACATGAATGCTTTATGTAAAAGTGGTAACCCCACTTGTGCTTAAACGATGAGTATGACTGTCGGGGGAAACTGTCCGCCTCGAACACCTATGGGACCGGAGCCCCTTGTTTGTGCGGTAAGAGGGCGGAGGGAGCACAAAGAGCAGATCGTGGGGATCACGCAGGCAGTTTACCCAGGTTCGGGCCGCGATGGACGCGTAAAACCCTACTCCTGCTTAGTTTGTATTGAGTTGGGGAGCTCGGGAGCTTGAAGAACTAGCTACACCGAGCGTATGAGCGATCTAGGTTCCGAACCCCTTCTACGTTGTGCATGGGCCTCCTTTTATAGTGCAAGGGGTCACCGACAGGTGTCAACGTAGAAGAAAGGGTAAAAATGTAAAAGTGGTGGTAGTTGTAACAGTGCGGGAATAGTGGAGCAACAGTGCATGAACAGTGGTCGCTACCTACTTTGACAGTGGGGGACATGAGCATTTAATGCCCGTCGCCGTCGACCCCAAAAGCGCCCGCCCTTGCGTCTCCGTTTGCCACGGCGATGGCTTTACCACCGTGGAGCGCCATCGTGTCCCCAGGATGCACAACCATCCGCCACGCGTTCCTGGAGTGGCCCCAAGGCGACGCGTGGTTCGATGAGCTGGAGCGCGGGCATGCAGCGCAACTCTCGCCGGCAAGCACCTTGCCGGGGTCTTGACCTTGCCGGGCCCGGGAGCTTGTCGGGCTCTGAAGCTTGTCGCTCCCCGGGCCCTGCCGGGGCGCACGTTGCGCCAAGGCATGTCTTCTGTAACGTAATCTTCTAGTCTTCCTGGCAAGCTCCTCTTGCCAGGGCCTTGCGTGAGTGAGGTAATCTTGAGCCTGGAACGGCCTTCCCGGCAAGCTCCACTCGCCGGGGTCTTGATCTTCCGTCTTGTATACTTTGTTTTTGAATGGTTTTATATGGAGCAGGAAGGTCTCCGGCAAGCGCGTGGTAGGCCCTGCCGCGGGAAGCTGCTACCGCCCGTGCACAAGTTGGGGTACTGAGGTACCCCTACCTTAGTACACCGACAGGAGCCCCCGGGCCTGGGCCACACACGGTGCCGAGCGCTGTTGGGCCAGGCCCAAAACAGTGTACGGGCACGCGCGGCCCACGGCACGCCGAATCCACTTCCGCATCCGCCGCGTCCCTCCGTAACGGCACGCGTTGATTGCGGCGTCGTGGGATGGGACGTGGCCACGTTCTTTTAATGGAAAGAGCGAAACGTCCCCCACTTCCCCATAAAAGCAGAGGAAGCAGGAGCGGTTCCCCTCCTACGCCTTCATTGCTTCTTCTTCCATCTCCAGAGATTCCCTTTGCGCTCCGCCTCCACACCTCCTCCGCTGTCTTCCGCATCTGCGGCGCCGTCGGACTCTTCGTCCCCCTTCCCTCGCCGCCTCCGCCATGGCCCTGAAGACCGAGAAGGCGAAGGCGGAGAAGACCAAGAAGGAGAAATCCGAGCAGGCGGCGAGGCTTACTCTGATGCGGAAGCGGAACCTCGTCTTCTCGCCGAGACTCAGCGCGCGGGAGCTCTGGAACAAGTACTACTTGTTCTGGACCAAGGAGACCAAGGCGCACCCTCGGACCAGAGCCTATCCCGCCGCCGCCAAGGACAATTATCCCGGCGGGTACTTCTTCTTCGCAGCTTTCTTTCATTGCGGCCTTTGTCCCCCTTTTTCCGATTTCTTCTGCGATATCATGCACACCTACGGCCTCCACCTTCTTGACTTCACCCCCAACGCCATCCTCACGATGGCGGTTTTCGCACATCTGTGCGAAAACTATATTGGGATATATCCAAATGTAGCGCTGTTTAGGCACTTCTTCACCCCTAGAGTAGAAGCCGGCGCTCCCCTCTCCGGGGGGATTTCTTGGGTCTTCCGCTTGAACAAGAAGGAGTCCTACTTGCCGGGGGAGCTCCGCGGCAAGAGGGAGGAGTGGCGTGCACACTGGTGTTGGATAGTCGAGGACGAGCCGCAACCTTTCACCGCGCCGCGCACAACAGCCATCGTGCGCGGCAGGGACTGGAGTGAGTTGGATTCGGACGACGGCAAGCTCAACGTCGCCCTCATCAGAATTCTTTGTCTCCGGGTAGCAAGGTTGTCCGTCGGAGAAGTAGGAGCAGATTTCCTCCGCCGCCGCATTGCCCCTCTACAGGATAGGAAGAGGCCGGCATGGGAGTACGGCAACGCGGCGGACATAATGAGGCTGCGCCCCGGGCTAAACTTCAACTTCACATCACTAGAACTGAAGGGGGTGGTCCGGGAACTATTTAAGCACGACCCGGCCCACCCAGAGTGGTTCAGAGCTCCCCGGGGAGTGGTGCCTCTTTGCAACAGCACGGCCCGGGATTCCCTTCGCGCCATGATGCCCGCGTGTGACTCACATGGCATCGATCGCACATGGATTCCGCCCAAGCCAGACGTCATCATGAGCTTCTTCGACAACCTGGTGGAGGTGGCGAAGAACAAGGACGAGATCAAGGGGCTCACACGGGACACCACCGACCAGGAGATAGCGTATATAGCTTCTCGGGTTGAAGAGGCCGCTGCAGCCGCAGCGGCAGGAGAATTTGGCTTCACGCCCGATGAGGCAGAGGCTGCGGATGCGTCCTGCCAAGCAGAGGAGGCGGAGATCCGTAGACTACTGCAGCTTCCTCCCGACGAGCTCGCCGGGGTCCCTTCTTTGAGGCACTCCGGGATCCCCGGAATCCTGACCGAGGCTGCGGCGAGGGGCAGCGCTGCCGGAGGAAACAGAGGCGCCGCAGGGAGCGGAGGCGCCGGAGGGGGCGGAGGCGCCGGAGGGAGAGCGGCCACAGTGCAGGGCGCTGGGCCCAGCAAGCCTGCCGAGGAGGAGGAGGAGGAGGAGGACGTCGGGGCCGACGAGGACTCCGACGGGTCTCTGGGGCTCTACGCCGACGACCTCTCCTCGTCATCGGAGACCTCCCCGCCTCGGGCAAGCCCTAGGCGATCTCCGCTGAAGCGTCTCCGCAAGGCGACGAAGGGGACGAGGGCGCAGGCGCCCCGGCAACAACCAGCTCGCCGGGCGGCGCGAGCTACCCGGGGGAGCCAAGCTGCGACGGGGGCGCCCGGCGCGCCCACCACGGCGGGGGAGACCCGCACACAGGCCACGGCGGAGGTGCCCCGCACGTCAGCGCCAACCGGAGGAGGGTCTTCACAGGGCGGAGCAGCTGTTCCGCCCGCTCCCCGGGCCTCGGCGTCCACGGGGGCCGGGTCCTCGCAGCCCCCAGCCCCGGGGACCGCCAAGCGCCCGAGGGAGTCTTCGCCTCCTGCTCCTCGCGCGGACGCGCCTCAGGTAGCGTTCGACTTCTCCGCCCTGAGCGACGACGACGACGACGAGGAACAGGAGTAAGAGCTCGAGGCTTTATATCTTCTTTAACTTCGTCTTGATTATTGCTGATTCTGATCTTGCTTTCTGCTTTGATCTCAAGACCCTGGCCCAGCGAGTGGCGAAGAAGGCCAAGGTGCCCGTCGTCGAGGCCGCGGACGACTCGCCCGTCGCGGCGACAGGGGACGCGCCGGAGACGAGCCTGCCGGACCCGAGCGCTGCTCCGAGGAGCAGCCCCCAGCGCAGCCCCCAGCGTAAGTCTGGGTTCCATACTTCCGCTTGTCGGGCGCGCTTGAGGAACTTCCTTATATTGACACCCTACTGTTCTTGTTGTTGTCTTGATTGTCTTGTGCAGAGGTGGAGGCACAACCACAGGAGCATCCGGAGGTCGCTCCCGAGGAGCCGCAGGCCCCGTCGTCCCCGCCAAGGGCGAACTCTCCGGCAAGGGAGAGCACTCCGCCAAGGGCGGGTACTCCGCCAAGGGCGAGTACCCCGCCAAGGGCGAGTAGCCCGGCGAGGGCGGCCACTCCGCCAAGGCAGAGCTCCCCGGCGAGGGAGCCCGCCGCCGACGACGTCCATCAAGGTAAGTTCTGTAATTTTGTCTTCTTGGATTCGTCTCTTTTTGGATATTTGCTTGAACTTCTTTTACTTTTTCTTCTTCTTCTAGATCCTCCTCCCCCGGAACAGATGGAGATGGAAACCATCGTCGTGGAGGAGGACGCGCAGGGCGACGGCAGCAACGCCCCTGTCGCTGAGGACACGGCGGGAGCCGCCGAGCCGGCTGCGGGGGAGACCGCTCCGGCCGCAGACGCGGCGGCCGGGGAGGGGGACGGTGGCCATACTGCCGGCCCGGAGGCGGCAGGAGCGTCGAGCGCTGCGCCGGCCGCCGACCCCTCCACCGAGAAGGAGCCGTCTGCCTACTATCTTGAGGCCCCCAACGGCGTTTACATCCAGGTGTCGTGGGGTTCTTCATCGCGAGCCCCCGCGGAGGGCGAGGCCTTTGATGGAGAGGTTCTCGCCTCCGCGGGACTGAAGATCATCGAGGCGCCCGGCGGAAGCGACGGGCCCGAGGAGGAGAAGCTGCTTCATCAGCTCCTGGCCCTTTACCGGGCCAGGCAGGCGAAGCTCGCGTCTCGGGAGGCCCTTGCCGCCAAGGCCGCCGCCGATATGGAGAAGCGCGCGGTAGAGCTCCGCGCCGCCAACCAGGCTGCTCTCCGCGATGTGGCGGAGGAGCGCGAGAGGCTCGCCGGGGGGTACCAGGAGTGGCTCCTGGAGAAGGCCGAAGCCGAAGAGCAGCAGCGACTCGCCGGGGAGGAGCTGTCCCGGCGATAAGGAGAGCTCACCCAACGGAAGGTCAACCTCGACTCCCACGAGGAAGACCTTGCCGCTCGGGAGCAGGCCCTTGGCGGAGAGCTGAAGGAGGCGAAAGCCGCCGCGGCTGCAGTGGAGACCGCCAAGGAGGAGCTCGCGGCCAAGGTTGCGCAACTGGAGGAGTCACTGAAGGCGAGCGTGGAGAGGGTCACCGCGCTCAACACAGAGCGCGAGAAGGACGCCCACACCAACTCCGAACTCCAGGTGCGCCTCTCCAAGCAGGGCGACGAGCTGAAGGCCGCCAAGGATTCAATTGAGGATCTGGAGCTGAAGGTTTCCACGTTGAAGGACTCGCTCGACGCCGTCCGGGACCGGGAAACCAAGCTGAAGGAAGAGCTCCGCAGGGAGCGAGGCTTGGTGGAGAGCGCCAACACTGCGGCCGAGAACTTCCGCCGGACCGTCGAGGTGTGGACCGACGACTTGGTGGCCTCTGCATCCAACATCGACCAGGAGCTGCTGGCGCTGAAGGTTGAGATTCTCATCTACTCTCCAGATCCAAACCTCCCTCACAGCGCCAAGCTCAGCCTCTTCTTCAGAGGGATCGCGCCGGCTCTTGCAGATCTTCGGAAGAAGCTCCCCGCGCAACTGGCCGAGGAGTCGCGCCAGCTCTGCGCGGGGACCTTGGAGCGTGTCCTGACGAAGATTGTATACCGCAATCCCGGTATAAACCTCACCAACGTTCTCCGCAGCTTGCCGGCCGACGCGAACACGGAGGCACTGAAGGCGCAGGTTGCCCACATCATCGCCAAAGTGAACAAGATCTCCAGGATTGAGGGCGACCGCGTAGATTAGGCCTCCTTTTTCTTTATCTCTTTTTGTTGCTGCATAGGGTGTTATGAACTCATTAATCATTGCGACAAGTTATCCTTTGTAAGATATTTATCTTATTTTGATCAATCAGTGCAATGTTATCTTCCTTGTCTTGGTTCTTTACTTTGTATGCCTTTTACCCTACGCTTCCAGGGAGCTTGCCGGCAAGGGCCCTTTGCCGCGAGCGTTGAGTGCTGGACTCTAAGCAGCCTGCTGGCCAAGGTCTTACCGGCAAGCAACCTTGCCGCAGCTAGTCGCAACGCACTCGGCTTGTTGAGTGAACTCGAAAACGAACCAAGGGCGCGACACTTGTCGCAGCTCACTTGAGTCGTTGAGCGTACTCGAAAACAAGATAAGGGTGCGGCTAGCTACGGGTAGGTTCCTCCGCGCACAGGTTTTCCATACAAAGTGTGATTGTTCAAGGAAGACAACTAAAAAGTAAAAATTTGAACTGCTCAAATTCTAATAACTTAGGTTTCATATATTGCTTGCTTCCCGGTAAGGCTTCTCTTTCTTGAACAGCACTTGGTTCATCTTCCATCTCCTCCCCCCCCCCCCCGGCAAACTTGTGTGCGAGGAACATCCCTTCTGCTTAAGAGGCAAGGAAAAAGAAGAGGGAAACAAGTATATGGCCTTTCGGCGTGCTAATGCTTACCGGATATGTATGTTGCACAAGATGCCAAATAACACATGCAAATAGCAAAGAAAAGCATGTAAAAGGCAAATAGCGCAAAACACAAAAACTTTACTAATGCACGGGATCTGCGCCCGGCTTTGTACAAAGGGTTACATGCAACAGCGGCAAAGCTTGTACAAAAGGTGGTTGCCTGAGCGGATCACGGCAACCGCGCCTTATGGGTGAAACTTGCGAAGATGCTCTATGTTCCAGGAGTTGCTCACCGGTAAGCCTTCTTCGGTCTCAAGGCGGACAGCGCCGGGCCTCGTGACTTGTCTCACCCGATAAGGGCCTTCCCACTTCGGCGTCAACTTGTTGGAATTCTTGGCGGACTGAACACGCCGAAGAACAAGGTCGCCTTCCTCGAGACTCCTGGCCTTGACCTTGCGGCTATGGTAGCGACGCAAGGCTTGCTGGTATCGAGCAGCTCGTACAGCAGCCTGGAGACGTTCCTCCTCGAGGAGCAATGCATCATCTTGTCGCAGTTGCTCTTGCTCGAGCTCATCATAAGCGAGCACCCGAGGAGATCCGTATACGAGTTCCGTGGGGAAAACTGCCTCTGCTCCATAGACTAGAGCAAAGGGTGTCTGTCCGATGGCTCGACTTGGTGTCGTTCTGATTGACCAAAGAGCCGCCGGTAGCTCCTCTATCCAGTTTCTTCCGCACTTGCGCAGCCTGTCAAAGGTCCTTGTTTTGAGTCCGCGCAGCACTTCAGCATTGGCCCTCTCCGCTTGACCGTTGCTCCTCGGGTGAGCAACAGAAGCGAAACAGACCTTGGCGCCAAGGTCTTGGACTTACTGCATGAAGGTGCGACTAGTAAATTGTGTACCGTTGTCGGTGATGATCCTGTTAGGGATTCCGAAATGGCAAACAATCGACCTGAAGAACCTGACCGCTGACTGTGCTGTCACCTTTCTCACTGGTTCCACTTCTGGCCACTTTGTGAACTTGTCGATTGCAACGTACAAGTACTCAAAGCCCCCGACGGCTCGGGGGAAGGGGCCGAGGATATCGAGCCCCCAGACCGAGAAGGGCCAGGACAAAGGAATTGTTTGGAGAGCTTGAGCTGGCTGATGAATCTGCTTTGCATGGAACTGGCACGCTTCACACTTGGTTACTAGTGCAGTTGCATCTTGGAGGGCTTCTTGCCAGAAGAACCCTTGCCGGAAAGCTTTCCCGGCAAGCGCCCTTGCGCCAATGTGGTGGCCGCATATGCCTCCGTGTATTTCTGCCAACAGCTTCTGTCCATCTTCCCTGGAGATGCACTTCAACCTGACACCATTGAGTCTTCTTCTGTACAGCTCGTTATCCACGAACTGGTACATACTTGACTGCCTGGTTATCTTCTCTATTTCTTCTGTGTCGTCGGGAAGTTCTCCAGTTTGCAGAAAACGGACGATCTGCTTGGCCCATGCCGGAGCCCGAGGCTCAACGGCAAGGACTAAAGGCATGAGGGCCGCTGCGGGGACCTCAGCTTCTACGGCAAGAACCTCTGGTTCTGCCGGAGCTGACGGCCCCCCGGCAAGCTCGCCGGGACGAGGCTTGTCGGGAACGTTTGCTTCAACTGTACAGATCTGGGGATCTGCAGGAGCAAACTGTTCCTCAGCGTTCTGATCGTTGATCTTGGGGACCTTGGCGGCGGTTTCAGGAAGATCCGCCGGCAAGTAGTCGCCGGAGACCAACTTTCTCTTCTTGGACTGCCCAATTGATGGTATAACGGATGGTTCAGTTAGCTTGAGCAAGAAGGTCCCTGGTTCCACAGGTAACTTCATCGAAGCACACTTTGAAAGGCCATCTGCAATGTCATTCTGAGCTCTCGGGACGTGCTCCATTTGCAGACCTTCAAAGTGCTCTTCAAGCTTTCTCACTTCATCTACATAAGCTTCCATCAAAGGGCTCTGGTAACTCTTGTTAACTTGTCGGACCACCAACTGAGAATCTCCCCGCACAATCAGCTTTCTGATCCCAAGTTCGGCCGCAATCCTGAGGCCGGCGAGCAAACCTTCATATTCAGCAGTGTTGTTTGTCGCTTGCTCCCTGGGAAAGTGCATCTGGATAACATACTTGAGGTGCTCTCCGGTGGGCGCGATGAGTACCATGCCGGCACCGGCGCCTTGCAACGAGAAGGCACCATCAAAGTACATTACCCATTCACTTGTTGCTTCTTGTACGGGTGCACTTGTTTCTTGGACTTCTTCATCGGGCGTTGGGGTCCACTCAGCTATGAATTCTGCCAAAGCTCGGCTCTGTATGGTTGAGGTACTTTCAAACTTGAGTCCAAAGCTCGACAGCTCCAGTGCCCACTCAACGATCCTGCCTGTTGCTTCTGGATTGTGCAATATCCTCTTCAGCGGAAAGCGAGTGACCACAGTTATCTCATGTGCCTGGAAGTAATGGTGCAGCTTTCTCGAGGCCATGAGGAGGCCGAAAAGCAACTTCTGCACCCCAGAGTATCTTGATCTAGCCCCCTGCAAGAGGGAACTTACAAAATACACTGGGCGCTGCACCATCTTCTTCCGCACTTCTTCCTGTTCCTGCGCAGAGTTGGCCTTGTCGGGGCCAGAGCTTGTCGGAGCAGCCCCCTGCTTGTCGCTGGGTTCGCTTGCCGGTGGTGCAGACTCCTCGTCGGCCTCCCTCTCCGCTCCTAACGCAGCACTAACCACCTGGTTGGTTGCCGCTAGGTATAGCAGCAACTTTTCCTGTGGTCTAGGTGCGACAAGTATTGGAGTGGAGGACAGGTACCGTTTCAAGTCCTGCAGCGCCGCCTCCGCTTCCGGAGTCCACTTCATGGGACCTGCCTTCTTCAGGATTTTGAAGAAAGGTAGGGCGCGTTCTGCAGACTTCGAAATGAACCTACTGAGGGCAGCCACACAACTTGCAAGCCTTCTGACATCCTTGACGCGCTTCGGGGCCTCGATCTGCTCAATGGCTTTAATCTTGTCGGGGTTAGCTTCAATCCCCCTCTGTGACACAAAGAACCCGAGAAGCTTGCCGGAGGGGACTCCAAAGACGCACTTCTCGGGGTTCAACTTGAGCTGTATCTTGCGCAGGTTCTGAAATGTCTCTTCCAAATCTTGGACCAGGGTATCCTTGCTCTTGCTCTTCACCACAATGTCATCCATGTAAGCCTCTTCATTTCTGTGGATCTGTGGCTCGAAAGCAGTGTGCACTACCCTTGCAAATGTTGATCCTGCATTCTTCAGTCCAAATGGCATGCGTATGAAGCAATAAGTGCCACATGGAGTAATAAATGCAGTCTTCTCTTCATCTTCTTTGGCCATAAAGATCTGGTGGTAGCCTGAATATGCATCAAGAAAAGAGAGTAGCTCACATCCAGCAGTGGAGTCAACGATCTGGTCAATGCGCGGTAAGGGAAATGGATCCTTGGGACATGCTTTATTCACATCGGTGAAGTCTATACATAGTCTCCACTTCCCATTGGCCTTGCGCACGACGACTGGGTTTGCCAACCACGTCGGATGGATCACACCTCTAACTAGGCCTGCTGCCTCTAGCTTCTTGATTTCTTCAGCAATGAATTCTTGGCGCTCCACGGCTTGCTTCCTCACCTTCTGCTTGACGGGCCGCGCATGAGGACAAACAGCAAGCTTGTGCTCAATTACCTTCCTGGGAACACCGGGGATGTCAGATGGTTGCCAGGCAAACACATCGACATTCGCCCGCAGGAAGGCAACGAGCGCGCTTTCCTATTTGCTGTCAAGTGTGGCACTGATGGTGAAGGTACCACCAGTGCCGTCCTCCTTGGTGGACACCTTCTTGGTTGCCGGTGGAGCGGCCATCCCCTTCTTATACTTGCCGGTGGAGCTCGATGGAACGTCCTCGGCGGCAGCGCAGCACTCCGAAGAGGTGCGTTTGCCGGAGTGGGCCCCAGAGCACTTGCCGGACTTGGTCTTGGTCTTCTTCCCCCCGGGAGCTTCAGCGGCAAGTGTATCCTTCTCTGCTGCGGCTGCTGCGTCCCGGTAGATCTTGTCGCCGCAGACAAGCGCATCTTTCTTGTCGCCATGGACAGTGATGACGCTTATCGGCCCCGGCATCTTGAGTACGTTCTAGGCGTGGTGGGAAGCTGCCATGAACTTGGCGAGGGCGGGACGGCCGAGTATCCCATTATAGGGCAATGGGATATCGGCGACGTCGAATGTGACGCGCTCAGTTCTGAAGTTGAGCTCCCCGCCAAAGGTCACCGGCAGAGTTATCTTCCCCTTGGGCTTGCTCCTCCCCTGGTTGATTCCTTGGAAAGAACCAGTCTCTTCGAGCTCGCCATCTGGGATCTGGAGTTTCTTGATCACAGCAGAGGAGATCAAGTTCAGCCCGGCCCCGCCGTCAACCAACATTTTAGTGACCTTGAGGTTGCGGATGGTGGGTGAGACTAGCATCGGCAAGCACCCGACCGCAGTGGTGCGGTCAGGGTGATCCTCAAGATCAAAAATGATGGGCGTGCTGGACCATTTGAGGAGCCTGCGCGACTCCACGGGGGGCTCTGCTGCATTCACTTCCCGCACCCATTCCTTGAGTTGGCGGTGGGAAGTGTGCAGAGAGGCGCCGCCGTCGACGCACAGGACCTCCGTGGCCTTCTGGAACTCCTGCTCGCTGTTATCCTCATCTTCCATGTCGTCGTCGTCGTCTTCTTCATCCTTGTCGCGGCCCCGGGGAGGTCGGTCACCTTGCCGCTGCTTGGCCTTGCCGCGGCGTCCTCCCCGGCCATTGAATGGCCGCTTCTTGCTCGGTTCTCCTCCGCCACCTTGGGCCTTCTCCTTGTCGCGCCGCTCGTACTCAGCTTTCTGCTGCTCGACGAGGTACTCGACGCGTTTGTAGTTGGAGAGGTCGTCGCCCTTGGTGCGGTGGATCTTGCAGTATTGCTTGTCGGAGCCGTCCTGCTTGTCGGCTGCCGCTACAGGGGCAGGCTCCTTGCCGGAGCCGCCAGCCTGTGTTTGCTTGGCGGGAGCCTCCTTGCCGGACTTCTCGACGGCAAGCACCTCCTTCTTGTTCTTTCTCCTGTTGTTCTGCCGCCGGCTCTTCTTTGCCGGGGCGGCGTCGTCGCTGTCGCTTCCCCCCGCGCCGGTATCCTCCCCGGGGAGTCTCCTCCCCTCTTCGGCGCGTGCGCACTTATCAGCTAGAGCATAGAGCTCGCTGACATCCCGTATTTTGGTCATGGCCATTTCCTCACGCATGCGGCGGTTACGTACGTTCTGGTGGAACGCGCTAATAACCGCAGCAGGGTGGACGTCGGGGATGTTGTGATGCACACGACTGAAGCGTTGGATATACTTGCGCAGGGGTTCTCCTTCCTTCTGGGCCAGAATGTGGAGATCGCTCTCCTGGCCGTGGGGTTTGTGGCCGCCCGTGAAGGCGCCAACAAACTGGTGGCAAAGGTCCGCCCAAGAAGAAATGGAGCCTTCCGGCAAGTGCATAAGCCAAGAATGGACGTTTGGCTTAAGCACTAGCGGGAAGTAGTTCGCTAGTATCTTCTCGTCGCGCCCCCCGGCAGCCTGCACCGCGATGGTGTAAATGCTGAGGAATTCCGAGGGGTGCGTCTTGCCGTCGTACTTCTCCGGTACGTCGGGCTTGAAGTTCTTCATACTGGGCCACTGGACACGCCGCAGCTCGCGGGTAAACCCAGGACAACCTGCCGCGTACGGCAAGTCGCCTGGTTCACCGGGCGCGCGCGTGTCGACAGCGGCTCCAGCTCGCTGATCTGATTGTCGCCGAGCTTATCGGCGGCGCTCGATCGTCGTTCGAGCGTCTTCTTGTCGCCGGTCGTCGAGGACTTGGCGCTGGTCCCGACGAGCCCGCGGATCCGACGACGCCGTGGAGCCGTCGTCGGCGTTGTTCCGGCGGGGCGGCGTCTTCTGCTTCTGCGGTGGGGAGTGCACGGTGGTTGCACCCCCGGCGGTCTTGTCGCCGTCGGCCTTCGTCTTCTCGACTTGCCGCGACCGCGAGGTCGCCGGCTGCTGTGGAGAGTCGTTGTTGGCGAAGGCGATCAGGCTCTGGATGGTGGCCCTCCAGTCTTCGGCCTTGTCTGCCGCTGGAGGGAAGTCGAGGAGCAGTTGCGCCCTTGCGAGCGCTTCTGCCGGAGTGGAGGGGAGCGGGGGCGAGCGGCGCGAGGAGCGGGATATGCTCGGACTCCTAACTGGGTTAGAAGGAGCAGGGTCCCGCCCCGGCGACCGCGCCTTGCTCGTTCCGGGACGATGGCCCGGAGCGTCCCGCGAGCCTCCGGTTTGCCCTTGGCCCAGCAAGCGGATGCCACCTCCTGTGGCATGGCGCTGCTGGGTTGTTGTTTGTTGAGATGGACGTGGCGCGTCCACGGAGACCGAGGCTCGGTCGTCCGTCTTGTCCTTGGATTTGGTGGCGCCGCGAGTTTCCTCGCCGGCGACCACTCTTCCGACGGCGTCTCCCCCGCCTACCGTTGGTTCCGGTGGCGGCGGATGAGACGCAGACGGGCCCGCGACCTCCGAAGCCTTCTTCTTCGGGGCCATCTTGCTGTTGCTGATGAGGTTGCTGATGAAACTGGAGAGGTTGATGAAGAGTGCACCCGCGTGAACGCCGGATCAGGTTCGCACAACCTCGACGCCCCCTACCTGGCGCGCCAAAGATGTCGGGGGAAACTGTCCGCCTCGAACACCTATGGGACCGGAGCCCCTTGTTTGTGTGGTAAGAGGGCGGAGGGAGCACAAAGAGCAGATCGTGGGGATCACGCAGGCAGTTTACCCAGGTTCGGGCCGCGATGGACGCGTAAAACCCTACTCCTGCTTAGTTTGTATTGAGTTGGGGAGCTCGGGAGCTTGAAGAACTAGCTACACCGAGCGTATGAGCGATCTAGGTTCCGAACCCCTTCTACGTTGTGCATGGGCCTCCTTTTATAGTGCAAGGGGTCACCGACAGGTGTCAACGTAGAAGAAAGGGTAAAAATGTAAAAGTGGTGGTAGTTGTAACAGTGCGGGAATAGTGGAGCAAAGTGCATCAACAGTGGTCGCTACCTACTTTGACAGTGGGGGACAAGAGCATTTAATGCCCGTCGCCGTCGACCCCAAAAGCGCCCGCCCTTGCGTCTCCGTTTGCCACGGCGATGGCTTTACCACCGTGGAGCGCCACCGTGTCCCCAGGCTGCACAACCATCCGCCACGCGTCCCTGGAGTGGCCCCAGGGCGACGCGTGGTTCGATGAGCTGGAGCGCGGGCATGCAGCACAACTCTCCCCGGCAAGCACCTTGCCGGGGTCTTGACCTTGCCGGGCCCGGGAGCTTGTCGGGCTCTGAAGCTTGTCGCTCCCCGGGCCCTGCCGGGGCGCACGTTGCGCCAAGGCATGTCTTCTGTAAGGTAATCTTCTAGTCTTCCTGGCAAGCTCCTCTTGCCAGGGCCTTGCGTGAGTGAGGTAATCTTGAGCCTGGAACGGCCTTCCCGGCAAGCTCCACTCGCCGGGGTCTTGATCTTCCGTCTTGTATATTTGTTTTTGAATGGTTTTATATGGAGCAGGAAGGTCTCCGGCAAGCGCGTGGTAGGCCCTGCCGCGGGAAGCTGCTACCGCCCGTGCACAAGTTGGGGTACTGAGGTACCCCTACCTTAGTACACCGACACATCTATGATCAAATGTTCTCATTTGGCTCCTAAGTCAAAATACTCATATATAGATGACCTAGTCATCGACAAATTGTGTGCTAGTAGCTAGAGTATTGGTTGTGCATGTTTGACACATATTTCAGTTGCTATCTTATTGTGTGAGCATGTTGAATGCATGATTTCATCCATTCAAGGACATCCATTTGTTGTTTTGATTGTTTGACTTTTCTGGCCAAATGGATGGACAAGAATGCCTAAGCACCTTCCCTAGCTATCTATGCTTTCTTGTCTCAAATTCTATTCATGCTCATATCACAACTTTGAACAAGTCATTTTCGGACCCTCCGAGTGAGGAGCACTCGGAGCCATCGATCCGTCTAAGGCTGACTTCCAAAACCTTCTAAGTCCATTTCGGTCTGACCGGCTTCTCCATCTCGGTCCAACCGAAACACTTAGACTGATCTAGGTTTCATCTCGGTGAAACCGAGTTTAAAATCTCGGCGTGACCGATATGTGTAACTGCACAGCAGTTAGCCATTTCGGTGTCACCGAGTTTTTCAACTCGGTCCCACCGACAGTATGGGGATATATATACCTGAGGGCTGCGCGCGATTTAATTCTTCAAACCGTTTCGCCCCCAAGTCCCCTGCTGCCGTCGCCCTGGTCTTCGGATCGTCGCCGTCGTCGCATGTGCGCCCTCGCCGCAGGTCTCCGCCGCCGTCAACGGTAATCCTCTCCGCGCCGTTGCCGCCGTAGAGGGACTCCACCAAGTTAGGGTGAGTCCCGATCCCTTTCGTGCTCCCCATCTGATTCTTGCACGATTGGTTTGCCATGAATCTATCCAAGTTTGAGATATTCCCTAAACATCATATCAGATCCTTTAGTTTCGAGCGAAATTCTTAGGTTTAGGTTTCCACGGAACACATCTCGGTGAAGCCGATTCTGAAAACTCGGAATGACCGATTTGGCCTCTGGCCATTGCACTGCACCGTTCGGTCTAACCGATTCGTGCAAATCGGTATAACCGATGTAGAGTCTCAGTGAAACCCTAGTGTTTCTGTAGGACCGAAACCCATTTCGGTCTGACCGAAAGTGGTGTGTAGGTTTCTGTTATACACTTCGGATTCACCGAAACTGAAAATCGGTTTGACCGAAATGCATTCTGTGAAAACTCAAAACTAAGATTTGAACTCATTTTTTTTTTGCAAAAACCTCTGCAGTTGTGATAACTCTTCTACTCTGCCTATACCTTATCTTTTCACAGGTTGTCAGCCATGTCAGATGTCAGTGACAGCCAGAACAGGTCTGAATCACCGTTTGCAGAGATTCCAGAGGCTGATACTAGTCCTGAGGCTAGCAGTTCCAGTGATGATGGTGAGAGGAGCACCCCTAGTGGTTTGCCTCCTGCAGCCACCAGGACCAGGAAGAAGAAAAATTCTGATGATGAGGACTCTGACTTCGTTGCTGAGGAAGTTACCTCCAAGCCCAAGAGGAAAGTTGTTGCCAAAGAGCACGAAGGGCAGCAGTCAAAGAAAGGCACCAGCAAGGTCAAGCAATCAGCTGTTGCAAAGAAGCTCAACTTGGAAGAGCCAGCTCCAAGTAAGGTGAAGAAAACTTCCAAAAGGAAGAGGGTAGTATATGCTGAACCTCATGATGATGCAGCTGCTGAAGAAGAAGAAGACGATGCACCCCAGCCTCCTCCTCAGAAAGCTAAGTTCATGGGTGATGCTATTAGGGCTCAAGCCACTTCTAAGCCCAAGAAGCCTGCTCAAGCCAAGGCAGCTCCAGCCAAGCCCAAGAGGACAACCAGGAGCATTCCAGCTTCTGAGAAGAACAAAGGTGAGATGCCACCGTCTGAGTCTGATGAAGAGCATGTGTTGCTTAAGCTCCGTCCTAAGTTGCCACTCCACAATGATGCTCATCCTCAAGCTGAGGACATGAAGGCAAGGAAGGACAAAGGTCTCAGGCTATGGAGACAGTCTGATCCATATGCCGTGAGGAGAAGGACTGATGTGGACCCCAGATTCCACACCCGAGAGCAGCAGGACTTCTATGAGACCGTGCTGATGGATAAGAAGCCTATTGTTGCTGACACCAGGTATGTTGACTGGAAGTATATTGACAGTGAAGAGCACCGAGACTTCTTTCCCCATGTGCATGAGAGCTTCACTGCATGTGGAGTTGCTGATTTTGTGGGTCAGGAGCTGACAGCTTGGAATGACGAGATGATCATGCAGTTCTACGCCACAGCCCACTTCTATCCTGATGGCAAGATCACCTGGATGACTGAAGGTCAAAGGTTTTCTTCGTCTGTTGAAGAATGGGCAAAACTTCTGAATGCTCCAGTGCAGAGAGAGGACGACATTGATGTCTATGGGATTCCTAAGAAAAGCCATGATTCCATGAAGAACATGTACAAGGAGATCCCCGCTGCTGATTTGGAAGGGTGGAAGCTTGGCTCAGTGTACTATCTCCAGGCACGTCTGACCACCACAAACACTATTTTGAGGCATACCTTGATGCCCAAGTCTGGAGACCGCCGCATGATTCGAGGCTATTCTATCAACATGCTGCACATTCTCGATGAGAAGGCACCTTTCAAGGTGATGGACTTAATGGTAGAGACCATTAAGAGGACTGCAGCTGACCAGAAGAGGTCGTGTGGATTTGCCCCACAAATTCAGATGCTCATCAATGCCAAGTTTGGCACGGGCAAATTCATGTTGGATAGGAAGCACTTGCCACTACATCCAGAGCATGAGGACAACGTAGTTGTGATGGATGAGGAGGATCCAACCTCAGTTGAAGGACAAGCCAAAATTGAAGCTGCAAAGAAAGCCAAAGCTGTTAAAGAGGCAGCAGCAGCAGCAGCTAAGCCAAAGAGCTTCGGAGAGCAGATTCTTGAAGCTACCCAGAGGATTGAACAACGCCTGGCCAGCATTGAACAATCTCAGGAAAGCCTAGAGAGGATTGTTGAGGACAAGATCCACGCTCTGGACGTGAAGCTGACTGAGATTCAGGTGTCCGTCAACAAGCTTGAGGCGGACATGGAGGAAGCAAGGCAGGAGAGAGCAGAGCTCATGCAGGATGATCTAGTCCAGGACTCTCATCGCCAGACTGCTCAGGTTCCCAGAGGATCCCGATCTGCAGCTATCCCAGTGACTGACTCCAGGGCTACCACTTCAGCACTAGCTACAGCTCCAGCAGTTACTCCAGCTCCAGCATCCACTCCTCCAGCGCAGACATCAGCAGAAGTCTTCGCCGATGCAGTCATTTCTACACCGACATCTACCCAGACGGGAGCCGCCAGCAGAGCCCACAGTGACGCTTAGTTCTATATCTTTTCGAGCTTTTTGGTAACTTGTTGCCAAAGGGGGAGAAATTGTATAGATCATAGGGCTTCGAGAGAGAGAGTGCTCTTTCGTTCTTTTGCCGGTTTCCTTTGAGATACATTTGGTTCTTTTGGTTCTTAAAACTTTCAGTGTGCTTGCTACTACGTTTGATGCTACCTTAATGAGTGCTTGGTCGCACTATGCTTTAATGTGTGCTTAATGTTTATCATATGCTATTCCTTATTGTATGGCTATTTACTCTTGTCTTGGTGATTGAGTGCATGTTATTTATTCCTATCATTTTGTGCGCTCCACCAAGATGTATGTGACATGGAAGAGTGATCCATAATCCTAATCGATTGTGCATTTGCATTCAAACGCAAATTTTAAATAATGCACAAATTTAGGGGGAGCTCTTGTTTATCACATACTTCTCAAAGCGACGATATTATTCATTGATTATATCTTTTGTCGAAGCTTTCATCTATATGTTGTCATCAATTACCAAAAAGGGGGAGATTGAAAGTGCAACTAATCCCCGGGTGGTTTTGGTAATTAATAACAACATATATATCATTGAACTAATATTTACCTGAGAATCATTTCAGAGAAGTTTGATGATATGGGTATGGAAATGTCTGAAGAAGTGGACCCCTCAAAATGCTAAGACAAGCATTGGCAAAAGCTCAAGAGTCTATTTTTGGTTTAGTGATCAAAGATCACATTGAGTCCATAGGAAAAGCCAATACAATTAAAAGGGGATGAGGTTGTGTTGATGATCTGGTTAGTCAAGTGCTTAGTGATTTAGCTCCCTCAACTATCAGCAACTTTCACTATTTAACACACTCATAAGTAATCTCGGACAAACAGATTTCTCCAACTCAGTCCCACCGAGATGAACCACCTCAGTTGTTCTTCCAAACCCTAATTTTTCGGTCCATCCGATTTTGAGTTCGGTCTCACCGAAACTGGACTGCCAACCTTCTGTAACCAATTGACATCATATCGGAATATCCGAGTTGTTAATTTCGGTCCCACCGAGAATGGCAAGCTCCTACCTTTGACTCATATCGGACACACCGAGATGGTATTTTCGGTCCCACCGAAAACCCCAACGTTCACTATATTTGAACTTTCGGTCTGACCGAGTTTTCACTTCGGTCTCACCGAGATGCTCAATTATGTGTGTAACGGTTGGATTTTGTGTGGAGGCTATATATACCCCTCCACCCCCTCTTCATTCGTGGAGAGAGCCATCAGAAAGTCTACCACTCCTACCATACACTTTCTGAGAAGAGAACTACCTACCCTTGTGTTGAGATCAAGTCATTCCATTCCTACCATATGAAACTTGATTTCTAGCCTTCCCAAGTTGCTTTCCACTCAAACCTTTCTTCCACCACAGCCATATCAGTGAGGAGAGTTGAGTGTTGGGGAGATTATCATTTGAAGCACAAGAGCAAGGAGTTCATCATCATCAACAACATCTATTACCTTTTGGAGGGTGGTGCCTCCTAGATTGGTTAGGTGTCGCTTGGGAGCCTCCGTCTTTGAGATGTGGAGTTGAACCAAGAAGTTTGTAAGGGCAAGGAGATCGCCTACTTCGTGAAGATCTACCCCGAGTAAGGCTAGTCCTCCGTGGGCGTAGGCCATGATGGAATAGACAAGGTTGCTTCTTCGTGGACCCTTCGTGGGTGGAGCCCTCCGTGGACTCGCGCAGCCGTTACCCTCCGTGGGTTGAAGTCTCCAACAACGTGGATGTACGATAGCACCACCTATCGGAACCACGACAAAAATCTTCGTGTCTCCAAACTGCGTTTGATCTTCTCCACCTCTCTTTACTACATGTGCAATTTACTTTCCGCTGCTTATACTCTAGAATTGCATGTGTAGGGTGATACTTGAATTGATCATAATTGTGAAACTGCCAAAAATTGTTCATGATCTAAAGGCAGATTTTTTATATTGTCAAGTAGTCTAATCACCCCCCCTCTAGACATACTTTCGGTCCTACAAGGTCTACAAAGAACTACTCACGCATCATCAGAGAGGCAACAATGGAAGTGGGGAACCCCTTTGTGATGGTTTCTAGATTGGATTTGGTGGTTCTGGACTCTGCGGCGGCTCGAATTGATTTTCGTCGACTCCCCTAGGGTTTGTAGAATATTGGGGTATTTATAGAGCAAAGAGGTGGTCCGGGGGCACTAGAGGTGGGCACAACCCACCAGGGCCCGTCTAGGCCTCCTGGCGTGCCCTGGTGGGTTGTGCTCCCCTCGGAGCACCCCCCCCCCCAGGTGCTTCTCCGGCCCATTGGATGTCTTCTGGTCCAAAAAATCCTCAAAAAGTTTCGCTGCGTTTGGACTCCGTTTGGTATTGATTTCCTGCGATGTAAAAAACATGCAGAAAACAGCTACTGGCACTTGGCACTATGTTGATAGGGTTGTACCAAAAAATGATATAAAATGACTATAAAATGATTGTAAAACATCCAAGAATGATAATATAATAGCATGGAACAATAAAAAATTATCGATACGTTGGAGACGTATTAGCACCCCCAAGCTTAATTCCTGCTCGTCCTCGAGTTGGTAAATGATAAAAACATAATTTTTGATGTGGAATGTTCCCTAAGATGTCATATCATATTATTTTCTTTATAGCATGGACATTTGGACTTCTATATGGTTCAAAGCAATAGTCTAGTTTTGACATGAGATTTAAATACTCAAGCATATCAACAAGCAATCATGTCTTTCAAAATATCAATGCTAAAATAAGTTATCCCTACCCCATCATGCTCAACTATTGATCCATTCATGAAACACACTCGCATATTTACTACACCCAATGCTCAAGTACGATCATAGTGCTTCCTACTTGGTGCTTTATAAGAGAGGATGGAGACTCAAATTCAAAATAAAAATTGCATAAAGTAAAAGAAAGGCCCTTCGCAGAGGAAAGTAGGGATTTATAGAGGTGCCAGAGCTCAAAGCTTAAATTGAGAGATAAAATTATTTTGGGTGGCATACTTTTCCCACCAACGAAAATGACTTAGAGTTCCCAACACATTCCATGCTAGAAATACCATAGGCGGATCCCAAACATAAAATAAAGTTAATTCCTTTTTCCACCAAACTTTCGCTTTCCATGGCTAGCCGAATCCACGGTTGCCTTCCATACCAACACTTTCCAAGGAATTTTTTATTTGACAACATAAAGTAAATTAATTTTTCATTTCGGGACTGGGCATCCCTAAAACCTTTGTCTTACTCTCGTGCAATGACAAGTGAATAAACACTCGTCGTGAGAATAACTCACGCTGGGCGTTCGGGTTTACCCGAAATTTCGGGTCGGGTTATTTGGGTTTTTATCTATTCGGGTTTCCAGATCTCTTACCCGGAATTGTCCCATAAAAATAATAACCCGACATTTCGGGTGCCCGAAATTTCGGGTTCGGGTTCGGGTTCGGGTTTTACCCGATTTTCCCGAACAAGAGAAGCGCCTTGTAAAATTCCTAGTTGGTGGACTTGGGGAGAAGGACGAGCGATGTCGATTACCGACGCCGGTGGGAATCGAGGGAAGTAGGCGACTAGGCGCAACGTTGCACCACTGCATGTTGTTGAGGAATGGAGGAGGCGGCCGATGCGGCGGTGCTCGACGTGTGCTGTTGAGGAACGAATGCAGGGGGTCGGGGCGGTGCTCGATGCGCGATACGTGCCACAGAGCAATGGAGGAAGGGGCCCGACAAGACGGTTCTTGATGCCCCGATGCATGTTGTCATGGATTGGAGGAAGGGGAACTGCGCGACGGTACTTCCTATCGCTCTCAGGCGAGGAGGACAAGGTGCGATGGATGGAGCCATGGGGGGAGGTGTCGACCAAGTCACTGGTGGCGGCTAGGTCAGGAGTTGTGTGTGCAAGGATGCGTGTTCGGTTTCTGCGAGCGCTTGTGCGCTAATCGATCGAAGGAGGAGGTGGGCCTGCGGTCCCACAATGGGCTTTTGGGCTGGGACTGTGCAGAGTGCAGACAACTCCTGGGCTCAGCTAAGTTTACAAGTGTAATTAGGGTTAATCGGGTTGTTCGGGTTACAGGAATATGAACCCGAAATTTCCAAATAAAATCCGGGTTCCTAAAGTTACTACCATAATAGGTGCTCGGGTTTTTCGGGTTTGGGTTTGGGTATTTCGGGTTTGGGGTTCGGGTATCGGGTTTTATGCCCAGCGTGAAGAATAACACATCTAGCATGGAAAATATTAGCCACCCCTCACCGCCTCGTGAGCGGTACGAGCACACAAAGAGAAATTTATTTTGAAAATTAGAGATGGCACATACAAATTTGCTTAGAATGGCAAAGGAATGTCGCATATCGGTAGGTATGGTGGACACATGTGGCAAAACTGGGTTAAAGGATTTTGGATGCACAAATAGTGATCATACATAGTGCAAAATGAAGGCTAGCAAAAGATTGAGAAGCGACCAACCAAGAAACGAATAATCTCATAAGCGAGCATTAAGCATAATTAACACCGAATAAGGCACCACAAGTAGGATGTAATTTCATTGCATGACTATTGACTTTTGTGCTTGCATAGGGAATCACAAACCTTAACACCAATATTCTTACTAAAGCATAATTACTCATCAACATGACTCACATATCACATCATCATATCTCAAAACTATTACACGGAATCAAGTTTATTTTGTCCAATGATCTTCATGAAAGTTTTTACTATATCCTTCTTGGATATCTATCACTTTGGGACTAATTTTCATGTGTTGCTTTTGATAAGCTCAAACAAATATAAGTGAAGATCATGAGCATAATGTCGGGGAAACTGATCCACCCACGGACACCTATGGGGACGGAGCCCCTTTCGGTATGGCAGGGGGCGGAGATCGCGCGAAGAGCAGATCGAGGCGAGGCAGACGAGCAGTTTACCCAGGTTCGGGCCGCACGGATGCGTAAAACCCTACTCCTGCTTTGGTTGGTATTGAGTTCTTGGCTCGGGAGCGCTGGAAGCTACAGTACACCTCAGCGGCTAACAAGACCGAGCGTGAGAGTGTTCGAATCTCGAACCCCCCTCTACGTTGCGCATGGGCCTCCTTTTATATGCTCAAGAGGTCACCGATAGGTGGCAACGCAGATGAGGGTAAAAATGGAAAGGTGCTGCGGTAGGTACAGCTACCTGTACAGTGCTCCATACCTAACCCTGACGGCAGGGGACAAGGGCATTAAATGCCCATCGCCGTTGCTCAAACAGTGCAAAAAGGGCCGTCAGGGGCGCCACCGTTCGCCACGATGGCCACCTCATCAGCGCCGCTTGCCACCGTGTACCCCTGGCTGCACAGCCTTCCGCCACGTGCGCCTGGAAGGGTCCCAGTGCAACACGTGGGTGGATGTGCTGGAGCACGGGTACTGAGTGGAAGCTTGCCGCGGCAAGCGCCTTGCCGCGGTCGCTATCTTGTCGCTTCCGGGAGCTTGTCGCTCACCGGGCCTTGCCGGGGCGCGCGGCGCGCTGCGGCAAGTTTCTTGAGATGCCTTGGTTGGCCTTCCCGGCAAGCTCCTCTTGCTAGGGTCTTGTCTCCTGAGTGGTCTCATGCCTTAAGTGGCCTTCCCGGCAAGCTCCTCTTGCCGGGGCCTTGTCTCCTTGGCTTGGATACTTTGTTCTTGAATGGCTCCAAAGGAACCACGGAGGACCTTGGCGATCACCCGGTAAGCCTTGCCGCGGGGCGCTGCGACTACCCGTGCACAAGTTCGGGATACTAGGGTACCCCTACTCTAGTACACCGACAGGAGCCCCCGGGCCTGGGCCATACACGGTGCCGAGCGCTGTTGGGCCAGGCCTAAAACAGTGCACGGGCACGCGGGGCCTGGGGTACGCCCTATCTTACTCCATATCCACCGCGCCCTCCCCGAACGGCACGCGTTGATTGCGGCGTCGTGGGAGAGATCGTGGGTGGTTTCTTTAATCGCAAATGTGAAACGTCCGCCCCCTCCCTCCTTATAAGCAGGGGAAACAGGGGCAGTTCGTCCATTCGCCCGTTGCTACTCCAAGCCTCTGCCGCTCCCCTTCTTCCCAAGGCCGAAAGAGAGCAGCGCTCCGCCCCCCATCGCCACCAGCACCACCAACGCCGTCGACCTCCCTCACCACTTCCGCCATGGCTCCGAAAACCGAGAAGGGGAAGAAGGCGAAGTCGGCCGAGGCACTGCGGCTCGCGGCGCTGCGAAAGGAGCGGGCTGTCTTCCCCCCAAGCTTGCCGCGAGGGAGCTGAGGGAGAACTATTACCTCTTCTGGTCGGGGGAGACGCGGGCGCATCTGCGCACCAAGGTACTCCCAGCCGCCACTTGTAAAATGGTTCCGAACAGATATGCGTTCTTCGCCTTGTCCTTCTACTGCGGGCTCTGCCCGCCTTTCTCTGAATTCTTCTGCGACATCATGTACACCTACGGGCTCCACCTCCTTGACTTCACCTCCAACGCCGTTCTGACCATGGCAATTTTCGCACACCTCTGCGAAAACTTTGTCGTAGTCCATCCCAATGTAGCCCTCTTCCGCCACTTCTTCATGCCTCGAGTTGAGAGAGGAGAGCCTCTATCCGGCGGAGTTTCCTGGATCTCGAGAGCCCACAAGAAGGAAGCCTATCTGGAGGGAGAGCTCCGGAGCAAATGGTTGGAGTGGAGAGCCAACTGGTGCTGGATCGTCGAGGAGAACCCGCAGCCATTTACCGCTCGGCGCCAAGCCCCAGTAGTACGTGGCAATGATTGGAGCGACCTTGCCCCGGAGGATAATAGGCTGAAGATTGCCATCGCCCGGATCCGACGCCTCAGGCTTGTCGGGCTTACCGTAGGCGCAGTTGGCGCAGATTTCCTTCGCCGCCGCATGGCCCCCCTGTAGGAGAGGAAGAGACCCGCCTGGGAGTTCGAGAATGCGGCGGACATCATGAGGCTACGCCCGGGCCTCAACTTCAACTTCACTGTCCTGGAGCTCAACGCGATGCTCCAGGAGCTGTTCAAGTATGACCCCGACCATCCCGAAGTATTCAGGTTGCCGAGGGGCGTCGTTCCATTGTGCAACAACTCTGCGCTCAGCCGCATCCGCGCAATGATGCCGCTGTGCGACTCTCATGGGATCGACCCAACTTGGCAAGAACCTGCAGATGACGCCGTGCATGCGTTCTTCGATGGCTTGGAGGAAGTGCCGATTCGCTCCGACGAGAAGAAGGGCCTCACCTGCGACACCACTGACCAGGAGATGCGTATATTGCCACTAGGCTGGAAGAGGCGGCGGCAGCCGCAGCCGCGGGTGAGTTCGGATTCACCGTGGAGGAGGCAGATGCAGCAAAGGCAGCAAGCCTTGCCGAGCGAGGGGAGCTTGCCGGTGAGGGGGAGCCTGTCGGGCAAGACACCGAGTCGAGCGAGCCCGCCGAGCAGGGTGTCGGGCCAAGCGAGCCCACCGAGCAGGGCGACGAGTCGAGCGAGTCCGCCGAGGATACGAGCGGCTCGCTGGAGATCGACTCCTCTTCCTCCTCGTCTTCAGGCAGCTCGCCACCAGCAGAGCCTCCAGCTCCACCAAGAAGGCGTCTCCGCAAGGCCGGGGACGTAACGGAGCGGCAGACGGGTCAACAGCCGCCGCGTCGCACGACACGCTCCACCGCAGCAAGCAAGGTTGCCGCGGGAGCACCTCGCGCATCTGCTGCAACTGGAGCGGGGTCATCCCGGACCGCCGCTTCTGCTCCTGTCGCTCCTCACGCCACGGCGGCAGCCGGAGCGGGGTCGTCCCAGACCACCGCCACTACACCCGCCAAGCGGCCAAGGGAGCCTACTCCTCCGCCTCCTCACGCCGGGCGTGAGCTGGACTTCGACTTCTCCGCGCTCAGCTCCGACGAGGAAGAAGAAGAGTAAGACTTTGTTGTTCTTGTATTTCTTCGATTTTCTGTTGTTTTGTCTTGTACCTCTTTTGCCTCACTCTGAACCTGTTCTGTTTTTTTAGAACTCTGGCCCAGAGGGCGGCAAAGAGAGCCAAGGCCCCGGTGATTGTCATCGAGGACGAGCCCACCGTGCCAGCAGGGGGTGTGCTAGAGACAAACTTGCCGGACCCGGCAACTGATCTTCACAGCAGCCCCCAGCGTAAGTGTATGGTTTACTTTCCACTGTTAGGCGCACGTGGGTGTTCTATCTTTGCTGACGTCTTGTTTGTTGATTTGTGTAGGAGCAGATCAGCCACACCAGGAGCGCCCGGAGACCGCCCCCGACGTGCCTTCTGCTTCAACTACGCCGTCAAGGGGGAGCTCTCCGGCAAGGGAGAGTCCTCCGGCGAGGGGGAGCTCTCCGGCAAGGGCGAGCCCTCGAGCAAGGGGTAGCTCTCCGGCGAGGGACAGCACCAGCGGCCCTCCGCCGGTGGAGACCACGACTGCGCCGCCAAGGGAAAACTCCCCGGCAAGGGAGCCTGCCGTGGAGCCGTTCGCGCAGGTAATCCCTTTGCTTCAAACTTCCCTTGGGCTTTTCTTCTTTTGATTCTTCTTTTTGGATATTTGCTTGACTGTTTTCTCCCCTTTTCGGCCATCAGATCCATCTGCTGCGGAGCCAATGGAGACGGAGGTCGCTGTCGAGGAGAAAGCGCACGACAACACCGGCGACATCGCTGCCACCGAAGAAGCAGCCGGTGTTGACGATCCAGCCGGCGACGAGGCTGCCAAGGCTGCCGCCGCAGCAGCGGGCGAGGGGTCCGGCGATCGTACTGACGGCCCTGAGGCCGCAGGAGCGCCAGGCGCTACACCGACCACCGAGCCTCCGTCGCTGCCGCAGCCCCAGGCTCCGAAGAGCCCGAGCCATGCGCCTACTTGAAGGCCGGCGACGGCGTCTTCATCAAACTCCCCTGGGCCTCAAGCTCCAGGGCGCCGGTCGAGGGAGAAGTCTTCGACGGAGAGGTACTTGCCTCCGCCGGGCTGACGCTCGTGGACGCGCCGAGCAGCAGCAGCGGCGAGTCTGAGGAAGAGCGGCTGCTGCGGAAGCTGTTGTCGCTCTACCACGCTCGGCAGACCAAACTGGAGTCCAGAGAGGCGCTTGCCGCGAGGGCGGGAGCTGACATTGAGAAGCGCGCAGAGGAGCTCCGGGGTCTTTACCAGGCAGCTCTCCGGTCCTTGGCAGAGGAGCGGGAGCAACTTGCCGAGGAGCGGACGGCTTTCTTCCTTGAGAAGGCCGAGGTCGAAGAGCAACATAGGCTTGCCGGCGAGAAGCTATCTGCGCTGGAAGGCGAGCTGGCGCAGTGGAAGGTCAACCTCGACAGCCACGAGGAGGACCTTGCCGCGCACGAGCAATCACTTGGCGGGGCCCTCCAGGAGGCAAAGGACGCTGCCGCAGCTGCCGAGGTCGCCAAGAAGGAGCTGGAGACGAAGGTGACGCAGCTGGAGGCCGACTTCAAGGCGAGAGGCGAAGAGATCGCCGCGCTCAAGCTCGAGTGGGAGAAGGACGCCCACAGCCACTCAGAGCTGCAGGTCCGCCTCGCCGAGAAGGGCAAGGAGCTTGCCGCCGCCAAGGACTCCAACGCCGATCTTGAGTTGAAGCTGACCACTTTGACCAAGATGATGGACGGCGCCAAGGATCGGGAGGCAGCCCTGAAGGAGGAGATCAGGGCCGAGAAGGCGTTGCTGGAGAGTGCTGCCGTCACCCAGGACATCTTCAGGGAGACCATCGAGCACTGGACGGAGGGTCTTGTCAATGTTGCCGCGGATATCGACAGGGAGCTGGCGCAGCTGGGGGCGGAGTATCTCGGGTATTCCTCCGACGAGAACCTCCACCCTGTTGGAAATATGCCCTAGAGGCAATAATAAAAGAGTTATTATTATATTTCCTTGTTCATGATAATCGTTTATTATCCATGCTATAACTGTATTGATTGGAAACTCAAATACATGTGTGGATAAATAGACAAACTTTGTGTCCCTAGTAAGCCTCTTCAGGACTAGCTCGTTGATCAAAGATGACCGCGGTTTCCAGGTCATAGACATGAGTTGTCATTTGATAACGGGATCACATCATTAGGAGAATGATGTGATGGACGAGACCCAAACGTTAAACATAGCTTTTGATCGTATAAGTTATCGCTATAGTTTTCTGCATGTCAAGTATAAGTTCCCATGACCATGAGATCGTGTAACTCACTGACACCGTAAGATTGCTTTGTGTGTGCCAAACGTCGCAACGTAACTGGGTGACTATAAAGGTACTCTACAGGTATCTCCGAAAGTGTCTGTTGAGTTGACATGGATCGAGACTGGGATTTGTCACTCCGTGTGACGGAGAGGTATCTCCGGGCCCACTCGGTAATACGTCATCTCAATGAGCTCAAAGTGACTAAGTAGTTAGTCACGGGATTATGTATTACGGAACGAGTAAAGAGACTTGCCGGTAACGAGATTGAACTAGGTATAGAGATACCGACGATCGAATCTCGGGCAAGTAACATACCGACGAGACAAAGGGAACTGTATACGGGATTGCCTGAATCCTTGACATCGAGGTTTATCCGATGAGATCATCGAGGAACGTGTGGGAACCAATATGGGTATCCAGATCCCGCTATTGGTTATTGACCTGGGAGTGTCTCGGTCATGTCTGCATAGTTTCCGAACCCGCAGGGTCTACACACTTAAGGTTCAGTGACGCTAGGGTTGTTAGTGAGAACAGTGCATGGTTACCGAAGGTTGTTCGGAGTCCCGGATGAGATCCCGGACGTGACGAGGGTCTCCGGAATGGTCCGGGGACGAAGATTGATATATAGGATGAGAGTGATCGGAGTCCGGAAGTGTTCCGGGGAGTATCCGGGAGTCGTCGGATGACCGAAAGGGGTTTCGGGGGTCCCGGCAAGTGTTGCGGGCCTCATGGGCCACAAGTGGGAGACGCAACAGCCCTCATAGGGCTGTGCGCCCCCCCTAGGGCCCTCTCCACCTGCGCCAAGGGGCTGGGCCCCCCCTAGGGCTGCCGCACCCCTAGTCTTGGGGGGCAAGGCGCCTGGGGGGGGGGAACCGTAACCCTGGCCGCAGCCCTGGCCGCCGCCCCCCCCATCTCCACTTGGCCGCCGCCCCTAGGGGTAAACCCTAGGGCGCCCCCTCCCCTCTACTCCCCCTATATAAAGAGAGGCAGAGGGAGGGCAGCCACACACGTTCGTGCCTCGGCGCTGCCCTCCCTCTCCCACAAACATCTTCGTCAATTCCGCGGTGCTTGGCGAAGCCCTGCTGGAATTCCTCCATCACCATCTCCACCACGCCGTCGTGCTGCTGGACTTCTCCATCAACTTCTCCTTCCCCCTTGCTGGATCAAGAAGGAGGAGACGTCTCCGAGCTGTACGTGTGAAGAACGCGGAGGCACCGTTGCTTCGGTGCTAGGATCTTCGGCGATCTGAATCGCGGCGAGTACGACTCCATCAACCGCGTTCTTAAACGCTTCCGCTTAGCGATCTACAAGGGTATGTGGATCCAACTCTCCCCTCATAGATGCATCTCCTAGATTGATCTTGGTGAGCGTAGGAAATTTTTTTTGTTTCCCATGCAACGTTCCCCAACAGTGGCATCATGAGCTAGGTTCTTGCGTAGATGCTTTCACGAGTAGAACACAAAAGGGTTTGTGGACGTTGATGTTTAGATTGCTTCCCTCCTTAGTCTTTCTTGATTCAGCGGTATTATGGGATGAAGCGGCCCGGACCAACTTTACATGTCCACGTACATGAGACCGGTTCCATCGACAGACATGTGACTTTTGTTGCATAAGATGGCTGGCGGGTGTCTGTCTCTCCTATCTTAGTTGAATCGGAATAGACAAAGGCGGTCCTTGTAGAAGGTTAAATAGCAACTTAAATATCACCGTTGTGGCTTTGCGTAGGTAAGAAGCGTTCTTGCTAGATACCCATAGCAGCCACGTAAAACATGCAACAACAAATTAGAGGACGTCTAACTTGTTTTTGCAGGGTATGTATGTGATATGATATGGCCAATGACATGATGAGATATATTTGATGTATGAGATGATCATGTTGTAATAGTTAATATCGACTTGCATGTCGATGTATACGGCAACCGGCAGGAGCCATAGGGTTGTCTTTAATTTTTGTATGACCTGCGTGTCAATCATTAAGCGCTGTGTAATGCTTTACTTTATCGCTAAACGGTAGCAATAGTAGTAAGAGCATGGTGGGCGCACGACAACCCCGATGGCGACACGATGATGGAGATCATGATGATGGGGATCATGGTGTTACGCCGGTGACGATGGAGATCATGCCGGTGCTTTGGAGATGGAGATCAAAAGCACGAGTTGATGGCCATATCATGTCACTTATGATTTGCATGTGATGTTAATCCTTTTATGCATCTTATTTTGCTTAGGACGACGGTAGCATTATAAGATGATCCCTCACTAAAATTTCAAGATAAAATTGTGTTCCCCCCGAGTGTGCGCCGTTGCGAAGGTTCGTCGTTTCGAAGCACCACGTGATGATCGGGTGTGATAGACTCTACGTTCGCATACAACGGGTGCAAGCCAGTTTTGCACATGCAGAACACTCGGGTTAGACTTGACGAGCCTAGCATGTACAGACATGGCCTCGGAACACGGAAGACCGAAAGGTCGAGCATGAGTCATATAGTAGATATGATCAACATGTAGATGTTCACCATTGACACCACCTCATCTCACGTGATGATCGGACTTGGGTTGGTGGATCTGGATCATGTCACGCTCGAATGACCAAAGGGATGTCAATTTGAGTGGGAGTTATAAGTAATTTGATTAGGTAATAACTCACTTATCATGAACAATAGTCTAAGATGTCTTTGCAAATCTTTTGTTGTAGATGGCTCGCGCAGTAGCTCCCCTGAATTTTAATGCGTTCCTAGAGAAAGCTAAACTGAAAGATGATGGGAGCAACTTTGTGGACTGGCTCCGCAATCTGAGGATCATCCTCACAGCTGCCCAAAAGGTTTATGTCCTAAGTGCACCGCTAGGTGAACCCCCCGCTCCGGCCTCTGTGGACGTTATGAACGCCTGGCAGACGCGTTCGGATGACTACTCAGTAGTGCAGTGTGCCATGTTGTATAGCTTGGAAGGAGGACTTCAAAGGCGTTTTGAACGTCATGGAGCATATGAGATGTTCCAGGAGTTGAAGTTCATCTTTGAAAAGAATGCTAAGATCGAGAGGTATGAGACCACCGATAAATTCTTTGCTTGCAAGATGGAGGAGAATTCATCTGTCAGTGAGCACTTGCTGAAGATGTCTGGGTACTATACCCGCATAGCTGATCTGGGACTTGTGTTCCCGGAGGAGGCTATCATTGACAGAATTCTCCAGTCACTCCCACCTAGCTACAAGAGCTTCGTGCAGCAGTATAACATGCAAGGGATGAACAAGTCCATCGCCGAGCTGTTTTCAATGCTGAAAGTCGCTGAGGCAGACATCCAGAAGGAGTATCAAGTGTTGATGGTCAATAAAACTACCAGTTTCAAGAAAAATGGCAAGGGCAAGAAGGGTAACTCTAAGAAGGGTGGCAAGGCAGTTGCTCATCCAGTGAAGAAACCCAAGGCTGGACCCAAGCCAGAGACTGAGTGTTTCTATTGCAAGGGGAACGACCACTGGAAGCGGAACTGCCCCAAGTATCTGGCAGACAAGAAGGGGGCCAACAACAACAAGCAAGGTATATGTGATATACATGTTATTGATGTGTACCTTACCAACTCTCGTTGTAGTGCCTGGGTATTTGATACCGGTTCGGTTGCTCACATTTGCAACTCTAAACAGGAACTACGGAATAAACGGAGGCTGGCGAAGGACGAAGTGACGATGCGCGTGGGGAATGGTTCCAAGGTTGATGTGATCGCCGTCGGCACGCTCGCTCTTCAATTACCATCGGGATTAGTTATGAACCTGAATAATTGTTATTTAGTGCCTGCGTTGAGCATGAACATTATATCTGGATCTTGTTTAATGCGAGACGGTTACTCATTTAAATCAGAGAATAAAGGTTGTTCTATTTATATGGGTAATATCTTTTATGGTCATGCACCCGAAGTAGGGGGTTTGTTCTTATTGAATCTCGATAGTGATGATACACATGTTCATAACATTGATGCCAAAAGATGTAGAGTTGATAACAATAATACCACTTTCTTGTGGCACTGCCATCTGGGTCATATCGGCGTGAAACGCATGAGGAAGCTCCATGCTGATGGACTTTTGGAGTCTCTTGATTTTGAATCACTTGACACATGCGAGCCGTGCCTCATGGGCAAGATGACAAGGACCCCGTTTTCAGGGACAATGGAACGGGCAAGTGACTTATTGGAAATCATACATACTGATGTGTGTGGTCCGATGAGTGTCACAGCGCGCGGTGGATATCGTTATTTTCTCACCTTCACTGACGACTTAAGTAGATATGGGTATATTTACTTAATGAAGCATAAGTCTGAAACTTTTGAAAAGTTCAAGCAATTTCAGAGTGAAGTTGAGAATCATCGTAACAAGAAGATCAAGTTCCTACGATCTGATCGAGGGGGTGAGTATCTGAGTTATGAGTTTGGCAATCACTTAAGAAAATGTGGAATTGTTTCACAGTTGACGCCACCTGGAACACCACAGCGTAATGGTGTGTCCGAACGTCGTAATCGAACCCTATTAGATATGGTGCGTTCTATGATGTCTCTTGCCGATTTGCCACTATCGTTCTGGGGATATGCGTTAGAGACAGCTGCATTCACTTTAAATAGGGCACCATCTAAGTCCGTTGAGACAACACCGTATGAACTATGGTTTGGTAAGAAACCTAAGTTGTCTTTTCTCAAAGTTTGGGGTTGCGATGCTTATGTCAAAAGGCTTCAGCCAGAAAAGCTCGAACCCAAAGCGGACAAATGTGTCTTCATAGGATACCCAAAAGAGACAGTTGGGTACACCTTCTATCTCAGATCCGAGGGCAAAGTGTTTGTCGCTAAGAACGCGTCCTTTCTCGAGAAAGAGTTTCTCTCGAAAGAATTGAGTGGGAGGAAGGTAGAACTTGATGAGGTTATTGAACCTCTGCTTCAACCAGAGAGTAGCGCAGCACAGAAAGATGTTTTTGTGGAGCCTGCAGAGGTTGAAGAGGAAGCCAATGATGATGATCAAGAAGCTTCTGATCAAGTTACTACCGAACCTCGTAGGTCGACAAGGGTACGCACTGCACCTTAGTGGTATGGTACCCTGTCTTGGAGGTCATGTTGTTGGACAACAGTGAACCTACGAACTATGGAGAAGCGATGGTGGGCCCGGATTCCGACAAATGGTTAGAGGCCATGAAATCCAAGATGGGATCCATGTATGAAAAAAAAGTATAGACTTTGGAAGTATTACCTGAAGGGCGGAAGGCCATTCAGAATAAATGGATTTTTAAGAGGAAGACGGACGCTGACGGTAATGTCACCGTGTATAAAGCTCGACTTGTGGCAAAGGGTTTTTCACAAGTTCAAGGAATTGACTACGATGAGACTTTCTCACCCGTAGCAATGCTTAAATCCGTCCGAATCATGTTAGCAATAGCTGCGTATTTCGATTATGAAATTTGGCAGATGGATGTCAAAACGGCGTTCCTCAACGGTTTTCTTAAGGAAGAGTTGTATATGATACAACCGGAAGGTTTTGTCGATCCATAGAATGCTGACAAAGTTTGCAAACTCCAGCGTTCCATTTATGGGCTGGTGCAAGCGTCTCGGAGTTGGAATCTTCGCTTTGATGAGGTGATCAAAGCGTTTGGGTTTGTACAAGTTTACGGAGAAGCTTGTATTTACAAGAAAGTGAGTGGGAGCTCTATAGCGTTTCTAATATTATATGTGGATGACATATTACTGATTGGAAACAATATAGAATTTTTGGATAGCGTAAAGGGGTATTTGAACAAGAGTTTTTCGATGAAGGACCTCGGTGAAGCTGCTTTCATATTGGGCATCAAGATCTATAGAGATAGATCGAGACGCTTGATAGGACTTTCACAAAGTACATACCTTGATAAAGTTTTGAAGAAGTTCAAAATGGATCAATCCAAGAAGGGGTTCTTGCCGGTATTGCAAGGTACAAAGTTGAGTAAGACTCAATGCCCAGTGACTGCAGAAGATAGAGAAAAGATGAGTGTCGTCCCCTATGCTTCAGCCATAGGCTCTATCATATATGCAATGCTGTGCACAAGACCAGATGTCAGCCTTGCCATAAGTATGGCTGGAAGGTTTCAAAGTAATCCTGGTATGGATCACTAGACAGCGGTCAAGAATATCCTAAAGTACCTGAAAAGGACTAAGGAGATGTTTCTCGTTTATGGAGGTGATCAAGAGCTCGTCGTAAAGGGTTACGTCGATGCAAGCTTTGACACTGATCCGGATGACTCTAAGTCTCAAACCGGATACGTATATATTCTCAATGGGGGAGCGGTAAGCTGGTGCAGTTCCAAGCAAAGCGTGGTAGCCGATTCTACATGCGAAGCGGAGTACATAGCTGCCTCGGAGGCGGCAAAGGAAGGTGTCTGGATGAAGGAGTTCATGATAGATCTTGGAGTTGTGCCTAGTGAATTGAACCCAATGACTCTGTTTTGTGACAACACTGGTGCCATTGCTCTAGCCAAGGAACCAAGGTTTCACAAGAGGACCAGACACATAAAGCGACGCTTCAATTCCATCCGCGATTCAGTCAAGGAGGAGGACATAAGCATTTGCAAAGTACACACGGATTTGAATGTTGCAGATCCGTTGACTAAGCCTCTTCCACGGGCTAAGCATGATCAACACCAAGACTCTATGGGTGTTAGATTCATTACCTTGTAATGCTAGATTATTGACTCTAGTGCAAGTGGGAGACTGTTGGAAATATGCCCTAGAGGCAATAATAAAAGAGTTATTATTATATTTCCTTGTTCATGATAATCGTTTATTATCCATGCTATAACTGTATTGATTGGAAACTCAAATACATGTGTGGATAAATAGACAAACTTTGTGTCCCTAGTAAGCCTCTTCAGGACTAGCTCGTTGATCAAAGATGACCGCGGTTTCCAGGTCATAGACATGAGTTGTCATTTGATAACGGGATCACATCATTAGGAGAATGATGTGATGGACGAGACCCAAACGTTAAACATAGCTTTTGATCGTATAAGTTATCGCTATAGTTTTCTGCATGTCAAGTATAAGTTCCCATGACCATGAGATCGTGTAACTCACTGACACCGTAAGAGTGCTTTGTGTGTGCCAAACGTCGCAACGTAACTGGGTGACTATAAAGGTACTCTACAGGTATCTCCGAAGGTGTCTGTTGAGTTGACATGGATCGAGACTGGGATTTGTCACTCCGTGTGACGGAGAGGTATCTCCGGGCCCACTCGGTAATACGTCATCTCAATGAGCTCAAAGTGACTAAGTAGTTAGTCACGGGATTATGTATTACGGAACGAGTAAAGAGACTTGCCGGTGACGAGATTGAACTAGGTATAGAGATACCGACGATCGAATCTCGGGCAAGTAACATACCGACGAGACAAAGGGAACTGTATACGGGATTGCCTGAATCCTTGACATCGAGGTTCATCCGATGAGATCATCGAGGAACGTGTGGGAACCAATATGGGTATCCAGATCCCGCTATTGGTCATTGACCTGGGAGTGTCTCGGTCATGTCTGCATAGTTTCCGAACCCGCAGGGTCTACACACTTAAGGTTCGGTGACGCTAGGGTTGTTAGTGAGAACAGTGCATGGTTACCGAAGGTTGTTCGGAGTCCCGGATGAGATCCGGGACGTGACGAGGGTCTCCGGAATGGTCCGGGGACGAAGATTGATATATAGGATGAGAGTGATCGGAGTCCGGAAGTGTTCCGGGGAGTATCGGGGAGTCGTCGGATGACCGAAAGGGGTTTCGGGGGTCCCGGCAAGTGTTGCGGGCCTCATGGGCCACAAGTGGGAGACGCAACAGCCCTCATAGGGCTGTGCGCCCCCCCTAGGGCCCTCTCCACCTGCGCCAAGGGGCTGGGCCCCCCTAGGGCTGCCGCACCCCTAGTCTTGGGGGGCAAGGCGCCTGGGGGGGGGAACCCTAACCCTGGCCGCCGCCCCCCCCCCCCATCTCCACTTGGCCGCCGCCCCTAGGGGTAAACCCTAGGGCGCCCCCTCCCCTCTACTCCCCCTATATAAAGAGAGGCAGAGGGAGGGCAGCCACACACGTTCGTGCCTCGGCGCTGCCCTCCCTCTCCCACAAACATCTTCGTCAATTCCGCGGTGCTTGGCGAAGCCCTGCTGGAATTCCTCCATCACCATCTCCACCACGCCGTCGTGCTGCTGGACTTCTCCATCAACTTCTCCTTCCCCCTTGCTGGATCAAGAAGGAGGAGACGTCCCCGAGCTGTACGTGTGAAGAACGTGGAGGCACCGTTGCTTCGGTGCTAGGATCTTCGGCGATCTGAATCGCGGCGAGTACGACTCCATCAACCGCGTTCTTAAACGCTTCCGCTTAGCGATCTACAAGGGTATGTGGATCCAACTCTCCCCTCGTAGATGCATCTCCTAGATTGATCTTGGTGAGCGTAGGAAAAAATTTTTGTTTCCCATGCAACGTTCCCCAACACACCCCAGCGCCAAGCTCACGCTGTTCTTCAAAGGCGTGGCGACGGCCCTCCAGCAACTCCGGGAGAGGATCCCAAAGCAGCTGGTGGACGAGTCGCGCAAGCTCTGCGCGGGAGCCCTGCAAAAGGTGTTGGTGAAGGTGGCCTTCCGCAATCCAGGCCTCAACCTCACCAACGTCCTCAAGTCCCTGCCGTCGGACGCTGATCTGGACGCGCTCAAGGCCCTTGTCGCACCCATTGTGGACAAGGTGAGCGGGATCAAGAGGGTTGAGGGCGATCGCGCAGATTAGGCCGCCCGTTTTCTTCTTTCCTTATCGCTGCTAGTTATGTTATGAAAACAATCTGTTAGAGCTGCGACAAGCTATCTTGTAGTATAACTCTTATTTTGGGTAATGGTTGCAACATTATTTCCTTTACTTGATCCCTTGCTTTGTATGTTTTTGCCCTACGCTTTTAGGGAACTTGCCGATGCGGGCACCTTTGCCACGAGCGCTGAGTGCGGAACGTCAGCAGCCAGCTGGCGATGCCGTTACCGACAAGAAACCTTGTCGCAACCAGTTGCAGCACACTTAGGTTGTTGAGCGGGCTCGAAAACAAAGTAAGGGGGCGACACTAGTCGCAGCACACTTAAGTCGTTCAGCGGACTCGAAACAAAGTAAGGGCGCAACTAGCTATGAGTTGGTTCCTCCGCGCACAGGTTTTCCATACAAAGCACGGTCGTTCAAGGAAGATAACTTAAAATTTAAAAATCTGATTGCTCAAACTTTGGCAACTTAGCTTTTCTATTGTTCGCTTCCCGGCAAGGCGAAACTTTCTTGAACGACGCCCGGTCCACACCATTATCTTCTCCTCCCCCCCCCCGGGAAACTTGTGGGTGAGGGAACTTCCCTTTGCTTGAGAAAAAGAGTGAAGAGAAAATAACAATATGGAGCCTTAAGGCTCGTTATTGCTTACCTGGGGTAGGTGCTGCACGAAGTGTCAGATAACACATGCAAAATATAGAAAGCATGAAATTGACAAGATGTGCTGAGCACATGAGCTTTACTTATGCACGGGGTCTGCGCCCGGCTTTGTACAAAGGATTACATGCGACAGCGGCAAGACTTGTACAAAAGGTGGTTGCCGGAGCGGGTCGTGGCAACCGCGCCTTACGGGTAAAACTTACGAAGATGCTCGATGTTCCAGGAGTTGCTCACCGGAAAGCCATCTTCGGTCTCAAGGTGGACAGTGCCAGGCCTAGCGACTTGTTTCACCCGATAAGGGCCTTCGCACTTTGGTGTCAACTTGTTGGAATTCTTGGCGGACTGAACGCGCCGAAGAACAAGGTCGCCTTCCTCGAGACTTCTGGCGTTAACTTTGCGGCTATGGTAGCGGCGCAAAGCTTGTTGTTAGTGAGCAGTTCGTACAGCAGCCTGAAGACGGTCTTAGTCAAGGAGCAACGCGTCATCTTGTCGCAGCTGCTCTTGCTCAAGCTCATCATAAGCGAGCACTCGAGGTGACCCGTATACAAGTTCCGTGGGGAGAACTCCCTCTGCTCCATAAACTAGAGCGAAAGGTGTCTATCCAGTGGCTCGATTTGGCGTCGTCCTGATCGACCAAAGAACCACCGGCAGCTCCTCTGGTCTTGAGTCCACGCAGCACTTCAGCATTTGCCCTCTCCGCTTGACCGTTGCTTCTCGGTTGAGCAACAGAAGTGAAGCAGACCTTGGCGCCAAGATCTTGGATGTACTGCATGAAGGTGCGGCTCGTGAATTGCGTACCATTGTCGGTGATGATCCTGTTAGGGATCCCGAAATGGCAAACAATCGATCTGAAGAACTTGACTGCTGACTGTGCGGTCACCTTCCTCACTGCTTCCACTTCTGGCCACTTTGTGAACTTGTCGAATGCAACGTACAAGTACTCAAAGCCCCCGGCTGTGCGGGGAAAGGGGCCGAGGATGTCGAGCCCCCAGACCAAAAATGGCCAGGATAAAGGGATCGTCTGGAGAGCTTGAGCTAGCTGGTGTATCTACTTGGAATGGAAGAGGCATGCTTCACACTTGGTTACTTGTGCAGTTGCATCCTGGAGGGCTGTCGGCCAAAAGAAACCATGCCGAAATGCTTTGCCGGCAAGTGCTCTTGCGCCAATGTGGTGACCACATATGCCTCCATGTATCTCTGCCAACAGCTCTTGTCCGTCTTCCCGGGGAATACACTTCAATTTCACACCGTTGAGTCTTCTTCTGTACAGTGTGTTGTCAACAAACTGGTACATACTTGACTGTCGGGCTACTTTTTCCGCTTCTTCTTGCTCTTCGGGAAGTTCTCCTGTCTGGAGGAAAATGACAATCTGCTGTGCCCATGCTGGAGCCTGTGGCTCGACAACAAGGACTAAAGGCACATCTACTGCTGCGGGAACGTCCGCTTCTACCGCAAGAACCTGCGGCTCAGCCGGAGCTTGATGTTCCCCGGCAAGCTTGCCGGAGCAAAACTTGTCGGGAGCGTTTGCTTCAACGAAACAAACCCTAGGGCTTGCCGGAGCAGACTGCTCCTCCGCATTCTTGGAGTTGATCTTGGGGACCTTCTTGGCGGCGGCTTCGGGAAGCTCTGCCGGAAAATAGTCACCAGAAATCAACTTCCTCTTCTTGCTCTGTCCAGTTGACGGTGTTACGGATGGTTGAGTCAGCTTGAGCACAAAGATCCCTGGTTCCACAGGTAACTTGAGTGCGGCGCACTTCGACAGGCCATCTGCGATGTCGTTCTGAGCTCTTGGAACATGCTCCATCTATAGGCCGTCAAAGTGCTCTTCTAGCTTTCTCACTTCATCAACGTAAGCTTCCATCAACGGACTCTGATAATTCTTGTTCACTTGGCGGACGACAAGCTATGAGTCACCCCTGACAATGAGCTTCTTGATCCCAAGGTCTGCCGCGATCCTGAGATCGGCAAGCAAACCCTCATACTCTGCGGTATTGTTTGTTGCTTGTTCCTTGGGAAAGTGCATCTGGACTACGTACTTGAGGTGCTCTCCGGTGGGTGCGACAAGCAGCACGCCAGCACCGGCGCCTTGCAACGAGAAGGCACCATCAAAGTACACCAGCCACTCTTTACTTGCTTCCTTGACGGGGATGCTCGTCTCTGGGATTTCTTCATCTGGTGTTGGCGTCCACTCTGCTATGAATTCCGCCAATGCTCTACTTTGGATAGTTGAAGTGCTTTCAAACTTGAGGCCAAAGCTTGACAGTTCAAGTGCCACTCAACAATCCTGCCTGTTGCTTCTGGATTCTGCAGTATCCTCTTCAGCGGAAAGCGAGTGACAACTGTGATCTCATGTGCTTGGAAGTAATGGCGTAGCTTTCTCGAGGCCATGAGAAGGCCGAAAAGCAATTTCTACACATCAGAGTACCTTGACCTAGCCCCCTGCAAAAGGGAGCTGACAAAGTAAACTGGGCGCTGCACCATTTTCTTCCGTACCTCTTCGCTCGCCTGCGTGGATCCATCCTTGTCGGGACCAGAGCTTGTCGGAGAAGCCCCCTGCTTGTCACTGGATGCGCTTGCCGCGGTTGCTGGCTCATCATCTGCCTCCCTCTCCGCTACTAACGCAGCACTAACCACTTGATTGGTTGCCGCTAGATACAGCAGTAACTTCTCTTGTGGCTTAGGTGCGACAAGTATTGGAGTGGAGGACAGGTAACTCTTTAAGTCCTGCAGCGCGGCCTCCGCTTCCGGAGTCCATTTCATTGGACCTTCCTTTTTCAAAATTTTGAAAAACGGCAGGGCGTGCTCAGCAGACTTAGAGATAAACCTGCTGAGAGCAGCCACGCAACCGGCAAGTCTCCGTACATCCTTGACGCGCTTTGGTGCTTCAATTTGTTCAATGGCTTTGATCTTGTCGGGATTGGCTTCAATCCCCCTCTGAGACACGAAGAACCCGAGAAGCTTGCCGGAAGGGACTCCAAACACACACTTCTCGGGGTTGAGCTTGAGCTGGATCTTGCGCAGATTTGCAAATGTCTCATCTAAATCTTGAATCAGGGTTGCTCTGTCCTTGCTCTTGACCACTATGTCATCCATGTATGCTTCTACATTTCTGTGAATCTGTGGCTCAAAAGCTGTATGGACTACCCTCGCAAATGTTGAACCAGCATTCTTCAAACCGAAAGGCATCCGTATAAAACAGTACGTGCCACACGGAGTGATGAATGCGGTCTTCTCCTCATCCTCTTCTGCCATGAAGATTTGATGGTATCCTGAGTATGCGTCAAGAAATGAAAGCAAGTCACATCCGGCCGTGGAGTCAACAATCTGGTCAATGCGCGGCAAGGGAAATGGGTCTTTGGGACAAGCTTTATTCACATCGGTGAAGTCGATACAAAGCCTCCATTTCCCATTTGCCTTGCGCACGACTACAAGATTGGCCAACCACGTAGGATGGAGCACTCCTCTAACAAGGCCTGCTGCTTCCAACTTCTTGATTTCTTCTGCGATGAATTCTTGGCACTCCACTGCTTGTTTTCTGACTTTCTGCTTGACGGGCCGCGCATGAGGACAGACGGCAAGATGGTGCTCAATTACTTTCCTGGGAACACTGGGGATGTCAGACGGTTGCCAAGCAAACACGTCGACATTCGCCCGCAGGAAAGCAACGAGCGCGCTTTCCTATTTAGGGTCAAGCGTGGCACTGATGGTGAAGGTACCGCCAGTGCCGTCCTCCTTGACGGACACCTTCTTGGTCTCTGGCGGAGCTGCCATCGTCTTCTTACACTTGCCGGTGGAGCTCGATGGTGCGTCCTCGACGGTAGCGCAGCACTCCGAAGAGGTGCGCTTGCCGGAGTGGGCCCCAGAACTCTTGCCGGACTTGGTCTTCTTCTTCCCCCCGGGAGCTTCAGCGGCAAGTGACTTGCGATCTGTTGCGGCTGCTGCTTCCAGGTACATCTTGTCGGCGTAGATAAGAGCATCCTTCTTGTCGCCAGGGACAGAGATGACGCTTATCGGGCCTGGCATCTTCAGCATGTTGTATGCATAGTGAGAGGCTGCCATGAACTTGGCGAGTGCTGGACGGCCAAGTATCCCATTGTATGGCAATGGAAAATCGGCAACGTCAAAAGTGACACTCTCAGTCCTGAAGTTCAGCTCGCCGCCAAATGTCACTGGCAACGTGATCTTCCCCTTCGGCTTGCTCCTTCCCGGGTTGATTCCTTGGAATGTGCCGGTCTCTTCGAGCTCGCTGTCAGGGATCTGGAGTTTCTGGAGTACAGCTGAGGAGATCAAGTTCAAGCCGGCCCCGCCGTCAACTAACATCTTAGTGACCTTGAGGTTGAGGATAGTTGGTGAAACCAACATCGGCAAGCACCTAACCGCAGTTGTGCGATCAGGATGGTCCTCAATACCAAAGATGATAGGTGTGCTGGACCATTTCAGAAGTTTGCGCGATTCGACAGGTGGTTCTGCTGCATTGACTTCCCACACCCACTGCTTGAGTTGGCGATGTGAAGTATGCAGAGAAGCACCGCCGTCAACGCACAAGACCTCTGTGGCTTTCTGGAACTCCTGCTCACTGGTCTCAACATCATCCATGTCTTCGTCGTCGACGTCGTCTTCATCCTTGTCGCGGTCGCGGGGAGGTCTGTCTCCTTGCCGCTGCTTGGCTTTGCCGTGGCGTCCTCCCCGGCCGGGGCGCTTCTGGCCAGATCCTCCACCACCTCCTTGGGCCTTCTCCTTGTCGCGTCGCTCGTACTCAGCTTTCTGCTGCTCGACGAGCTGCTCGACCCTCTTGCAGTTCTGGAGGTCATGAACCTTGGTGCGGTGGATCTTGCAGTACTGCTTGTCGGTGCCGTCCTACTTGTCGGCGGCCGCCACAGCCTGGCAGTTGGTGCATGCGGCAGTCTCCTTGCCGGAGCTACCAACTTGGGCTTTCTTGGCGCCACCTTCGTTGCCGGACTGCTCAACGACTAGCACCTCTTTGTTTTTCTTCTTCATGTTGTTCCGCCGCCGGTTTTTCTTTGTCGGGGCGGCATCTTCACTGTCAGACCCTCCTGCTCCCGTATCCTCTCCGGGGAGTTTCCTCCCTTCCTCAGCACGTGCGCACTTGTCGGCCAGGGCGTACAGCTCGCTGACGTCCCTGATATTGCACATCGCCATCTCCTCCCTCATCCTGCGGTTACGCATGTTCTGATGGAACACGCTGATGACCGCGGCAGGGTGGACGTCTGGGATGTTGTGATGTACACGGCTGAATCTCTGGATATACTTGCGCAGGGGTTCTCCTTCCTTCTGGGCGAGCAGATGAAGGTCACTTTCTTGGCCATGAGGTTTGTGGCCGCCTGTAAAGGCGCCGACAAACTGATGGCATAGGTGAGCCCAGGAGGATATGGAGTTGTCCGACAAGTGCATGAGCCAGGACCTGATGTTGGGTTTGAGCACCAGAGGGAAGTAGTTGGCAAGGATCTTGTCGTCTCGCCCCCCGGCAGCCTGCACCGCGATGGTGTAGATGCTGAGGAACTCCGACGGATGCGTCTTGCCGTCGTACTTCTCTGGTACGCCTGGCTTGAAATTCTTCATGCTGGGCCACTGGACTTGCCGCAGCTCACGAGTAAACGCAGGACAACCTACCGCGTACGGCAAGTCGCCTGGTTCCCCTGGCGCATGCATGTCGACAGCGGGCCCAGCGCGCTGGTCTGATTGACGCCGCGCTTCTCTTCGGCGCTCGATGCGAGTACGAGCGTCCTCTTGCTGTCGTTCGTGAAGAACTTGGCGCTGATCGCGACGAGCTCGCGGATCCGATGACACGGTGGAGTCGCTGTCGAGGTTGATCTGGCAAGTCGGCGATCTTGGCCTTCGGGGCGGAGAGTGCACGATGGTTGCACCCCCACCGGTCTTGTCGCCATTGGCCCGCGCCTGGCTAACTTGTCGCGGCTGCGATGTGCTTGGCTGCCGTGGAGTGTCGCCGTTGGCGAAGGCGATGAGACTCTGAATGGTGGCCCTCCAGTCGTCGACCTTGTCGGCCGTTGGAGGGAAGTCCAGGAGCAGTTGAGCTCGTGCTAAAGCTTCTGCTGGAGTGGTGGGTAGCGGCGGCGAACGGTGCGAGGAGCGGGATATGCTCGGACTTATAACTACGTTAGAAGGAGCAGTATCCCGTCCAAGCGGCCGTGCCTTGCTCGTGCCGGCATGTTGGTGTGCATGCTGGTCTTGAGCGTTCCGAGACCCACCAGCTCGATATTGGTCCAGCAAGCGTATGGTACCGTGAGTACCATGACGCTGCCGGTCCCGCGCCTCCTGAGATGGACGCGGCGCATGCACGGACGCCGAGGTCTTGGAGTGCGCCCGGTCGTCATGGGAGCGGGCTACGCCGCCGATTTGCAGCGCAGCCTTGTCCTTGGACCTGGCAGCACCATGAGCTCCCTCATCGGCGCCCGTTCTTCCGCCGGCGTCTACCCCAACAGCCGTTGGCTCCGGCGGTGGTGGGATCGACGCGGACGGAGCAGCTGCCTCCGAAGCCTTATTCTTCGGCGGCATGTTGATGAAGATGATGAAGATCTAGCTCGTGTGGACGCCGGATCAGGTTCACACAATCTCGACGCAAACCCCTACCTGGCGCGCCAAAGATGTCGGGGAAACTGATCCATCCACGGACACCTATGGGGATGGAGCCCCTTTCGGTACGGCAGGGGGCGGAGATTGCGCGAAGAGCAGATCGAGGCGAGGAACACGAGCAGTTTACCCAGGTTCGGGCCGCACGGATGCATAAAACCCTACTCCTGCTTTGGTTGGTATTGAGTTCTTGGCTCAGGAGCGCTGGAAGCTACAGTACACCTCAGCGGCTAACAAGACCGAGCGTGAGAGTGTTCGAATCTCGAACCCCCCTCTACGTTGCGCATGGGCCTCCTTTTATATGCTCAAGGGGTCACCGACAGGTGGCAACGCAGATGAGGGTAAAAATGGAAAGGTGCTGCGGTAGGTACAGCTACCTGTACAGTGCTCCATACCTAACCCTGACGGCAGGGGACAAGTGCATTAAATGTCCATCGTCGTCGCTCAAACAGTGCAAAAAGGGCCGTCAGGGGCGCCACCGTTTGCCACGATGGCCACCTCGTCAGCGCCGCTTGCCACCGCGTACCCCTGGCTGCACAGCCTTCCGCCACGTGCGCCTGGAAGGGTCCCAGAGCGACACGTGGGTGGATGTGCTGGAGCGCGGGTACTGAGTGGAAGCTTTCCGCGGCAAGCGCCTTGCCGCGGTTGCTATCTTGTCGCTTCCGGGAGCTTGTCGCTCACCGGGCCTTGCCGGGGCGCGCGGCGCGCCGCGGCAAGTTTCTTGAGATGCCTTGGTTGGCCTTCCCGACAAGCTCCTCTTGCCAGGGTCTTGTCTCCTGAGTGGTCTCGTGCCTTAAGTGGCCTTCCCGGAAAGCTCCTCTTGCCGGGGCCTTGTCTCCTTGGCTTGGATACTTTGTTCTTGAATGGCTCCAAAGGAACCACGGAGGACCTTGGCGATCACCCGGTAAGCCTTGCCGCGGGGCGCTGCGACTGCCCGTGCACAAGTTCGGGATACTAGGGTACCGCTACTCTAGTACACCAACACATAATTTTTTTCTTTCTCTAAAAATAATTTAAGTGAAGCAAGAGATAATTTCTTAAAAAATATTAAAGCACATCGTGCTCAAAAAGATATAAGTGAAGCACTAGAGCAAATCCATAGCTCATAAAAATTTAAGTGAAGCATAGAGAGCAATTCTATCAAGTCATGGCATAATTATGGCTCTCTCAAATAGGTGTGTACAGGAAGGATTCAAGACTTGAAAAGCAAAACAAAACAAGCAAATATTCATATCATACAAGACACTCCAAGCAAAACACATAATATGTGACGAATAAAAATATAGCTTCGAGTAAAATACCGATGGTTGTTAGAAGAAAGATGGGATGCCACTAGGGGGCATCCCCAAGCTTAGTTTCTTGCTTATCTTTGGATAATAGCTTGGTATGCCATGGGCATCCCCAAGCTTACGCTCTTCTTACTCATTATTCCTTCATTCATCATAAGATAACCCAAAACTTGAAAACTTCAATCACACAAAACTCAACAAAACTTTCGTGAGATCCATTAGTATAAGAAAACAAATCACTACTATAAGTATTGTAGCAAACCAATTCATACTTTATTCTTGCATTATATCTACTATATTCCAACTTTTCTATCACAAAAACTCACCATAGAATCATCAAAACAAGCACACAACGCAAAGAAAACAGAATTTGTCAAAAACAGAATAGTCTGTAGCAATCTGGAAATTTCAAATACTTCTGTAACTCTAAATATATTGAAAAAATAGGAACACATGGACAATTTGTATATTAATCTTCTGCAAAAAGAGTCAACTCAAAAACACTCTTCTGTTAAAAATGAGAATTTTTCTCGTGAGTACAAAAGTTTCTGTTTTTTCAACAAGATCAAATCTACTATCACCCAACATGATCCTAAGGCTTTGCTTGGCACAAACCTTTATTCAAACCACAAAAACACATCTAAACATAGGTATTAAAGGGTATTTTATTGAAAATGGCAAGGAAATAAAAAAAATAAAAATATACAAGTGGGGTTGCCTCCCTACGAGCACTATCGTTTTATGCTCTTAGCTAGGCATAATACAAAGATCGCAAGTGTTGTCATCCTTGTCGGATGATCCATATGTTGCCCTCATTATAGATTCATAAGTCAATTTGATCTTTGTTCTAGGGAAGTGTTCCATGCCCTTTCTCAAGGGAAATTTGACTTTAATATTCCCTTCTTTCATATCAATCACCTCGCCAATAGTGCGCAAAAATAGTCTACCAAGTATAATAGGACAACACGGATTGCAATCAATGTCAAGAACAATAAATTCTATGGATACATAGTTCCTATTTGCAAGAATAAGAACGTCATTGATCCTTCCCAAAGGCTTTTTAATAGTGGAATCCGCCAAATGAAAATTAAGAGAGTAATCTTCAATATTGGTAAGACCAAGAACATCACAAAGAGATTTCGGAATCGTGGAAACACTAGCACCCAAATCACACAAAGAAAAACACTCATAATTTTAATTTTGATTTTGATAGCAGGCTCCCATTCATCATGCAACTTTCTAGGAATTGATACTTCTAACTCCAACTTATCATCTAAAGCTTTCATCATAGCATCAACAATATATTTAGTAAAAGCTTTATTTTGTTCATAGGCATGGGGTAAATTGATCATGGATTGCAACAAAGAAATACAGTCAATAAAAGAGCAACTATCATAATTAAAGTCTTAGTAATCCAAAAGAGTGGGCATGTCACTAGTTAAAGTCTTGACCTCTCCAAACCCACTTTTATCAATTTTCTCAACAAGATTTTCACCCTCCGAATTATCAGGACGCCTTCTAACTAAAGTTGACTCTTCTTCAGTCCCTTTATCATCAAGTTGAACTTTACTAAAACAAGGAATCAATAGAAGAAACACCAATCATTTTAAGATCTTCATCATTTTTATGAAAGCAATCGCTAGAAAATGCCTTTTCCAAAAATTCTCTTCTAGCTCTAAGCATAGCGGTTCTTTTCTTACTTTCATTCATAGAAACATAAAGACCTTTAATTGATTCCTCAAATTTAGGCAAAAAAATCAACTTAAGATTTTCCACATCATGATAAATTCTATCAATACTCCTAGACATATCATCAATCTTATTCAATTTTTCTTCTAATGAAGCATTGAAAATCTTTTGAGTATTGGTAAATTTTTAATATTGTTCTCTAGATCAGAGGTATTCCTATTATTATTGTAAGAAGAATTACCATAGGAACTACCATAACTATTAGAGGAATTTCCCGGGAAAGGCCTAGGATTAAAATTACCTCTATAAAATTCACATCTATGGCATCGCTATTTTTCTCAATCAAGGTAGACAAAGGCATATCATTGAAATCAATAGGAGCACTTTTGCTAGCTACCATTTTCATAAGAGCATCAACCTTTTCAATCAAAGAATCAATCTCGACCGAATTAACCTTTTTGCTTGTAGGCGCCCTTTCGGTATGCCATTGTGAATAATTCGCCATAATATTATCAAGCAATTTGGTGGCTTCACCCAAAGTAATTTCCATAAAAGTACCACCAGCGGCAGAGTCTAAAAGATTTCGAGAAACAAAATTCAATCCCGAATAAATTTTTTGTATGATCATCCAAAGATTTAACCATGAGTTTGGCAATTACTTAGCATCATTTTCATCCTTTCCCAAGATTATGCAACATGCTCATGTTCAAGTTGCTTGAAATTCATGATCTGGGTTCTAAGGGAAATAATTTTCATGGGCAGAAAATACTTAGTAATAAAAGCATCCTTGCATTTACTCCAAGAATCGATACTATTGCGAGGCAAAGATGAAAACCAATTTTTTGCAAAATCACGCAAAGAAAACAGAAATAATTTCATCTTCACAATGTCATTGTCCACATCTTTTTTCTTTTGCATATCGCATAATTCCACGAAGGTATTAAGATGGGACGCAGCATCCTCATTAGGAGTACCGGAAAATTGATCTTTCATGACAAGATTCAACAAAGCAGTGTTAATATCAAAAGACTCCGCACTAGTGGCGGGAGGAGCAATCGGAGTGCCAATAAAATCACTGTTGTTGGTACTATAAAAATCACACAACTTAGTGTTGTCTTGCGTCATCTTTGAGCAATTGTAAACAAGAACACAAGTAGGCGATAGATATGAACAGAAAACGGCGTACGAAAAAGAGGGTGAATAAAAACGGCATTTTTTTATGAAGTCGGGGAGATGAGAACGAGAGCCAAATGGCAAATAATGTAAATTGCGAGGAGATGAGATTTGTGATTAGGAACCTCGTATATATTGAAGATCCTCCCCGGCAACGGTGCCAGAAATTCCTTTTGATGACTTGCTAGAACTACGTCGGTATTTCTCCAAAGAGGAAGGGATGATATAGTATAGCAGCGCTAGGTATTTCCCTCAGTGATGAAACCAAGGTTATCGAACCAGTAGGAGAACCAAGCAACACAACGTAAACGGCACCTGCACAGAAATAACAAATACTCATAACCCGACGTGTAAAGGGGGTTGTCAACCCTTTCGGGTAATGGACGTGAGAGAGTTGTAAGTATTGATAGATCGAACGCCAAATAAGATAAATTGCAGCAAGATATTTTTTGGTTTTTGGTTTAATAGATCTGAAAATAAAAGCAAAGGAAAATATATTGCAAAGGCAAATAATATAAGAGAGAGACCCGGGGTCCGTAGATTTCACTAGTGGCTTCTCTCGAGAAAATAGCAAATGGTGGGTGAACAATTACTATTGGGCAATTGATAGAACTTCAAATAATCATGATGATATCCAGGCAATGATCATTATATAGGCATCACGTCCTAGGGCATCTACTACCATTACTCCACACATCGACCGATATCCAGCATGCATATAGTGTATTAAGTTCATGGAAAAATGGAGTAATGCAATAAGAACGATGACATGATGTAGACAAGATCTATTTATGTAGAAATAGACCCCATCGTTTTATCCTTAGTAGCAACGATACATATGTGTCGGTTCCCTTCTGTCACTGGGATCAAGCACCGTAAGATCGAACCCACTACAAAGCACCTCTTCCCATTGCAACATAAATAGATCAAGTTGGCCAAACAAAACCCAACATCGGAGAAGAAATATGAGGCTATAAGCAATCATGCATATAAGAGATCAAAGAAGACTCAAATAACTTTCATGGATAAAAAGATAGATCTGATCATAAACTCAAAGTTCACGAAGCCCAACAAACACACCGCAAAAAGAGTTACATCATATGGATCTCCAAGAGGCCATTGTATTGATAATCAAACGAGAGAGAGGAAGCCATCTAGCTACTAACTACGGACCCATATGTCTACAAAGAACTACTCACGCATCATAGGAGAGGCACCAATGGAAGTGGTGAACCCCTCCGTGATGGTGTCTAGATTGGATCTGGTGGTTCTGGACTCTGCGGCGGCTGTAATTGATTTTCGTCGACTCCCCTAGGATTTCTGGAATATTGGGGTATTTATAGAGCAAAGAGGCGGTCCGGGGGCACCCGAGGTGGGCACAACCCACCAGGGTGCGCCTAGGCCTCCTGGCGCGCCCTAGTGGGTTGTGCTCCCCTCGGAGCACCCCCTAGGTGCTTCTCCGGTCCATTGGATGTCTTCTGGTCCAAAAAAATCCTCAAAAAGTTTCGCTGCGTTTGGACTCCGTTTGGTATTGATTTCCTGCGATGTAAAAAACATGCAGAAAACAGCAAGTGACACTTGGCACCATGTCAATAGGTTAGTACCAAAAAATGACTATAAAATGATTGTAAAACATCAAAGAATGATAATATAACAGCATGGAACAAGCAAAAATTAGAGATACGTTGGAGACGTACCAATTACCTACCACCGATAAATCCCTATGGATAGCTACATACACTTGTCGTCCATACCTTTATTGCCAATTGTCCTTGTTAGTACAAGATACCCTATAGTTCTTTCAGATATTCTGAGAATCCATTGTGCCTCTTGTGTGCACCTTGCCACCACAGCCACGGCGAGCAAAGCTCACGTCCGAGCACTTCATCGAGCTCCAGGGAGCCCCGGGTAGCCAACGGGCCCTTCATCTCAACGTGTCGCGCCTTGTATCATATATCCCAGGCTCGCCTGATCCCGGCGGTCGCTCGCCGTCAATGCTCCGACCAGCTTCGACCATCTCTAGACGAACCAGTGCCACCGGTCGATTCGCGACGCCGCCCTCGTTCGAATACACATATCCACCGCTTGAATGGTCGCCGGAGCGCAACTCTGGTGGGTCTCCGCCGTGCCTTGCCTCGTCACCGGCGCGCGCGTACCCCCCTACGAGAGCGATTAACCCGTGGGCCCTCCTGTTAGATAATTAATTAGGGCCTAACCGCCCATTAACACTAACCCCCTCCCCACTAACAGCCACAGACACTGGGCCCCACCTTGCTAATTAACTAAGTTGCTAATTTAATTAATTAGTTTAAATTAATATGTCCCTCACAGGTGGGTCCAACCCCATTAATTAACCAGAGATTAAATTTTAATAGTGAAAATAGCCCGAGTCACTCACATGTGGGGACCCAGTTAGCTTGCTGAGTGCGCAGCTCGCCCACCAGTCAGCCTCTGCTGACTTGGCTGTTGACTCAGTCAATAGGGCCCACTGTCAGCCCCTGTTGCAATTGGTTGGGTACACTTTTGGGTGTATCTAGCATTTATTCATTTTTTGAATTAAATTAAATTCCAAAAAATGTCTAAATCTTTGAAAAATCATATAAAATAATCTGTAAGTCAGATGAAAATAATTTATACATGAAAGTTGCTCAGAAAAATATGACGAACCTGAATATGCCTTCCGTTCATGTGTCACATGCCCCTAGCACAGCGAACATGGACCGCCCCCCCCCCCGTTTCATCTGTCTGAAATGCCTAACATCGGGAATACTTTCCTGGATGTTTTCCCCTGTTACTTCTTGAGCTTGCATTGATTTTTCCCTTGAAGAGGAAAGGGTGATGCAGCAAAGTAGAGATAATTATTTCCCTCAGTTAAGAACCAAGGTATCAATTCAGTAGGAGGCACAAGCAAGTCCCCAATATAAGCACCCGCACAAACTATCAGACACTTGCACACAACGCGAAAAAGGGGTTGTCAATCCCTTCATGGTCACTAGCAAGAGTGAGATCTCATAGAGATGGATTTAAAATAAAAGTAAAAGGCAAAATAAAGTAAACACAAAATAATTGCAGCAAGGTATTTTTTGGTTTTTTGGTTTTATAGATCTGAAAATATATGATGAAAAATAGACCCGGGGGCCATAGGTTTCACTAGAGGCTTCTCTTGAGAAAAGAAAGCATATGGTGGGTAAAAAAATTCGGTTGAGCAATTGATAAAAAAGCGCAAAGTTATGACGACATCTAAGGCAATGATCATGAATATAGGCATCACGTCCGTGATAAGTAGACCGACTCCTGCCTGCATCTACTACTATTACTCCACACATCGACCACTATCTAGCATGCATCTAGAGTATTAAGTTCATAATAACAGAGTAATGCCGTAAGAAAGATGACATGATGTAGAGGGTTACTCAAGCAATATGATATAAACCCCGTCTTCTTATCCTTAATAGCAACAACACAATACGTGCCTCTCCACCCCTTCTGTCACTAGGTGAGGAAACCACACGATTGAACCCATCACAAAGCACCTCTCCCGTTGTAAGAAAAACCAATCTAGTTGGCCAAACCAAATCGATAGATTGGAGAGAAATACAAAGTTATCTTAATCATGCATAAAAGAGTTCAAAGAAGACTCAAGTAATATTCATAGATGATCTGATCATAAGTCCACAATTCATCGGATCTGAACAAACACACCGCAAAAAAAGATTACATTGAATAGATCTCCAAGAATATCGAGGAGAACATTGTATTGAAGATCAAAGAGAGATAAGAATCCATCTAGCTACTAGCTATGGACTTGTAGGTCTATGGTAAACTACTCACGCATCATTGGAAGCGCATCAAGGTTGATGTAGAAGCCATCCGTGATCGAATCCCCCTCCGGTGGAGTACCAGAAAAGCCCGCAAGAATGGATCTCACGGGAACAGAAACTTGTAGTGGTGGAAAAGTGTTTTTGGCGACTCCGCTAGGGTTTCTCGAATATTTGGATATTTATAGAGCTTAGAGGCGGTGTAGGGGACTCCCGAGGGGTCCACAAGCCCAGGGGCGTCCCTCCTAGGGCGCGCCTCTATGGCTTGTTGTCTCCTCGTGGGTCTTCTGGACCCCTCTCCAAGTCGCGTAGGTGTCTTCTGGTCCAAGAAAAATCATCGTAAAGTTTTATTCTGTTTGGACTCTATTTGATATTCCTTTTCTGTAAAAGCCAAAAAGAGGGAAAAATTGAAGGTGGCACTAGGCGCTGGGTTAATATGTTAGTCTCAAAAAATATAAAATAGCATATTAATGCTTATAAAGCATCCAAAGTCGATAATATAATAGCATGGAACAATAAAAAATTATAGATACGTTGGAGATGTATCACCCCCTTTTGCCAGTATCGCGTAGTACTGCGTAGGTCACCTCTAGAACCGCTTATTTCCATATCATGCATCGTGATGCATCTGCTTGCATTGTATTTATTGTTTGTTCCCCTTCTTCTCTTCGGTAGACATTGATGTCTACTACGCAACCTTCCTCTTGTAGACGTTGTTGGGCCTCCAAGTGCAGAGTTTTGTAGGACAGTAGCAAATTTTCCTCAAGTGGATGACCTAAGGTTTATCAATCCGTGGGAGGCGTAGCATGAGGATGGTCTCTCTAAAACAACCCTGCAACCAAATAACAAAGAGTCTCTTGTGTCCCCAACACACCCAATACAATGGTAAATTGTATAGGTGCACTAGTTCGGCGAAGAGATGGTGATACAAGTGCAATATGGATGGTAGATATAGGTTTTTGTAATACGAAAATATAAAAACAGCAAGGTAACCAGTGATAAAAGTGAGCATAAACGGTATTGCAATGATAGGAAACAAGGCCTAGGGTTCATACTCTCACTAGTGCAAGTTCTCTCAACAATAATAACATACTTGGATCATATAACTATCCCTCAACATGCAACAAAGAGTCACTCCAAAGTAACTAATATTGGAGAACAAACGAAGAGATTATGGTAGGGTACGAAACCACCTCAAAGTTATTCTTTCTGATCGATCTATTCAAGAGTCCGTAGTAAAATAACATGAAGCTATTCTTTCCATTCGATCTATCATAGAGTTTGTACTAGAATAACACCTTAAGACACAAATCAACCAAAACCCTAATGTCACCTAGATACTCCATTGTCACGTCAAGTATCCGTGGGCACGATTATACGATATGCATCACACAATCTCAGATTCATCTATTCAACCAACACAAAGAACTTCAAAGAGTGCCCCAAAGTTTCTACCAGAGAGTCAAGACGAAAACGTGTGCCAACCCCTATGCATAGATTCCCAAGGTCACGGAACCCGCAAGTTGATCACCAAAACATACATCAAGTAGATCACATGATATCCCATTCTCACCACGGATAAGCACATGCAAGACGTACATCAAGTGTTCTCAAATCCTTAAAGACTTAATCCGAGAAGATAACTTCAAAGGGAAAACTCAATCCATTACAAGAAGATAGAGGGGGAGAAGCATCATAAGATCCAACTATAATAGCAAAGCTCGCGATACATCAAGATCGTGCCATCTCAAGAACACGAGAGAGAGAGAGAGAGAGAGAGAGAGAGAGAGATCAAACACATAGCTACTAGTACATACCCTCAGCCCCGAGGGTGAACTACTCCCCCCTCGTCATGGAGAGTGCCGGGATGATGAAGATGGCCACCAGAGAGGGATTCCCCCCTCCGGCGGGGTGCCAGAACGGGTCTAGATTGTTTTTCGGTGGCAATAGAGGCTTTCGGCGGTGGAACTCCCGATCTAGGTTATTTTCTGGAGGTTTGGATATTTATAGGATTTTTTGGCGTAGGGCTCAAGTCAGGGGGATCTCCGGGCTATCCACAAGATAGGGGGCGCGCCCAGGGGGGTGGACGCGCCCCCCACCCTCGTGGGCAACCCGTGACTCTCCTGGCCGAGCTCTTTTACTCCGGGGGCTTCTTTTGGTCCATAAAAAATCTTCAAAAATTGGCACGTCAATTGGACTCCGTTTGATATTCCTCTTCTGTAAAACTCAAAAACAAGGAAAAAACAGAAACTGGCACTGGGCACTAGGTTAATAGGTTAGTCCCAAAAATCATATAAAATAGCATATAAATGCATATAAAACATCCTAGATGGATAATATAATAGCATGGAACAATCAAAAATTATAGATACGTTGGAGACGTATCAGACATCGAGACTGACGTCACTGCTGCCCCGTTTTACTATGGTGTTAACGACCCGTCCTTCTCCGCAGAGATTCCGGGCAAGCAAGACCCCCTTGATCATGCAGATATCATGCATTCTTTTCTCTCTTATTCTTGCATTAGGTTTTGTTGCTCTTGTTGTTCCGATAGCTCCTATTCTGTTGCATTGCTTGTCCTTGTTGCTTCTATTATTGATACCTTTACCTGCTATTCTAAAATGCTTAGCATAGGTTGCTAGTATTCCATAATTGGCCCTACATTCTTGTCTGCCTGCTATGCTACACTATCGGGCCGTGATCACCTCAGGAGATGATCGCGGTATATACATATATACATATTACACTTGATACATGATGTGACTAGAGTCAGGTCAGCTCGTAGAGTACCCACGAGTGATTCACGGACTGGAGGTTGAAAGGACATTTTCCCCGATGGCTCTCTGTGTATATTATTGTGGAGGAGCGACAGGGCAGGTTGAGACACCTAGGAGAGAGGTGGCCTGGTCCCTAGTCATTGTTCACGATTATTTCATAATAACACGCTTAACGAGTTTGGATATTTGATCTGAGTTGGGTCATTGACCTATATGCACTAACCGCCACACGGGACAAGATATGGGAAACAAGTGTCGTAGTATCAGCCGAAGCTATTCAGACGTCAGCGACTGAGTGTCGCACGCCGGGTTGGACTAGAACTCATGCGCTTGTGTAAGGGGGCTAGGTCTGCTCACATGCTACATTCGCAACGTGCGGGGGTGCAAAGGGTGATGGGCCCAAGACCCTGCACGCTTAGGATGTGGGCCGGCGTGCTAGCCTCTCTGTTGAGCCTAGGTAGGGCTATGACGTGTTAATCTTCCGAGGCCGGGCACGACCCACGAAAGTGTGTCCGGCCAGAGTGATCGAGCGTGTTGGGAAATGTGGTGCACCCCCTGCAGGGAAGTAATCTATTCGAATATCCGTGCCCACGGTAATAGGACGACTTGGAGTTGTATTCCGACCTGTCACAACTAGAACCGGATACTTAGTAAAACACACCCAGATGAGTTCCAGATACATCCCGGTGATCTCTGTCTCACAGGGTGACAAGGAGAGGATAGCCGGGTAGGATTATTGCTATACGATGACACTTGTTACATACCAGCTACTCTCTTCTACTGCTGCAAGATGGTGGCTGCCAGAAGCGTAGTCTTTGATAGGACTAGCTTCCCCCCTTATTCTGGCATTCCGCAGTTTAACCTACAGACATTACCCGTTTTGCAGATACCGATGCATATGTAGTATAGATCTGATGTAAGTCTTGCGAGTACTTCAGACGAGTACTCACGGATGCTTTGCGTCCTTTCCCCCTTCTCTCTTCTTTACGAATGTTATGATCAGATGGTCGATCCCAGGAGCCAGATGCCACCGTCGACGACTACTGCTACCCCGACGCAGACTACTACTACGTGGAGGCCGCCGACGACCAGGAGTACACTAGTAGAAAACAGGGCTTTGGTTCGGGCCTTCCGAGCCCATTAGTCCCAGTTCATCCACGAACTGGGACCCATGGTTGCATACGTCCCGGTTCGTGCGGCCAGGGGGGCGGCCGGGCCTCGTTGGGCATCTGTCCTGGTTGGTCTAGGCCCATTTGTCCCGGTTCCAGGCACGAACCGGGACCAATGGGCCTCGCTCCTGGCCCACAACCATTGGTCCCGGTTCGTAACAGGAACCGGGAAAAATGGGTGGCCTTTAGACCCGGTTCCTGTAACGAACTGGGACCAATTGTTTGCTTATATATACCCCATCGCCGGCGAGCCTACACTGCTCTGTTTTTTCTGGCCGGCGAGGGGAGTTGTGTGGTGCTCTAGCTCACCTCCCATATATGCACATGAGGTGCTCGATGAAATGCCCGAGCCACACTAGTTAAGCTTTCTCCTCTCGAGACATTTTCTCCGAAATTTGGCTAGGTTGAGCGGTCCGTCGTACGTCCCGTTCCTGTCTTCACCGCCGTCGATCGCCCTCGCCGATCTCGTCGCCGGCACCACCGTGGTGAGCTATATATGCATGTACTTTGAATATAATTAATGTGATGATGAACTTATATTAATTTGATCACTTATGTATCCATGATGTTCTGTAATGGTTTTTGACACACTTTATATATAAATGCAAGCAGATGAACCGGCAATGGATGTACGGTGACAGACGCACCTCACAGTACATTAATGGCGTGCATAACTTTCTCGAAGTCGCTAAGGCAAACCAGCAGAATGGTTTTATGTGTTGTCCATGCACTATCTGTGGGAATACGAGGTCTTACTCCGACTCGAGCACCCTTCACACCCACCTGCTTTATAAGGGTTTCATGCCACACTATAACGTTTGGACCAAGCACGGAGAAATAGGGGTTATGATGGAAGACAACAAAGAAGAAGAGGACGATGACAACTATGTGCCCCCGGAATATGGTGATGCAACAACGGGGGAAGCTGCTGAAGGTCAAGAGGAACCAGACAATGTTGTGCCCGACGATGATCTCCGCCGGGTCATTGTTGATGCAAGGAGACAGTGCGAAAGTGAAAAGGAGAAGCTGAAGTTCGATCGCATGTTGGAGGATTACAAAAAAGGGTTGTACCGCAATTGCGATGATGGCAACATGAAGCTCGGTACCGTACTGGAGTTGTTGTAGTGGAAGGCAGAGAATGGTGTCCCTGACAAAGGATTTGAGAAACTACTCAAAATATTGAAGAAGAAGCTTACAAAGGATAACGAATTGCCCGACAGTACGTACGCAGCAAAGAAGGTCGTATGCCCTCTAGGATCGGAGGTGCATAAAATACATGCATGCCCTAATGACTACATCCTATACCGCGGTGCGTACGAGCATTTGAACGCATGCCCAGTATACGGTGCCTTGCAGTATAAGATCAGACGAGATGACCCAGGTGATGTTGACGGCGAGTGCCCTAGGAAGAGGGTTCCTGCCAAGGTGATGTGGTATGCTCCTATAATACCACGGTTGAAACGTCTGTTCAGAAGCAAAGAGCATGCCAAGTTGATGTGATGGCACGCAGAGGACCGTAAGAAAGACGGGAAGTTGAGAGCACCCGCTGACGGGTCGCAGTGAGAAAAATCGAGAGAACGTACTTGGAGGAGTTTGCAGGTGACGCAAGGAACGTATGGTTTGGTTTAAGCGCGGATGGCATTAATCCTTTTGGGGAGCAGAGCAGCAATCACATCACCTGGCCCGTGACTCTATGTATCTATAACCTTCCTCCTTGGTTGTGCATGAAGCGGAAGTTCATTATGATGCCAATACTCATCCAAGGCCCTAAGCAACCAAGCAACGACATTGATGTGTACCTAAGGCCATTAGTTGAAGAACTTTTACAGTTTTGGAATGGACAAGGTGTACGTGCGTGGGATGAGGCCAACCAGGAGGAATTTGACCTACATGTGTTGCTGTTTGTAATCATCAATGATTGGCCTGCTCTCAGTAACCTTTCAGGACAAACAAACAAGGGATACCACGCATGCACGCATTGTTTAGATGACACCTGATACGTCCAAAACGTATCTATAATTTCTGCTTGCTCCATGCCACTTTTGGGTGATATTGCTATGATATTCATACACTTCCATACACTTTTGATCATATTTGGACTAACCTACTAATCCAGTGCACCCCGGTGCCAGTTTCTGTTTTCGGCTGATTTTGTATTTCAGGTTTTCACGTTACGAGAACTGCCAGGAAAAATCCGGAAAAATTATATAAAAAATCAGTGTTCCGGAACCGACCTTGCGCCCGAAGTACAGCCCAGGGGGGCCACCAGGGCTCGGGGCGCCCTGTGGGCGCGCCCCCCCATGGGCCACGTCGGGGGGGCGCCTGGGCCCCCCGAAGCCCGTCCGGTGCCCCCCTTTGGCATATATTTAGAGCTTCCCTCGAAACCCTCGGGAGAGGAACTCTTTTTCGTGATCTCATCTCTGTTCCGCCGCCGCCGCCGCTTCCAAGATCGGGAGCACCAGGAGAACTCTTCCCGGCACCCTGCCGGAGGGGAGGATCACCACCGGGAGCTTCTCCACCACCATGGACGCCTCCCGGATGAGTTGTGAGTAGTCTCCCTTGGACCATGAGTCCATGACCAGTAGCTATGTGATGTTCTCCTCCCGTTATTGTGCTTCACTAATTAGTCCTCGTGAGCTGCCCTACATGATCGAGGCACATATGTAATCCTTATGCTGTTGCTATGTTGAGTTTGCTGGGATCCGATGGATTATGAGATTATGTTCAGATTGTTCTTGAGTAATATATTTGATTCACCTCTTTTATATTTATGTTCATAAGTAATTCTTGCATGTTGTCCGTTGTTATTTATTGCTTTGGCCGAGTAATACGTAGTGACTCCAAGAGGGAACGTTATGCTTGATTGTGGGTTCATGCCCCTCGATGACTAGCTTGAGTGACAGAAACATGAGTCTAGGGGATGTGTTGTTGCCACAAGGGGGAAAACAACGGTGCTTGTGCCCGCAGGTGCAAGGATTGTTTACTTTACGCAAAGTTCTTTTAATGCAGTTGTCTGTTGCTTTGAGTTTACACTATGGGTGGGGCTCGCAACTTAATACCAGCGAGATGTTCTAGATAGATATCTCAAGGTGGATGATTAGTAGTAGATATTGATGGATTTCGGTCTACTTACTTTGGCGTACTGCCCATGCTTTGAACCTCAACCTTTCTTGCAATGTAGTCAGCATTGGTTTGCGTTCGTGGTCCTGTCAATTGCCCAGCTGTAATTCGTTTACCTCACATAGCTGTTTTATCGTCTTTTGGGAGAGAGACATCACTAGTGAACATCATGTGACTCCGGTCCATATTACCATCATTGATCACATCCGCTATTTACTTTCCGCTTTTACTTACTATTGCAAAACACTATATATCACTACTATCATCTGCTTTTAATCCTTTGTGAACTACAAGGCCGGAGGGATTGACAACCTCTCTGTACTCGTTGGGAGCAAAGTTATTTGTATCTGTGTGCAGGTCCACGTTGATTGCTAATCTGCGCCGTTAGCAGTTGACACCTACTTGTTGAACCTAGGAGTCTCTGGGGATTCGATCCTTGGCATCTTTGCTAAGGGAAAACACTTCCACAACACTGCATCTTTCACCTTCCACTTGGGGTAACCAACGAGGGGTTAGAGGCCCATCAAGGAGTATTTTCTGGCGCCGTTGCCGGGGACTCCACTCTTCAGGATAGGGGAGTTGCATGCTATCTTTTACCTTTGCTTTTTAGTCTTGTTAGTTTACCTTTCAGTTTTTTCTTTAGTACCTTTTTATCGAAAATCACAAAAATAGTTATCTTGCTTGCTTGCTACTATGGGTTCCACCGAGAACACCAAGTTGTGTGACTTCACTAGTCACAACAATGATGAATTTATCAGCACACCTATCACTACACCTGCCACTTCAGCACCTTCATATGAAATTAAACCTGCTTTACTGAACTTAGTCATGAAAGATCAATTCTCCGGTGCTGGAGATGATGCTTCTCTACACTTAAACAACTTTGTTGAACTTTGTGATATGCAAAAGTACCAAGAAATAGATGGTAATATTGTTAATCTTAAGCTTTTTCCTTTCTCCTTGAGAGGAGGAGCTAAAATTTGGTTTCAGTCTTTGCCTAGAAATAGCATAGATTCATGGGACAAGTGCAAAGATGCTTTTATTGGAAAATACTATCCACCTGCTAAAATTATCCAACTTAGAAGTAACATAATGAATTTTAAACAATTGGATAATGAACACGTTGCCCAAGCTTGGGAACGTATGAAATCTCTTATCAAGAACTGCCCTACTCATGGTTTGACTACTTGGATGGTTATCCAAACTTTTTATGCAGGCTTGAACTTTACCTCGCGGAACATGTTAGATTCGGCCGCAGGAGGAACTTTTATGTCAACTACACTTGGTGCTGCCACAAAGCTTCTCGATGAGATGATGACCAACTATTCCCAATGGCACACCGAACGCGCTCCAACAGGTAGGAAGGTAAACTCTGTCGAGGAGATTTCCTCCTTAAATGAAAAAGTTGACTTGATCATGTCTCTACTTTCTAAGCAATCTACTGTTGATCCTCGTGATGTTCCTTTAAATTCTTTGATTGCTCAAGAACAAGTAGATGTGAACTTTATCTCTAGAAACAATTTTAACAACAATGCTTATAGGAGTAACTTTGGTAACAATCCTAGACCGTTCCCCTCTAATTCTTATGGGAACAACAATGCTTATCCTATCACCAAGAACTCCACTACTGAACTAGAGATTATGCTTAAAGATTTCATCACTACCCAAAAAGCATTTAATAAGAGTGTAGAAGAAAAACTACATAAACTAGATGATCTTTCTTTTAAGGTAGACCATTTAGCCAACGAGGTAAAATTGCTAAAAATTGAAACTTCTCCTCTTGAGGAGAGGAAGGTCATTCCTATAAATGCTACTCAAGTGCAAATTAATGAAAACATTAGGATGATGGCTAAACTTAAAGAGAGATGGGCTAGAGAAATGGAGGAAGAGGATAGAATTAAGAGCCTTCCTACCCACCACACTGTTGCTACTATCCAAGTTGTTGAGGATATCCAAACTCTTAGCACCCAATGTACTCCTGGTCCCATTGGACCTATTAATGGTGATGCTATGACTATAGAAACTACCAAACATGTGAACCTAAAGGACACCACTACCACTTTACTTGATGCTCGTGACCTTGATTTTGATAATTGCACTCTTACCGAAGTTATTGATTTCCTTCACAAGATGTCTAGAGATCCCCGCACTAGCACGCTTAACCTTGCCTTCACAGAGCATATCACTAATGCTCTCATCAAAGCTAGGGAGGAGAAACTTAGAGTAGAAGCCTCCATACCTAGAAAGCTAGAAGATGGTTGGGATCCTATGATAAAAATTAAATTGAATGACTTCTCTTGCTATGCATTATGTGATGTTGGAGCTAGTACCTCTGTTATGCCCAAAAGAATATATGATATGCTTAAATTGAAACCTTATGATTCTTGTTCTTTTGGTGTTCGTCTCGTTGATTCTTCCATAAAGAAACCTTTGGGGAGGATCGACGATATTCTTATCGTTGTCAATGATAATTATGTTCCCGTTGATTTCACTATTATGGATATTGAATGTGATCCTTCATGTCCAATTATTTTGGGACGTCCCTTTTTACGCACCGTTGGTGCTATCATTGACATGAAAGAGGGTAATATAAAATTTCAGTTTCCTCTCAAGAAAGGGATGGAACACTTCCCTCGAAAGAAGATCAAGTTACCTTTTGAGTCCGTTGTACGGGCTAGCTATTCTTTTAGTCTTGACAAAACTTGATCTCTATGCATTATGCCTAGCTTAAAGGCATAAAAGAAAGCGCTTTTGGGAGGCAGCCCACATGAATAAATTTTTTGCTTTTGTTGTGTCTTGATGTTGTTTACTACTGTAGCATCATCATTGTATCTTTGCTTTTCATATTTGTGCCAAGTATAGCCTCTGATTGCTAGAAAGTTCAAAAGTTGTGAGGTGCCGTCAAGGAAACAGATTCTGTCCTTGGATAGGAAAATTCGTATAAAATCACCAGATCATCTTTTTGGTCTGAATTTTTTCGAAAGCGTTCTCTATATAATTGTCTTTCGTGCGTCTGTTCTGAGTTTTTTTATTTGAGTTGCAGAAGTATCCCGAACAAATCGATTACTACCTGCTGTTCTGTTTTTCAAAGATTCTGTCCTGTTTTGCCTTTCCTTCAGTTTGCAAACCAAGAGCTTGCTTTTTCTTTGCAAAAACCTTTTGGCAATCTTGAGAAACAGTAGAACTTCAAGAATATCTTTATTTCCAGCAAGGAACAATTATTTTATTAAGGGTACTAACCTCGCTAATCAGATTATGATGAGTTATGTATGAAGGGAGTTTTCAAGTGTGCGAGGGAAGATGATAAAAAGATTCAGGAGGGTCAAGCGCTCAAGCTTGGGGATGCCCCCGTGCACCCCCAAGAAATATTCAAGGAGACTCAAGCGTCTAAGCTTGGGGATGCCCCCGTGCATCCCCTTCTCCATCAACATTATCAGTTCGTCTTTCGTTCCGCTATATTTTTATCACTTCATGTGTTATGTGCTATGCTTGGAGCGTCTTGCTTTTAGTTTTCTTTTTAGTTTTTCATAACGAGTCGGAACTCAGCATTCCTTTATGTGAGAGAGAAACACGCTCCACTTCTACCTAGAACATAATGTAGAATTTTCATGTCTATCTTTGCTGTGTGTGTTCTTTGTCCTTTAATAGCTACTATCATGCTTTGCTCTTAGTATTCATGCTTATCTTTTCAAAGAGCTTTTGTTTAGTTGGTTGCTTGAACTCTCTTTAAATATCATGATCACCTTATTAAGAGAGTTTGCTTCCGTTGCACTGGTTAATATGTCTATGACAAAGATGCTACGTGCATGATGGCGCTTAGTAGTTCAGGTTTTCTTATGGTTAGTCTCAAATAGCTGGGGGATTCCCAATGTGTTATTGGAGTACCAACATGATTTGTTTGCCTATGATGTGGTATGGTTTAGTAATATCTTCCTTCGAGAATTTATTTTGATTGACTTGGCGTATGCTCACGCATATTTAAGACTGTAAAGAAAGTCTGTCAAGCCTTGATGATCTTTTATTTCTGAGTAGCGATATAACTACCATGCCTGATTCAATGTTGCTCTGTCGCTCTGCATGATTATGACCGTCATTTCTCTCTTAGTTGGTCGCTCCCAGTCTTTTGCTAACCTCCACCTGTACTAAGCGGACTGACAGCTTGTGCATCCACATCCTTTTAAATCAGTTATGCCATACAAGTCCACCATACCTACCTATATGTGGTATTTCACCGCCACTCCAAGTAATTTACATGTGCTACCTTTAAAACCTTCAATCTTTGCAATACATAGCTCATGGGAAGGTAGCTTAAAAACTATTGTGGTAAATAATATGTTGCTTATGTATCTTATTTCTTATAAGTTGCTTGCTGTCGGGGAAACTGATCGCCCACGGACACCTATGGGACCGGAGCCCCTTTTCGGTACGGCAAGGGAGCGGAGGGAGCACAAAGAGCGGATCGAGGCGCACACGCGAGCAGTTTACCCAGGTTCGGGCCTCACGAGGTGAAAGTGCAACTAATCCCCGGGTGGTTTTGGTAATTAATAACAACATATATATCATTGAACTAATATTCTCTTGAGAATCTTTTCAGAAGAGTTCGATGATGTGGGTATGGAAATGTCTGAAGAAGTGGACCCCTCAAAATGCTAAGACAAGCATTGGCAAAAGCTCAAGACTCCATTTTTGGTTTAGTGATCAAAGATCACATTGAGTCCATAGGAAAAGCCAATACTATTAAAAGGGGATGAGGTTGTGTTAATGTTCTTGTTGCTCAAGTGCTTGGTGATCTAACTCCCTCAACTATCAGCACTATTCACTACTTAACACACACCCATAAGTAATCTCGGTCAAACCAACTCAGTCCCACCGAGATGAAGTTATTTCCACAAACCCTAACATCTCGGTCACACCGATTTCTCCAACTCAGTCCCACCGAGATGAACCACTTCAGTGTTTCTCCAAACCCTAGCTTCTCGGTCAAACCGATTCTGAGTTTCGGTCCCACCGAAAAAGGGCTGCCAACCTTCTGTGATCAGTTGACATAAATTCGGAATATCCGAGTTTATATTTTCGGTCTCACCGAGATGGCAAACCCTAACCTTTGACTCACTTCGGTCTCACCGAGATGGTATTTTCGGTCCCACCGAAAATCCCAACGTTCACTATATTTGAACTTTCGGTCTAACCGAGTTTTCACTTCGGTCTGACCGAGATTGGTCAAATGTGTGTGTAATGGTTGGATTTTGTGTGGAGGCTATATATACCCCTCCACCCCCTCCTCATTCGTGAGGAGAGCCATCAGAAAGTACCACCACTTCTACCATACACTTTCTGAGAAGTGAACCACCTACCCTTGTGTTGAGATCAAGCCATTCCATTCCTACCATATGAAACTTGATCTCTAGCCTTCCCAAGTTGCTTTCCACTCAAACCTTTCTTCCACCATAGCCATATCAGTGAGGAGAGTTGAGTGTTGGGGAGCTTATCATCTGAAGCACAAGAGCAAGGAGTTCATCATCATCAACACCGTCTATTACCTTTTGGGGGGTGGTGCCTCCTAGATTGGTTAGGTGTCGCTTGGGAGCCTCCGTCTTGATGATGTGGAGTTGAACCAAGAAGTTTGTAAGGGCAAGGAGATCGCCTACTTCGTGAAGATCTACCCCGAGTAAGGCTAGTCCTCCGTGGGCGTAGGCCGTGATGGAATAGACAAGGTTGCTTCTTCGTGGACCCTTCGTGGGTGGAGCCCTCCGTGGACTCGCGCAGCCGTTACCCTCCGTGGGTTGAAGTCTCCATCAACGTGGATGTACGATAGCACCACCTATCGGAACCACGACAAAAATCTCCGTGTCACCAAACTGCGTTTGATCTTCTCCACCTCTCTTTTACATGTGCAATTTACTTTCCGCTGCATATACTCTAGAATTGCATGTGTAGGGTGTTACTTGAATTGATCTTAATTGTGAAACTGCCTAAAACATTGCATGATCTAAAGGCAGATTTTTTTTTATTTTGTCAAGTAGTCTAATCACCCCCCCCTCTAGACTTACTTTCGATCCTACAAGTGGTATCAGAGCTTTGGTCTCCATTGCCTTGGTTTCCATTGCATTGGACTCCATAAGCTTGGTTTCACAACCTAGGAGAGTATGGCGTCTAGTGAGGGTAATTATCGTAGAGGTCCTTACTTTGATGGTACAAATTTTGCTAGTTGGAAGCATAAAATGAAAATGCATATTCTTGGTCATAACCCAGCCGCATGGGGCATTATTTGTGTTGGTATGCAAGGTGACTTCTTTGAAGATGGAAAAGTTCCGGATCGCGAAGCTACACCCGAAGAATTGAAGATGTTGCAAAACAATGCTCAAGCTTGTGACATTCTCTTCAATGCTTTGTGTCCCGAAGAGTTCAACAAAATCAGTCGTCTTGAGAATGCTAAGGAGATTTGGGATACTTTGGTTGAAATGCACGAAGGCACTGAATCTGTGAAGGAATCAAAGCTAGATATTCTTCAAGGTCAACTTGACAAGTTCAAGATGAAGGATGGTGAAGGAGTCACTGAAATGTACTCTAGGCTTGCTCTCATCACAAATGAGATTGCAGGCTTAGGAAGCGAAGAAATGACCGACCGATTCATCATTAAGAAGATTCTCAGAGCTTTGGATGGAAAGTATGACACCGTGTGCACTTTGATCCAAATGATGCCAAACTACAAGACTCTCAAGCCAACTGAAGTCATTGGAAGGATTGTTGCTCATGAGATGACACTTAAGGATAAGGAAGAGCTTCACAACAAGTCAAGTGGTGCTTACAAAGCTACAAGTGATGCTCCTACTACCTCAAGTGACAAGCAAATTTCCAATGAAGACATAAGCCTAATGGTCAAGAACTTCAACAAGTTCTACAAGAATAGAGGCAAAGAAAGAAGCTCAAAGTCTAGATCATATGATGGAAAGAGATCTTCTAGTCGTGATCGAAACTGCTACAATTGTGGACGACCCGGACACTTCTCAAATGAGTGTACGGCTCCCCACAAGAGAAGAGAAGAATCTCCAAGAAGAAGAGCAAGAGATGAATCACCTCGGAGAGAGAGAAGGAGTAGAGATGATCGTTATGAACGAAGACCTTCTCGGAGAAGCAAGGATTCGGAGAGGAAAGACAAGTCATCAAGGAGCTACACAAGAAGAAGACATCAAGCTCATGTTGGTGAATGGGTCTCCGGCTCCGACTCTGACAGTAAATCCGATGGAAGCTATCACTCCGACTCCGACTATAGTCAAGATGAAGGTGTTGCCGGACTTGCACTCGTATCCTCCAACTCCAACTCCTACGACTTATTTGATTCACCAAATGAGGGAATTGGAAGATGCTTCATGGCTAAAGGCCCCAAGGTAACACACCCTGAATTCATTGACTTTGATAGTGATGAGGATGATTTACTTGGTGAAGATGAGCTCTTGCATGATAAATCTAGTGAGCTTAGTAATGATGAAAATGCTAGTAGTCTTTATAGTCGAGAAGAGTCGAATGACAATGCTATGAAGGAGATTGAGCGTCTAACTAAAGAACTAAACACTCTTAAGTTAGCTCATGAAACAACTCAAGAAGATCATAGAGAGCTCCTAAGATCTCATGAGAAGGTACGCTTCGAGAAGCTCACTCTAGAGCAAGAACATGAGTTTCTAAAAGCGATCAATGACGATCTTCGAAAGAAGAGTTCTTCATATCTTGCCAAACGACTTCTCTTGTCTAATTTCTTGCCACCTATTAAGACTAAGCATGACAAGCATAAGAAAAATTCTTCCTCTAGTAGTAACAATAACAATGTTAAATCAAATGTTGTTACTTCTAGTAGTTCTCTTGATTCCACTAACAATGTTTCAAGCCAAGTTACACTTGAGCAAGAAAATAGCTTATTGAAGGAAATCATAGAGAAAGGTGTCTACAAGAGTCTTGCCGGAAGCAAGAACTTTGAGGAGATTGTTCGCAAACAAGGTAGACACCGGAAGAATCAAGGGATTGGTTTTGAGCGAAAGTTCAACGCCGAAGGTGTTGAGTGGGAAGAAGGTCAATACCCTACTCCACAGTTTGTCTCACAAAAGGAGAAGTATGATCCTACTTCTTCCAATGTGGAACAAGCTCAAGATGACCTTCCACCACAAGACCACAAGCTAAAGGCCAAGGACAAGCTTCAAGAGGAGATTGATGCATTCATTAAAGCACCTCAAGCCATGGTCAAGTGGGTTCCCAAGGACACATCAAGTTCTACTTCGTCAAGCTCAACTACAACACCAAGGATTCCCATCAAGATGATGTGGATCCCAAAGAAGAAGAACTAGTAGGTTCTTGAGGGTGACTCCGCCAACAAACTTCACTCATATTCATTTTGGCAAGAACTTGTGCAATCAACTTCCACATCATGCACTTGTTCATGGAGTCACAAACCCTCTTGTTGGTAAGTCAAGGGACAAGGTATTGAAAGTGCCCTAATTCAAAGGATTGCTCCTAACTCATGATGATCTACATCAACATTGAGCATCCACGTCTTCAACATCTACATGAAGTCTTCTACGACAACCCAAGGTTAGTTTGACCCTTTAAAAGGGGTTCTCACATCTAGGGGGAGCTTTGCTCTAAAAAAATGAGCTAAAGCATCTTCTAATGATGTGAACACATAAATGCTTTATGTAAAAGTGGTAACCCCACTTGTGCTTAAACGATGAGTATGACCTATGATCAAATGTTCTCATTTGACTCCTAAGTCAACATACTCATATATAGATGACCTAGTCATCGACAAATTGTGTGCTAGTAGCTAGAGTGATTGGTTGTGCATGTTTGACACATATTTCATTTGCTATCTTATTGTGTGAGCATGTTGAATGCATGATTTTATCCATTCAAGGACATCCATTTGTGGTTTTGATTGTTTTGGTTTCTTCTTCTGGCCAAATGGATGGACAAGAATGCCTAAGCACCTTCCCTAGCTATCTATGCTTTCTTGTCTCAAAAATTCTTTTCATGCTCATATCACAACTTTGAACAAGTCTTTTTCGGACAGTCCGAGTGAGGAGCACTCGGAACCACCGATTCGTCTAAGGCTGACTTCCAAAACCTTCTAAGTCCATTTCGGTCTGACCGGTTTCTCAATCTCGGTCCAACCGAAACACTTAGATTGATCTAGGTTTCATCTTGGTGAAACCGAGTTCAACATCTCGGTCTGACCGACATGCGTAACTGCACTGCAATTATGCATCTCGGTGACACCGAGTTTTTCAACTCGGTCCCACCGACAGCACGGGGTTATATATACTGAGGGCTGCGCGCGATCTATTCCTTTCAAACCGTTCGCCCTCCAAGACCCCTGCTGCCGTCGCCCTGATCTAAGGATCGTCGCCTTCGTCGCCTGTGCGCCCTCGCCGCAGGTCTCCGCCGCCGTCAACGGTAATCTTCTCCGCCGTTGCCGCCGTAGAGGGACACCACCAAGTTAGGGTGTGTCCCGATCCCTTTCATGCTCCACTTCTGATTCTTGCATGATAGGACTGCCCTGATTCAATCCACGTTTGATATGATCCCAATACATTGTTCAGATCGTTTAGTTTCGAGGAAAATTCTTAGGTTTAGGTTTCCACGGAATGCATCTCGGTGAAGCCGATTCCTGAAACTCGGACTGACCGATTTGGTCTCTGACCATTGCACTACATAGTTCGGTCTGACCGAGTTGTGAAAATCGGAATGTCCGAATTAAAGTTTCTGTGAAACCCTAAGTTTTCGGTAGGACCGAAACCCATTTCGGTCTGACCGAAAGTGGTGTGTAGGTTCTGTTGAACACTTCGGTTACACCGAAACTTGAAATCGGTTTGACCGAAATACATTCTGTGAAAACTCAAAACTAAGTTTTTGAACTCATTTTTTTTGCAAAAACTTCTGCAGCTGTGATAACTCTTCTACTCTGCCTACACCTTATCTATTCACAGGTCTTTCAGCCATGTCAGATGTCAGTGACAGCCAGAACAGGTCCGAATCACCGTTTGCTGAGATTCCAGAGGCAGGTACAAGTCCTGAGGCTAGCAGCTCTAGTGATGATGGTGAGAGGAGTACCCCCAGTGGTCTGCCTCCTGCTGCTACGAGAACCAGGAAGAAGAGAACGTCTGATGATGAGGATTCCGACTTTGTTGCTGAGGAAGTTACCTCCAAGCCAAAGAGGCAAGTGGTTGCCAAAGAGCTCCAAGGGCAGCAGCCAAAGAAAGGCACAAGCAAAGTGAAGCAGTCTGCAGTTGCTAAGAAGCTCAACTTGGAAGAGCCAGCTCCAAGCAAGGTGAAGAAGACTTCCAAAAGGAAGAGAGTTGTATATGCTGAACCTCAAGAGGCTGCTGAAGAAGAAGAAGAAGAAGATGCACCCCAGTCTCCTCCTCAGAAAGCTAAGTTCATGGGTGATGCTATTCGGGCTCAAGCCTCCTCCAAGCCCAAGAAGCCTGCTCAAGCTAAGGCAGCTCCAGCCAAGCCCAAGAGAACAACCAGAAGCATTCCAGCTTCTGAGAAGAACAAAGGTGAGATGCCACCTTCTGAGTCAGATGAAGAGCATGTGTTGCTCAAGCTCCGTCCCAAGTTGCCACTCCACAATGATGCTCATCCTCAAGCTGAGGATATGAAGGCAAGGAAGGACAAAGGTCTCAGGCTATGGAGACAATCTGATCCATATGCCGTAAGAAGAAGGACTGCTGTGGACCCCAGATTCCACACCAGAGAGCAGCAGGATTTCTATGAGACAGTGCTAATGGATAAGAAGCCCATTGTTGCTGACACCAGGTATGTCGACTGGAAGTATATTGACAGCAGAGAGCATCGGGACTTCTTTCCCCATGTGCATGAGAGCTTTACTGCATGTGGAGTTGCTGACTTTGTGGGTCAAGAACTGACAGCATGGAATGACGAGATGATCATGCAGTTCTATGCCACAGCCCACTTCTACCCTGATGGCAAGATCACCTGGATGACTGAAGGTCAAAGGTTTTCTTCAACTGTTGCAGAATGGGCAGAACTTCTGAACGCTCCAGTGCAGAGAGAGGACGACATTGATGTCTATGGGATTCCTAAGAAGAGTCATGATTCCATGAAGAATATGTACAAGGAGATCCCAGCTGCTGATTTGGAGGGATGGAAACTCGGCTCAGTGTATTATCTCCAGGCAGGTCTGACCACTACTAACACTATCCTGAGGCATACTTTGATGCCTAAGTCAGGTGACCACCGGATGATACGAGGCTATTCTATCAACATGCTGCACATACTCGATGAGAAGGCACCTTTTAAGGTGATGGACTTGATGGTAGAGACCATCAAGAGGACTGCAGCTGACCAGAAGAGGTCGTGTGGGTTTGCACCGCAGATACAGATGCTTATCAACGCCAAGTTTGGCACTGGCAAATTCATGTTGGATAGGAAGCACTTGCCACTGCAGCCAGAGCATGAGGACAACGTAGTTGTGATGGATGAAGAGGATCCTACCTCAGTTGAAGGGCAAGCCAAGATTGAAGCTGCGAAGAAAGCCAAAGCTGACAAAGAGGCAGCAGCAGCAGCAGCTAAGCCAAAGAGCTTCGGAGATCAGATTCTTGAAGCAACCCGGGGAACTGAACAACGCCTGGCCAGCATTGAGCAATCTCAGGAGAGCCTTGAGAGGATTGTCGAGGACAAGATCCACGCTCTGGACGTGAAGCTGACTGAGATTCAGGTGTCTGTCAACAAGCTTGAGGCAGACATGGAGGAGACTAGGCAGGAGAGAGAGCAGAGCTTATGCAGGATGATCTAGTCCAGGACTCTCATCGCCAGACTGCTCCGGTTCCCAGAGGATCCAGGTCTGCAGCTATCCCAGTGACAGACTCCAGGGCTACCACTTCAGCTCCAGCAGTTCCTTCAGCTCCAGCATCCACTCCTCCAGCGTAGACATCAGCAGAAGTCTTCGCAGATGCAGCCATCTCTACACCGACATCGACCCAGACGGGAGCCGCCAGCCGAGCCCGCAGTGACGTTTAGCTCTATACCTTTTCGAACTTTTTGGTAACTTGTTGCCAAAGGGGGAGAAATTGTTATAGATCATAGGGCTTCGAGAGAGAGAGTGCTCTTTCGTCTTTTCGTTCTTTTGCCGGTTTTCCTTGAGATACATTGGTTTCTTTTGGTTCCAGATACTTTAAGTGTGCTTGCTACTACGTTTGATGCTACCTTAATGAGTGCTTAGTCATACTATGCTTTAATGTGTGCTTATTGCTTATCATGTGCTATTCCTTATTGTATGGCTATTTACTTTTGTCTTGGTGATTAAGTGCATGTTATTCATTCTTATCATTTTGTGCGCTCCACCAAGATGTATGTGACATGGAAGAGTGACCCATAATCCTAATCGATTGTGCATTTGCATTCAAACGCAAATTTTAAATAATGCACAAATTTAGGGGGAGCTCTTGTTTATCACATACTTCTCAAAGCGACGATATTATTCCTTGATTATATCTTTTGTCGAAGCTTTGATCTATATGTTGTCATCAATTACCAAAAAGGGGGAGATTGAAAGTGCAACTAATCCCCGGGTGGTTTTGGTAATTAATAACAACATATATATCATTGAACTAATATTCTCTTGAGAATCTTTTCAGAAGAGTTCGATGATGTGGGTATGGAAATGTCTGAAGAAGTGGACCCCTCAAAATGCTAAGACAAGCATTGGCAAAAGCTCAAGACTCCATTTTTGGTTTAGTGATCAAAGATCACATTGAGTCCATAGGAAAAGCCAATACTATTAAAAGGGGATGAGGTTGTGTTAATGTTCTTGTTGCTCAAGTGCTTGGTGATCTAACTCCCTCAACTATCAGCACTATTCACTACTTAACACACACCCATAAGTAATCTCGGTCAAACCAACTCAGTCCCACCGAGATGAAGTTATTTCCACAAACCCTAACATCTCGGTCACACCGATTTCTCCAACTCAGTCCCACCGAGATGAACCACTTCAGTGTTTCTCCAAACCCTAGCTTCTCGGTCAAACCGATTCTGAGTTTCGGTCCCACCGAAAAAGGGCTGCCAACCTTCTGTGATCAGTTGACATAAATTCGGAATATCCGAGTTTATATTTTCGGTCTCACCGAGATGGCAAACCCTAACCTTTGACTCACTTCGGTCTCACCGAGATGGTATTTTCGGTCCCACCGAAAATCCCAACGTTCACTATATTTGAACTTTCGGTCTAACCGAGTTTTCACTTCGGTCTGACCGAGATTGGTCAAATGTGTGTGTAACGGTTGGATTTTGTGTGGAGGCTATATATACCCCTCCACCCCCTCCTCATTCGTGAGGAGAGCCATCAGAAAGTACCACCACTTCTACCATACACTTTCTGAGAAGTGAACCACCTACCCTTGTGTTGAGATCAAGCCATTCCATTCCTACCATATGAAACTTGATCTCTAGCCTTCCCAAGTTGCTTTCCACTCAAACCTTTCTTCCACCACAGCCATATCAGTGAGGAGAGTTGAGTGTTGGGGAGCTTATCATCTGAAGCACAAGAGCAAGGAGTTCATCATCATCAACACCGTCTATTACCTTTTGGGGGGTGGTGCCTCCTAGATTGGTTAGGTGTCGCTTGGGAGCCTCCGTCTTGATGATGTGGAGTTGAACCAAGAAGTTTGTAAGGGCAAGGAGATCGCCTACTTCGTGAAGATCTACCCCGAGTAAGGCTAGTCCTCCGTGGGCGTAGGCCGTGATGGAATAGACAAGGTTGCTTCTTCGTGGACCCTTCGTGGGTGGAGCCCTCCGTGGACTCGCGCAGCCGTTACCCTCCGTGGGTTGAAGTCTCCATCAACGTGGATGTACGATAGCACCACCTATCGGAACCACGACAAAAATCTCCGTGTCACCAAACTGCGTTTGATCTTCTCCACCTCTCTTTTACATGTGCAATTTACTTTCCGCTGCATATACTCTAGAATTGCATGTGTAGGGTGTTACTTGAATTGATCTTAATTGTGAAACTGCCTAAAACATTGCATGATCTAAAGGCAGATTTTTTTTATTTTGTCAAGTAGTCTAATCACCCCCCCTCTAGACTTACTTTCGATCCTACACGAGGGCGTAAAACCCTACTCCTGCCTTGGTTTTGTTATTGAGTTCTTGGCTCGGGAGCAAGAAGATCTACAGTACCGGCTACACCGAGCGTGGGAGTGATCGAGAGTTCGGAACCTCCTCTACGTTGTGCATGGGCCTCCTTTTATAGGTCCAAGGGGTCACCAACAGGTGCCAACGTAGTTGAGGGTAAAAGCGTAAAACTGGTGGTAGTTGTAACAGTGGATGTACAATGATCTGTACCTAACCTAGACGGTAGGGGAAAAGGGCATTGAATGCCCATCGCCGTCGCCCCGAATAGTGTAAAAAGCGTCCGTCCGGGCGTCTCCGTTCGCCACGATGGAGGTCTTGTCATCGTGGCTCGCCACCGTGTACCCCAGGCTGCACAGCCATCTGCCACGTGCCCCTGGAAGGGCCCCAGGTCGACGCGTGGCCAGATGAGATGGAGCGCAGGCACACAGTGCAAGCTTGCCGCGGCAAGCACCTTGCCGCGGTCGCTACCTTGCCGCGCCCGGAAGCTTGTCGCTCTCCGGGCCTTGCCGGGGCGTGTGATGCGCCACGGAAAGTCTTCTGGAATGCTGTTCTTCAGTCTTCCTGGCAAGCTCCTCTTGCCAGGGTCTTGCGCTAGAGGGGCGGTCTTGAGCCTGGAGCGGCCTTCCCGGCAAGCTCCTCTTGCCGGGGTCTTGTTTCTTAACTTGAATACTTTGTTCTTGAATGGCTCAAAAGGAACTAGGGTGGGCCTTGGCGAGCGCGTGGCAAGCCCTGCCACGGGACGTTGCTTCTGCCCGTGCACAAGTTGGGATACTAAGGTACCCCTACTTTAGTACACCGACAGGAGCCCCCGGGCCTGGGCCACACACGGTGCCGAGCGCTGTTGGGCCAGGCCCAAAACAGTGCACGGACACATGCGGCCCACGGTGCGCCGTATCCCACTCCGTATCCGCCGCATCCCTCCCTAACGGCACGCGTCGATTGCGGTGTCGTGGGAGAGATCGTGGCCTATTTCTTTAATGGGAAAATGCGGAACGTCCCCCGCTCCCCCATAAAAGCAGAGGAAACAGGGGCAGTTTCCCCCCATTGCTTCATTGCATCTTCAACCTCCAGAAACCCCCGCCGCTCTCCTCCTCCTCAAAGGTCGAAAGAGAGCCGAGCTCCACCCCTCTTCTGCCGCCGCCAGCCTCCCCAGCGCCGCCGACCCCACTCGCCGTTCCCGCCATGGCCCCGAAGAGCGACAAGGCGAAAAGCGCGAAGTCCGAGCGGGCGGCGAACCTAGTAGCAATGCGGAAGAAGATGGTGGTCTTCCCGCCAAGGCTTGGTGCGAGGGAGCTGAAGGACAAGTTCTACTTGTTCTGGTCGAGGAAGACGAAGGCTCACCCGTGTACCAGGGTCCTCCCCGCTGAAGCCTGCGACATGTTCCCGGGAGGTTACCCTTACTTCGCTCTGTTCTTCCATTGCGGCCTCTGCCCTCCGTACTCTGAGTTCTTCTGCGACGTTATGAACACGTATGGATTCCACCTTCTAGATTCCACCCCAAACGCAGTCTTAACCTTGGCCGTTTTCGCACATCTGTGCGAAAACTTTGTCGGAGTCACCCCCAACGTAGCTCTCTTCCGCCATTTCTTCATGCCTCGAGTAGAGTCTGGATCTCCACTGTCTGGTGGCATCTCTTGGATCTTTAGGCTCAACAAGAAAGATTTATACTTGATTGGAGAGCTCCGCGGCAAGTTGGAGGAGTGGAGGGCCGATTGGTGCTGGGTTATGGAAGAAGAACCTCAGCAATTTACCTCCCCACGCCAAGCTGCAATAGTGCGCGGCAAGTATTGGAGTGACCTGGCCCCGGAGGACGAGAAGCTGAAGGTTGCCCTCACTAGAATCCTCCGCCTCCGGCAAGACAATCTTACTGTAGGTGAGCTCGGGGCAGATTTCCTTCGCCGGCGCATTGCTCCTTTGCAGGAGAGGGGGCGGTCTGCTTGGGAGTTCGGCAACACGGCAGACTGCATGAGGCTACGCCCCGGCCTCAACTACAACTTCACCGTCCTGGAACTCAAGGGGATGATCCGGGAGCTATTCAAGCATGACCCCAAGCATCCGGAGTGGTTCACCCCGTCGCATGGAGTAGTTCCATTATGTAACAATTCTTCTCTTAGCGCCATCCGCGCAGCAATGCCGCTGTGCGACTCCCACGGGGTTGATCCTACTTGGCTGGCGCCTTCTGACGAAACTGCACAAGCCTTCTTCGACAACTTGGTTGAGCTGCCGATCAAACTTGATGAGAAGAAGGGTCTCACCCGCGAGACCACTGACCGGGATTTGGCGTATATCGCCACCAGGATGGAGGAGGCAGCCTCAGCTGAGGCCGCGGGCGAGTTCGGGTACTCCTTGGACGAGGCGGAAGCAGCGGACGCGGTGAGCCGGGCCGAGGAGGAAGAGATCCTCAAGCTACTGAGGCCTGCCGGGCAGCCTGCCGGGACGAGCGAGGCTGCCGGGCAAGGCACAGAGTCAAGTGAGCCCGCCGAGGAGGACGCCGAATTGGGCGACAACTCGGGCGACCCTTCAGAGGACTCAGGCGGGTCTTTGGGTCTTGACGACGCTTCCTCATCCTCGGAGAATTTCCCGTCACCGCCAAGTCCTCTGCCTCAGCCAAAGAAACGCCTCCGCAAGGCTTCTGACACGGCGAGGCAGCCGGCGCCCCGACAGCAGCCGCGGCGTCGCTCGACGCGTGCCACCACGACGAGCAAGGCCGTCAAGGAGGCGCCCCGCGCCTCAGCGGCAGGCGGAGGGGGATCTTCCCGAACTGGTTCTGGCGCTCCTTCTGCCCCTCGGTCTTTGGGGACAACCAGAGCGGGCTCTTCTCAGCCCACGGCCCCGGAGCCCGCCAAGCGCCCGAGGGAGCCTACCCCTCCAGCTCCTCGCGCCGGGACGCGCGAGGCGGACTTCGACTTCTCCGTCCTTAGTTCCGACGAGGAGGAGGAAGAGTAAGCACTTGCAACTCTTATTTCCTTTAAAAAAAATTGTTGCTCTTGTCTTGAATTCTCTTTGACTGACTCTGATCTTGATGTTTGCCCTTCAGGACCTTGGCGCAGAGGGTGGCGAAGAGGGCCAAGATCCCGGTGGTCGACCTCGAGGACGATCCCGTTGAAGCGGCAGGAGATGCGCCGGCGACGAGCTTGCCGGACCAGCCAGCTGCCCCGCAGGGCAGCCCCCAGCGCAGCCCCCAACGCAAGTCCTTTATTTACTTTTTCGCTTGCTGGACGCGCTTGAGCTTCTTATCCTCACTAATGTCTTGTTTGCTTGTTGATTGTTGCAGAAGTGGAGCCGCAGCCTCAGGAACGTCAAGAGACTGTTCCCGATGAGCCGCTCGCCCCACCTTCCCCGCCAAGGAGGAGCCCCCCGGCGAGGGAGAGCACTCCGCCAAGGGCGGGTACTCCGCCAAGGGCGAGTACCCCACCAAGGGTGAGCACCCCGCCAAGGGAAGGCGCCAGCGGCCCTCCGCCGGCGGGGGCTACTACCACGCCGCCAAGGGGGAACTCCCCGGCGAGGAACCCCATAGAGGAAGAGGCCCGCGCAGGTAACCCTTGTACTCTTCTTCTCTTGAATTCTTCTTTCTGGATATTTGCTTGACGATTCTTTATTTCTTTTTCTTCTGTCAGATCCGCCCGCCCCGGAGCCGATGGAGACAGAGGCCATCGCCGAGGAGGACGTGCGCGGCAATGCTGGCGACGCCACCACCGCTGAAGGGATGGCCGGCGCCGATGAGCCAGCCGCCGATGAGACCGCCGCGGCCACTAACGCGGCAGCTGGGGAAGGGACCGGCGACCGCACTGACGGCCCTGAGGCCGCAGGAGCGTCAGACGCTGCGCCGGCCGCCGACCCTCCCGCTGCCGCGACCGGGTCGGGTGTCTACCTGGAGGACGCCAACGGGGTCTTCATCCAAGTCCCGTGGGCGTCTTCGTCAAGGGCGCCCGTGGAGGGGGAGAGCTTCGATGGCGAAGTCCTTGCCTCCGCGGGGCTGAGGCTTGTCGACGCGCCCGGCAGCAGCAGCGAGCCCGAGGAGGAGCAACTCCTGCATCGGCTCCTGGCTCTGTACCGCGCCAGGCAGGCTAAGCTGGAGTCTCGAGAGGCTCTGGCTGCCAAAGCTGGCGTCGACTTGGAGAAGCGCGCCGAGGAGCTCCGCGCCGCCAACCAGGCGGCCCTCCGGTCCTTGGCGGATGAGAGGGAGGAGCTTGCCGAGGAGCACCAAGCATTCATCCTTGAGAAGGCCGAGGCTGAGGAGCAACAAAGACTGGCCGCCGAGGATCTGTCCCGGCGGGAGGGAGAGCTTAGGCAGCGGAAGGTCAACCTCGATAGCCACGAGGACGACCTTACCGCGCGCGAGCAGTCCATTGGCGGGGCTCTGCAGGAGGCGAGGGACGCCGTTGCTACCGCAGAGACCGCCAAGAGGGACTTGGAGGCGAGGGTGGCGCAGATGGAGACGAGCTTGAAGACGAGCGAGGAGAGGATTGTCGCGCTCATGTTGGCGAGGGAGAAAGACGCCCACACCCACTCAGAGCTGCAAGTCCGTCTCTCCGACAAGGGCCAGGATCTCACCGCCGCTAAGGACTCCATCGCGGACTTGGAGCTGAAGCTGTCCACCGTCACGGGATCGCTTGACGGGGCCCTGAACAGGGAGACGAAGCTGAAGGAAGATCTCCGGGCTGAGAGGGCACTGTTAGAGAGCGCCGCCCTCACGCAGAACACCTTCAGGCAGACGGTCGAGCAGTGGACCGAGGAGCTCGTCGCCTCCGCCACCAACATCGACAAGGAGATGGTGGAGCTGGGGACGGAGCACCTCGTGTACTCCCCCGACGAGAACCTCCCCCACAGCGCCAAACTGAGCTTGTTCTTCAGAGGAGTGGCGCCGGCCCTCGCGCAGCTACGGGAAAGGCTCCCCACACAGCTGGCAAACGAGGCGCGCAGGCTCTGCATGGGTACCGTGGAGCGAGTGTTGACGAAGATCGTCTACCGCAACCCCGGGATCAACCTTGAGAACGTCCTCCGGACCTTGTCGTCCGATGCCGACCAGGAGGCGTTGAAGGCTCAAGTTGCCCACATCATGGCGAAGGTGGGGAAGATCAGGAGGGTTGACGGCAATCGTGTAGACTAGGTTGTTTTCTTTCTGCTTCCCTTGTCGCTGCAAATTAAGTCATGGACAGTAGTTTGTTAGAACAGCGACAAGTCATCTTGTAATATGACTTTATTTTGGGTAGTTAATGCAGAGTTATTTCCTTGTTCAACTCCTTTACTTTGTATGCTTCCACCCTTCGCTTTTAGGGAACTTGCCGGCAAAGGGACCCTTGCCACGAGCGCCGAGTGCGGAACTTCAGCAGCCTGCTGGCAATGCCCCTGCCGGCAAGAAACCTTACCGTAGCTAGTCGCAGCACACTTAGATTGTTGAGCGAACTCGAAAACGAAGTAAGGGCGCGACACTTGTCGCAGCTCACTTAGGCCGTTGAGCGTGCTCGAAACAAGGTAAGGGCGCGGCTAGCCACGGGTGGGTTCCTCCGCGCACAGGTTTTCCATACAAAGTGTGGTCGTTCAAGGAAGACAACTAAGAATTTTAAAAAAATTGAATTCTCAAACTTTGGCACTTAGCTTTCGTGGGTTGTTTGCTTCCCGGCAAGGCTTTCCATTCTTGAACAGCACTTGGTCCATTCCACTGTCTCCTCCCC
>LR738711.1:863989231-864002897 GCA_902687465.1 Secale cereale
CCCCCCGGCAAACTTGTGCGCGAGGAACAGTTCATCTGCTTGAGAGAAAAACAAGGAAAAAGGGAGGAAACACAAATATGGAGGCTTGCGGCTTGTCATTGCTTACCGGGGGTGTGTGTTGCACAAAATGTCAGATAACACATGCAAGGAAACGGAAAGGCATGAAATGACAAGTCGTGCGAAGCACAAAAGTTTTACTGATGCACGGGATCTGCGCCCGGCTTTGTACAAAGGTTTACATGCAACAGCGGCAAGACTTGTACAAAAGGTGGTTGCCGGAGCGGATCACGGCAACCGCGCCTCATGGGTGAAATTTGCGAAGATGCTCAATGTTCCAGGAGTTGCTCACCGGTAAGCCTTCTTCGGTCTCAAGGCGGACAGCGCCGGGCCTTGTCACTTGTCTCACCCGATAAGGGTCTTCCCACTTCGGCGTTAACTTGTTGGAATTCTTGGCGGACTGAACGCGCCAAAGAACAAGGTCGCCTTCCTCGAGACTTCTGGCTCTAACTTTGCGGCTATGGTAGCGGCGCAAAGCTTGCTGGTATCGAGCAGCTCGTACAGCAGCCTGAAGACGGTTCTCCTCGAGGAGCAGTGCATCATCTTACCGCAGTTGCTCTTGCTCGAGCTCATCGTAAGCGAGCACTCGAGGAGACCCGTATACGAGTTCCGTGGGGAGAACTGCCTCTGCTCCATAGACAAGAGCAAAGGGTGTCTGTCCGGTGGCTCGATTTGGCGTTGTCCTGATTGACCAAAGAGCCGCCGGCAACTCCTCGATCCAGTTTCTTCCGCACTTGTGCAGCCTGTCGAAAGTTCTTGTCTTGAGCCCGCGCAGCACTTCAGCGTTTTCCCTCTCCGCTTGACCGTTGCTCCTTGGGTGAGCAACAGAAGCGAAGCAGACCTTGGCGCCAAGGTCTTGGACGTACTGCATGAAGGTGCGACTTGTGAACTGTGTGTCGTTGTCGGTGATGATCCTGTTAGGGATTCCGAAACGGCAAACTATTGACCTTAAGAACTTGATTGCTGACTGTGCGGTCACATTTCTCACTGGTTCCACTTCCGGCCACTTTGTGAACTTGTCGATAGCGACGTACAAGTACTCAAAGCCCCCGACTGCGCGGGGAAAGGGGCCGAGGATGTCGAGCCCCCAGACCGAAAAGGGCCAGGACAAAGGGATCGTCTGGAGAGCTTGAGCTGGCTGGTGTATTTGCTTGGCATGGAACTGGCACGCTTCACACTTGGTTACTTGTGCAGTTGCATCTTGGAGGGCTTTTGGCCAAAAGAAACCTTGCCGGAACGCCTTCCCGGCGAGTGCTCTTGCGCCAATGTGGTGGCCACATATACTTCCATGTATCTCCGCCAACAGCTTCTGTCTATCTTCCCGGGAAATGCACTTCAATCTGTCACCATTGAGTCTTCTTCTGTACAGTTCATTGCCGACGAACTGGTACATACTTGACTGCCTGGTTATTCTCTCTACCTCTTCTGGCTCTTCGAGAAGTTCTCCAGTTTGAAGAAAACGGACAATTTTCTGCGCCCAGGTTGGAGCTTGAGGCTGAACAACAAGGACTAAAGGCATCAATGCTGCTGCGGGAACGTCAGCTTCTACGGCAAGAACATGCGGCTCTGCCGGAGCTGGACGTTCCCCAGCAAGCTCGCCGGGGCAAGACTTGTCGGGAACGCCTGCTTCAACTGTACGAACCCTAGGGTCCGCAGGAGCAGACTGTTCCTCAGCAACTTGGTCCTTGATCTTGGGGACCTTGGCGGCGGCTTCAGGAAGATCCGCCGGCAAGTAGTCGCCGGAGACCAACTTCCTCTTCTTGCTTTGCCCAATTGATGGTGTAACGGATGGCTGAGTTAGCTTGAGCATGAAGGTTCCTGGTTCCACAGGTAGCTTTAATGCAGCACACTTCGACAGGCCATCTGCGATGTCATTTTGAGCCCTCGGAACGTGCTCCATCTGTAGGCCTTCAAAGTGTTCTTCAAGCTTTCTCACTTCGTCGACGTAAGCTTCCATCAATGGGCTCTGGTAGCTCTTGTTCACTTGTCGGACAACCAACTGCGAATCTCCCCGCACAATCAGCTTCTTGATCCCAAGTTCTGCTGTAATTCTGAGGCCGGCAAGCAAACCTTCATACTCTGTAGTATTGTTTGTTGCTTGCTCCTTGGGAAAGTGCATTTGGACGACGTACTTGAGGTGCTCTCCAGTGGGTGCGATAAGCAGCACACCAGCACCGGCGCCTTGCAGCGAGAAGGCACCATCGAAGTACATTATCCATTCTTTGCTTGCTTCTTTGGCGGGGATGTTTGTCTCTGGAATCTCTTCGTCTGGCGTTGGCGTCCACTCTGCTATGAATTCTGCCAATGCTCTGCTCTGGATAGTTGAAGTGCTCTCAAACTTAAGACCAAAGGTTGACAGCTCCAGTGCCCACTCGACAATCCTTCCTGTTGCTTCTGGATTTTGCAATATCCTCTTCAGCGGAAAGCGAATGACCACTGTTATCTCATGTGCTTGGAAGTAGTGGCGCAGCTTTCTCGAGGCCATGAGGAGGCCGAAAAGCAGCTTCTGTACCCCAGAGTATCTTGACCTAGCCCCCTACAAGAGGGAGCTGACAAAACAAACTGGGCGTTGTATCATCTTCTTTCGCACTTCTCCTTGCATCTGCGCAGACTCATCCTTGTCGGGGCCAGAGCTTGTCGGGGAAGCCCCCTGCTTGTCGCTGGATTTGCTTGCCGGGGCTGTGGGCTCCTCATCTGCCTCCCTTTCCGCTACCAACGCAGCACTAACCACTTGATTGGTTGCTGCTAAGTACAGCAGCGACTTCTCTTGTGGCCTAGGTGCGACAAGTGTTGTAGTGGAAGACAGGTACGCTTTCAAGTCCTGCAGCGCTGCCTCTGCTTCTGGAGTCCATTTCATCGGACCTGCCTTCTTCAAGATTTTGAAAAACGGCATGGCGCGTTCTGCAGACTTAGAAATGAACCTGCTGAGGGCAGCCACACAACCAGCAAGTCTCCGTACATCCTTGACGCGCTTCGGGGCTTCGATCTGCTCGATGGCCTTGATCTTGTCGGGATTAGCTTCAATCCCCCTTTGGGACACAAAGAACCCGAGAAGCTTGCCGGAGGGAACTCCGAATACGCACTTCTCGGGGTTGAGCTTGAGTTGTATTTTGCGCAGGTTTGCAAAGGTTTCTTCTAGGTCTTGAATCAGGGTATCTTTGTCCTTGCTTTTGACCACTATGTCATCCATGTAAGCTTCTACATTCCTGTGTATCTGCGGCTCAAAAGCTGTGTGGACTACCCTTGCAAACGTTGAACCCGCATTCTTTAATCCAAAGGGCATGCGTATGAAGCAATAAGTGCCACATGGGGAAATGAACGCGGTCTTCTCTTCATCTTCCTTGGCCATGAATATCTGGTGGTACCCGGAGTATGCATCAAGAAATGAAAGCAACTCACATCCAGCCGTGGAGTCAACGATCTGGTCAATGCGCGGCAAGGGAAATGGATCCTTGGGACAAGCTTTATTCACATCAGTGAAGTCTATACAAAGTCTCCACTTCCCATTAGCTTTGCGCACGACAACTGGATTGGCCAGCCACGTGGGATGAAGTACACCTCAAACAAGGCCTGCTGCTTCCAACTTCTTGATCTCTTCAGCTATAAACTCTTGGCGCTCCACCGCTTGCTTCCTGACCTTCTGCTTGACGGGCCGCGCATGAGGACAAACGGCAAGCTTGTGCTCAATTACTTTCCTGGGAACACCGGGGATGTCAGATGGTTGCCATGCAAACACATCCACATTCGCCCGCAGGAAAGCAACGAGCGCGCTTTCCTATTTAGGATCAAGCGTAGCACTGATGGTGAAGGTACCACCAGTGTCGTCCTCCTTGGTGGACACCTTTTTTGGTTGCAGGTGGAGCAGCCATCCCCTTCTTGCACTTGTCGGTGGAGCTCGATGGTGCGTCCTCGACGGCAGCGCAGAGGTGCGTTTGCCGGAGTGGGCCCCATAGCTCTTGCCGGTCTTGGTCTTGTTCTTCCCCCCGGGAGCTTCAACGGCAAGTGTCTTGCTATCTGCTGCGGCTGCTGCATCCCGGTAGATCTTGTCGGCGCAGATAAGCGCGTCCTTCTTGTCGCCGGGGACAGAGATGACGCTTATTGGCCCTGGCATCTTGAGCATGTTGTAAGCATAGTGAGAGGCTACCATGAACTTGGCGAGCGCCGGACGGCCAAGTATCCCATTGTATGGCAATGGGATATCGGCAACGTCGAAGGTGATCCTCTCAGTCCTGAAGTTTAGCTCTCCGCCAAAGGTCACTGGCAGTGTAATCTTCCCCTTCGGCTTGCTCCTCCCCGGGTTGATCCCTTGGAACGTGCCGGTTTCTTCAAGCTCCCTGTCGGGGATCTTTAGCTTCTGGATCATAGCGGAGGAGATCAGGTTCAGGCCAGCCCCGCCGTCAACCAGCATCTTGGTGACCTTGAGGTTGCGGATTGTTGGGGAAACCAACATCGGCAAGCACCCGACCGCGGTTGTGCGGTCAGGGTGGTCCTCAATGTCGAAGATGATGGGCGTGCTGGACCACTTCAGGAGTTTGCGCGACTCGACGGGTGGCTCCGCTGCATTGACTTCTCGCACCCATTGCTTGAGTTGGCGGTGGGAAGTATGTAGAGAGGCACCTCCATCGACGCACAAAACTTCAGTGGCCTTCTGGAACTCCTGTTCGCTGTTGTCTCCGTCGTCCATGTCCTCGTCGTCGTCTTCGTCTTCGTCCTTGTCGCGGCCGCGGGGAGGTCTATCTCCTTGCCGCTGCTTGGCCTTGCCGCGGCGTCCTCCCCGGCCATTGAATGGCCGCTTCTTGCCGGACTCTCCTCCACCTCCTTGGGCTTTCTCCTTGTCGTGTCGCTCGTACTCAGCCTTCTGTTGCTCGATGAGGTATTCGACCCTTTTGCAGTTCTGGAGATCGTGGCCCTTGGTACGGTGGATCTTGCAGTACTGCTTGTCGGAGCCGTCTTGCTTGTCGGCGGCTGCTATAGGGGCAGCTTCCTTGCCAGAGCTACCAGCCTGAGCTTTCTTGGCGCCAGCCTCCTTGCCGGACTGCTCGACAGCTAGTACTTCCTTGTTCTTCTTCTTCTTATTGTTCCGCCGCCGGTTTTTCCTTGCCGGGGCGGCATCCTCACTGTCCGTTCCTCCTGCTCCAACATCCTCTCCGGGGAGTCTCCTCCCCTATTCAGCGCGTGCGCACTTGTCAGCCAGAGCGTAAAGCTCACTGACGTCTCGTATTTTGCACATCGCCATCTCCTCCCTCATCCGACGGTTACGCACGTTCTGATGGAACGCGCTAATAACCGCGGCAGGGTGGACGTCCGGGATGTTGTGCTGGACGCGGCTGAATCTCTGGATGTATTTCCGCAGGGACTCTCCTTCCTTCTGGGCCAGAATGTGAAGGTCGCTCTCCTGGCCGTGGGGCTTGTGGCCGCCCGTGAAGGCGTCGGCAAACTGGTGGCACAGGTCTGCCCAAGAAGAGATGGAGTTCTCCGGCAAGTGCATGAGCCAAGATCTGACATTGGGCTTGAGCACAAGCGGGAAGTAGTTTGCTAATATCTTCTCATCCCGTCCCCCGGCAGCCTGCACCGCAATGGTGTAGATGCTAAGGAACTCCGAGGGATGGGTCTTGCCGTCGTACTTCTCGGGTACATCGGGCTTGAAGTTCTTCATGCTGGGCCATTGGACTTGCCGCAGCTCTCGGGTGAACGCAGGGCAACCTGCCGCGTATGGCAAGTCTCCTGGTTCACCGGGCGCGTCAATGTCGACAGCGGTCCCAGCGTGTTGGTCGGACTGTCATCGTGCTTCTCTTCGACGCTCGATGCGAGTCCGAGCGTCTTCTTGTCGCCTGTCGTCGAGGACTTGGCGTTGATCGCGGCGGGCTCGGGGATCCGACGACGCCGTGGAGTCGTCGTCGATGTTGATCCGGCGAGTCAGCGATTTCTGCTTCCGCGGCGGGGAGTGCACGGTAGTTGCACCCCCGGCGGTCTTGTCTCCATCAGCCCGCGCCTGGCTGACTTGCCGCGGCCGTTATGTTGCCGGCTGCTGCGGCATGTCGTTGTTGGCGAAGGCGATGAGGCTTTGTATGGTGGCCCTCCAGACTTCGGCCTTGTCTGCCGCTGGAGGGAAATCAAGGAGCAGCTGAGCTCTGGCGAGAGCCTCTGCTGGAGTGGAGGGGAGCGGTGGCGAGCGGTGCGAGGAGCGGGATATGCTCGGACTTCTAACCGCGTTAGAAGGAACAGGTTCTCGCCCCGACGACCGCGCCTTGCTCGTGCCAGCGCGTTGGCCTTGAGCATCCCGCGACCCGCCAACCTGTCCTTGGCCCAGCAAGCAGATGGTACCCTGTGTACCACGCCGTCGCTGGTCCGGCACCTCCTGAGAGGGGCGTGGCGCGTGCACGGACGCCGAGGTCTTAGAGTGAGCTCGGTCGTCCGTCTTGTCCTTGGACTTGGCGGCGCCGTGAGTTTCCTCGCCGGCGTCCGTCATTCCGCCAGCGTCTACCCCACCAACCGTTGGTTCTGGTGGTGGTGGGATCGACGCGGACGGGCCTCCGACCTCCAAAGCCTTCTTCTTCGGCGGCATGCTGATGTAGTCGATGAGGTTGATGAAGTTGACGAAGCTGCTGAAGATTACGCCCGCGTGAACGCCGGATCAGGTTCGCACAACCTCGACGCCCCCTACCTGGCGCGCCAAAGATGTCGGGAAACTGATCGCCCACGGACACCTATGGGACCGGAGCCCCTTTTCGGTACGGCAAGGGAGCGGAGGGAGCACAAAGAGCGGATCAAGGCGCACACGCGAGCAGTTTACCCAGGTTCGGGCCGCACGAGGGCGTAAAACCCTACTCCTGCCTTGGTTTTGTTATTGAGTTCTTGGCTCGGGAGCAAGAAGATCTACAGTACCGGCTACACCGAGCGTGGGAGTGATCGAGAGTTCGGAACCTCCTCTACGTTGTGCATGGGCCTCCTTTTATAGGTCCAAGGGGTCACCAACAGGTGCCAACGTAGTTGAGGGTAAAAGCGTAAAACTGGTGGTAGTTGTAACAATGGATGTACAGTGATCTGTACCTAACCTAGACGATGGGGGACAAGGGCATTGAATGCCCGTCGCCGTCGCCCCGAATAGTGTAAAAAGCGTCCGTCCGGGCGTCTCCGTTCGCCACGACGGAGGTCTTGTCATCGTGGCTCACCACCGTGTACCCCAGGCTGCACAGCCATCTGCCACGTGCCCTTGGAAGGGCCCCAGGTCGACGCGTGGCCAGATGAGCTGGAGGGCAGGCACACAGTGCAAGCTTACCGCGGCAAGCACCTTGCCGCGGTCGCTACCTTGCCGTGCCCGGAAGCTTGTCGCTCTCCGGGCCTTGCCTGGGCGTGTGATGCGCCACGGCAAGTCTTCTGGAATGCTATTCTTCGGTCTTCCTGGCAAGCTCCTCTTGCTAGGGTCTTGCGCTAGAGGGGCGGTCTTGAGCCTGGAGCGGCCTTCCCGGCAAGCTCCTCTTGTCGGGGTCTTGTTTCTTAACTTGAATACTTTGTTCTTGAATGGCTCAAAAGGAACTAGGGTGGGCCTTGGTGAGCGCGTGGCAAGCCCTGCCACGGGACGTTGCTACTGCCCGTGCACAAGTCGGGATACTAAGGTACCCCTACTTTAGTACACCGACACTTGCTGAGCGGTAACCATGTTTCTGGGGACGCCATCAACTGTTACACTTTTTTTGAATATCATGTGAGTTGCTATGCATGCTCGTCTTGTCTGAAGTAAGGGTGATTTGCTGTGGGTTGAATGAATATGCATATTTTTTGAGAAGAACATTGGGCCGCCAACCAAAGCCATGCATCATGGTGGAAGTTTTAGCTTGGACTTAATCCTCAATCTCTTATGAGAATATGCTTATGCATTAAAGAGGAGTCCATCATCTATTTTCTATGTTGTCCCGCTATGGATGTCCTCAAGTTGAGATCTATCAAAAACGAGAAATCAAATGCGATTTATCTCCTTGGACCTTTGTACAGGTGGCATAGAGGTACCCCTTTGTGACACTTGGCTGAAACATATGTAATGCAATGATAACCCATGGAAATCCGAGCTAATTAGGACAAGGTGCGAGCACTATTGGTATTCGATGCATGAGGCTTGCAACTTATAGGATGTGTTATGCATGACACATATGAAGTACTACTACCGTTGACAAAATTGCTTCTATGTTTTCAAAATAAAAAGCTCTAGCACATAACCATTCTTTTACTTTTATGTTGAGTCTCCACCTCCTTTTAAAAGCACCAACTACTGAGAGCATGATTGTCATTCTGAGTGTAATGTGCATTGTCCCAAAGTAGCATTGTCTTTTGCATGATTGTGATATCGTTTATTTTGAAATCATTGTATCTAGTCATCACTTAAACCTTGAAGGTGCCCCTGCATTTATGTTTTGCATCACTAAAGGGGGCAAGCTAGATATCACTTTATCATATTTGCACATCATGATCATTGCAAATCTTTTTGATGTTTCAGTTTCATATTGTAAAACTTTCAGTCATTTGTGATTTTCTCATGAGGCAACTTAATTACTATAGAATCATTGTCTCAGTAAGCTTTTGTCATATGACTATAAGAAGTCCTATATGGTTAATAGCATGTCACTACAGAAATTATTCTTGTTATCATTTACCTACTCGAGGACGAGCAGGAATTAAGCTTGGGGATGTTGATACGTCCAAAACGTATCTATAATTTATGCTTGCTCCATGCCACTTTTGGGTGATATTGCTATGATATGCATACACTTCCATACACTTTTGATCATATTTGGACTAACCTACTAATCCAGTGCACCCCGGTGCCAGTTTCTGTTTTCGGCTGATTTTGTATTTCAAGTTTTCACGTTACGAGAACTGCCAGGAAAAATCCAGAAAAATTATATAAAAAATCAGCGTTCCGGAACCGACCTTGCGCCCGAAGTACAGCCGGGGGGGGCACCGGGGCTCGGGGCGCCCTGTGGGCGTGCCCCCCCTGGGCCGCGCCGGGGGGGCGCCTGGGCCCCCCGAACCCCGTCCGGTGCCCCCCTTTGGCATATATTTAGAGGGTCCCTCGAAACCCTCGGGAGAGGAACTCTTTTTCGCGATCCCATCTCTGTTCCGCCGCCGCCACCGCTTCCAAGATCGGGAGCACCAGGAGAACTCTTCTCGGCACCCTGCCGGAGGGGAGGATCACCACCGGGAGCTTCTCCACCACCATGGACGCCTCCCGGATGAGTTGTGAGTAGTCTCCCTTGGACCATGAGTCCATGACCAGTAGCTATGTGATGTTCTCCTCCCGTTCTTGTGCTTCACTAATTAGTCCTCGTGAGCTGCCCTACATGATCGAGGCACATATGTAATCCTTACGCTATTGCTATGTTGAGTCTGCTGGGATCCGATGGATTATGAGATTATGTTCAGATTGTTCTTGAGTAATATATTTGATTCACCTCTTTTATATTTATGTTCATAAGTAATTCTTGCATGTTCTCCGTTGTTATTTATTGCTTTGGCCGAGTAATACGTAGTGACTCCAAGAGGGAACGTTATGCTTGATTGTGGGTTCATGCCCCTCGATGACTAGCTTGAGTGACAGAAACATGAGTCTAGGGGATGTGCTGTTGCCACAAGGGGGAAAACAACGGTGCTTGTGCCCGCGGGTGCAAGGATTGTTTAATTTACGCAAAATTCTTTTAATGCAGTTGTCTGTTGCTTTGAGTTTACACTATGGGTGGGGCTCGCAACTTAATACCAGCGAGATGTTCTGGATAGATATCTCAAGGTGGATGATTAGTAGTAGATATTGATGGATTTCGGTCTACTTACTTTGGCGTACTGCCCATGCTTTGAACATCAACCTTTCTTGCAATGTAGTCAGCATTGGTTTGCGTTCGTGGTCCTGTCAATTGCCCAGCTGTAATTCATTTACCTCACATAGTTGTTTTATCGTCTTTTGGGAGAGAGACATCACTAGTGAACATCATGTGACTCCGGTTCATATTACCATCATTGATCACATCCGCTATTTACTTTCCGCTTTTACTTACTATTGCAAAACACTATCTATCACTACTATCATCTGCTTTTAATCCTTTGTGAACTACAAGGCCGGAGAGATTGACAACCTCTCTGTACTCGTTGGGAGCAAAGTTATTTGTATCTGTGTGCAGGTCCACGTTGATTGCTAATCTGCGCCGTTAGCAGTTGACACCTACTTGTTGAACCTAGGAGTCTCTGGGGATTCGATCCTTGGCATCTTTGCTAAGGGAAAACACTTCCACAACACTGCATCTTTCACCTTCCACTTGGGGTAACCAACGAGGGGTTAGAGGCCCATCAACACCCAAAGTATATACCTGGAAAGATGCAGGAAGAATGTGTACCTGGGGCATCGTCGATTTCTTCCGACCAATCATCAATGTCGAAAGAAAGGCAAGCATTTCAAAGGCGAGGCAGATCACCAGAAAAAGCCCGCCATGCGTATCGGTGATCACATACTTGCTATGGTAAATGATTTACAGGTAATCTTTGGAATGGGTCCCGGCGGACTATCTGTTTCGAATGACGATGAGGGACGCGCACCCATGTGGAAGAAGAAATCTATATTTTGGGACCTACCCTACTGGAAAGACCTAGAGGTCCACTCTTCAATCGACGTGATGCACGTGACGAAGAACCTTTGCGTGAACCTGCTAGGCTTCTTGGGCGTGTATGGGAAGACAAAAGATACACCGGAGGCACGGGAGGACCTGCAACGTTTCCACGAAAAAGATGGCCTGCCTCCAAAGCAGTATGAAGGTCCTGCCAGCTACGCTCTTACCAAAGAAGAGAAGGAAATCTTATTTGCATGCCTACTCAGTATGAAGGTCCCGTATAGCTTCTCGTCGAATATAAAAGGGATAATAAATATGGCAGAGAAAAATTTCCAGAACCTAAAGTCTCATGTCTGCCACTTGATTATGACGCAACTGCTTCGGTTGCACTGAGGGGCCTTCTATCGGAAAACGTCCGATTAGCCATTGTGAAGCTGTGTGCATTCCTCAATGCAATCTCTCACAAGGTGATCGATCCAGAAATCATACCAAGGCTAAGGAGTGATGTGGCGCAATGTCTTGTCAGTTTCGAGCTGGTGTTCCCACCATCCTTCTTCAATATCATGACGCACGTCCTAGTTCATCTAGTCGACGAGATTGTCATTCTGGGCCCCGTATTTCTACACAATATGTTCCCCTTTGATAGGTTCATGGGAGTCCTAAAGAAATATGTCTGTAACCGCTCTAGGCCTAAAGAAGCATCTCCATGGGCCATCAAACAGAGGATGTCATTGGGTTTTGTGTTGACTTCATTCCTGGCCTTAAGAAGATTGGTCTCCCTAAATCGCGGTATGAGGGGAGACTAACTGGGAAAGGCACGCTTGGAGGGGAGTCAATAATATGCAGGGACGGGCATTCTTGGTCTGAAGCACACTACACAGTTCTACAGAACTCTACCCTAGTGACCCCGTATGTCGATGAACACAAGAACAGTCTGTGCTCCAAACACCCGGAGCGGTGTGACGACTGGATTACATGTGAACACATCAAGACTTTCGGCAGTTGGTTGGAAACACGTCTCAGAGGTGACAACACTGTCAGTGATGAGTTGTACTCGTTGTCCAGGGGACCATCTTCGACTGTATTGACTTACAAAGGATACGAGATAAATGGGAATAAATTTTACACGATCTCCCTAGATAAAAAGAGCACCAACCAAAACAGCGGTGTCCGCTTTGATGCAGCAACCAATAAGGGAAAGGACACATATTATGGTTACATAGTGGACATATGGGAACTTGACTACGGACATGATTTTAAGATCCCTTCGTTTAAGTGCAAATGGGTAAATCTGCCAGGAGGCGGGGTACAGGTAGACCCAGATTACGGAATGACAACAGTGGATCTGAACAATCTTGGGTACACAGACGAACCGTTCGTCCTAGCCAATGATGTGGTGCAGGTTTTCTATGTGAAGGACATGTCTACAAGAACCAGAAAAAGAAAAGATATGGAAGCGAACACATCGAACGATGAACCAAAGTGCCACATAGTTCTTTCTGGAAAAAGAGACATTGTGGGAGTGGAGGACAAGACAGAAATTTCCGAAGATTATGAAAAGTTTCATGAAATTCCCCCCTTCAAAGTCAAGGCTGACCCAAGCACCCTGATAAACGATGTAGATTATCCATGGTTACGGCGCAATAAGCAAAGGACACAAGCGAAGAAAAAGTAAAGACTTTTTCTCCACAACTATTGTGATGATGCCTTTAATCTAGAATATCACTTTGTAATTGTGCATTTTGAACACAGAAGTAGTCTGTAGTTCAAATAAGTAAAAAAATTGAAATCCCTTTGTAACAGATGAGTTTTCGTCTGAAACCCTAATACCTCGAAATAGATAGTACATTTTGTATTAGTGAAAATAGAATTATATAAAATTTATGCAACTAAAATTATGAAAGTATTTTCTGTTCTAAAAGCAAAAAAAATCATAAAATAAATAAAAAATCAAAAAATAAAATAAAATAAATAAGCAGAATAAAAATAAAATAAATAAGTAGAAACAAAATAAACTTTAATAAAGTAAAATAAATAAACTTTAATAACATAAATAAAAATAGCAATAGTAAGTATTTTGTTGAAAGTAGAAACAAAACTAAAAAATAAAGCAACAAAGAAAAAAATTAAAAAAATGCCACCTACTCGGCCAACATGGCCTCAATACGACTAGAAACCCAACAATGGGCCAGGATTCAGGCCCGTAGAAAGCCCAGCAAGCCCACAGGCATAGCAGTGTCAGTTTAGGCCCATAGGCCTGCAGTTCAGAGGAGTTCGAGATGGAGGAGGCAGCGGGGCTTATAAACATGTGTTGGGCGCTCTCAGCTAGCGAGGTGGGACTAAACTCCCACCACCACGCCGCTGTGCACAATCTATTGGTCCCGGTTGGTGGCTCGAACCGGGACCAATACCCACCTTTGGTCCCGGTTCGTGGCACTAACCGAGACCAATACCCCCTTTTAGTCCCAGTTGGTGCCACCAACCGGGACCAAAGGCCTCAGCTTCCCGCCCTCTGGGCTGCTGAAAAGAGACCTTTGGTCCCGGTTGGTGCCACGAACCGGGACTAAAGGGGGCATTGGTCCCGGTTGGTGCCATGAACCGGGACCAAGCCTCCGTCTATATAAGCTAGCACTTAGGAAAATTTCAGTTATCTTCTTCCCCCCATCCCGACGACGCCGCCAGGCTGCCCCTCTGCCTCGTCGTCGCCCCTGCTTCCGACGCCATCCTGCGCCGCCCCGACGCCGTCCCGCGCCGCCCCGACGCCGTCACCGCCCCGCGTCGCCCCGACGCCGTCGCCGCCCCGCGCCGCCCAGACCCCGACGTCGCTTCCCCGCGCCGATCCCTGCTGGCTCCGACCTCTGTGAGCCTCACCGCGCCGTTCCCCCTCCTCTCCCCCTTCCCCCCGCGCCCCAAAACCGCCGCGAGGCCTCCCCAACGCTGTCGCCCGCCACGATGCCGCCGACGAGCTGTGCATAGATTTTTTTTTCTGTTTATTATATTGTAGTGTATATGATGATGAT
>LR738711.1:864004591-864032398 GCA_902687465.1 Secale cereale
GAGGCCTCCCCAACGCTGTCGCCCGCCACGATGCCGCCGACGAGCTGTGCATAGATTTTTTTTTCTGTTTATTATATTGTAGTGTATATGATGATGATGATGATGATGATGATGATGATGATGATGATGATGATGATGATGATGATGATGTATGTATGTTCATATGCAAAAGTTAGAAGTTTTCATAGAAGTTTTATGATTTTTATTTTGTTCATATAATTTTTATGGATTTCTTCTGTTGTAATTTTGTTCATAAAGTTTTAGGGTGAAAAAAAAAGTAGAAGAAGAAAAAAAGGAGGAGGAGAAGTTTCGCTTAGTTTTAGGATTATTTTAGTTTATGTTTAGTTTAGGAAGAAGGAAAAGAAAAAGGAGAAGAAGAGGAGAAGGAAGAAGAGGAGAAATAAATAAGTTTTTAGATGTATAATATATGATGATGATGATGTAATTTTATTCAATGATATATGATGATGTAATTTTGTCGATATACCCCTGCCCGATAACTTCGACATGAGGAGGGTCGATCGATATCTACCCCCCTACCCTATAACATTTTTTTCTACGTATATGTCGTCGTTCTCGATATATATATATATACCCCATCAACCATAACTTCGACATGAGGGGGGCGAGGGGTAGCCGAGGGGTCGAGGGTTGCCGAGGGGTCGAGGGTCGAGGGGGTCGAGGGGGTCGAGGGTCGCCGAGGCCACCGCAAACCCTAGAGAAGCGTTGAGGCCACTAATATATATGTTCTGTCATGTTTGTATAATAATTGCCATGTCATAATATTTGCAGAAACTATGGAGATAGGATGAGACGAGGTAGCAGAACGGGTGTTGGGGGGCATAATCGCAGACGGAGCTGCTGTCGAATTGTATATGAACGAGGACTACGATGGTCATTTCGAAGGATATGGTGATGAAGAAGTATGCTACGGTGATCCAGTGGAGGAGATAACACATGATTATGATGGTCCAATGGAGGAGGAAACACATGATGATGGCTCCGGTGACCGATTACCAATGGAAGAAGGACATGGTGATGACGGCTCCGGTGACCGATTACCGGTGGAAGAAGGACACGGTGATGACGGCTCCGATGACCGAACGGAGTCCGGCCAGGTATATATGTATTCATTAAGCATGTGCTGACACTATAGCTAATTGATGCATTTATTGTTTTGGTATATATGTACACGTATTAACTCTCTTCTTTCTTCTTTTCTAGCCCTCCGGATCGAGCCAAAGTTCGGTAAAGACACGAGGCCCGAAGAAAAGGTTGCGCCAGGATGAAAAGTTCATCATCGAAGAAATCGGGCGCGATGACCTACCGAGTAAACCCAGGAAGGCCAAGGACGCATTTACTGCTCAGTGCGGGGTTGTTGTTAGGGACATGATCCCGATCAGTATCCACCTATGGTACAAGCCTAAGAACGAAGACCCTCAGGTGTCTTATGTCAACGATATGCAGAGAAATGATCTTTGGACCGCGCTGAAGTCCAATTTCACCCTACCGCCAGAGGAGAATCTGGAGAAGCCAGTTATTGAGGAATTGGTCAAGGCGGCCACTCTTAAGAAGATGGGGGAGCTATTCAGGAGGTGGAAGAATGAGCTGAATGCAAAGTTTGTCGAAAAAAAGAAGACTCTAGAATTCACTGGCCGGTTTGAGAAGATCAGAGATCACTGGGACGCATTTGTGGCCCACAAGAAATCAGAAAAGAGTAAGCAGATGTCAGAGAGAAACAAGAAAAATGCTGCGAAGAAGCTGTACCACCATCGAACGGGGTCAGGTGGCTACCTCAAAGCCCGGCCGTTGTGGGACAAGGCCGAGAATGACCTGATTGCTAAAGGGATCGAACCACAGACATTACACTGGCCAGACCGTTCAAGGACTTGGTTCTTTGGAGTTGGGGGAACCTTGGACCCTGTAACAGGGAAGTGCATTTGGACGAAGGAGCAACTTGCAATACCCATCAAGAAGCTTCAGTTCTATATCGAAGCAGTGGAGCAAGGGACGTTCGTTCCCGACAGAGAGAACGACGAGCTCACAATGGCCCTCGGGAATCCTGAGCACCCTAGACGGACACGAGGCACGCCAGGCTCCCTTTCGTGGAAGGCCGGGTTTCCTGACGCACGCGGTTACAAATGTCGTGAGAGGAAGAAGAAAGTGGATGAGACCACTTTGTAGGCGCTGGACGCAAGAGTAAAAGCACTAGAGGACAAACGAGAAGAAACTCGCAGCAAGCAACTTGTCGAAGCTACCCTCGAAGCTACCCCGCCATCTCAGCGGAAAAGCAGCGTGGCTTCCACCGAGCTGCCTAAGGAGCCTGTCTTGGATGCTCCAGCTGCTAGCTCGCCCGTGGATGCAATCATGGAGTCTCAACATTGCCACCTTATGACGCAATGGATGCAATTCAAAGTCAAGGCGGCTGCAGGCTCTGTTTATCCTTCGGAACCCGGCGCAACTTTTCACTGCCGTCCGATTCCAGAAGGATATGCTAGGGTGATGGTGGATCAAATAACGGAGGGGTTTGAGTATCTCGAGCTTGACCACCCTACCGGTGAAGGGAGACTCGGCTGGGTTCTTCTCTGAAGAATCCATGCCTATGGCGGAAGGACCTCATCAACCTTGTGAACAGGACGCCTCCGGTGAGTCAGCGCACTCCACCTCCTCCTCCGCCTCCTCCTCCGGCAAGGGATCAGCGCACTCCATCTCCTTCTCCGGGTGATCTGGCGCGTGGCGGCACTCCGCCTCCTTCTCCGCCTGCGCCGGCGCGTCCGAGCAGCCCGCCTCCTCCTCCGCCTGCGTCGGCGCGTCCGAGCAGCCCGCCTCCTCCTCCGCTTGCGCCGGCGCGTCTGAGCAGCCCGTCTCCTCCTCCGCCTCGTCATCAAGGCTTGAAGAGAGCCGCCGACGCTCCGGCTGCTCCGCCGCGTGGTAGCACCCCGCCTCCTCCTCCGCCTCGTAAGCAACAAAAGAAGGCAGCCGCTGAGACTGCTCAGGCGTCTAGCAGTACAACCAGAGGCAGGAGGCAATACAGATTAGGTCCATCTCTCAGGCCCTTAGAGAAGTTACCATACGAGAGGACCGACGAGGAGAACGCGGAGATCTGTAAAGCCGAAGTGAAGGACTTTTTTGCAAAGAAACATGTACCTCCAAAACAGAAGATAGATCCGGCGAGAGCGAAGCGCACTATTGATGCCCTAAAGAAACCACCACCGTCTCCGCCGAAAAGCAACTATGAGCGCATTATTCAAAAGTCATATGTTGAAGCATCATGGTCGGGAAGTACTTGCAGTGATCAAAGGTTAGCACAGAGCAAAAGTGGGAAACAAATTCCCCAGCTCGGCGAACAAGAGAACCAATCGTGCCCCCCGCTCAAGGTGCCTAGCGACATGGTCCCTCATCATCCGGGGATGGCGCCCGGTACCAATCTTGCAGATTACGTGCCCGATGAGTTACTTCCTGATGCATTAGAGGTGGATGATCACAAATACCGGTACGGGAAGCCTCTCGTCAAAGATGTCAGAACTCTAACCACGATGATGCGAAGATTGCATGACTGGTACATGGAAACCTGCAGAGACTCTGGTGGCTAGGATACTCTGATGCTGAAAGTTGCAGAGGATCACGACCTCGTTGGAATTGATCTGTTGTCTATTACATTTGAGGAGTTCTTCCAGATTTTCAATGAGAGGGCCCTCGATAAACCATCGGTGACTAGCTATTGTATGTAAGTACTAGTTCTGTCATCAATTAAGTCTCTATATATAGCTCAGCTCTTCATATTGCAAGTATACTTCATTGCAAGTACATATAATTATCCTCACTATATTATGCAGGTTGAAGATCATGGAATGTAGAAAAGCTTATATCTACGATATTGGCTTCATTAACACAAATCTCATAGATGAATATCAGGTAAAAGATCATGCCAAAGAAGCCGAGGCCAACTTGCTACAGTCGTTGATAGTAAATCAAAACAAAGATAAAATACTCTTTCCTTACAACTTCAAGTGAGTGTTACTGTCTTGTGCATATTCGGTTTTCCTTAATTATATATTACTCAAGGTTATAGTAATTAATGTAATTGATGAGTTGTATGCATGCGTGCGCAGTTTCCACTATATTCTCCTAGATATTAAGCTTGAGGAGGGACTAGTAACCGTCTAAGACTCGAGACGAAACGATCCCAAGGAGTATGCGGACATGTCTAAAATGCTCAACAAGTAAGTTCAATCGATCATTACCGCACCATATCGGCAACTTTGTTCATTTTCCTGATATGAAGTAATTGTTTTCTTTGTCTCGCAGGGTTTCGAAAGAATTTGCCAAAAAAGTTCCGGGAATGCCGCGGCAACTGCGATGGATTTACCCGAAAGTAAGTACTCCTAGCTAGCTAGTTCCGCGCATCTCCCGTTGACTCTAGCTATACTTTTATCAATGCATTTATAATGTTTCATTATCAGTTTGATTGAACTCTATTTCTTGTAAAGTGCTTGTGGCAGGAAGCCGGGAATAATTTGTTGGGGATCGTAGTATTTTCAAAATTTTCCTACGATCACGCAAGATCTATCTACTAGATGCATAGCAACGAGAGGGGAGAGTGTGTCTACGTACCCTCGTAGACCGGAAGCGGAAGCGTCTAGTGACGCGGTTGATGTAGTCGAACTTCTTCGCGATCCAACCGATCAAGTACCGAACATACGGCACCTTCGCGTTCAGCACACGTTCAGCTTGATGACGTCCCAGGAGCTCTTCATCCAGTTAAGCTTCATGGGAGAGTTTCGTCAGCACGATGGCGTGGTGACGGATATGATGAAGTTACCATCGCAGGGCTTTGCCTAAGCGCTGCAACGATATGACCGAGGTGTGTTACTATGGAGGAGGGCACCGCACACGGTTGGGAGAAATCAACTGATCAACTTGTGTGTCTATGGGGTGCCTATACCCCCGTATATAAAGGAGTGGAGGAGAGGGAGGGCCGGCCCTCTCTATGGCGCGCCCTAGGGGAGTCCTACTCCCACCGGGAGTAGGATTGCCCCTTTCCTAGTAGAACTAGGAGCCCTTCCAAGTCGTAGGAGTAGGAGAGAAGGAAAGGGAAAGAGAAGAGAAGGAAGGAGGGGGTGCAGCCCCTCTCCCTAGTCCAATTCAGACTAAGCCATGGGAGGGGCGCAGCCTCCTCTCTTCCTTTCCCCTAAATCCCAATAAGGCCCATATACTCCCCGGCGAATTCCTGTAACTCTCCGGTACTCCGAAAAATACCCGAATCACTCGGAACCTTTCCGATGTCCGAATATAGTCGTCCAATATATCGATCTTTACGTCTCGACCATTTCGAGACTCCTCGTCATGTCCCCGATCTCATCCGGGACTCTGAACTACCTTCGGTACATCAAAACACATAAACTCATAATACCGATCGTCATCAAACGTTAAGCATGCGGACCCTACGAGTTCGAGAACTATGTAGACATGACCGAGACTCATCTCCGGTCAATAACCAATAGCGGAACCTGGATGCTCATATTGGCTCCTACATATTCTACGAAGATCTTTATCGGTCAAACCGCATAACAACATACGTTGTTCCTTTTGTCATCGGTATGTTACTTGTCCGAGATTCGATCGTCGGTATCACCATACCTAGTTAAACTCTTTACCGGCAAGTCTCTTTTCTCATTCCGTAATACATCATCTCGTGACTAAATCATTAGTCATTTGCTTGCAAGGCTTATTAAGATGTGTATTACCGAGAGGGCCCAGAGATACCTCTCCAACACTCGGAGTGACAAATCCTATTCTTGATCTATGCCAACACCACGAACACCTTCGGAGACACCTGTAGAGCATCTTTATAATCACCCAGTTACGTTGTGACGTTTGATAGCACACAAGGTGTTCCTTCGGTATTCGGGAGTTGCATAATCTCATAGTCATAGGAACATGTATAAGTCATGAAGAAAGCAATAGCAGTAAAACTAAACGATCATAGTGCTAAGCTAACGGATTGGTCTTGTCCATCACATCATTCTCCTAATGATGCGATCCCGTTGATCAAATGACAACTCATGTCTATGGCTAGGAAACATAACCATCTTTGATCAATGAGCTAGTCTAGTAGAGGCATACTAGGGACACTTTGTTTTGTCTATGTATTCACACATGTACTAAGTTTCCGGTTAATACAATTCTAGCATGAATAATAAACATTTATCATGATATAAGGAAATAAATAATAACTTTATTATTGCCTCTAGGGCATATTTCCTTCAGTCTCCCACTTGCACTAGAGTCAATAATCAAGTTCACATCTCCATGTGATTTAATACCGATAGTTCAAATCGTTATGTGAATAACACCCATAGTTCACATCGCCATGTGACCAATACCCGAAGGGTTTACTAGAGTCAATAATCTAGTTCACATCGCTATGTGATTAACACCCAAGAGTAGTAAGGTGTGATCATGTTTTGCTTGTGAGAGAAGTTTAGTCAACGGGTCTGACACATTCAGATCTGTATGTATTTCACAAATTTCTATGTCTACAATGCTCTGCATGGAGCTACTCTAGCTAATTGCTCCCACTTCCAATATTGTGACACCCCGAGACCGGTGCGCCAGGTGTCAGCCAGTTATTCGTTGTCAGTGCCATGTCATCTGCTTGCGTGTTGCATCTTGCCATGTCATCATGTGTGTTGCATCAGCATGTTTTCAAAACTTGCATCCGCCCGAGTCCCCTCGTCCTCTCCGTTGTCCGTTCTGAGCCCAGACACTCACACGCGCCCGCGGCGCCTCCGAATATTTATTTTATAAGTGGCCGGAAAACGTTTTCGGAATGGGTTGAAACTTGGCGTGTGGTCTCATTATAGTGTAGACAGGCCGCCTGCCAAATTTCATCGCATTCGGAGCTCGTTTGATAGCCCAACCGTTATATATAGCAGCACTAATCGTCGGACGTTTTCGGTCTCCGAAAACCCCCGCGGGCCTCTTCTCTTCTCTCCTCTAAGCCCCTCTAACACAGCCCACTAACCTCCCCTAGGCCCATCCTACCTCACCTCGCGATCGGATCCGTCGGATCACGATCGGAGGGCTCTAAAACCCCTCCAACCCCCCAAACCCTAGCATTTTGCTATATATAGCCCCTTTCCATGCCATTTTTGGCCTTCCCCACCCCCTCCTCCATTTCCGCAGCTTCCTCCCACATCTGCCTCGCTTTCCGTGCCTCCCCAGCCGCCGTCCGCCACTTGGCGCGCCCGGAATGGCTAGCCACCGCCGGATCAGCCGCCCTGGCCAACCACAGGTCGCCGCGTGGAACAGCCACGTCCTCCCGCGTCCTCCCAGCCGCCGGCCCGCCGAAGCCCGCTCGGGGCCCGCCCGAGCCGCGTTTGGGCCGCCCGAGCCCCGCGCCCCCCGAGTCATCGTCCCCGCCTCCCGTTCGATCCCCGTGCGCCGCCGCCCGCAAGCGCCCAGCGCCTCGCCTCCGTCGCCGACTCCGGCCACCGGAGCACCTCGCCGGAGCAAGCCACCAAGGCCTTCCCGCCGTCCCGCTCGCCCCGCCGCCGGTGGACCTCGCCGCCGCCTCGGTTCCTGCTCGCTGCCACCGGAGCCAGATCCCGCCGCCGGGCTTCGCCTCCGGCCGGATCCCGTCAACCCCGGCGTCTCTGACCTCGCCGCCGGCGCCGTAGGCCGTCCCAGCGCCGCCGCCGCGGGTCTCCAGCGCGCCAGCCGCCGATTCGCTCGAGAACGGGCGTCCGGGCGCGCCCGATCCAGTAGCCCCAGCGCCTGGGCCTCGCCCCGCCGCCGTCGTGGGCCACGGCCTCGTCCGGCCCAGGTCCCAGCGCTCAGGCCTGCCTCCTCCACGTGGGCTCGGCCCACCATGGTGAGCCCAGCTCCACCTTCCCCCTCCTTTCCCTTATCCGACGCCCTGGCCGTGTTTTAGTATTAGACGCTCTTTGCGTTTTTTTTCCTAAGACTAAAATCTGCTAAGTCCCCAGAAAACTGTTATAATGTTGCATCTTTGACTGGTGATATCTTTTTGTGTGTATGTCCAAATTGAGTGAATGATATGTCAAAATGATCGTGGTGATATGCTCTACACTTTGTTCCATTGTGCCATGCTTGTTTGACTTCATCAGATGCTCTAATATCTGTTGCAAGAGTGCTACTTGTTATAAACTGCTGCTACTTGTTATTTTGTTGCCATGTTTGAGATGTGATAACTTGGTGCATGTTTATCCAAATGAAGCAAATGATATGTCAAAATGTTCATCATGAGATGCTCTACATGTTGGTTGCTATAGCATGCTTGTTTGAGTCCATATTGCCATGTTTATCACTGTTGCAAAAGTGCATGTGGCTGTTAGGTTTTGTAACTTGTTACGAGATGCCTAGTTGAGGAGCTCGTTGCTTTTGTTGTGTTTGTCCCCATGTCACATGCTCATATGTTTTAGATTCTCCATCATGTGATCTTTGCTGTGGTGCAAACCATTTGCCATGTTATGCTTTGAGAGGACTTAAACATGCTCGCAAACATGCCATGCTAATGTTGCTGTTTTAACACTTAGTGAAATTTCACTAAGTCTGGAATCTGTCTTATCCTGATGCTATGTTTGCTTGATGCCCTAGGCAAATCCATGTTAGTTTTGGGGTGGCCATTGATCATTCCTTGTTGTACATGTTATTGTATATCCATTCATGCCCTTACTTGCTCATATGGGTTGCTGTAGCTTATTTATTTCTTGCTCCCAAGTTGCTATAAAATATTATTGTCAAATTTTTAGTGTCATGATCAAAATGTTGTAGCTTGTTGCTATTGATCCATGCCTCCTATGGAGTTGCTCCAATGGAGTTGTTTGCTGTAGGATATGTCTACTTCATGTCCATGCTTCTTGTCACCATGTTTGAGTGCTGTAGATTATATATTTATTGCTCCAAAGTTGCTATGTGGCTGTTAATCTCAGCTTTGCATTGTTTCTTGTTTCATGTGTATCTTTTAGCCCGTTGCTCCGTTTTGAGCGTGCCTTATATGAAACTTGTGTGATTTTGCATGTAGAATCATAATATCATATTGTTTTCATGTTTGGAGTGAGTTTGCTTTATGTTTGGGTGCATCTTGCACCGTTGCCTTGCTTGAGCATATTGTCATGTTCTTGTGTTGATTTTCTGTGCTTCCTACCTTGCCATGTATTGTGTCCTGTATAGACTTGTCATGCATCATACCTTGCCATGTATTGCATCATATATAGGCTTGTGTTGTTTTTCTGTGCTTCTTACCTTGCCATGTATTGCTTCCTGTATAGACTTGTCTTGCATCATACCTTGCCTTGTATTGCATCATATATAGACTTGTGTTGTTTTTCTGTGCTTCCTACCTTGCCATGTATTGCTTCCTGTATAGACTGGTCATGCATCATACCTTGCCATGTATTGCATCATATATAGACTTGTGTTTTTTTCTGTGATTCCTACCTTGCCATGTATTGCTTCCTGTATAGACTTGTCATGCATCATACCTTGCCATGTATTGCATCATATATAGACTGTGTTGTTTTTCTGTGCTTCCTACCTTGCCATGTTTTGCTTCCTGTATAGACTTGTAGTGCATCCTATATAGAACTGTCTTGCATCATACTTGGTTGAGCATATTGTCATGTCTCGTGTGGTGTGTTTACCGTGTTGCTTGCTTCTTCTCATTAGTGATTGTTCCGTTGCGTTTGTGAGGATTCGTTCGTCTACCCATGGTTCTTCTTCAAGGCTTCTTCTTCGTCTTCTTCATGGATCCGTTCTTCTTCCTTGCGGGATCTCAGGCAAGATGACCATACCCTTGGATACCTTTACTATCATTGCCTTTGCTTAGTTGTCTCGATGCTATCGTTATATGTCGCGCTACCCATCTTTATTGTCAGCCCCTCTCCTTGTTGCCATGAAACCTCTAACCTTTGACACCTTCCTAGCAAAAACCCATTGTTTGGCTATGTTACCCGCTTGCTCAGCCCCTCTTATAGCGTTGTTAGTTGCAGGTGAAGATGAAGATCATTCCTTGTTGGAACTTGTTGTTGGCATATCACAATATCTATAATTATTATTAACACACCTATATACTGGGCATGGGTGGAAGGCTTGGCCTTTTGCTCGGTGTTTTGTTCCACTCATGCCACCTTAGGCGCCGATAAACTGGCATTATGTTCCTTGATTTTGCGTTCCTTACACGGTTGGGTATATGGGGACCCCTTGACACTTCGTCTTTGAATAAAACTCCTCCAGCAAGGCCCAACATTGGTTTTAATTTGCCTCATAATAACAACTTAATTAATTAATTAAATTCCATAAGGGGGACGCTCCTTGGAGATTCTTTTCTACATAGCAGGGGGGCAGTGCTGATGGTGTTGGTCCCAAACGGGGGTCCTGTGGGGCCACCTCGGGGAAACTCGAGGGCTGGTTTACCTGTAGCATCACCCAGCCGGACGTGGCCTGAGACGAGATACGCGCGGCTACTATCAGGGTGTCGGCATGCCGGGAGGTCTTGCTGGACTTGTTTTACCATTGTCGAAATGTCTTGTGCACCGGGATACCAAGCCTGATCGGTTTTCCCTAAGATAAGGGGTGATAATATTATATTTATCACTTCAGCTGATCGTGAGAGCTTGTGATGGGCTAAGTTGGGACACCCCTGCAGGGTTATGATCTTTCGAAAGCCGTGCCCGTGGTTATGTGGCAGATTGGAATTTGTTAATGTCCGGTTGTAGAAAACTTGACAGAGGATCCGTAAAACACACCACCGCGTGAGTAACCGTGACTGTCTCTTTACACTTTGAGAAGAGAACACGGTGGGGTTATGTTTGACTTGTATGTAGTTCAGGATCTTTAGCGATCACTACTAGTTGCGATCGTTTGCGTAGATGCTCATCTTATTCTTGTACTCGTAAGTTAGCCACCATATTTTGCTTAGCCGCTGCTGCAACCTCACCACTCTACCTCTTCCTACCCATTAAGCTTTGATAGTCTTGTTACCCATGGTTATGGGATTGCTGAGTCCTTGTTGCTCACAGATACTACAACAACAGTTGCAGGTGCAGGTTTCCGATGTCTTGACGTGAGAGCGATGATCATTGTTTGGAGTTCTTTCTTCTTCTTCTTCTTCAGTCTTGGGTTAGGTTCCAGGTCGGCAGCCTGGGATAGCAGATGGATGTCTTTGAGCTTTTCATGGTTGTATCCGTAGTCGAATACTTTGTATTGATGTTGTTGTATTCATGTGACTTGTATGTATTGTTGTATCCCCCATGTATGTATGTAATGGTACGATGTAATGATATCCATCTTGCTAAGTGCACGAAATGCGGTTGTGCCCTAATCACGTAAGTGTCACGTGATCGGGATAGAATCGCATCTTGGGCCTGACAAATATGCATCCAGATTGATACTTAGAGTCATCTGGATTAGTGTAAAGCTTGCATCGGTGTAACTCTTTACGACGAACTCTTTATCACCTCCATAATCGAGAAAACATTTCCTTAGTTATCCAGTAACTAAGGATAATTTTGACCGTTGTCCAGTGATCTACTCCTGGATCACTTTTGTACCTCCTTGCCAAACTCATGGTAAGGTACACAACAGGTTTGGTACACAGCATGGCATACTTTATAGAACCTATGGCTGAGGCATAGGGAATGACTTTCATTATTTCTCTATCTTCTGCCGAGGTCGGGCTTTGAGTCTTACTCAACTTCATACCTTACAACTAAGGCAAGAACTCCTTCTCTGACTGATCCATTTTGAACTACTTCAAAAACTTGTCAAGGTATGTACTCATTGAAAAAACTTATCAAGCGTCTTGATCTATCTATAGATCGTGATGCTCAATATGTAAGCAGCTTCACCGAGGTCTTTCTTTGAAAAACTCCTTTCAAACAATCCTTCATGCTTTACAGAAAATTATACATCATTTCCGATCGACAATATTTCATTCACATATACTTATCAGAAAGGCTGTAGTGCTCCCACTCACTTTCTTGTAAATACAGGCTTCACCGCAAGTCTGTATAAAACTATATGCTTTGATCAACTTATCAAAGCGTATATTCCAACTCTGAGATGCTTGCACCAGTCCATAGATGGATCGCTGGAGCTTGCACAATTTGCTAGCACCTTTAGGATTGACAAAACCTTCTGGTTGAATCATATACAACTCTTCTTTAATAAATCCATTAAAGAACGCAGTTTCGTTATCCATTTGCCAAATTTCATAAAATGTGGCAATTGCTAACATGATTCGGACAGACTTAAGCATCGCTACGGGTGAGAAAATCTCATCGTAGTCAACACCTTGAACTTGTCGAAAACCTTTCGCAACAAGTCGAGCTTTGTAGACAGTAACATTACCATCGGCGTCAATCTTCCTCTTAAAGATCCATTTCTTTTCAATGGCTTGCCGATCATCGGGCAAGTCAACCAAAGTCCACACTTTGTTCTCATACATGGATCCCATCTAGGATTTCATGGCCTCAAGCCATTTTGCAGAATTTGGGCTCATCATCGCTTCCTCATAGTTCGTAGGTTCATCATGGTCTAGTAACATGACTTCCAGAATAGGGTTACCATACCACTCTGGTGCGGAACGTACTCTGGTTGACCTACGAGGTTCAACAGCAACTTGATCTGAAGTTTCATGATCATCATCATTAGCTTCCTCACTAATTGGTGTAGGAATCACTAGAACTAGTTTATGTGATGTACTGATGGCTTCTCGCCCCTCGTTGGTTACCCCAAGTGGAAGGTTGAGATGTAGCGTAGTGGCAAATTTCCCTTGGCAAAGATACCAAGAATCGAATCCCGTGAGACTCCGAGGGTCGACAAGTAGGTGTCAACGGCGCCAGAAACTTAGCGGTTGACGGGACCTGCACACAGATACAGATAACTTTGCTCCCAACGAGTACAGTGAGGTTGTCAATCCCTCCGGCCTTGTTTTTTTACAAAGGATCAAACACAAGAGATAATAATGATAGCTATGACTGCAACTAGGAAATAAAAACAGGAAGTAAATAGAAGGTGTGATCAGCGGTGGTAATATAGACCGGGGTCCCATGATGTTCACTAGTGATGTCTCTCTCCCAAAAGACGATAAAACAGCAAAGCGAGGTAAACAAATTACAGCTGGGCAATTGACAGGATTATGTGCGCAAACCAATGCTAACTATGCTGCAAAGAAAGGTAGAGGCTCAAAAGCATGGGCGGTACGCCAAGGCAAGTAGACCGAAATCCATCTGCATCTACTACTAATCATCCACCTTGAGATATCTATCCAGAACATCTTGCTGGTATTAAGTTGCGAATCCCACCCAAAGTGTAAACTCAAAGCAACAGACAACTGCATTAAAAGAACTTTGCATAAAATAAACAATCCTTGCAGCCGCAAGTACAAGCACCGTTGTTTTCTCCCTTGTGGCAACAGCACATCCCCTAGACTCATGTTTCTGTCACTCAAGCTAGTCATCAGGGGGCATGAACCCACAATCAAGCATAACGCTCCCTCTTGGAGTTACTACCTACTACTTGGCCAAAGCAATAAACAGCAACGGAGAACATGCAAGAATTACTCAAGAACAAAGATATAAAAGAGGTGAATCAAATATATTACTCAAACACAATCTGAACATAGTCTCATAATCCATCAGATCCCAGCAAACTCAGCAAAGCAACAGCAGAAAGATTACATATGTGCCTCGATCATGTAGGGCAGCTCACGAGGTCTAAACCATGAAGAGCAAAGAGGGGAGGAGAACATCACATACCTACTGATCATGGACCCATGGTCCAAGGTGGACTACTCACGACTCATCATGGAAGCGTCCATGGTGGTGGAGAAGCTCCCGGTGGTGGTTCTCCCCTCCGGCAGGGTGCCAGGAAGAGTTCTCCTGATGCTCCCGATCTTGGAAGCGCTGCGGCAGTGGAACAGAGGCGAGATCGCGAAAAAGGGTTCTGTCCTCGGGGGTTTCGGGACGAGAGGGATATATATGTGAAGGGGGGCAGCCAGAGGCGGAGCAGGGGCCCCAGGCGCCCCCCTGGCGCGGCCAGGGGTGGGGTCGCGCCAGGTGGCCGCCTGGGCCTCCCCTGGCTCCCCTCTGGCCCATCTTTGGTTCTTCGCGAAACTTCCTGTACGCTGATTTTTCCTATATTTTTCCTGGAATTTTTGGAGCACTTTTAATATGGGGGAAACCTGAAATAGAAAAACAGCAGAAAACTGGAACTAGCACTGTGGTGCACTGAGTTAATAGGTTAGTCCAAATATGATCAAAAGTTTATGGAAGTGCATCAATATCATAGCAATATCACACAAAAGAAGCATGGAGCAAGCAGAAATTATAGATACGTTTTGGACGTATCAACATCCCCAAGCTTAATTCCTGCTCGTCCTCGAGTAGGTAAATGATAACAAGCATAATTTCTGTGGTGACATGCTACCAACCATATAAGAACTTTTTAAGTAAAGCAATCAAGGCATGTAATTCAATTCAAGTCATAACATGCAAGATTCTATATTATCATTGTAACAAGCAACATAAGAACATAAAGGTGCAAGAGCTCTCACTGTCCGTGACTCGAATGTCTCCAAATGGTGTTTGCGTGCAAGAAAGGGGATAGGGATATACGAGAGAGTAAAACATAGTTTTTGTATTGTTGAGAACTTAATCTACTAAAGTTTCACACTTGGTCTTCTTTGGAATCTTATCTTGACTCATCCCCAGACCACTAGCCAGGTACAAGTCAAAATGATCCACTCCCTTTTGATATTTTGAGCACTCATGCAATGGATGAGCGTAAGTAAGAAAGTTGACACTTAGGATGGCAAAGAGAGAAAAATGATGAAGGGGGAAGACAAAAAAGGTGTGAAAGGCTCACATCAATGAGGACAATCATAGGCGAGAGAAAGCCAAATGATAGATATGATGTGAGGAGTAGGGATTGCCATGCAACGGATGCACATATGAGCTAAGGTAAGCTCTCCAATGGAACTAGTGGGGGTGCATCCAACTTGCTCGCTCAAGAAGACCTAGAGCTCTTTTGAGGAGGCTCATCATTGGAATATACATGCCAAGTTCTATAGTGTGAAGGTCCCCACATAGCTATATGCATGAATGATAATCTCTATGGAGTACAAGGTATAAGATGGAGTACGAGTGTGGATCTCTCAAAAGTAATAGTAGTGTGCCCCCTTCTCTCTTTTTATTTCTTTTTCTCTTTTTTTCTATTTTTTTTATTTTTTTGTGGCCTCAATGGCTCTTTCTATTTAACTCTCATTTGTCCTCTTTGGGATCTTTTGATTTTGTCCTCTTTGGGATCTTTTCCTCACTTTTGGGGCAACACTCTATATATTACAAGAAGTATAGAAGATCTTTCACACTTTACAAAAGTACTCAACATAAAGAAAATGAAACTATCATGATGTATGCAAATGTATGCCTCTGCCAGTGTAGCAGGATATGCAATGATACTAGCGCGTCATGTAGCAATGATTAGGGCAAGGCCCAACTAGCATGCGGCTCATCGATCAAGCAAAAAGCATGTATGACATGAAGATCAAGTCATGAGAAGATGGATGTTGCATGGCAATGTATCTTGGAAAGGCTATGGAAATGCCTTGATAGGTAGGTAAGGTGGCTGTTTTGAGGAAGGATATAATGAGGCTTATGATGACAGAGCGTATCGTGCCAAGGATTTGGATGCACCGGCGAAGTATGCGCCAACTCTCGAGGTGAGAAAGGGCAATGCACGGTACCGAAGAGGCTAGAAAAATATGGCTAGGTGGAAGTGTCAACTTTCGAATACTCACATTAGTCCGAAGAACTCATGCACTTATTATCGGTAACTCTCAATCTAATTAGGAGGTTCACAAAGAGACAAGTACCCCGAGGAGGAGTGTATGGGGGTTTGGTTATCCTTGCGCATCCTCGACTCATGGTACGTGAGTGTACTCTAATATTCGATCCCTCCAAAGATTAGTGATCCATCTAGTAGCTAAAGTTCTCAACTATTTTGTAGGTTTTCGAAAATAAACACGGATTGCCCAAAATACGACAACTATCACTAATACGCTAAAGCTCTTGACACCAAAAGTTCAGACATTACTCATGGCAATACCTCAAAACTATTGCAAGTTACTACTAAAATTAAATAACAACCTCAATTACCTACTTTAAGTTAAGACACACAACTCAGTGCAACAGGCAAACTCTCTTAACAAGATAAACATGAAAACTCAAGAGAGTTCAGCAACCAACTAAACAAAATCTCTTTAAAAAGAAAAGCATGAAAACTAAGAGCTAAACATGACATCAGCTATGGAAAGACAAAGAACACACACAGCAAAGATAAGCATGAAAATCCTATGTTGTGTTCTAGGTTGAAGTGGAGCGTGTTTCTCTCCCACACAAAGAAAGATGGGTTCTAACTTGTTATGAACAGCAAGCAAAGCTAAAGAAAACTAAAAAAGGAAACTAAGAGCAAGACGCTCCAAGCATAGCACATAACGCATGAAGTGATAAGAATATAGTGGAACGAAAGACGAACTGATAATTGTTGATGGAGAAGGGGATGCATGGGGGCATCCCCAAGCTTAGACGCTTGAGTCTTCTTGAATATTTCTAGGGGGTGCACGGGGGCATGCCCAAGCTTGAGCGTTTGACCCTCCTGAATCTTCTTTTATCATCTTCCCTCGCACACTTGAAAACTCCCTTCATACATAACTCATCATAATCTGATTAGCGAGGTTAGTACCCACAATAAAATAATTTTTTCCCTACTGGAGATAAAAATAATCTTGAAGAGCTACTGTTTCTCAAGATTGCCAAAAGGTTTTTGCAAAGAAAAAGCAAGCTCAAGGTTTGCAAAACGAAGAAAAGGCAAAATAGGACAGAATCTGTGAAAAACAGACCAGCAGGTAGTAAATAATTTTTTCGGGGCACTTCTGCAACTCAAATCAAAAAACTCAGAACAGACGCTCGAAAGCCAATTGTATAGAGCACGCTGTCAAAAAAATTCAGATCAAAAATTCAGATCTGGTGATTTTATTCGAATTTTTCTGTCCAAGGACAGAATCTGTTTTCTGGACAGCACGTCACAACTTTTGAACTTTCTTGCAATCGGAGGCTAAACTTGGCACAAAGCTGAAAAGAAAAGATACAATGATGATGCTACTGTAGTAACAAACATCAAGACACAACAAAAGCAAAATAAAACCTAATTCGTTGTGGGCTGCCTCCCAAAAGCGCTTTCTTTTATGCCTTTAAGCTAGGCATGATGCAAAAAGAGAAGATCAAGTTTTATCAAGAGTAAGAGAATAGCTAGCCCGTGTAACGGACTCAAAAGGCAACTTAATATTCTTTCTAGGGAAGTGTTCCATCCCTTTCTTGAGAGGGAATTGGAATTTTATATTCCCCTCTTTCATGTCAATGATAGCACCAACGGTGCGAAGAAAAGGACGTCCCAAAATAATTGGACATGAAGGTTCACATTCAATATCCATAATAGTAAAATCAACGGGAACATAATTGTCATTGACAATGATAAGAACATCATTGATCTTCCCCAAAGGTTTCTTTACGGAAGAATCAACAAGACGAACACCAAAAGAACAAGGATCAAAAGGTTTCAATTCAAACATATCATACATTCTTTTGGGCATAACGGAGGTACTAGCTCCAACATCACATAAAGCATAGCAAGAGAAGTTATTCAACTTAATTTTAATCATAGGATCCCAACTATCTTCTAGCTTTCTAGGTATGGAGGCTTCTACCCTAAGCTTCTCCTCCCTAGCTTTGATAAGAGCATTAGTGATATGCTCTGTGAAGGCAAGGTTAAGTGTGCTAGTGTGGGGGTCTTTAGCCATTCTTTGTAAAAAGGTGACAACTTCTGAGAGACTACAATTATCAAAATCAATTTTATCATTATTGAGCAGAATTGTAGTGTCACCTTCTTTGTTTGAATTGCTCTCTATTATAAGAGTTTGGACGTCTTCCCAAGTTTGGGGAAGTGTGGGAGCAACTTTAAACAGGGGCTCATACTTTTTTCCTGGAAGACCATGCCATGGGCATAACTCTCCATTAAAACTAACATAATCACAAGGTTTATTACTTTTGTAGATCCCGACAGTGGTGATTGGCGTGATGGAAGAAGGGGTGTACTCCTCCCACTTAGTGTTTTTGGTGGAACCCATAGCAGCAGCAAGCAAGATAACTATTTTTGTGATTTTTGGTAAGGGACACTAAAGCAAAAACTGAAAGGTAAACTAACAAGACTAAAAAGCAAAGAAAAAAGATAGCGTGCAACTCCCCTATCTTGAAGAGTGGAGTCCCCGGCAACGGCGCCAGAAACTTGCTTGATGGCTTCTCGCCCCTCGTTGGTTACCCCAAGTGGAAGGTTGAGATGTAGCGTAGCGGCAAATTTCCCTTGGCAAAGATACCAAGGATCGAATCCCGTGAGACTCCGAGGGTCGACAAGTAGGTGTCGACGGCGCCAGAAACTTAGCGGTTGACGGGACCTGCACACAGATACAGATAACTTTGCTCCCAGCGAGTACAGAGAGGTTGTCAATCCCTCCGGCCTTGTTTTTTACAAAGGATCAAACACAAGAGATAATAATGATAGCTATGACTGCAACTAGGAAATAAAAACAGGAAGTAAATAGAAGGTGTGATCAGCGGTGGTAATATGGACCGGGGTCCCATGATGTTCACTAGTGATGTCTCTCTCCCAAAAGACGATAAAACAGCAAAGCGAGGTAAACAAATTACAGCTGGGAATTGACAGGATTATGTGCGCAAACCAATGCTAACTATGCTGCAAAGAAAGGTAGAGGCTCAAAAGCATGGGCGGTACGCCAAGGCAAGTAGACCAAAATCCATCTGCATCTACTACTAATCATCCACCTTGAGATATCTATCCAGAACATCTCGCTGGTATTAAGTTGCGAATCCCACCCAAAGTGTAAACTCAAAGCAACAGACAACTGCATTAAAAGAACTTTGCGTAAAGTAAACAATCCTTGCACCCGCAAGTACAAGCACCGTTGTTTTCTCCCTTGTGGCAACAGCACATCCCCTAGACTCATGTTTCTTTCACTCAAGCTGGTCATCAGGGGGCATGAACCCACAATCAAGCATAACGCTCCCTCTTGGAGTTACTACCTACTACTTGGCCAAAGCAATAAACAGCAACGGAGAACATGCAAGAATTACTCAAGAACAAAGATATAAAAGAGGTGAATCAAATATATTACTCAAACACAATCTGAACATAGTCTCATAATCCATCAGATCCCAGCAAACTCAGCAAAGCAACAGCAGAAAGATTACATATGTGCCTCGATCATGTAGGGCAGCTCACGAGGTCTAAACCATGAAGAGCAAAGAGGGGAGGAGAACATCACATAGCTACTGATCATGGAACCATGGTCCAAGGTGGACTACTCACGACTCATCCGGGAAGCGTCCATGGTGGTGGAGAAGCTCCCAGTGGTGGTTCTCCCCTCCGGCAGGGTGCCGGGAAGAGTTCTCCTGATGCTCCCGATCTTGGAAGCGCTACGGCGGCGGAACAGAGGCGAGATCGCGAAAAAGGGTTCTGTCCTCGAGGGTTTCGGGACGAGAGGGATATATATGAGAAGGGGGGCAGCCAGAGGCAGAGCAGGGGCCCCAGGCGCCCCCCTGGCGCGGCCAGGGGTGGGGCCGCGCCAGGTGGCCGCCTGGGCCTCCCCTGGATCCCCTCTGGCCCATCTTTGGTTCTTCGCGAAGCTTCCTGTACGCTGATTTTTCCTGGAATTTTTGGAGCACTTTTAATATGGGGGAAACCTGAAATAGAAAAACAACAGAAAACAGGAACTGGCACTATGGTGCACTGAGTTAATAGGTTAGTCCAAATATGATCAAAAGTGTATGGAAGTGCATCAATATCATAGCAATATCACACAAAAGAAGCATGGAGCAAGCAGAAATTATAGATACGTTTTGGACGTATCATGTACTACTATCCAATTCGGGAGAAGGTACAATTACCTCATCAAGTTCCACTTTCCTCCCACTCACTTCTTTCGAGAGAAACTCCTTCTCTAGAAAGGATCCATTCTTAGCAACGAATATCTTGCCTTCGGATCTGTGACAGAAGGCGTACCCAACAGTTTCCTTTGGGTATCCTATGAAGACACATTTCTCCGACTTGGATTCGAGCTTATCAGGTTGAAGCTTTTTCACATAAGCATCGCAGCCCCAAACTTTAAGAAACGACAACTTTGGTTTCTTGCCAAACCATAGTTCATAAGGCGTCGTCTCAACGGATTTAGATGGTGCCCTATTTAATGTGAATGCAGCTGTCTTTAATGCATAACCCAAAACTATAGTCGTAAATCGGTAAGAGACATCATAGATCGCACCATATCTAATAAAGTACGTTTACGATGTTCGGACACACCATTACGTTATGGTGTTCCGGGTGGCGTGAGTTGTGAAACTTTTCACATTGTTTCAAATGAAGACCAAACTCGTAACTCAAATATTCACCTCCATGATCAGATCGTAGAAACTTTATTTTCTTGTTACGATGATTCTCTACTTCACTCTGAAATTCTTTAAACTTTTCAAATGTTTCAGACTTGTGCTTCATCAAGTAGATATACCCATATCTGCTCAAATCATCAGTGAAGGTCAGAAAATAACGATACTCGCCACAAGCTTCAACACTCATCGGTCCACATACATCAGTATGTATGATTTCTAACAAATCTGTTGCTCGCTCCATTGTTCCGGAGAACGAAGTTTTAGTCATCTTGCCCATGAGGCATGGTTCGCAAGCACCAAGTGATTCATAATCAAGTGATTCCAAAAGTCCATCACTGTGGAGTTTCTTCATGCGCTTTACACCAATATGACCTAAATGGCAGTGCCACAAATAAGTTGCACTATCATTATTAACCTTGCATCTTTTGTCTTTACTATTATGAATATGTGTATCACTACGATCGAGATCCAACAAACTATTTTCATTGGGTGTATGACCATCGAAGGCTTTATTCATGTAAACAGAATAACAATTATTCTATGACTTTAAATGAATAACCGCATTGCAACAAACATGATCAAATCATATTCATGCTTAACGCAAATGCCAAATAACATTTATTTAGGTTCTACACTAATCCCGAAAGTATAGGGAGTGTGCGATGATGATCATATCAATCTTGGAACCACTTCCAACACACATCGTCACTTCACCTTTAACTAGTCTCTGTTCATTCTGCAACTCTTGTTTCGAGTTACTAATTTTAGCAACTGAACTGGTATCAAATACCCAGGGGTTTCTATGAACACTAGTAAAGTACACATCAATAATCTGTATATCAAATATACCTTTGTTCACTTTGCCATCCTTCTTATCCGCCAAGTATCTAGGGCAGTTCCACTTCTAGTGACCATTTCCTTTGCAGTAGAAGCACTTAGTTTCAGGCTTGAGTTTAGCTTTGGGTTTCTTCACGGGAGTGACAACTTGCTTGTCATTCTTCTTCAAGTTCCCCTTCTATCCCTTTGCCCTTTACTTGAAACAAGTGGTCTTGTTAACCATCAACACTTGATGCTCTTTCTTCATTTCTACCTTCGCCGATTTCAGTATCGCGAAGAGCTCGGGAATTACTTTGGTCATCCCTTGCATATTATAGTTCATCACGAAGTTCTACTAACTTGGTGATAGTGTCTAGAGAACTTTGTCGATTACTATCTTATCTGGAGGATTAACTCCCACTTGATTCAAGTAATTGTAGTACCCAGACAATCTGAGCACATGCTCACTGGTTGAGCTATTCTTCTCCATCTTGTAGGCAATGTACTGTCAGAGGTCTTATACCTCTCGACACGGGCATGAGTATGAAATACTAATTTCAACTCTTGGAACATCTCATATGCTCTGTGGCGTTCAAAACATTTTTGAAGTCCCGGTTATAAGCCGTAAAGCATGGCGCACTAAGCTATCAAGTAGTCATCATACCCAGCTTGTCAAACGTTCATAACGTCTGCATCTACTCCTGCAATAGGTTCATCACCTAGCGGTGCATCAAGGACATAATACTTCTGTGCAGCAATGAGGATAATCCTCAGATCACGGACCTAGTCCGCATCATTGCTACTAACATCTTTCAACTTATATTTCTCTAGGAACATATAAAATAAACGGGGAGCTATACCGCGAGCTATTGATCTACAACACAGATATGCTAATACTACCAGGACTAAGTTCATGATAAATAAAAGTTCAATTAATCATATTACTTGAAGAAATCACACTTAGATAGACATCCCTCTGGTCATCTAAATGATCACGTGATCCAAATCAACTAAACCATGTCCGATCACCACGTGAGATGGAGTAGTTTTCAATGGTGAACATCTTATGTTGATCATATCTACTATATGATTCACGCTCGACCTTTCGGTCTCCAGTGTTCCGAGGCCATATTTGCATATGCTAGGCTCGTCAAGTTTAACCCGAGTATTCTGCGTGTGCAAAACTGCCTTGCACCCGTTGTATGTGAACGTAGAGCCTATCACACCCGATCATCACGTGGTGTCTCAGCACGAAGAACTTTCGCAACGGTGCATACTCAGGGAGAACACTTGTACCTTGAAATTTTGTAAGGGATCATCTTATAATGCTACCGTCGTACTAAGCAAAATAAGAAGCATAATAAGATAAACATCACATGCAATCAAAATATGTGACATGATATGGCCATCATCATCTTGTGCTTTTGATCTCCATCTCCAAAGCACCATCATGATCACCTTCATCACCGGCGCGACACCTTGATCTCCATCATAGCATCGTTGTCATCTCGCCAACTATTGCTTCCACGACTATCGCTACCGCTTAGTGATAAAGTAAAGCAATTGCATGGCGATTGCATTTCATACAATAAAGCGACAACCATATGGCTCCTGCCAGTTGCCGATAACTTTACAAAACATGATCATCTCATACAAAACCGTATAACTCATCATGTCTTGATCATATCACATCACAACATGCCCTGCAAAAACAAGTTAGACGTCCTCTACTTTGTTGTTGCACGTTTTACGTGGCTGCTACGGGCTTAGCAAGAACCGTTCTTACCTACGCATACAAAACCACAACGATGTTTTGTCAAGTATGTGCTGCTTTAACCTTCACAAGGACCGGGCGTAGCCACACTCGATTCAGCTAAAGTGAGAGAGACAGACACCCATCAGTCACCTTTAAGCAATGAGTGCTCATAACGGTGAAACCAGACTCGCGTAAGCGTACGCGTAATGTCGGTCCGGGCCGCTTCATGTCACAATACCGCTGAACCAAAGTATGACATGCTGGTAAGCAGTATGACTATTATCGCCCACAACTCACTTGTGTTCTACTCGTGCATACCATCTACGCATAGACCTGGCTCTGATACCACTGTTGGAGAACATAGTATTTTAAAAAAATTCCTACGATCACGCAAGATCTATCTACCAGATGCATAGCAACGAGAGGGGAGAGTGTGTCTACGTACCCTCGTAGACCGGAAGCGGAAGCGTCTAGTGACACGGTTGATGTAGTCGAACTTCTTCGCGATCCAACCGATCAAGTACCGAACGTACGGCACCTCCGCGTTCAGCACACGTTTAGCTTGATGACGTCCCACGAGCTCTTGATCCAGTTGAGCTTCATGGGAGAGTTTCGTCAGCACGACGGCGTGGTGACGGATATGATGAAGTTACCGCGCAGGGCTTCGCCTAAGAGCTGCAACGATATGACCGAGGTGTGTTACTATGGAGGGGGGCACCGCACACGGTTGGGAGAGATCAACTGACCAACTTGTGTGTCTATGGGGTGCCTCTACCCCCGTATATAAAGGAGTGGTGGAGAGGGAGGGCCGGCCCTCTCTATGGCGCGCCCTAGGGGAGTCCTACTCCCACCGGGAGTAGGATTCCCCCTTTCCTAGTAGAACTAGGAGCCCTTCCAAGTAGTAGGAGTAGGAGAGAAGGAAAGGGAAAGAGAAGAGAAGGAAGGAGGGGGCGCAGCCCCTCTCCCTAGTCAAATTCGGACTAAGCCATGGGAGGGGCGCAGCCTCCTCTCTCCCTTTCCCCTAAAGCCCAATAAGGCCCATATACTCCCCGGCGAATTCCCGTAACTCTCCGGTACTCCGAAAAATACCCGAATCACTCGGAACCTTTCCGATGTCCGAATATAGTCGTCCAATATATCGATCGTTACGTCTCGACCATTTCGAGACTCCTCGTCTTGTCCCCGATCTCATCCGGGACTCCGAACTACCTTCGGTACATCAAAACACATAAACTCATAATACCGATCGTCATCAAACGTTACGCGTGCGGACCCTACGGGTTCGAGAACTATGTAGACATGACCGAGACTCATCTCCGGTCAATAACCAATAGCGGAACCTGGATGATCATATTGGCTCCTACATATTCTACGAAGATCTTTATCGGTCTAACCGCATAACAACATACATTGTTCCTTTTGTCATCGGTATGTTACTTGTCCGAGATTCGATCGTCGGTATCACCATACCTAGTTAATCTCGTTACCGGCAAGTCTTTTTACTCGTTCCATAATACATCATCTCGTGACTAAATCATTAGTCATTTGCTTGCAAGGCTTATTATGATGAGTATTACCGAGAGGGCCCAGAGATACCTCTCCGACACTCGGAGTGACAAATCATATTCTTGATCTATGCCAACACCACGAACACCTTCAGAGACACCTGTAGAGCATCTTTATAATCATCCAGTTACGTTGTGACGTTTGATAGCACACAAGGTGTTCCTCCGGTATTCAGGAGTTGCATAATCTCATAGTCATAGGAACATGTATAAGTCATGAAGAAAGCAATAACAGTAAAACTAAACGATCATAGTGCTAAGCTAACGGATGGGTCTTGTCCATCACATCATTATCCTAATGATGCGATCCCGTTGATCAAATGAAAACTCATGTCTATGGCTAGGAAACATAACCATCTTTGATCAATGAGCTAGTCTAGTAGAGGCATACTAGAGACACTTTGTTTTGTCTATGTATTCACACATGTACTAAGTTTTCGGTTAATACAATTCTAGCATGAATAATAATCATTTATCATGATATAAGGAAATAAATAATAACTTTATTATTGCCTCTAGGGCATATTTCATCCATAATTACCGTGGATACTACGTCTACGAGTTAATCTACAACGCAACAGCCAAGAATAGGCGGGGCTACTCTAAAAGACAATTTGAGGTGAGTAAGCGAAAATATTCACAATTTTATTTTATTACCATCATTTCTCTTGAGTTTAATTCATATATATATATATATATATATATATATATATGTATTGACCCCCTTCTTCAAATTAGATGTGGCAGATGCGGGATGAACTCCTACCACAAGATCGCATATGGGCAATTCAAGAGGAATTGGCGGGATTCTTTCTTGATCACGTCATCAATAAAGCCGGAGAATTCCATCTGGATTATGATTTAATATGTTAGGGAATTGTAGTAAGAGATCTGATATTGTATGTATGCAGCCAGTAGCGTCAGATAGATATACGAAAACTTGTTGTTCGACCTATCTCTCTCGAAGAAGGAGAGAGGTCGATCTTCTGTACTTAATGGTTTCCTTCATTTGCTTACTAGCTAGCGTGTCGAGTCCTCCGATCTATACGTATATATAGAACGTAGCGTCGACCAAGCATGGAGATAAAAAGAGGACACTTCTCTCTATTAGTGGGCTAACACAATATATGAAACCCCTAAATTAACCCTACAAAATCCCCCAAACCCCTCCCCTCCTTTAAAAAAAACAAAAACCCGAGCCACTGAACTGCTGACGCGTGGAAGCTTATTTGTCCCGGTTTGTGCTACCAACCAGGACAAAAGGCCCCCCTGCCTGGGCAAGCCGCAGTGGCCACGTGGAACACCATCTGTCCCGGTTGGTACAAGAACCGGGACTAATGGTCTAGGGCATTTGTATCGACCGTTTAGTCCCGGTTCCCCAACCGGGACTAATGGCCCTTACAAACCGGGATAAATGGCCCTTTTTCTACTAGTGGTAGTTAGGAGGCTCCCAAACAGAAGGCCTTGCCTTTTCGATCGTGGCTACTTTTATGCTAGCCTTCTTAAGGCAAACTTGTTTACTTATGTCTGTACTCAGATATTATTGCTTTCGCTGACCCTTGTGTATTCGGGCTTATGTGTTCAAGCCCTCGAGGCCCCTGACTTGTAATATAAAGCTTGTATTATTTTTATTTGTGTCTAGAGTTGTGTTGTGATATCTACATGTGAGTCCCTGATCTTGGTCGTACATATTTGCATGTATGATTAGTGTACAGTAAAATCGGGGGCGTCACAGTTATCACCCCTCCTCCATCTCCGCGCTGAGTTCGGCGAAAAGCGCATCGGTCGCCACCCGTCTTGCCGGATGAACTGTCAGTTGTCTTCCACATAGGCCTCATCCTGGATGGACTCCAGGATGGCATGCTGCTCCGCCATCTCGGTCACTTGGGTGACCATGAACTCCTCCTCCGCGTCCTCCATGTTGAAGCATGGAGCCTGTGATAGCTCCTCCTCCGGTTGCTCCGGCTCATCCACTTTCGGATCTGCCATCTCCATCAGAGTCGGCTGCTGCTCCTCTCCCTCCTCCTCTTCCAGCTACTCATCCTCGTCCTATGGCTCCGGCAAGTCCGCTGCTATCTTATTAGTTGTAGCGTGGGCTTTAGACCCAACGATGTTGTCGTGGATTATCCTAGGAGGCATAGAGGAGACCACTTAGTAGTAGTGCGGCGTCACCAATGCCCGCGCTACTGCTACAGTTTACCTGTAGCGCGGTGTTTTACCCCGCGCTACTGCTACTTACCAGTAGCACGACCCCTTTAGCCCGCACCATTGTTATGTGATTAACTATAGTTTTTTTCTAGTAGTGAGCCGACGCAAGCTTGTTTCGGCTTTTCATGAATACATGGGAGCTCATCAAGATTTCGTCGTATGGTCCGAGATGGCGTGTTACAAGAGCGACTTCAGCCCGGACATCACAGAACCCTTAACAAGCTCGGGAGCTACTAACAGTATAGGCTACCGAGGCATCCGACCTAACTGGAAGTAAGCCCGCTAACTTGCATCATGGCTCAGATAAGTCCTAAGCCCCCCGTCATGTTAGTGGGCCTCACTCCAAAAGTTCTTCTACTTGGCGCCCAAGACTTCGCCTTGTAAATCATGTCGGATCGTTAGGCCGACATGACCGGACTATGGCTCTTGTAACCCTAGGCCTCATCCTCATTTATAAGGTGAGGCCAAAGACTACTCTAGGGCATCTCGTATTTGCATAGGTGAAATCCTCGCTCCAGTATAACCTTCATATTCTTCATTGTAACCCTCATACGAGGCACCCATACATCAATCCAATCAAAGGAGGAGTAGGGTATTACCTCCAAGATGTGGGAACGAACCTATGTAAACACTTCGTGTGCAATCCCTTATGTTTCTTTATGTTTCTTTGGACAGACAAATCCTCTACCTTGGCTTCTTTATGTTCATAAATTTCAACAATAAGTGATGCCGCTCGTGTGCTATTGTGTACCATGACCATTGCTATTTTACTAGTGTCGAAGTTTACCTACTGGCAAAGTGGGCCCAGATGCATGCCACCTCAACTCTCCTTTTTGGCCCCTTCCAAGATCACGCTCAAGCTCCGCCACCGATGCCATGCATATCCGTTAGATGTCCCACCCGCCCATCCCAAATGGCTTCC
>LR738711.1:864032626-864058517 GCA_902687465.1 Secale cereale
AACAACAACCCCTCCCCTACCGCATAATGACAACAACAACAACCCCCTCCCCCACCCCAAGCTTCTTTGTATCAATCCTCGCCAAACATTTGTTAGAACACAACTGTCACAGGCTACCTCACTGCTGGCATCCATATACACAAACATGCAACTACTGGAGTGGCAACCAAATGCATCACAAACGCGAGGTGGGTGATACAACCATACAAAATACCTATGATGACGTGAAAAAAGACCGATTACGCCTAAATAAGGGAACACATAGCGTTTGTCCTTTGAGGCCGGGTGGCGACAATAAATTAGGAAATCATGAGGGCGATGATACAAACATTATTATCCATTCAAGAACATAAATACCACGTATTATTGCTAGAAGTTAACCCTTTTTGTTAACTGTTAAGTTAATCTTTTCACACTAAGAGATCCCGTCCGTGTGCTATTGCATACCATAACCGTTGCTATTTTACTAGTGGCGTAGCTTACCTGTGGCGAGAGTGGGCTCGGACGCCACCTCGACTCTCCTTTAGGCTTTTGGTCCCTTGCAAGATAACGCTCAAGCTCCACTGTCGATACCATGTATATCTGTCAGATGTCGCATCCGCCCACCCCCAACGGCTTCCGCATCACGACAGCAACAACCCCCCTCCCCCACCCCAAGCTTCGTTGTAGCGTTCCTCGCCGAACATTTGTTAGAACACATCTGTCATGGACTACCTTTCCGCTGGCATCCATACACACAACCACGCAACTACTGGAGTGCCAGCAAAAGTGCATCACAAACGCGAGGCAGGTGATACAACCATACAAAATAAATATAATGACGTGAAAAATCACCGATTACGTCTAAATAGAGGAACACATACTGTCCGTCCTTTGGGCCCGGGCGGCGACAATAAATTAGGAAATCGTGAGCGTGACGATACATACATTATTGCCCATTCAAGAACATAAATATCAGGTATTATAGCAAGAAGTTAACCTTTTCTTTTCTGTGAAGGATTCGTTCTCCCTAAAAGGAGACTTATTCATAAAAGTATATCAAATCAAAAGTGATAATGCCTCGCATTAGGCACCCATGAAAGGTACGCGAAACCACCGAGACCGCTGCCAAACGTGCCAGCGGTAACTTGAGCGACCCGGGCTCCCTCCCTGTATACCCATCCATCCGAACCAATAATTCAAAATGGCGCTTGAAATCGCACGGCTAGGCTGAGCAGAGAACACCTGCGCGGCACACCACCGCCAGAAATACGCTTTCGTGCGCCCGCCGGTAATCTCCCCTTGTCGACGCCACCACCCGGATCCATCCATCCGTCCAGTTCATACGTAGCACCACGCCGCTGTCCCGCCGCGGGGACCATTTCGCCTGCCATGTCACGCGCGCACTGCCTCCGACGCGTTCGCGGTATATAAACAGCTCACCACCCAGTCCCACCAGGCCACCACCCTCCCTCCCTCCCTGTTTCCTCCTCCCCCAATCTATTCTCCCCCCGGCTCCGAATTCGCAGTCGCGACAATCCCACCCCTAGATCGAGAGCTCCGGCAGATTTCGCGGCGGCCGGCCGGCCCGTCCGTCCCTCTCTCCGTCCGTCCATCCACGTGCGCCGTCGGCGGCCTCGCCCTCCGCCCGCCCGCGGGTCGGCGGCGCGCCGCGGGTGTTTTCTGCGCGCGTGCGTGTCCCTGTCTGACGGATTCCACCGGGGTGGATTTTCCGATCAGGATGCCTTCGCCGCGCCCGCACGTAAGCTTCTGATGCCCTGGGCTTTTGCCGAATCGGGTGGGTTTTATCGGGGTGCCTCTTTGACGGCGCCAAGCAATCGCGGGCCTGTCGATTCCTGCGAGGAGCTCCTCCGGCGATCGCGAGGCATTTGTTTTTTGTTTGCTTCGCTGTTCGTCAGTTGCCGCCGTAGGCTTGCGCCTCCCGCCGTCTCCGTAGCCTGTAAACGTCTCTCCCCGGTCGTCGGGCTCCGCCTCGACGCCCGCCCCCTCTCTCCTGACGCCGACAGTCGTTGAGCGCTGCTGTGCCGCCGGCTTAGTTTTTACCGGAGTTGCGTGTGCTGCGTCCGGAGGTCAGGGGCCGAACATTTGGATTTTGGATGCATCATCCGTAAGTCTATGGGCTTAAGAATTTTATATTTGACGACATGATAGGTGAACTACATGTGGACTTGGTACTTTCCACTGTATAAATTATTTGGCGTCTGGCTACTACTGTTGGGACAGTCGGTGTCCTTCAAGGAACACCTGTTTTTGGAACTTTTTAGTTTAGTTGCCCATGTTCTTATAATCCTAGTAGTACGTAGTATTATTTTCGGGAGTGCCTGGTTTGCTGTACACCATTCAAATTTATTCTGTGTGTGGGTACATTTTTGGATGTTACATGAGCTTAGTGGTGTGATTTTGTAGAATCCACCAGTTGTTATTATTTTGATACAGTAACTTATTTTGCACTACCTCTGTAATTCTGGTGTGTCCTCTGAACTTCTGCTTCCAAATTCCCAATTTACGCTGGAACTTATAAACCAATGTACAACTAGACAGGCTCAATGCGAATAACTGGAGATTCTTGTAGTGCTGACCTGGATATTTGTAAAATTCTTAGATTGCTGTGATGGATATTATATATTTATATGCATAGTCCCTTCAGTTTCGGGGCTAGCAGTCAAGATGATTCAGGGTTATTTTATTTGCAGGTGGTCATATTTTTTGCTTGATAATCTGGTAAATCTGTGTCATGAGTAAAATGTGTCATGCAGTTGAATCAGAAGAGGCAACCATGGATGGGGACAATAACGTCCTTACCTGTAGTGATTCTTGCTGGTACAAGTGTAGCCATGGTATTGATTCATCAGTTACAAATGGTGAGATGGAATGGCTGAGCATGCAGACAAGCTCTTGTGGCACTCCTTACAGCACTCCTTACGGCTCTCCCCGTTTTAGCAGAGGAAGTTCTTCTTCCAGCTTTGCCAGTTGCTTTTCAAGCTTTGGTAAGTCTCTGTGCACCATTCTCTTATAGCTAAAATACTACCACTTCTATCTTTCTGATTATTTGTTAACTTAACCTAACTATATTTATGCTCCGTATTTCTCAGGTGGCTCCCTCATGGATACCGACTCTGAAGAGGAAATTGAGCTCCTAGATACCGGACAACTTCATCCTGATATCTTCGTCAGTGATGAATTTATGGAGCAAGGAGAAGAAAATCTAGTAAAAGAGGAAGAATGTGAACCCAGTCATACTGCTGTATTCAGTGGTGGTGCTAATATTCCCATCCCGGCTGACCAAAATATATCTAGTCAAACGCAGTTGGAGACTGATCAAGGTGCCACCAAGGAAAGTTTTGATGCTGGTAATTCGGAACCTGATCGAGATATCCTGTCCAATGATCAACTTACAGGAACACAATATGGTGAGGAGGTTACTAGCCTTCCCATGCCAGGAGGTGAAATAGTTCCATTGAATGAGCAAATTATGGATCAGGTTGACAGTAATAAGGAAAATACTATAGTTTACAACAACATATCGAATGCTGAGTCAGGCATGAAAGCAGATGCTGACTCTGAGAATGGAATTGACTGCCTTTATCCACTAGTTTTGCCCAGTTTTGAGACAGACCCTCTCATTTGGTTACCACCAGACCCAGCAAATAAGGAGGAGGATGTTGATACTCTTGCTAATCCCGATGATGATAGTGACAATGATACTAAGTGGGGTCAGTCAAGTTTGAATCTTAGCTTTGACGAGGAAGGAAGCAATAATAGCCGTGAAGATCAATTGCAGAAAGCAATGTCAGAAGTTATGAATGGACAATTCAAGATCCTTGTTAGTCGTTTTTTGGCTGCTGAAGGATTCTCCTTGTCTGATGGAGCAACCGATAATATCTGGCTTGATATTGTTGCTTCGTTATCATGGCGTGCTGCCTTACTCGTCAAGCCTGATGCCAATATGGGAAATGCAATGGATCCAGGGTTGTATGTAAAGGTGAAATGCATAGCTTCAGGATCTTGCCAGCAGAGGTAACGTGCTAGCGCTCTTCCTCGCACTGCTCATTTTGTTGCCTTATGATGCCTCAACTCTGTACTCACTCTCTTTCTTTGATAGTGAAGTGATCAACGGTCTTGTTTTTAAGAAGACCGCCGCACATAAGCAGATGCGTGCCAACATTAAGCATCCTAAGCTGTTAATTCTTAAGGGTGACATTGGTCAATTTTCCACAGGGCTATCATCAATGAATTCAATGAAACAGGTGTGCATGCATGCTCTAGTTAAATTTATTTATGTTACAGAGTTACAGTATCAGATGATAAAGAAAATTTACAAAATTCCCATTCATCATCATTGATCAGGAAAGCGAGCAGTTGGAGAAAACTCTCAGCGATATGATAAGCAAATGCCGGCCGGATGTTATATTGGTGGAGAAAGCGGTTTCACGGAATGTAAATGAATATGTTCAGAAACAAGGAGTTACCTTGGTTAGTGACATGAATATCCGTCGCCTGGAAAGAATCGCTCTTTGTACTGGTTCTCCAATCATCTCGTTGCAGGATGTTCGTACGAAAACTAACCTTATTAAGCAGTGTGAATCTGTCAATTTCCAAAAATTTGTTGAGGAGCATAATCTAACTGTAGAAGGTGGAAGGAGGTCATCCAAAACATTTTTATTTATAGAAGGTTTTCCGAAACCTATGGGATGCACAGTATGTCTCCTTCTTTTTCCTTACTTTTATGTCATTTTTCCTCTTTCTGCTCTGCAATTTCAACTTTGTGTTTTTTTACATCATAAAATAATTCTTGATGTTTATATGTTACTACCTACCTTTTGGTTTAAAAGGCCCACGTGTATCCCTAGATCAATAATTTGACCAATGTAACACGAGTAATATATCACAAAAAATATACCGTTAGAAACTTTAAATGTTATATCTTCTTAATGATAATTTTTGTTACATATCAATTTGTATTATATCTAGGGATACACCTGCTCCTTCTAAACAGGAAAGGAGGGAGTAGACAATTCATTTTATGATCATTATTAGGACTGAGTTGAGGCATTTGAGGTTGAGACTGAGACAGTGCTATTCTTCTTTCTCTCTATATATTTTCTTCTTTCTTTCTAAAGCTTTTTCTTCTGATACAAAATGACATACATTTAGGGGTGTGTTCGAGAAAGAAAGTAATGAGTTGCTCATGATGCTGCTGGTAACACCATTATTCTTTTTGTTTGCATAATATTGAATTGGAAATTTGGAATGCATGAGCAAGGGTAATTTTTTTCATTGACCTTATATATAGCGAAGTGCACAGAATACACATTTTTGCTCCTTGGTTGTGCTAACATGTCCATATGTGTTCAGTATCCTATATCGTGTGATATTTTATTTTTGCTCTTTCTGATTAGCTTGAAATTCTCTTGTAGATATTGCTGAAAGGATCAACAAGTGAAACATTGAAGAAGATCAAGCGTGTTCTCCATTTCACTGTCTTTGCAGCTTACCATTTGGTCCTTGAAACATCATTTTTCACCGACCAAAGATCATTTATAACCGAAAAAAATGCTTCCCGTAAAGAGGACTGTTTAAAAACCGATTCACAGCTACATTTTCCTGGCAGCACCTCTGATGAGCAGTATGCTAATATGGAAGAGTTAGCCGACACTAAAAACTCCATGTCGCAGCATCTTCATGATTCCGAAATTAAGAATTCCAGAGATTCCGACAGCCAATGTATTCAGTCTAGTTCGTCACTGCCTGATCCAGATCCCTCGACAGATATTATTGGGGACATCGCATATATCAGCTCTGCTGAGTCAACTTCATGTGATGGGTTTGATGGGTCAAATATTGCTGCTGCTCCAGAAAAAGTAAATACGCATAAAAAAGAAGCATCTGGCAAAAAAATTGAAGAAACTTTTGATGATGAAACGCGCACGGGGGCTAGGACTTCTCTAAATCCTCAGACCATATTAATTTCGATGTCCAGCCAAAACATAAGGAATAAAGCAGTTTGTGAGCAGAGTCATCTTTCCAGGATAACATATTATGGGAATTGTGACACATCTCTTGGGATGCATTTGCAAGATACTTTACTTAATGAGGTCATACATCTTAATTATTGTTATATTAATTTAGCAAATCATTCATTGGCTTTAATTATGTGTAACAAGTAGATTACTTGCAGAAGCACAATTGCTTATCATGTGGTGAGCCTCCAGAAGCTCACATGTACTCTTACACCCACCATGATGGTACCCTCACTGTTCTTGTGAAAAGCCTTCAATTGGAGGAAGCACTTTCCGGTGAGGGTCAAAGAAGAATTTGGATGTGGACCAGGTGCTTGAGATGCAGTGGTATGGCCACACCGAGGGTTATAATATCTTCCTCTGCACGCAACCTCTCGTTTGCTAAGTTTTTGGAACTCAGTTTCTCAACACATTCTTCTGCTAAGAAGCTGTCAACATGTGGGCATTTGCTGCACAGGGACTGCCTACGTTTCTTTGGGTAAATTTTAGCAAGATGTTCCTACGTAAACATAGAAGTTCATTTTCAAAATGATATCACTAAAAATTTCTTCCTTGCGCAGATTGGGATCCAAAGTTGCTATGTTCAGATACTCGTCTGTTGAAATATATTCTGCTACTAAGCCACCAATGGCTTTGCAGTTCCATAACCCAAACAGAAAAGATTGGCTCGATGTTGAAGTTAAGAGTGTGCGTTTCTACAAATATTTGGCCGCAGCCGTACATTTTTCTTTAGCTAAATCATTCCTCATCTTAACATACTTCTATGCTTGAAGGTCCTTGCTGAATGGAAGCTACTCTTCTCTGAAATTGAAAACACAATACAAGGCCTGAAATCGAGATACTCTGGTGAAGCTATGGGGAAGAACACAAACAGTTCAGCATATGAGGGATTATGTTTGGAAGTCAGCAGTATGCTTGCACAAGAACGGAACGAAATTGAGGTAAGCCTATTTTTCTCTCCGGTTGATTCTTCTCCTGACCCAAGGGTTGAGTTTTTTACATGTTAATATATCCTCTATATACTAGGTTTCTCTGAAGGCATTTGACCACATTGCAAAGCCTGAGACTTGTGTTCATGAGATCCTTAGCTTGAACTGGCTGTATCAGCAACTTCTTCTTGGATTCTATGTTTGGGATGTCCGTTTGTATCATCTTCTTCAGTACATTAAACTTGATGGCGCATCTTCAGACAATTCTACCCATAAAAGCACACAGGAGAATGAGCTGAGTTCTAAAAATATTTCCGTACCCATACACGGGGACGCACTATCTGTCCTGAATATTGGAATGGAAAGACTGGAAGCAACTATAAATTCTTCTGACGATTTTGGCAATTCTCGTAGTGGCATAATCTCAGAGAAGGATCAGCTTGCTGAGAAATCACCAATTAAAGAGCTTCAGTCTTCTCCAGGTGAGGTTGATGAAAATGGGTCACATCAAAATGTGTTACCAGTTAAGGATGATGAACACCCTGCACCAGCCAGAGGCAATGAAATTTACCCTATTGCCATGCCAAGTAAACATTTGCTTGTATTGCAAAACTTGCTGGATTTCATGAGTGATGACACAAGAGAATGGGTCTGGAATAAGTTGAGTCACTTGGAAATGGGATACAAGAAAGAAATTCAAATTGGCGATTTGAATAAGTTTCATCTCATCAACAAATACACCCCAACTTCTTCATCACTGACTCAACTCAAATGTCAAACGAATTTGATGCATTTTGTAGCTGGCCCCTGTGGTAATATTTTGTCAATTGTTGAGGAAGAGATATCTAGCATCATTGCTTATGCACTAGCTATATCTGAAGAGCAAGGGATTTATTCTGAAGCTGCATTTGAGAAGGATGAACTTTTATCTAGAAGAAAGCTTGATAAGGTTGCACCTAGCAACTTGGCCAGAGGTACCTCTATGCCGTCATCAGTTATCTCTTCAAAGGAGTCTTCAGAAAAGGATCATAGCCAATTAAGCAATACATCATCATTATCATATGAGGAATCAACATCTGGATTTTATGATTCCTTTCTGTCAGCATTAAAAGATATGCATCCTGAAATTTGTCTGAATAGTGAAAAGCTAGGTTTGAAGAGCAAATACACTGTGGTTTCTGTATATGCAAGGCAATTCTATGAGCTTCGGAAGATATGTTGCCCATCCGAACTTGTGTATATTTCATCCATAAGCCGTTGTAAACTATGGAATGCACAAGGTGGTAAGAGCAATGCTTTTTTTGCGAAATCAATGGATGACAGATTTATCATAAAAGAAATAAAGAAAACAGAGTTTGACTCGTTCTTAAAGTTCGGTCTCGAATATTTCAAGCATTTTAGTGAATCTCAGGTCTCAAGTAACCCTACTTGCCTTGCAAAAATTCTGGGAATATATCAGGTACTGAATGAATTTTCTGCAAAGCTCTACCCTGTTAATGCTCGTGCTATTAATTGGTTATGTTCTTCTTATCTCTAACTAGTAACTACTATTGTAGGTCAAGGAAATCAGGAATGGCAAGGAGGCAAGGACTAGTTTCATGATTATGGAGAATCTTTTATTTGGCCGTAACATACTGCGTAGATATGATCTGAAGGGTGCTCTTTTCTCACGATATGTTGCTGATTCAACAAATCCAGAAAGTGTCCTGTTGGATCAAAATTTTATTGAAGACATGCGTACCATGCCTATCTACATTAAAGGAAAAACCAAAAACTTCATGGAACGTGCTCTTTGGAATGATACATCCTTTCTATGTGTAAGTATGCCTATATTGCCGCAAATAGTTTTCATCGAGTTCATATGCATTTGGGCGTATGCCCATTACGTTCGCTCTGAAGCTCACAAGTTGTGTTTCTTGTGTTTCCAGAACATGAATGTCATGGATTACTCCTTGTTTGTTGGAGTGGACAAACAGAAGAAGGAACTTGTATTCGGGATAATAGATTACTTGAGGCAATATACCTGGGACAAACAACTGGAGTCGTGGGTGAAGACATCGCTTGTTGTCCCCAAGAATCTATCTCCAACAGTAATCTCTCCGAAGGAGTACAAATTAAGATTCAGGGCATTTATGTCTCAGTACTTCAAATCAGTTCCAGATGGTTGAGCCTCGTGGCGTGCTCGTTTGTGATGTTGATGCCTGAACTTGAACTCTTGAGTATGGTCCGTGCTGCCATGGTCCTTGTCTTACTGGAAAATATGGTTGAGTCCATGTTTAGCATGCCAACAGCATCTTATATATGTGTTCAGTGTTAAGTTTCGTTATGTTCATATTTGTGGTGTGTGTATGATTGTCGATATTGCTTCTCGGCTGGTGTACATAGAATTAGGACTTGAGATACCCGCAAAAAGGTTAATCAATGGTGATTGACATGCACATAACCGAAGGAATGTTCTTTGTTGATGATCCTAGGGTGGAAAATGTGTAATCAAATTTTGAAATTGGGAATAGATGCTGGTAATAAAACTGTCGAAAATGACTCCCAGAATGCGCAGGGGAGCCGCACACCTTTCCATAGTGTAAAAGTTTGAGGCTTCTATGTTTTACTAACTTTATTTAAGCAATGATTGGTAATTTGTGTCGACGAGTTCGCTCCAGTACTTGCAGTCTGTCGTCGGGTGGTTCATTGATCTGGTTGTAATTTTTATTACCTCTAATGTTCTCTATACTGTCATGATTGATGAATAGATTGAAATTTTCTCTCGCCAAAAAAATTTGTGCATGCACAATGATCCCAAGATCAATGCTCACTTAACACAGCGAACTGAATATCACAAGTTACATTCATTACATAGCGGTAAAGTCTTACAAAAATAGAAGCATTACGGTCAAGTCTTACACATCAATGCCTCGTCGGTGAAACTCCATATGAAACAACAGTGGAAACTGCAATGGTAACTTGAGGCCTAGCCATCATATGGTAGCATTATCCCCCTAGACATTCTGACTAAGAGGTGTCCTTATTCGCAGGGGCGTCATAAACAAACTCAACTTCTAAAAAGAAATCCTTCATGCCTGACCAACTTAATAGCCAGGGACATCAATGTTACTTGAGTACTTTGAATGTACTCGCAAGTAACTCACAAAAGAGTGATAACATAATATCCAATCAAAAGAGCTTCCATACTATGTTTCATTGTTTACAGAAAGTAATTTTTGGACACTTGTGATCCTACCGATTTTGCAAAATATTTTGAAAACATCTAAGTATGACCCTATGGGTCAATGTTCTTACACCGAATCCAGCCAATAATAAACATTCATGATTCACCATAATCCAAATTCCCAATTAATACTATCATAAAAAACCAACATCCTCGTAATCAAGTTCCCTATAGGTCATTATCTCGGGACAAGGTCCATGTTTAAATGGCCATTCCACTATGCATCACATTGAAAGTACCACCTACCATAAGTTATTGAACCCAAAACACCCCACAAGTTTAGTGTGGCCTCACTAGCCGTCCTTGACCGTGGACACGACTATTCGATAGCTTTACACTCTGCAAAGGTTGTATACTTTACCCACAAAATTCAAAATGCTTATTGTGTCAGCGATGGCTCGACATACTATAGGAGTGATAAGTATGTCTAGAGGGTGGTGAATAGACTACTAAGCTCAAGAAAAGGTTATTTTCCAAAATTTTAAGTTCTTGGCAGATTTAAACTTTCTTAGCAATTATAGAGCACCCTACACATGCATATTAGTCCTATAAATAATGCTGGAGTACCCACTTCCTAGGAGCCTTCGTGGGTGAGAATGTCTGTGTGCAAACCGTTTTGCGCATGCATACTGCGTCTGGCTCCCTGGGTTCTTCCCGCTACCCGATCCGCCCGGACAGCGCGCACCCGAGCGATGTGCCTCAGGGGTCCGTGAAGGGTGCACTCCGGTGTTGTGAAACATTGCATGGAAAACAAAAAAAATCTACGCACACGCAATGATCTATTCATGGAGATGCATAGCAACGAGGGGGAGAGTGTGTCTATGTACCCTCGTAGACAGAAAGCGGAAGTGTTTAGTAACGCGGTTGATGTAGTCGAACTTCTTCGCGATCCAACCGATCAAGCACCGAACGTACGACACCTCCGCGTTCAGCACACGTTCAGCTTGATGACGTCCTCACCTTCTTGATCCAGCAAGACGAGCGAAGTAGTAGATGAGTTTCGGCAACACGACAGCGTGGTGACGGTGATGGTGAAGTGATCTCCACAGGGCTTCGCCTAAGCACTACGAAAATATGACCGGGGGAGTAAACGATGGATGGGGGGGCCGCACACGGCTAAGACAATGTTGTGTGTCCTTTTGTGGCGCCCCCTTCCCACATATATATAAATGGGAGGGAGGGGAGGTAGCCAGGGCGCTGGCCGCCGGCCCCTAGGGCCCGTGCCTTGCCCTGCGCCCCCTCTTTGCTTGTATAAATAAGGGGGAAAGAAAGAGGGGGAGAGGGAAGGAAGGGGAGTCCTACTCCACACTTTCCTTTCCCTTCCCCTCTTTCCATCTCCTCCTCTTAGGGTCGGCCTCTATAGGGTGCACCAGCCCCTTGTGGGCTGGTGTGTTCCCTCACTTGGCCCATAAGGCCCATAGGATTGCCGGGGTGCCTGAAACTCCTTCTGGTGACCCGATAAGTACCCGATACCCTCCGAAACACTTTCGGTGTCCTAATAACATCGTCCTATATATCAACCTTTACCTCTCGACCATTTCGAGACTCCTCGTCATGTCTGTGATCTCGTGCGCACTCTGAACAACATTCGGTCACCAAATCACATAACTCGTATAACACTATATCGTCAACGAACGTTAAGCGTGCGGACCCTACGTGTTCGAGAACTATGTAGACATGACCGAGACACCTCTCTGGTAAATAACCAATAGCGGAACCTGTATGCCCATATTGGCTCCTACATATTCTGCGAAGATCTTTATCGATCGAACCATTATGACAACATACATAATTCCCTTTGTCTGTCGGTATGTTACTTGCCCGAGATTTAATCGTCGGTATCTCTATACCTAGTTCAATCTCATTACCGGCAAGTATCTTTACTCATTCTGTAATACATCATCACGTGAATAACTCATTAGTCATTTGCTTGCAAGGCTTATTATGATGTGTATTACCGAGAGGGCCCAGAGATACCTCTCCGACACTCGGAGTGACAAATCCTAATCTCGATTCACGCCAACCCAACAAAACACCTTTGGAGATACATGTAGAGCATCTTTATAATTACCCAGTTACGTTGTGACGTTTGATACCACACAAAGTATTCCTACGGTATCCGGGAGTTACATGATCTCATAGTCAAAGGAATATGTACTTGACATACATGAAAGAAGTAGCAATAGACTATACGATCGAATGCTAAGCTAACGGATGGGTCTTGTCCATCACATCATTCTCATAATGATGTGATCCCGTTATCAAATGACAACTCATGTCCATGGTTAGGAAACCTTTACCATCTTTGATCAACGAGCTAGTCTAGTAGAGGCTTACTAGGGACACGGTATTTGTTTATGTATTCACACATGTATTTAAATTTCCGGTCAATACAGTTCTAGCATGAATAATAAACCTTTATCATGATTAAGGAATATAATAATAACTATTGTATTATTGCCTCTAGGGCATATTTCCATCAGTCTCCCACCTGCACTAGAGTCAATAATCTAGTTCACATCGCCATGTGATTGGCACACATAGTTCACATCGCCATGTGATTAATACCCAAAGAGTTTACTAGAGTCAATAATCTAGTTCACATCACTATGTGATTAACACTCAAAGAGTTCTAAGTTATGATCATGTTTTCCTTGTGAGAGAGGTTTTTAGTCAACGGGTTTGCAACATTCAGATCTGTGTGTACTTTGAAAATTTCTATGTCTACAATGCTCTACATAGAGCTACTCTAGCTAATTGCTCCTACGTTCAATACACATTCAGATTGATACCCAGAGTTATCTGGATTAGTGTCAAAGCTTGCATCGGTGTAACCCTTTACGATGAACTCTTTATCACCTCCATAACCGAGAAACATTTCCTTATTCCTCTAAGGATAATTTTTACCGCTGTCAAGTGATCCACTCCTCGATCACTCTTGTATCCCCTTGCCAGACACGTGGCAAGGCACACATAAGTTCTGGTACACCGCATGGCATGCTTTATAGAACCTACGACTGAGGCATAGGGAATGACTTTCATTCTCACTCTATTTTTCAGTTGTGGTCGGGCTTTGAGTCTCACTCAACTTCATACCTTACAACTCAGGCAAGAACTCCTTCTTTGACTGATCCATTTTGAACTACTTCAAAACCTTATCAAGGTATGTACTCATCGAAAGTCTTATCAAGTGTATTGATCTATCTTTATATATCTTGATGCCCAATATGTAAGCAGCTTCACCGAGGTCTTTCTTTGAAAAACTCCTTTCAAACATTCCTTTATGCTTTCCAAAAAATTCTACATCATTTCCGATCAACAATGTGTCATTCACATATACTTATCAGAAATGTTGTAGTACTCCCACTCACTTTCTTGTAAATACAGGCTTCATCGTAAGTCTCTATAAAACCATATGCTTTGATCAACTCATCAAAGCGTATATTCCAACTCCGAGATGCATGCACCAGTCCATGGATGGATCGCTAGAGTTTGCACACTTTATTAGCACCTTCAGGATTGACAAAACCTTCTGGTTGCATTATATACAACTCTTCTTTCAGAAATCCATTAAGGAATGCAATTTTGACATCCATTTGCCAGATTTCATAATCATAAATTTCGACAATTGCTAACATGATTCGGACATTGTTCAAAAAATCTTCCGATTCAACGATTTATCGTCCGATTTATCGCTACTCTTGGGGCGACCGATAAGATTATGCCTTATCTTCACCGTTTATCGTTTGGGCCGATTTATCACTCTGTCAAGCGATTTATCGGGCCTATTCCTAACATTATGTTTGCAAAAAGTATGTTTATTTGTGTTTTGTAGACCTTGTTTTGCAATATTTACTATTGTCCTATTTTGTTTGTCATTATAAGAGGGTTCAAATGCTAGCAATCAAGGTAACACTTCTGTCCAATATTGGTTTGGTGTTGGATATAGCAAATTTTAGTGTTGGGCACCTTAGATTTGCAAAAAATGGCCGATTAACAGTCGACCGATAAAATCGATTAATCGGCCGATTTCCGATTAGTCTCTAATCCCCAGCTGACCGAGACGATAACGATAAGCGATATCCTCAACATTGATTCGGACAGACTTGAGCATCGCTACGGGTGAGAAAGTCTCATCGTAGTCAACTCCTTGAACTTATCGAAAAACATTTTCGACAAGTCGAGCTTTGTAGACAGTAACATTACCATCGGCGTCAGTCTTCTTCATGAGGATCCATTTATTCTCTATATATGGTTTGCCGATCATCGGGCAAGGCCTCCAAAGTCCACACTTTGTTCTCATACATGGATGCTACCTTAGATTTCATGGCCTTAAGCCATTTTTTGGAATCTAGGCTCATCATAGCTTCTTCATAGTTCGAAGGTTCGCCATTGTCTAACAACATGACTTCTAGGACAGGGTTGCCATACCACTCTGGTGCGGTATGTGTTCTGGTCGACCTTCAAGGTTCAATAGTAACTTGATCCAAAGTTTCATGATCATCATCATTAGCTTCTTCTCTAGTATATGTAGGCATCACGAGAACGATTTTCTCTGATGAGCTACTTTCCAATTCGAGCAAAGATACAATTACCTCATCAAGTTCTACTTTCCTCCCACTCACTTCTTTCGAGAGAAAGAGAAAGGGTCCATTCTTAGCAATAAAGATATTGCCTTTGGATATGTGGTAGAAGGTCTACCGAATAGTTTGTTTTGGGTATCCTGTGAAGACGCACTTCTCCGATTTGGGTTCGAGCTTATCAGGCTGAAGCCTTTTGCCATAAGTGTCACAACCCCAAACTTTAAGAAACGACAACTTTGGTTTCTTGCCAAACCACACTTCATATGGTGACATCTCAACGGATTTAGATGGTGCCCTATTTAATGTGAATGCTGCTGTCTCTAATGCATAATCCCAAAACGATAAAGGCAAATCGGTAGGAGACATCATAGAACACACCATATCCAATAGAGTACGATTACGACGTTCGGACACACCATTATGCTGTGGTGTTCCAGGTGACGTGAGTTGCAAAACTATTCCACATTGTTTTAAATGAAAGCCAAACTCGTAACTCAAATATTCGCCTCCCCGGTCAGATCGTAGAAACTTTATTTTCTAGTTACGATGATTCTCTACTTCACTCTGAAATTCTTTGAACTTTTCAAATGTTTCAGACTTGTGTTTCATCAAGTAGATATACCCATATCTACTCAAATCATCTATGAAGGTGAGAAAATAACGATACCCGTCGCGTGCTTCAACACCCATCGGACTGCATACATCGGTATGTATTATTTCCAATAAGTCATTAGCTCACTCCATTGTTCCGGAGAACGGAGTTTTAGTCATCTTGCCCATGTGGCATGGTTCGCAAGTATCAAATGATTCATAATCAAGTGATTCTAAAAGTCTATCAGCATGGAGTTTCTTCATGCGCTTTACACCAATATGACCTAAATGGTAGTGTCACAAATATGTTGCACTATCATTATCAACTTTGCATATTTTGTCATCAATATTATGAATATGTGTATCACTACGATCAAGATTCAATAAACCGTTTACATTGGGTGTATGACCATAGAAGGTTTTATTCATGTAAAGAGAACACCAATTATTCTCTGACTTAAATGAATAATTATATTGCAATAAACATGATCCAATCTTGTTCATGCTCAACGCAAACACCAAATTACATTTATTCAGGTTCAACACTAATCCCAAAAGTATAGGGAGTGTGCGATGATGATCATATCAATCTTGGAACCACTTCCAACACACATTGTCACCTCGCCCTTAACTAGTCTCCATTTATTCTGCAACTCCTATTTTGAATTACTAATCTTAGCAACTCAACCAATATCAAATACCCAGGGGCTACTATGAATACTAATAAGGTACACATCAATAACATGTATATCAAATATACCTTTGTTCGCTTTGCCATCCTTCTTATCCACCAAGTATTTTTGGGGCAGTTCCGCTTCTAGTGACCATTCCCTTTGCAGTAGAAGCACTCAGTTTCAGGCTTAGGTCCAACTTTGGGATTCTTCACGGGAGTGACAACTTGCTTGCCATTCTTCTTGAAGTTCCCTATCTTTCCCTTGCCCTTTTTCTTGAAACTAGTGGTCTTGTTAACCATCAACGCATGATGTTTTTTTTCTACCTCCGCCGATTTCAGCATCACGAAGAGCTCGGGAATTGTTTTTGTCATCCCTTGCATATTATAGTTCATCACAAAGTTCTAGTAGCATGGTGATAGTGACTAGAGAATTCTGTCAATCACTATCTTGTCTGGAAGATTAACTCCCGCTTGATTCAAGTGATTGTAGTACCCAAACATTTTGAGCACATGCTCACTAGCTGAGCTATTCTCCTACATCTTGTAGGCTAAGTATTTGTCAGAGGTCTCATACCTCTCGACATGGGCATGAGTCTGAAATACCAATTTCAGCTCTTGGAACATATCATATGATTTGTGGCGTTCAAAACATTTTTGAAGTCCCGGTTTTAAGCTGTAAAGCATGGTGCACTAAACTATTAAGTAATCATCATATCGACCTTGCCAAATGTTCATAACATCTGCATCTGCTCCTACAATAGGTCTGTCACCTAGCGGTGCATCAAGGACATAATTCTTCTGTGCAGTGATGACCCACAAGTGTAGGGGATCTATCGTAGTCCTTTCGATAAGTAAGAGTGTCGAACCCAACGAGGAGCAGAAGGAAATGATAGACAGTTTTCAGTAAGGTATTTTCTGCAAGCACTGAAATTATAGGTAACATATAGTTTTGTGATAAGATAATTGGTAGCAAGTGACAAACGGTAAAAGTAAATAAGGTGCAACAAGGTGGCCCAATCCCTTTTGTAGCAAGGGACAATCCTGGACAAACTCTTATGCAAGGTAAAGTGCTCCCGAGGACATATGGGAATTATCATCAAGCTAGTTTTCATCACGATCATCTGATTCGCGTTCGGTACTTTGATAATTTGGTATGTGGGTGGACCGGTGCTTGGGTGCTGCCCTTACTTGGACAAGCCTCCCACTTATGATTAACCTCTAATGCAAGCATCCGCAACTACAAAAGAAGTATTAAGGTAAACCTAGCCATAGCGTGAAACATATGGATCCAAATCAGCCCCTTACGAAGCAACGCATAAACTAGGGTTTAAGCTTCTGTCACTCTAGCAACCCATCATCTACTTATTACTTCCCAATGCCTTCCTCTAGGCCCAAATAATGGTGAAGTGTCATGTAGTCGACGTTCACATGACACCACTAGAGGAGAGACAACATACATCTCATCAAAATATCGAACGAAGACCAAATTCACATGACTACTAATAGCAAGACTTTTCCCATGTCCTCGGGAACAAAAGCAACTACTCACAAGACATAATATGGTTCATGATCAGAGGGGTATTAATATGCATAATGGATCTGAACATATGATCTTCCACCAAATAAACCAACCAGCATCAACTACAAGGAGTAATCAACACTACTAGCAACCCACAGGTACCAATCTGAGGTTTGGGTACAAAGATTGGATACAGGAGATGAACTAGGGTTTGAGAGGAGATGGTGCTGGTGAAGATGTTGATGAAGATAGCTCTCCCCAAGATGGGAGAGTTGTTGGTGATGACGGCGGTGACGATTTCCCCCTCCCGGAGGGGAGTATCCCCGGCAGAATAGCTCTGCCGGAGCCCTAGATTGGTTTCCGCCTTGGTTCCGCCTCGAGACGCCGGCGTCTGGTCCCGAAAGCCTCCTCTTGATTTTTTTCCAGGTCAAAACGCTTCATATAGGAGAAGGTGGTCACCTGGGGCCCACCGGCTAGCCCTCGAGGCAGGGGGCGCGCCCTGGGAAGGGGGGCGCGCCCCCACCCTCGAGGCCAACCAGTGGCCCCCCTCGTGGGTTTCTTCCACCAGGTATTTTTTATATTTTCCAAAAAATGTTATGTGGAGTTTCGGGGCTTTTGGAGTTGTGCAGAATAGGTTTCCAGAGTTTGCTCCTTTTCCAGCCCAGAATTCCAGCTACCGGCATTCCCCCTTTTTCATGTAAACCTTGCAAAATACGAGGGAAAAGGCAGAAGTATTTTGACAAAACATGTATGAACAGCCCATAATGCAATAAATATCAACTTATAAGCATGATGCAAAATGGACGTATCATGCAGCAATGAGAATAATCCTCAGATCACATACCCAGTCCGCATCATTGCTACTAACATCTTTCAACATAGTTTTCTCTAGGAACATATCAAAAGCAGTGGAGCTACATCGCGAGCTATTGACCTACAAAATAGTATGCAAAGACAATTTGACTAAGTTCATGATAAATTAAGTTCAATTAATCAAATTACTAATGAACTCCCACTTAAATCAACATCCCTCAGGTTATCTAAGTGATACATGATCCATATCAACTAAACCATGTCGGATCATCACGTGAGATGGATTAGTCATCAATGGTGAACATCTCTATGTTGATCATATCTACTATATGACTCACGTTCGACCTTTCGGTCTCCAGTGTTCCGAGGCCATGTATGTACATGCTAGGATCGTCTAGTTTAACCCAGGTATTGATGGAAATATGCCCTAGAGGCAATAATAAATTTGTTATTATTTTATATTTCCTTATTCATGATAAAGGTTTATTATTAATGCTAGAATTGTATTGATCGGAAACCTAAATACATGTGTGAATACATAAACAAATATAGTGTCCCTAGTAAGCCTCTACTAGACTAGCTCGTTAATCAAAGATGGTTAAGGTTTCCTAACCATGGACATGAATTGTCATTTGATAACAGGATCACATCATTGTGACAATGATGTGATGGATAAGACCCATCCGTTAGCTTAGCATTTGATCGTACAGTTTATTGCTACTGCTTTCATATATGTCAAATACATATTCCTATGACTATGAGATCATGCAACTCCCGGATTCCGGAGGAGTGCCTTGTGTGCTATCAAACCTCACAGCGTAACAGGGTGATTATAAAGATGCTCTACAGGTATCTCCTATAGTGTCTTGTTGGGTTGGCGTGAATCGAGATTAGGATTTGTCACTCCGAGTATCAGAGAGGTATCTTTGGGCCCTCTCGGTAATACACATCATATTAAGCCTTGCAAGGAAATGACTAATAGTTAGTCACGGGATGATGTATTATGGAACGAGTAAAGAGACTTGCCGGTAACGAGATTGAACTAGGTATAGAGATACCGACGATCGAATCTCGGGCAAGTAACACACCGACGGACAAAGGGAATTGTGTATGTTGTCATAACAGTTCGACCGATAAATGATCTTTGTAGAATATGTAGGACCCAATATGGGCATCCAGGTTCCGCTATTGGCTATTGACCGGAGAGGTGTCTCGTTCATGTCTACATAGTTCTCGAACCCGTAGGGTCCACACGCTTAACGTTCGTTGACGATATAGTATTATATGAGTTATGTGATTTGGTGACCGAATGTTGTTTGGCGTCCTGTATGAGATCATGGACATGACGAGGAGTCTTGAAATGGTCGAGAGGTAAAGATTGATATATAGGACAATGTTATTCGAACACCAGAAGTGTTCTGGAAGACATTGGGTACTCATCGGGTCACCGGAAGGAGTTTCGGGCACCCCCGACAAAAGATATGGGCCTTATGGGCCAAGAGGGGAAACGCACCAGCCACAAGGGGCTGGTGCGCCCCCACATATGGGCCGGCCTAAGTGGAGAAGGAAAGGGGAGGAGGAAAGGAAAGAGAGGGAATAGGATTCCACCTTCCTTCCCCCTCTCCCCTCTTTCCTTCCCCATTCTGTATACAAGGAAAGGGGGGCACAGGGCATGGCAGGTCCCCTAGGGAGCGGCGGACAAGCCCTAGGGCGCCCTGGCTGCCTCCCCTCCCCTCCCACCTATATATATGTGAGGAGGGGGCGCCTCACAAGGACACACCATCAATTGTTATCCGTGTGTGGCGCCCCCGTCCACCGTTTACTCCACCGGTCATATTTTCGTAGTGCTCAGGCGAAACCCTGCGGAGATCACTTCACCATCACCGTTACCACGCCATCGTGCTGACGGAACTCATCTACTATCTCGACGTCTTGCTGGACCGAGAAGGCGAGGAACGTCACCGAGCTGAACGTGTGCATAATGCGGAGGTGTCGTGCGTTCGGTACTTGATCTGTTGAAGCGCAAAGAAGTTCGACTACATCAACCGCGTTGTGAAACGCTTCCGCTTACGGTCTACAAGGGTACGTAGACACACTCTCCCCCTCGTTGCTATGCATCTCCGTAGATAGATCATTGCGTATGTGTGGATTTTTTTCCATGCAACGTTTCCCAACAGTGGCATTATGAGCCAAATATATGCATAAATGATATGCACGAGTAGAAAACAAAGAGTTGTGGGCGGTGATCGTCATATTGCTTACCAGCAACGTCTTATTTTTATTCGGCGGCATTGTAAGATGAAGCGGCCCAGACCAACCTTACATATCCACGTACATGAGACCGGTTCCACCTACAGACTGCATAAAGGTGGCTGGCGGGTGTCTGTTTCTCCTACTTTAGTTGAATCGAATTTGAGTGTGGCCGGTCCTTGTTGAAGGTTAAAACAACAAACTTGATAAATTACCGTTGTGGTTTTTGTGCCGTAGGTAAGAACGGTACTTGCTAGAAGCCCATAGCAGCCACGTAAAACTTGCAACAACAAAGTAGAGGACGTCTAACTTGTTTTTGCAGGGCATGTTGTGATGTGATATGGTCAATACATGATGAGTTATACGTTATTGTATGAGATTATCATGTTTAATAAATTATCGACAACCGACAGGAGCCTTATGGTTGTCTCTTTATTGTATGAAATACAAGCGCCATGTAATTGCTTTACTTTATCGCTATGAGTTAGCAATATTCGTAGAAGCAATAGTTGGCGAGACGACCACGATGCTACGATGGAGATCAAGGTGTCAAGCCGGTGACGATGTAGATCATGACGATGCTTTGGAGATGGAGATCAAAATCACAAGATGATGACGGCCATATCATGTCACATATTTTGATTGCATGTGATGTTTATCTTATATGCATCTTATTTTGCTTAGTACGGCGCACTACAAGAATCAGCTACTTTGTTGTCTGCCAAGGCAGACGGCAAAGGCACGGATGGCGGACGACAGAGGCCTTTGCCGTCTGCCGCGGACGGCAAAAGGCGCCGGCAAAGATAGGATCGGTAAAGACCTTCTTTGTCGTCTGCCTTCTGCAGCGGACGGCAAAGGGGCCTTTGCCATCAGCGGCTGACGGCAAAGAAAGCGGACGGCAATAAATTCGTTGTTAGTCCGTTAGGTGGCTAACGGCAGTCTTTGTCGTCCGTGGCTGACGGCAAAGAGTATCAGCCCTTTGCCGTCAGGCAAATGACGTCAGTTGGATGTCACTGCCCACCAAGGCTTTACCGTCCGCCGCTATAGGAAAATGCGGTGATCCTTTGCCGTCTGCCACTGTAGGCAAACTGACCAAATGGGTCAGATTCAAAGGAAACACAGGTGGCTGCCACATGGCTTGTTTGCCGTCCGCGGCGGACGACAAAGAGCCCGTTGCCGTCAGTGGCAGACGGCAAAGAGTCTGCATTGCCTCTTTTTTTGTTTTTTTAAATCCAACAATTTTCACACCAAATATATATATTTCACAGGGCTATTTCAAAGCAAACATATGACATATCCAGCACATAAGTTTCATCGTACATAGCAAGTTCATACATAGCAAGTACATAGCGAGTTCATACATATATAGTTCCATCCATCCATACATAGCAAGTTGCACATACACATTGTTCCATCCATCCATATTACCATGCAAAGTTTCATGAAGATAGCAAGTTCCATCATAGCAAGTAGAAGAATACTAGAAGAGAATGAAAGAAAAAACAAGCACTCCATCATAGCAAGCTAGCTTCCGTGAAGTGAATGAAATCTGCAAAATGGCAAATAAGAAAGTTAGAAAAAGGTGACTAGAAGAAGAAGTATATGTCATTTATGATCTAACTTAGGTGAAATGGATAACTTTGGTGAAATGGATCATTTATGAGCTAACTTAGTTGAAATGGATCGTTTATGAGCTAACTAAGGTGAAATGGGTCATTTATGAGCTAACTTAGTTGAAATGGATCGTTTATGAGCTAACTAAGGTGAACTGGATCATTTATGAGCTAACTTAGGTGAAATGGATCGTTTATGAGCTAACTTAGGTGAAATGGATCGTTTATGAGCTAACCTAGGGGAAATGGATCGTTTGTGAGCTAACTTAGGTGAAATGGATTGTTTATGAGCTAACCTAGGTGAAATGGATTGTTTATGAGCTAACTTAGGTGGAATGGATCGTTTATGAGCTAACCTAGGTGAAATGGATCGTTTATGAGCTAACCTAGGTAAAATGCATCATTTTAGAGCTAACCTAGGTAAGATGGGTCATTTTGGAGCTAACCTGGGTAAAACGGGTCATTTTAGAGCTAACCTCGGTAAAATGGATCATTTTGGAGCTAACCTAGGTAAAATGGGTCATTTTAGAGCTAACTTGGGTGAAATGGATCATTTATGAGCTAACTAAGGTAAAATGGGTCATTTTAGAGCTAACTTAGGTAAAATGGATCGTTTATGAGCTAACTAAGGTAAAATGGATCATTTTAGAGCTAACTTGGGTAAAATGGATCGTTTATGAGCTAACTAAGCTAATTATGCCATTTTTTACATAAGTAAGCTAAGTACATGTCATTATTGAGCAAACCTAGTTAACTAAGCATATTAGAGCTAACTTTGGTCATTTTGGAGGAAACAAAGCTAAGTATAGATCGTTTTAGAGCTAACTTAGGTAAAATGGATGGTTTTGGAGGTCAGTAAGCTTATTAAGTTATTTTGGAGGAAATAAAGCTAAGTCTAGGTCTTTATGCATTTGTTAAGCAAAACACTAGAGAAACTTACCGTGATCATGGAGGTGTGGGAGCGGGCTGGCTCGTGCCGGTAGCTGGAGAAGGATCGTGCGATGCTTGTCTGGAGTTACGTTGCACCAAAGATCATTTCCAATGTCTCGTTAGCATGATGACACTCAAATGTTAAGACTAGCAAGTAATGTCCATTCAAATTAAACTCATCATGGTCCCAGGAGCAATCTCTGGCATCGGCGGAGCAGTCTGACCGGACTTCTCGCACACACTGCACATTTGGTTTTGACGACTCAGTCATACTAGTTAGTAATGAGACAAACACTACATGAATGTTTTGGCTAATGAGCAGAAGAAACTTACCACAAGGATCTCGTACATGGCCCTTGCCTGCATGTCATTCCGTGCCCTCTCCTCCTCCAACATCTTTGTCGTCTTCTCCTCCAACTCCCGCTGCCTCTCTGCCGCCTCCGCCAGAAGTTTCTCCGTTCTATCTCTCTCACTCTGTATAGCATCCTGCAACACCACTCCTCGATAGCATTTGTAATCATTGATGGAAGCGCACACAATGTAATGGAGAAAGATAGCTGAGTACGTATAACTAACCTTGAAGGCAAGTTGGACTGGCCGTTCACGAGGCCTTATCTCAGGAGCGGATCTCGACTGGCGCGCCTTGATCTCCGGGAGAGTGCTAGGACAACGGATAAGTCCATCTCCAATGGCTATCGAGCCATGGGACCTCCCCGCCACCAGCTATCATCACTAGCTCTGGATCAATGGGACCCTGGCTTGGGTTAAAGTCCTCCCCTTTCCTTGCCTTCCCCTGATCTCTATATTTCATGAGCTTGTCGTGGGAGGAGATGTTGGTGAAGTTGTTTGCATCATCGAGGTCACACCGAGAGAATGCCTTGACCTTCTTGTAAGAGGCAGTATGGGCCATGGCATAGAGGTCATACACCTCTGGCACCTTATCCGCCTTATTGTAGCGTGCCTGAAAGAGAGAAACAAAGTAAATTAGTAATTAAAGGGCTCAAGCTAGCATGATGAATGAATTGCATGAATCATGAAGCAAACCACATACCCAGTTCTGCCCGAACTGATATAAGTTGGAGCTGCCTTGATGGTGTGGCACACCTTCCATTTGGGCACGCTTGTCCTTAGCCGTGTTGTGGACGGGTAGCCATTCTTTTGAGCACCACTCATTGACCAACACCTCCCAACAATCCATCTGATCCGCACACCATCTCGGAGGCGCCTACGTTAGCAAATAGAAACTTGAGCGCTACCGCTATGAATAACTAAATGAAGGAAGTAAGTACAAGGCCTTAAGAATTACCTTCATGTACTGCTCCTTATTCAGGAACTTCTCGCGGCATGCCGGCTTGGGCTTCTTGATACCACACAAGGCGTAGTAGTCTCGAATAGCCTGCACCCGAGCCTCGTGTTGTAAGTTCTGTAGTAGGCGCGGGCAGACGTTATCGATAACCTTTGCCGCAGCCTCCTCGTATCCCTCCTCACACCTGTAGAATGTCTGCAATTAAATGAGACAATATTGATTAGTACAATTAATAACTAGCTAGTTGAAGATTTTTAATTGTGTAAAGGAGAAATTACCCAGAACTTTCTGATCACCACGTCTGCCCTCGTGTCGCACAAGACACCGTCGATAATCTCACCCGACGGGGCCGGGGCAGCCAAGTAGTGCTCCCAGCTCAATCCAAGCTTTGGTAGCCAACCCTCACCAGGCAACGTGACAAACCCCGGGAAGTTTTGTCGGCAAAGCACTCCAAGGACGGAGTTGGGCCGACAGACCTTCTCATGGTGGTCCCAACCCTTGCAGCATGATAAGGCCCACGCATTAGATATTTGAAGAAACGTGAATGCAGAAGGTACAAAGAGATTAAATGCACTTACCTCTCCCCATCAGGGAAAATCTACCACCTCTGCTCACGGGTCGCCGGCACAGACGGGAGCCGTGTACAACCACGCTGGTAGACGGTGCCCCCCTCCTCCTCAATATCAGTCGGCTCCCCGCCGTCATCAGCATGGCCACTCGGCCCCTCAGGCTGATCCGGCCAGGTACCCCATCCAGACGTGTGCTCGTCCTGGGTCTCGTAGGCCGAAGGCTCATGGACCCGAGGCTCGTGGACCAGAGTCCATGTAGCCTCCTCCTCGGACGAGTCCACCCTAGCAGTCACGTGCTCGGGTGAAACAACTGGGGGTGGCGGCGAGGAAGGCACCCTAGCAGTCACCCTACCTCCTCTCCCGCGACCACGTGCTCCAACTCCTCTCTTCTTCCCTCCCTTACCTCGTCCCTTGCTGGACACCGCGGTCGACGAAGAAGGGCCCGACGGTGTCGCCATACTGTCCAGCAACGCTCGGCGGATTTGTGCGGGTGGAATGGAAGACCTCCCACCACGCGCTGATGAAGAAGGGGCCTCGGAGCGCTCCGGACCAGCGCCCACCATCTTTCAACACCTGCCATGACAAAGAGTAAACGAACTTACTACAACATAAAAAAATACCGACATGAATAATAATATACGATGTTTTTCAAAACAAAATCGAAATATCTATATATGATGTTTAAATATACCCGATTAACACAATTATATATGATGTTTTTCATACAAAAATTGTAAAATATATGACCTAACTCATAATTCACAAACATATGACCCCGTCGGCCTCTGGTGTCGTGGGTGTCGTGTCGGGGTCAGGGTGCCATGTCGGAGTCGGGGTGCCGTGTCAGGGTCGGGGTGCTGTTTCGGGGT
>LR738711.1:864060839-864075588 GCA_902687465.1 Secale cereale
GAGGAAGAGAGAGGGAGAGAAACAGAGAGATGGAGGGGCGGGGTGGGGATCGGTCGTTAGTTAGGTTAGTTCTTTGCCGTCCGCCCCACCTTTGTCGTCCGCTTTTTTTGTCTTTGCCGTCCGCCAGCAGATGGCAAAGAGGGGGGCCGTTAAGTTTTTTTAATCAGCTCGTTAGTGGGGGCCAGCTCTATCTTTTTCGTCCGCCAGCTGACGGCAAATAATTGGCTAATGGCAAAGACCTTCTTCACCATCAGCCAGTTCTTTGCCGTCCGTTTTCTGTAAGCGGACGGCAAAGACCTTCTTTGCCATCTGTCAGCAGACGGCAAAGAGTTGGCTCACGGCAAATAAGTTAATTCCGGTAGCGGCGGTAGCATTATAAGATTATCCCTTCACTAAATTTCAAGATAATAGTGTTCTCCCTGAGCATGCTCCGTTGCTACAATTCGTCGTTTTGAGACACCACGTGATGATCGGGTGTGATAGACTCTACGTTCACATACAACGGGTGTAAGAAAGTTTTACACACGCGGAATTGTTGGCTTAAACTTGACGAGCCTGGCATGTACAAACATGGCCTCACAACACTGGAGACGAAAAGGTCGAACATGAGTCATATAGTAGATATGATCAATATAGAGATGTTCACCATTGATGACTACTCCATCTCACGTGATGATCACACATGGTTTAGTTGATTTGGATCATGTTTCACTTAGACGACCTAATGGATGTTAATTTAAGTGGTAGTTCATTAGTAATTTGGTTAATTGAACTTAATTATCATGAACTTAGTCCTGATAGTATTTGCATATCTATGTTGTAGATCAATGGCCCGTGCTACCGTTCCCTTGAATTTTAATGCATTCCTAGAGAAAGCTAAGTCGAAAGATGATGGTAGCAACTACACGGACTGGGTCCGTAACTTGAGGATTATCCTCATTGCTGCATAGAAGAATTAAGTCCTTGATGCACTTCTAGGTGACCCACCCGCTCCCGCTAACCTGGATGCTGTAAACATCTGGCAAGCATGAAGTGATGACTACTCTATAGTTCAGCGTTCCATGCTTTACGGCTTAGAACCGGGACTTCAAAGATGTTTTGAACGTCATGGAGCATATGAGATGTTCCAGGAGCTGAAGTTGATATTTCAAGCTAATGCCCGGGTTGAGATATATGAAGTCTCCAACAAGTTCTATAGCTGCAAGATGGAGGAGAATAGTTATGTCAGTGAACACATACTCAAAATGTGTGGGTATCATAACCACTTGACTCAGTTGGGAATCTCACTTCCACCTGAGAGTGTTATTGACAGAGTTCTTCAATCACTGCCACCAAGCTACAAAGGCTTCGTGGTGAACTATAATATGCAAGGGATAGAGAAATCTATTCCCGAGCTCTCCACGATGCTGAAATCGGCGGAGGTAGAAATCAAGAAGGAGCACCAAGTGTTAATGGTTAACAAGACCTCTAGTTTCAATAAAAAGGGCAAGGGAAAGAAGGGGAACTTCAATAAGAACGGCAAACAGGTTTCCGCTCCCACGAAAAAACCCAAAGCTGGTCCTAAGCCTGAAACCGAGTGATTCTACTGCAAAGGGAATGGTCACTAGAAGCGGAACTACCCCAAAAATACTTGGTGGATAAGAAGGATGGCAAAGTGAACAAAGGTATATTCGATATACATGTTATTGATGTGTTCCTTACTAATGCTCGTAGCAGCGCCTGGGTATTTGATACTGGTTTGGTTGCTCATATTTGTAACTCAAAACCGGAGCTACGGATTAAACGAAGATTGTCTAAGGATGAGGTGATGATGCGCGTCGGGAATGGTTCCAAGGTTGATGTGATCGCCGTCGGCATGCTACCTCTACATCTACCTTCGGATTAGTTTTAGACCTAAATAATTTTTATTTGGTGCCTACGTTGAGCATGAACATTATATCCGGATCTTGTTTGATGCGAAACGGTTAGTCATTTAAGTTAGAGCATAATGGTTGTTCTATTTATATGAGAAATGTCTTTTATGGTCATGCACCCTTTGAAGAATGGTCTATTCTTGTTGAATCTTGATTGTAGTGATACACATATTCAAAATATTCATGCCAAAAGAGGCAGAGTTGATAATGATAGTGCAACATACTTGTGGCACTATCGTTTAGGTCATATTGGTGGAAAGCACATGAAGAAACTCCATGCTGATGGACTTTTGGAATCACTTGATTATGAATCATTTGATACTTGCGTACCGTGGGCAAGATGACTAAAACTCCATTCTCCAAAACAATGGCACGAGGTAATGACTTATTGGAAATAATACATACCGATGTATGCGGTCCGATGAGTGTTGAAGCACGCGGCGGGTATCATTATTTTCTCACCTTCACAGATGATTTGAGTAGATATAGGTATATCTACTTGATGAAACACAAGTCTGAAACATTTGAAAAGTTCAAAGAATTTTAAAGTGAAGTAGAGAATCATCGTAAGAAAAAAAATAAAGTTTCTACGATCTGATCACGGAGGCGAATATTTGAGTTACGAGTTTGGTCTTCATTTGAAAAAATGTGGAATAGTTTCACAGCTCACGCCACCTGGAAGACCACAACGTAATGGTGTGTCCGAACATCATAACCGTAATCTATTGGATATGGTGCGTTCTATGATGTCTCTTACCGATTTGCCTTTATTGTTTTGGGGTTACGCATTAGAGACAGCTACATTCATGTTAAATAGGGCACCATCTAAATCCATTGAAACAACACCGGATGAACTATGGTTTGGCAAGAAACCAAAGCTGTCGTTTCTTAAAGTTTGGGGTTGCGATGCTTATGTGATAAAACTTCAGCCTGATAAGCTCGAACCCAAATCGGAGAAGTGCGTCTTCATAGGATACCCGAAAGAAAGTATTGGGTACACCTTCTACCACAGATCTGAAGGCAAGATCTTTGTTGCTAAGAATGTATCATTTCTAGAGAAGGAGTTTCTCTCGAAAGAAGTGAGTGGGAGGAAAGTAGAACTTGATGAGGTAATTGTACCTTCGCTCGAATTGGAAAGTAGATCATCAGAGAAAACCATTCCCGTGATGCCTACACCAACTAGAGAAGAAGATAATGATAATGATCATGAATCTTCAAATCAAGTTACTACCGAACCTCGAAGGTCGACCAGAACACATACCATGCCAGAGTGGTGCAGTAACCCTGTCCTGGAAGTCATGTTGTTAGACAACGGCGAACCTTCGAACTATGAAGAAGCTATGATGAGCCCAGATTCCGATAAATGGCTTGAGGCCATGAAATCTGAGATAGGATCCATGTATGAGAACAAAGTATGGACTTTGGTGGACTTGCCCGATGATCGGCAAGCCGTTGAGAATAAATGGATCTTTAAGAGGAAGACGGACGCTGATGGTAGTATCACTGTCTACAAAGCTGGACTTGTTGCGAAAGGTTTTTGACAAGTTCAAGGAGTTGACTACGATGAGACTTTCTCACCCGTAGTGATGCTTAAGTCTGTCTGAATCATGTTAGCAATTGCCGCATTTTATGATTATGAAATTTGGCAAATGGAGGTCAAAACTGTATTCCTTAATGGATTTCTGAAAGAAGAGTTGTATATGATGCAACCAGAAGGTTTTGTCGATCCTAAAGGTGCTAACAAAGTGTGCAAGCTCCAGCGATCCATCTATGGACTGTTACAAGCATCTCGAAGTTGGAATATACGCTTTGATGAGGTGTTCAAAGCATAAGGTTTTATACAGACTTACGATGAAGCCTGTATTTTACAAGAAAGTGAGTGGGAGCTCTGCAGCATTTCAGATATTATATGTGGATGACATATTATTGATTGGAAATGATGTAGAATTTTTGGATAGCATAAAAGATACTTGAATAAGAATTTTCCAATGAAAGACCTCAGTGAAGCTGCTTACATATTGGGCATCAAGATCTATAGAGATACATCAAGACGCTTAATTGGACTTTCACAAAGCACATACCTTGACAAAGTTTTGAAGAAGTTCAAAATGGATCAGGCAAAGAAAGGGTTCTTGCATGTATTACAAGGTGTGAATTTGAGTCAAACTCAATGCCCGACCGATGCAGAAGATAGAGTGAAAATGAAAGTCATTCCCTATGCCTCAGACATAGGTTCTATCATGTATGCAATGTTGTGTACCAGACCTGATGTGTGCCTTGCCATAAGTTTGGCAGAGAGGCTCCAAAGTAATTCGGGAGTGGATCACTGGACAGCGGTCAAGAACATCCTGAAGTACCTGAAAAGGACACAGGATATGTTTCTCGTTTATGGAGGTGACGAAGAGCTCGCCGTAAAGGGTTACGTCGATGCTAGCTTCGACACAAATCCGGATGACTCTAAGTCTCAGACCGGATACGTATTTTTATTGAATGGTGGAGCTGTCAGTTGGTGCAGTTCTAAGCAGAGCGTCATGGCGGGATCTACGTGTGAAGCGGAGTACATAGCTACTAAGGAAGCATCACATGAAGGAGTCTGGATGAACGAGTCCATATCCTATCTAGGTGTAATACCTAGTGCATCGGGTCCAATGACAATCTTTTGTGACAACACTAGTGCAATTACCTTGGCGAAGGAATCCATGTTTCACAAGAGAACAAAACACATCAAGAGACGCTTCAACTCCATTCATGAATTGGTCAAGGATGGAGACATAGAAATTTGCAAAGTACATATGGATCTGAATGTTGCAGACCCATTGACTAAGCCTATTCCGCGAGCAAAACATGATCAGCACCAAGACTCCATGGGTGTTAGATTCATTACAATGCAATCTAGATTATTGACTCTAGTGCAAGTGGGAGGCTGATGGAAATATGCCCTAGAGGCAATAATAAATTTGTTATTATTTTATATTTCCTTATTCATGATAAAGGTTTATTATTAATGCTACAATTGTATTGATCGGAAACCTAAATACATGTGTGAATACATAAACAAATATTGTGTCCCTAGTAAGCCTCTACTAAACTAGCTCGTTAATCAAAGATGGCTAAGGTTTCCAAACCATGGACATGAGTTGTCATTTGATAATGGGATCACATCATTGTGAGAATGATGTGATGGACAAGACCCATCCGTTAGCTTAGCATTTGATCATACATTTTATTGCTACTGCTTTCATGTATGTCAAATACATATTCCTATGATTATGAGATCATGCAACTCCCAGATTCCAGAGGAGTGCCTTGTGTGCTATCAAACATCACAACGTAACTGGTTGATTATGAATATGTTATACATGTATCTCTGAGAGTGTCTTGTTAGGTTGGCGTGAATCGAGATTCGGATTTGTCACTCTGAGAATCAGAGAGGTATCTCTGGGCCCTCTCGGTAATACACATCATATTAAGCCTTGCAAGGAAATGAATAATGAGTTAGTCATGGGATGATGTATTACGGAATGAGTAAAGAGACTTTCCGGTAACGAGATTGAACTAGGTATAGAGATACCGACGATCGAATCTCGGGCAAGTAACATACTGATGTGCAGAGGGAATTGTGTATGTTGTCATAACGGATCGACCGATAAAAGATCTTCGTAGAATATGTAGGAGCCAATATGGGCATCCAGGTTCCGCCATTGGTTATTGAGCGGAGAGGTGTCTTGGTCATGTCTACATAGTTCTCGAACCCGTAGGGTCCGCACGTTTAACGTTCGTTGACGATATAGTATTATATGAGTTATGTGATTTGGTGACCGAATGTTGTTTGGAATCCCGGATGAGATCACGGACCTTACGAGTAGTCTTGAAATGGTCGAGAGGTAAAGATTGATATACAGGACGATGGTATCCAGACACCAGAAGTGTTCCGGAGGACATCGGGTACTCATCGGGTCACTGGAAGGAGTTTCGGGCACCCCGGGCAAAAGATTTGGGCCTTATGGGCAAAGAGGGGAAACACACCAGCCACAAGGGGCTGGTGCGCCCCCACATATGGGCCAGCCTAAGTGGAGAAGGAAAGGGGAGGAGGAAAGGAAAGAGAGGGAATAGGATTCCCCCTTCCTTCCCCTCTCCCCTCTTTCCTTTCCCTTCCGTATACAAGGAAAGGGTGCGCAGGTCATGGCAGGGCCCCTAGGGAGCGGCGGCCAAGCCCTAGGGCGCCATGGCTGCCTACCCTCCCCTCCCACCTATATATATGTGGGGAGGGGGCACCTCACAAGGACACACCATCAATTATTAGCCGTGTGCGGCCCCCTTCCATCGTTTACTACACCGGTCATATTTTCGTTGTGCTTAGGCGAAGCCCTGCGGAGTTCACTTCATCATTACCATGACGTCGTGCTGACCGAACTCATCTACTACCTTGACGTCTTGCTGGATCAAGATGGTGAGGGACGTCACCGAGCTGAACGTGTGCAGAACGCGGAGGTGTCGTGCGTTCGGTACTTGATCGGTTGAAGCGCGAAGAAGTTCGACAACATCAACCGCGTTGTGAAACACTTCCGCTTACGTTCTATGAGGGTACGTAGACACACTCCCCCCCTCGTTGCTATGCATCTCCGTAGATAGATCTTTGTGTGTGCATATATTTTTTTGTTTTCCATGCAACGTTTCCCAACAAGTATTCTGCGTGTGTAAAACTGTCTTACACCCATTGTATGTGAACATAGAGTCTATCACACCCGATCATCACGTGGTGTCTCGAAACGATGAACTGTAGCAACGGTGCATACTCGGGAAGAACAATATTATGTTGAAATTTAGTGAAGGGATCATCTTATAATGCTACCGTCGATCTAAGCAAAATAAGATGCATAAAGGATAAACATCACATGCAATCAAAATATGTGACATGATATTGCCATCATCATCTTGTGCTTTTGATCTCCACCTCCACAGCATCGTCATGATCTCCATCGTAGCATCATGGTTGTCTCGCCAACTATTCCTTCTAACACTATCGCTAACACATAGTGATAAAGTAAAGCAATTACATGGTGTTTGCATTTCATACAATAAAGAGACAACCATAAGGCTCATGCTGGTTGCCGATAAATTAACAAACATGATCATCTCACACAATAATGTATAACTCATCACATCTTGACCATATCACATCACAACATGCCCTGCAAAAAAAAGTTAGATGTCCTCTACTTTGTTGTTGCAAGTTTTCCGTGGCTGCTACGGGCTTCTAGCTACTACCGTTCTTACCTACGGCACAATACCACAGTGGTGATTTATAAAGTTTGTTGTTTTAACCTTCAACAAGGACCAGCCGCAGTCAAATTTGATTCAACTAAAGTAGGAGAAACAGACACCCGCCAGCCACATTTATGCAAAACAAGTTGCATGTCTGTCGGTGGAACCGGTCTCATGTACGTGGACATGAAAGGTTGGTCCGGGCCGCTTCATCTTATAATGCCGCCGAATCAAAATAAGACGTTGATGGTAAGCAGTATGACGATAACTGATACGTCTCCAACGTATCTATAATTTTTTTATTGTTCCATGCCATTATATTATCCATCTTGGATGTTTTATATGCATTTATATGCTATTTTATATGATTTTTGGGACTAACCTATTAACCTAAAGCCCAGTGCCAGTTTCTGCTTTTTCCTTGTTTTTGAGTTTTACAGAAAAGGAATGCCAAACGGAGTCCAATTGACATGCCAATTTTTGTGGATTTTTTATGGACCAAAAGAAGCCCTCGAAGTAAAAGAGTTGGGCTAGAAGAGTCCCGAGCCATCCACGAGGGTGGAGGGCGCGCCCTACCCCCCTGGGCGCGCCCCCTACCTCGTGGATGACTCGGAGACCCCCTGACTTGTTCCCGAAGCCAAAAAATCCTATAAATACAGAAACCCCCGAAAAGAAACCTAGATCGGGAGTTCCGCCGCCACAAGCCTCTGTAGCCACCAAAAACCAATCGGGACCCTATTCCGGCACCCTGCCGGAGGGGGGATCCATCACCGGTGGCCATCTTCATCATCCCGGCGCTCTCCATTATGAGGAGGGAGTAGTTCACCCTCGGTGCTGAGGGTATGTACCAGTAGCTATGTGTTTGATCTCTCTCTTGTGTTCTTTATTTGGCACGGTCTTGATGTACCATGAGTTTTGCTACTATAGTTGGATCTTATGATGTTTCTCCCCCTCTACCTTCTTGTAATGGATTGAGTTTTCCCTTTGAAGTTATCTTATCGGATTGAGTCTTTAAGGATTTGAGAGCACTTGATGTATGTCTTGCGTGGGATACCCGTGGTGACAATGTGGTATTCTATTGATTCACTTGATGTATGTTTTGGTGATCAACTTGCGGGTTCCGTGACCTTGGGAATCTTTGCATAGGGGTTGGCACACGTTTTCGTCTTGACTCTCCGGTAGAAACTTTGGGGCACTCTTTGAAGTTCTTTGTGTTGGTTGAATAGATGAATCTGAGATTGTGTGATGCATATCGTATAATCATACCCGCGGATACTTGAGGTGACATTGGAGTATCTAGGTGATATTAGGGTTTTGGTTGATGTGTGTCTTAAGGTGTTATTTTACTACGAACTCTAGGGATGTTTGTGACACTTATAGGAATAGCCCAATGGATTGATCGGAAAGAATAACTTTGAGGTGATTTCGTACCCTACAATAATCTCTTAGTTTGTTCTCTGCTATTAGTGACTTTGGAGTGACTCTTTGTTGCATGTTGAGGGATTGTTATATGATCTAATTATGTTATTGTTGTTGAGAGAACTTGCACTAGTGAAAGTATGAACCCTAGGCCTTGTTTTGAAGCATTGCAATACCGTTTGTGCTCACTTTTATCATTAGTTACCTTGCTGTTTTTATATTTTCAGATTACAAAAACCTATATCCACCATCCATATTGCACTTGTGTCACCATCTCTTCGCCGAACTAGTGCACCTATACAATTTGTCATTGTATTGGGTGTGTTGGGGACACAAGAGACTCTTTGTTATTTGGTTGTGGGGTTGTTTGAGAGAGACCATCTTCATCCTACGCCTCCCACGGATTGATAAATCTTAGGTCATCCACTTGAGGGAAATTTGCTACTGTCCTACAAACCACTACACTTGGAGGCCCAACAACGTCTACAAGAATAAGGTTGCGTAGTAGACATCAAGCTCTTTTCTGGCATCATTGCCGGGGAGGTGAGTGCTTGAAGGTATATCTTTAGATCTTGCAATCGAATCTTTCAGTTTCTTGTTTTATCACTAGTTTAGTTTATAAAAAAACTACAAAAAATGGAATTAAGGGTGCCTCATATGCTTCATCTTTTTAATGTCTTTCGTGAAAATGATGGAAACGAAAATGGTGCCCAAGTACTAGAAGAAGAATGCATAAAAATGTTTGGCACTAAATCTTTGAATGATGAGCATGATTGCAATGTTGGTAGTATGAACTCTTTGAATATCCATAGTACTAATGATGATTGCACTAGTCATGATGAAAATGTCTAAGCATGTCAACTTTTGTGGAGTGCATAGAGTTTGCAAGTACACACCAAATAGGGAAGATAAATTTTGCAAGAGGCATAAGTATTTAGAAACTAAATGGTTGCAAGAGAGGCTAGATGTTTGTTCTGAAAATTTAAAATTTCTTTGCCATCCTTGTGAACTTTGCAATGAACGTGATCATTTAAATCTCCAATGCAAATTGTTTCATGATCGAATTGTGTCCAAAAATTGTGATGACTTGATTTCCCTTATGCATCATAATGAACTTAGTTTGCTTTTGGGTTATGAAGAAATAAAACGTATGACTAAGGATATTCCCAAATTAGTCATTGATAAAGTTCTTGATTTTGATATAGAGGAAATTTATATGTATTGTGCGGTGAATTGCACTAAAAATCCCTATATTGCCAATTACATAAAGACAAGAAAACAAATAGAAGATGAAGAGAATACTAATGAAAGGGAAGAGATTTCCCAATATCCTCCTATTCTTTCTTATGATGAATCAGGTAAGGAGGAGGAGCTTTCTATTCAACCAATCTCATTAATAAGGAGCTCCAAAAAATAGGATTAAACCCACACATGATGCAAAGAAGAAAAAGAAAAGGCGGAGAAGCAAAGGTAAAAAGGTATCCCTTCCAAATGATGTTGCTCCTATTACTCATTGTGATGATGATAATTGCTATACTATTGGTGATATCCATACTATTAATGAAGAGAGTGATTATGCTTATGATATGAAAAGGCCCAAGCTTGGGGATGCTATGTTTGATGAGAATGACATGTTTGAGAATTTATTTTCTGCAATTATTGTTTGTCCCAAGCTTGGGGATGCTATGTTTGATGAAGATGATATTTTTTGTCCCCCAAGTTTTGATGAGCAAATTTATTTTGATGATAGCATGCCTCCTATTTATGACGATTATATTGATGAAAGTGGGTTTGGAAGAGTGTCAACTTTAGGAAGTAATGATCCCACTATCTTGAAGGGTGTTGAATCATATTGTGATAATTATGAAAGTGGATTTGGAGAGGTCATGACTTTATTTAGCGATGAATCCACTATTTCGGAAGAGGTTCCAACTAATTATGAGAACAAAGTTGCTATCTATGATGATTATTGTGATGACATGTATGCTATAAAGATTAATGATAACCATGAAACTTGTCATCATGATTTTAATTTTCAATTGGATTATGCCTCACATGATAATTATTTTGTTGAGCTTGCTCCCACTACTATTCATGAGAAGTAATTTGCTTATGTGGAGAGTAATAAAATCTATATGCTTGGAGATCGTGAAAATAATGCTTTATGTGATGGTTATATTGTTGAATTCATTCATGATGCTACTGAAAATTATTATGAGGGATGTAACATCCCAATTTTCAATTTGGATGTTATCATAGATCATTCATATGCATTCATCTTTTGACCATTTTTGGGCACGAGTTTATTTGAAAATTTATCCAAAACTTTAAGTAACTCAAGGACCCAAGTGAGAGGGTTGGCAATTTTCCAAAGAGGAGCCCACTATTTTATTATATTTTCCAGTGGGATTGGATCAATAATATTTTTGCCAAATTTCATTTTTTCCAATATTTAAAATAAATGAGAGAAGATAATATGACTTCTTCAAAAATATAAGAAAAATGTTGGAATTTGATTTTTGAGTAAAAATAATTTTTATTTACAGTTTATTTTTTAAAAAAATTGCTTTAAAAAGTTGTTTTTAGGCATTTAATATCATAAAAATGTTCACTTTGTTCTAAATATTAGGTTTAGACGGTGAAAATTGTTTCTGGTATTTTTAGGATTTTTTTGAATTTTCTGTTTGTGCGGTTTTAAAAAAAATATCTTCGCTTAGACCGCACTGGGCCGAAGCCCAGCCGGCCCACCAGGCCACAGCCCGTCTCCCCGCCGCCTTCCTCCCGAGCGGGAGGAGTCCCGCCGCCGCACGAGCCGTAGTGCGGCTCGGAATTGCCGCCGGCTGCCCCCTTCCCCAAGGCAGGCCCCCTCGAGGCCTTTATAAGCCGCCCGCCCCGCCGCCTCTCGCCTCCTCCCACCGCCGCCGTAGCCGCCGCCTCCATCGCGCGCCGCCGCTAGCAGCCGCCGCCTGCGCCGTTCATCGCCGCCGCCTACTGCTGCTACTGCTACCGCGCCGCCAGCCGCCGCCCGTCACCCCATCCGCCGCCGCCGACCCGACCCGCGGACCGAGCCCGATCCACGAGGTAATAAACCGGCAGCCCGTTTTTTATTTTACTTTAGTTTTTTTTCAAAAAACCCTAGATCGCTTTTGTTTAGGAAAACCCTAGTTCATTTTTTTCTGGTTTTATTATTTAACGAACGTCCGCTGTTTAGTTAGAGAAAATGAACGTTCGCAAATTAGTCTTTTCTTTTTCTGTTTATTTTCATCGAGGACCTATCCGCGATGAAAGTTTTTACAGGTCGGTCCCTGAACTTCAAACTCTCGTAACTTTTTACTTGTTAGTCGGAATTAGATGAAACCAACGCCGATTTCTTCGTTTCGATCTTATCTTTCCAGTAGTGTAGATCATAGTTGATTTTGAAAGTTTTAGAATTTGAATTCAAACAGTTTTGTGTTTGAACTTCGTTTGATCGTAATTTCAGTTTCGTAACTCCGTTTGAGTTGATTCTTTTTGCAAATCGAAGCTCTTGACCTAAACTTTCTGATAAGGCCAAATTCACTTAATTTTGGTACTATTGGAAATTGTTTTCTGTTGCAAGAGTGATTCATTTGTTTTCGAAGTCTTTTGAGATCTGTTCTTCGATTCTGTTGCATGATTGCTTATGTATGCTATTGCTTGATTGCGATAGAATTGCCGGAGTGCGAAGCGTGCTACTACGAGTCTTTAGTTTCAGCGATTGTCAGCAAGCAAGTTCATACTTTGATCATAATTTCCAATACCCAATTTTTATTGCATCAGTTATATCCTCGAACACTTGCATGAGTAGGACCGGTTACATAATATGATGCTTTGTAGTTCATGAGGTAGGATTTATTTATTGATTAGCCACGCTCGTACACGTGGATTGGTATGAGTGATTTCATGAAAGTTGTGAGTGTAATAACAAGTAAGGCTTCTTTAAGGTGGAAATTTAATACACATCTGGGTGGATTGGTTGTGGCACCCTGGGGATGGACTAGTGGTTGTCAGGGTACCTGGGGATATCCTAGTGTTGTCCAAGGAATGCCACCCAGGCTCAAAGGGATCATATATCATTCATGCCTAGAAACTTCCGTGTGCAGCCATAATGCCATTATGGGCTCTGACATAGTTGAGTATGTTGTGTGACCTCTTTCCGTGGTAGACTAGCAGGTGTAGCGAATGTAGGTGGTACGGTCTACTCAGGGTTAAGAGTCAATGCTTCTGAAAGACTGTGTCTCGGTCATCCATTTCTCAACACCATGCAGTGCGAGAAATCAAACGGAGGAGATTGAGTCGTGTGGGGAAAAGTGCACAAACCTCTGCAGAGTGTACAAACTATTCATGAGTAGCCGTGTCCCCGGTTATGGACATCTTGAGTATCCTGGTAGTTGAATTATGAACTGATCTCGTCACTCGATTTAACTTGTTGGGTTATTAATGACTTGGGTTTTGGGATTGAGATGGGGGTACCATTCTCAATTGTTCATGATTAAATTTAACAAAGTAGTTAACTAAATACATTCCTTTGTTGTAGGGAAAAACTAGCTTTATGCAAAAATAAACCTTACAGCCTCCACCAGCCAAATATGCATGTAGTTGTAGGCTTTGCTCTTTATCATTACAGTGTGTTCTTGCCAGCATATTCAATGTGCTAGCCTACATGGCTGCAACATATCATGTTGCAGAGTTTTCAGACGAAGATTAAGGTGCGATAGGTCGTTGTCATGCACTCAATGTTTGCCGTGGAGTTGGATGGACTCAACTACTCTTCGTAGCTTCCACAGTTTATTGCTTTAGATGGCCTTCAACCATTTTCGTGTAATGGATATTGCCTCTTCAAGGATTTTCGATGTAATAAAGTGTGATTGAACCTCTGTTATAAATCCTCGAGTACTGTGTGTGTCAGCATACCAATCCAGGGATGACACTGAGCACAGAGACTTCAGTTCATGGGAATCGTGGTCGCTACAAGATGGTATCAGAGCACACGTTGACTGTAGGACACGACCACTAGGATAAGCCATAAGATGTTCTTCTCTATTCATTCTACTTCTTCTCTACTCATTCTAATTCTTCTCTATTTCTTCTCTATAGATGTCAGACCCAATGAGCAAGTTCACTCAGCCAGACGATGACACCCCTTTCGGAAAGCACTTGAAGGAAGTCACTAGATACCTGCACATTTGAATACCAAGTATCACTCGAGATCTCTACGCAACATCGCCGGAAGAGGAATGCTGGAAGATCAAAGTTAGTGTACCTGGGAGAACTATTACACCATTTACGGAGCCACTGGAGCTAGAATTCGACGCACCGACATGGAGCTTGGGAAAGAGTATGGCAGCTCACATCACATTTGGACGCATATGTGAAGTCTACAACAGGGACCTTGAAGAAACCATCTACCAGATTTGTGGACGACGAGACCAGCAATGGGAGATGCTTCGCACCAGGAAGGACGGATCCATTGCAGCTTACATCGAGGAGATGGACCAACACATTCGACGCTACGAGAATCAGATGTGCACTTATGCAGAAGACCAACATGATGATAACCCGGAATGCGGAGCTACAAGAAGAACTCAAGACAGTACGAGATGGGTATGAAGAGGAAATTGCCGTACTATTGGAACAAAATGAAGCGCTGAACAAGAAGGTTGGAACTGGCACAGTGAAGCAGGAACCAGAGATAGGAATTACTATGGAGAACTACATTCTGATAGACGACACCGACAGTGATGGAAGTGACTATGAAGATGAAGCTGGAGCATATATCATGGAGTCTTCAGATGACAGTGATTAGTTGACCACGCTGTAATCATTAGAATTAATCCGAGTAGTTAGAATCGTTCGCTAGCTTTGTAATAGGATCTTTGTTTGCTCTTGTTTGAAATTTAGTGTTATGATATAAAATTGTTTGTCTCATGTGCATATGGGTAGTGATTTCCCCTGGACCTCATTCTATTCTAACCTCTCCCCTCTAAACCCCTCAGATGCCTCCGAGACGTGAGCCCGGATTTGAGTTTCCCCCTGAGCTCACCCAGCTGATCTAGCAGCAAAACACTTTGATGCAACTTCTTGTCCAGAAACAGAACAACAACAACAACAACAACAACAACAACAACAGCAAC
>LR738711.1:864084397-864148143 GCA_902687465.1 Secale cereale
CCCCCCGCGGCCTTTATAAGCCGCCCGCCCCACCGCCTCTCGCCTCCTCCAACCGCCGCCGCTAGCCGCCACCGCCCACGCCGTTCGCCGCCGCCGCCAGCCTCCGCCTGTCGCCCGATCCGCCGTCGCCAACCCAACCCGCGGACCGAACCCGATCCGCGAGGTAATAAACCGGTCATCCGTTTTTTTATTTTGGTTTCATTTTTTTTAGAAACCCTGGATCGTTTTTTAAGGAAAACCCTAGTTCGTTTTTTCCTGGTTTTATTATTTAACGAATATCCGATGTTTAGTTACAGAAAACGAACATTCGCAAATTAGTCTTTTCTTTTTCCGTTTATTTTCGTCGAGGACCTATCGCGATGAATTTTTTTACAGGTCGGTCCCTGAACTTCAAACCCTCGTAACTTTTTACTCATTAGCCGGAATTAGATGAAACCAACGCCAATTTCTTCGTTTCAATCTTATCTTTCAAGTAGTGCAGCTCAAAGTTGATTTTGAAAGTTTTAGAATTTTAATTCAAATAGTTTTGTGTTTGAACTTCGTTTGATCGTAATTTGAGTTTCGTAACTTCGTTTGAGTTGATTCTTTTTGCAAATCGAAGCTCTTGACCTAAACTTTCTGATAAGGCCAAATTCACTTAATTTTGGTACTGTTGGATTTTTTTCTGTTACAAGAGTGATTTGTATGTTTTTGAAGTCTTTCGAGGTCTGCTCTTCGATTCTGTTGCATGGTTGCTTATGTATGCTATTGTTTGATTGCGATAGAATTCCCGGAGTGTGAAGCATGCTACTACTAGTCTTTAGGTTTCAGCGATCGTCAGCAAGGCTAGTTCATACTTTGATCATAATTTCCAATACCAAGTTTTTATTGCATTAGTTATATCCTCAAACACTTGCATGAGTAGGTCTGGTTACATAATATGATGCTTTGTAGTTCATGAGGTAGGAACCCAATGACTTGAGATCAACCAAGGGAATATTCGCGTTGTTATTTATTGCTTAGCCATGCTCGTAGACATGGATTGGTATGAGTGATTTCTTGAAAGTTGTGAGTGTAATAACAACTAAGGCTTCTTTAAGGTGGAAACTTAATACACATCTGGGTGGATTGGTTGTGGCACCCTGGGGATGGACCAGTGTTGTCCAAGGAATGCCACCCAGGCTCAAAAGGATCATATATCATTCATGTCTAGAAATTTCCCTGTGCAGCCACAATGCCATTATGGGCTCTGGCATAGTTGAGTATGTTGTGTGACCTCTTTCCGTGGTAGACTAGCAGATGTAGCAGATGTAGGTGGTACGGTCTACCCAGGGTTAAGAGTTAATGCTTCTGAAAGACTGTGTCTCGGTCATCCGTTTCTCAAACACCATGCAGTGCGAGAAATCAAACGGAGGAGATCGAGTCGTGTGGGGAAAGTGCACAAGCCTCTACAGAGTGTACAAACTATTCATGAGTAGCCGTGTCCCCGGTTATGGACATCTTGAGTATCCTGGTATTTGAATTATGGACTGATCTCATCACTCGATTTAACTTGTTGGGTTATTAATGACTTTGGTTTTGGGATTGAGATGGGGGTACCATTCTCAATTGTTCACGATTAAATTTAACAAAGTAGTTAAATAAATACATTCCTTTGTTGTAGGGAAAACTAGCTTTATGCAAAAATAAACCTTACAGCCTCCGCTAGCCAAATATGCATGTAGTTGTAGGCTTTGCTCTTTATCATTACAGTGTGTTCTTGCCAGCATATTCAATGTGCTGACCTACATGGCTGCAACGTATCATGTTGTAGAGTTTTTAGACGAAGATTAAGGTGTGATAGGTCGTTGTCATGCACTCAATGTTTGCCGTGAAGTTGGATGGACTCAACTAATCTTCATAGCTTCCACAGTTTATTGCTTTAGATGGCCTTGAGCCATTTTCGTGTAATGGATATTGCCTCTTCGAGGATTTTTGATGTAATAAAGTGTGATTAATCCTCTATTATAAATCCTCGAGTATTGTGAGATCCAAGGATGGCACTGAGCATAGAGACTTCGGTTCATGGGAACCGTGGTCGCTACAAGGGAGGAATATATGCTTGTAGGAATTGCAATAATATCAAGTTTCCTCTCTATGTGCTTAAAATCTTGAAGTTTTGCTTGTTTTCCCTTCCTATGCTAGTTGATTCTTGCTCCCATGAATTGTTTGCTCACAAATCCCTATGCATAGGAAGTGGGTTAGGCTTAAATGTGTTAGTCGTATTCTTCATGATGCTCCCGTTATGTTTCAATTCTTATCTTTTATGTGAGCATCATTGAAATCATTGTGCCTAGCTAAAAAGGCATTAAAGAAAAGCGCTTGTTGGGAGACAACCAAATGTTTACCCTTACTGTTTTTTGTGTCCACATGATTAAAATATTGTAGTAATAATGTTTTATAGCTTTTGTTTCAATAAAGTGGCAAGTAGAACCTTTGGGAAGAGTTGGGTGAAAGTTAATGTGATCTTGCTGTAAAAAACAGAAACTTTGCGCTCACGAGATTAGCTGTCATTTTTTACAGAAGAGTGCTTTTGAGTTGATTCTTTTTGCAGAAGATTAATAGACAAATTCCTCACGTTAACCAATTTATTTCAGAATTTTTGGAGTTATAGAAGTATTCGGGAGTTACAGATTACTACAGACTATTCCGTTTTTGACAGGTTCTGTTTTCTATGTGTTGTTTGCTTATTTTGATGAATCTATGAGTAGTACCGGAGGTTATGAACCATAGAGAAGTTGGAATACAGTATATATTACACCAATATGAATTTAGAATGAGTTCACAACAGTACCAAAAGTGGTGATTTATTTTCTTATACTAACAGCGCTTACGAGTTTTCTGTTGAGTTTTGTGTTGTGAAGTTTTCAAGTTTTGGGTAAAGATTCAATGGACTGTGGAATAAGGAGTGGCAAGAGCCTAAGCTTGGGGATGCCCAAGGCACCCCAAGGTAATATTAAAGTACAACCAAGAGCCTAAGCTTGGGAATGCCCCGGAAGGCATCCCCTCTTTCGTCTTCCTTCATCGGTAACTTTACTTGGAGCTATATTTTTATTCACCACATGATATGTGTTTTTCTTGGAGCGCCAATTTATTTTATTTTATTTTTTCTTGCTGTTTGAATAATATCCCAAGATCTTAAATTCTTAAATGTTAGAGAGTCTTCACATAGTTACATAATTATTCAACTACTCATTGATCTTCAGTTATATCTTTTGGAGTAGTTTGTCATTTGCTCTAGTGCTTCACTTATATCTTTCAGAGCACGACGGTGGTTTTATTTTGAAGAAATTGATGAACTATCATGCTTCAATTATATTATTTTGAGAGTATTAAACAGCATGGTAATTTGCCTTGGTTATAAATTTAGTCCTAATATGATAGGCATCCAAGAGGGATATAATAAAAACTTCCATATAAAGTGCATTGAATACTATGAGAAGTTTGATTCTTTATGGTTGTTTTGAGATATGAAGATGGTGATATTAGAGTCATGCTAGTGGAGTAGTTGTGAATTTGAGAGATACTTGTGTTAAAGTTTGTGATTCTCGTAGCATGCACGTATGGTGAACCGTTATGTGATGAAGTTGGAGCATGATTTATTTATTGATTGTCTTCCTTATGAGTGAAGGTCGGGATTGCGCGATGGTTAACTCCTACCAACCCTTCCCCTAGGAGCATGCATGTAGTACTTTGTTTTGATGACTTGTAGATTTTTGCAATAAGTATGTGAGTTCTTTATGACTAATGTTGAGTCCATGGATTATACGCACTCTCACCCTTCCACCATTGCTAGCTTCTCTTGTGCCACACAACTTTTGCCGGTACCTGTCGGTGTACTAAAGTAGGGGTACCTTAGTATCCCGACTTGTGCACGGGCAGTAGCAGCGTCCCGTGGTCGGGCTCGCCACGCGCCCACCAAGGACCGCTTTGGATCCTTTAGAGCCATTCAAGAACAAAGTAATCAAGTTAAAGAAACAAGGCCCCGGCAAGAGGAGCTTGCCGGGAAGGCCGTACCGGGCTCAAGACCAGCCCTTTGGCACAAGGCCCTGGCAAGAGGAGCTTGTCAGGAAGGCCAAACATGGCATTTCAGAAGACTGGCCGTGGCGCATCGCGCGCCCCGGCAAGGCCCGGAGAGCGACAAGCTTCCGGGCGCGGCAAGGTAGCGACCGCGGCAAGGCACTTGCCGCGGCAAGCTTCCACTGTGTGCCCGCGCTCCAGCTCATCTGGCCACGCGTCGCCCTGGGGCCCTTCCAGGGGCACGTGGCGGAAGGCTGTGCAGCCTGGGGGACACGGTGGCAAGCCACGATGACGAGGCTACCGTCGTGGCGAACGGAGACGCCCTAACGGACACTTTTTGCACTGTTTGGGGGCGACGGCGACGGGCATTCAATGCCCTTATCCCCTGCCGTCAGAGTTAGGTATAGACCACTGTACATACACTGTACATACACTGTTCCAACTACCACCATTTTTACACTTTTACCCTCATCTACGTTGCCACCTGTCGGTGACCCCTTTGACCTATAAAATGAGGCCCATGCACAACGTAGAGGGGGTTCCGACTCTCGATCACTCCCACGCTCGGTGTTGTAAGCGGCAAGTACTGTAGATCTTCTCGCTCCCGAACCAAGAACACAATACAAACCAAGGCAGGAGTAGGGTTTTACGCATCCGTGCGGCCCGAACCTGGGTAAACTGCTCGCGTGTGCGCCTCGATCCGCTCTTTGTGCTCCCTCCGCTCCCTTGCCGTACCGAAAAGGGGCTCCGGTCCCATAGGTGTTTGTGGGCGATCAGTTTCCCCGACATCTTTGGCGTGCCAGGTAGGGGTCATCGAGGTCGTGCGAACCTGATCCGGCGTTCACGCGGGCGGAATCTTCAGCAGCTTCATCAACTTCGTCAACTTCATCGACATGCCGCCGAAGAAGAAAGCTTCGGAGGTGGGAGGCCCGTCTGCGTCGATCCCACCACCACCGGAACCAACGGTTGGTGGGGTAGACGCTGCCGGAAGGACGGACGCCGGCGAGGAAACTCACGGCGCCGCCGAATCCAAGGACAAAACGGACGACCAAGCGCACTCCAAGACCTCGGCGTCCGTGCACGCACCGCGCCCCTCTCAGGAGGTGCCGGAACGTCAGCAGCATGGTACGCAGGGTACCATCAGCTTGCTAGGCCAAGGACAAGTTGGCGGGTTGCGGGACGCTCAAGGCCAACGTGCTGGCACGAGCAAGGCGCGGTCGCCGGGGCGAGACCCTGCTCCTTCTAACGCAGTTAGAAGTCCGAGCATATCTCGCTCCTCGCACCGCTCGCCACCGCTCCCCTCCACTCCGGCAGAAGCTCTAGCTAGAGCTCAGCTACTCCTCGACTTCCCTCCAGCGGCAGACAAGGCCGAAGACTGGAGGGCCACCATCCAAAGCCTCATCGCCTTCGCCAACAACGACACGCCTCAGCAGCCGGCGACGTCGCGGCCGCGGCAAGTCAGCCAGGCGCGGGCTGATGGAGACAAGACCGCCGGGGACAAGACCGCCGGGGGTGCAACAACCGTGCACTCCCCGCCCCAAAGGCCGAAATCGCCGACTCGTCGGATCAACGTCGACGACGACTCCACGGCGTCGTCGGATCCACGAGCTCGCCGCGATCAGCGCCAAGTCCTCGACGACAGACGACAAGAAGACGCTCGAACCCGCATCGAGCGTCGAAGAGAAGCGCGACGACAGTCCGACCAGCGCGTTGGGACCGCTGTCGACATGCACGCGCTCGGAGAACCGGGCGACTTGCCGTACGCGGCAGGTTGCCCTGCGTTCACCCGCGAGCTGCGGCAAGTCCAGTGGCCCAGCATGAAGAACTTCAAGACCGACGTACCCGAGAAGTACGACGGCAAGACCCATCCCTCAGAGTTCCTCAGCATCTACACCATCGTGGTGCAGGCTGCCGGGGGACGCGACAAGAAGATACTAGCGAACTACTTCCCGCTCGTGCTCAAGCCGAATGTCAGATCTTGGCTCATGCACTTGCCGGAGAACTCCATCTCTTCTTGGGCTGACCTATGCCACCAGTTTGTTGGCGCCTTCACGGGCGGCCACAAGCCCCATGGCCAGGAGAGCGACCTGCATATACTCGCCCAGAAAGAAGGAGAGTCCTTGCGAAAGTACATCCAGAGGTTCAGCCGCGTCCAGCACAACATCCCGGACGTCCACCCTGCTGCGGTTATTAGCGCGTTCCACCAGAACGTGCGTAACCGCCGCATGAGGGAGGAAATGGCGATGTGCAAGATACGAGACGTCAGTGAGCTTTATGCCCTGGCCGACAAGTGCGCGCGCGCTGAAGAGGGGAGGAGACTCCCCGGAGAGGATACTGGAGCAGGAGGAACGGACAGTGAGGATGCCGCCCCGGCAAGGAAGAACCGGCGGCGGAACAACAAGAAGAAGAAGAATAAGGAAGTACTGGCCGTCGAGCAGTCCGGCAAGGAGGCTGGCGCCAAGAAAGCTCAGACTGGTGGCTCCGGCAAGGAAGCCACCACTGTAGCAGCCGCCGACAAGCAGGACGGCTCCGACAAGCAGTACTGCATGATCCACCACACCAAGGGCCACGATCTCCAGAACTTCAAGAGGGTCGAATACCTCGTCGAACAGCAGAAACCTGAGTATGAGCGACGCGACAAGGAGAAGGCCCAGGGAGGCGGAGGAGAGTCCGGCAAGAAGCGGCCATTCAATGGTCGGGGAGGACGCCGCGGCAAGGCCAAGCAGCGGCAAGGAGATAGGCCTCCCCGCGGCCGCGACAAGGACGAAGACGAAGACGACGACGAGGACATGGACGACGGAGACAACAGCGAGCAGGAGTTCCAGAAGGCCACAGAGGTTCTGTGCATCGATGGAGGTGCCTCTCTGCATACTTCCCACCGCCAACTCAAACAATGGGTGCGGGAAGTTAATGCAGCAGAGCCACCCGTCGAGTCGCGCAAACTTCTAAAATGGTCCAGCACGCCCATCATCTTCGACATTGAGGACCACCCTGACCGCACAACCGCGGTCGGGTGCTTGCCGATGTTGGTTTCGCCAACCATCCGCAACCTCAAGGTCACCAAGATGTTGGTTGACGGCGGGGACGGCCTGAACCTGATCTCCTCCGCTGTGATCCGGAAGCTACAGATCCCCGACAGCGAGCTCGAGGAGACCGGCACGTTCCAAGGGATCAACCCGGGAAGGAGCAAGCCGAAGGGGAAAATTACACTGCCAGTAACCTTTGGCGGAGAGCTGAATTTCAGAACGGAGAGGATTACCTTTGACGTTGCCGACATTCCATTGCCATACAATGGGATTCTTGGCCGTCCGGCGCTTGCCAAATTCATGGCAGCCTCTCACTACGCCTACAACATGCTCAAGATGCCTGACCCGATAAGCGTCATCTCTATCCCCAGCGACAAGAAGGACGCGCTTATCTGCGCCGACAAGATCTACCGGGACGCAGCAGCCGCAACAGATAGCAAAACACTTGCCGCTGAAGCTCCCGGGGGGAAGAACAAGACCAAGTCCGGCAAGAGCTTTGGGGCCCACTCCGGCAAACGCACCTCTTCGGAGTGCTGCGCTGTCATCGAGGACGCACCATCGAGCTCCACCGGCAAGTGCAAGAAGGGAATGGCAGCTCCACCTGCAACTAAGAAGGTGTCCGCCAAGGAGGACGGCACTGGTGGTACTTTCACCATCAGTGCCACGCTCGATCCTAAATAGGAAAGCGCGCTCGTTGCCTTCCTGCGGGCGAATGTCGACGTGTTTGCATGGCAACCGTCTGACATCCCCGGCGTTCCCAGGAAGGTAATTGAGCACAAGCTTGCCGTTTGTCCTCACGCGCGGCCCGTCAAGCAGAAGGTCAGAAAACAAGCAGTGGAGCGCCGAAGTTGGAAGCAGCAGGCCTTGTTAGAGGTGTACTTCATCCCACGTGGCTGGCCAACCCTGTTGTCGTGCGCAAAGCTAATGGGAAGTGGAGGCTTTGTATAGACTTCACTGATGTGAATAAAGCTTGTCCCAAAGATCCATTTCCCTTGCCGCGCATTGACCAGATCGTTGACTCCACGGCTGGGTGCGAGTTGCTTTCATTCCTTGATGCATACTCCGGGTACCATCAGGTATTCATGGCTGAAGAGGATGAAGAGAAGACCGCATTCATTACTCCATGTGGCACTTACTGTTTCATACGCATGCCCTTTGGATTGAAAAATGCGGGTTCAACATTTGCAAGGGTGGTCCACACTGCTTTTGAGCCACAGATACACAGGAATGTGGAAGCATACATGGATGATATAGTGGTCAAGAGCAAGGACAAGGATACCCTGATTCAAGACCTAGATGAAACTTTTGCGAATCTGCGCAAGATACAACTCAAGCTTAACCCCGAGAAGTGCGTGTTCGGGGTCCCCTCCGGCAAGCTTCTAGGGTTCTTTGTGTCTCAGAGGGGGATTGAAGCCAATCCCGACAAGATCAAAGCCATCGAGCAGATCGAAGCTCCGAAGCGCGTCAAGGATGTACGAAGGCTTGCCGGCTGCGTGGCTGCTCTCGGCAGGTTCATTTCTAAGTCTGCGGAACGCGCCCTGCCGTTTTTCAAAATCTTGAAAAAGGCAGGTCCAATGAAATGGACTCCGGAAGCGGAGGCAGCGCTGCAAGACTTGAAAGGATACCTATCCTCCACTCCAATACTTGTCGCACCTAGGCCACAAGAGAAGTTGCTGCTGTACTTAGCAGCAACCAATCAAGTGGTTAGTGCTGCGTTGGTAGCGGAAAGGGAGGCAGATGAGGAGCCCACAGCCCCGACAAGCACATCCAGCGACAAGCAGGGGGCTTCCCCGACAAGCTCTGGCCCCGACAAGGATGAGTCTCCGCAGATGCAAGAAGAAGTGCGGAAGAAGATGGTGCAGCGGCCAGTCTATTTTGTCAGTTCCCTCTTGCAGGGGGGCTAGGTCAAGATACTCTGGGGTGCAGAAGTTGCTTTTTTGCCTCCTCATGGCCTCGAGAAAGCTGCGCCACTACTTCCAAGCACATGAGATAACGGTGGTCACTCGCTTTCCGCTGAAGAGGATATTGCAAAATCCAGAAGCAACAGGCAGGATTGTCGAGTGGGCACTGGAGCTGTCAAGCTTTGGTCTCAAGTTTGAAAGTACTTCAACCATTCGGAGCAGAGCCTTGGCAGAATTCATAGCAGAGTGGACACCAACGCCAGACGAAGAGATTCCAGAGACAAACATCCCCGTCAAAGAAGCAAGCAAAGAATGGATAATGTACTTTGATGGTGCCTTCTCGCTGCAGGGCGCCGGCGCTGGCGTGCTGCTTGTCGCGCCCACCGGAGAGCACCTCAAGTACGTTGTCCAGATGCATTTTTCCAAGGAGCAAGCGACAAACAACACTGCAGAGTACGAAGGTTTGCTTGCCGGCCTCAGAATTGCAGTAGAACTTGGGATCAAGAAGCTGATTGTGCGGGGAGATTCGCAGTTGGTTGTCCGTCAAGTGAACAAAAGCTACCAGAGCCCATTGATGGAAGCTTACGTTGACGAAGTGAGGAAACTTGAAGAACACTTTGAAGGCTTGCAGCTGGAGCACGTTCCAAGAGCTCTAAATGACGTCACAGACGGCCTGTCGAAGTGTGCTACACTAAAGCTACCTGTGGAACCAGGGATCTTTGTGCTCAAGTTAACTCAACCATACGTTACACCATCAGTTGGGCAAAGCAAGAAGAGAAAGTTAGTCTCCGGTGATTACTTGCCGGCGAATCTCCCTGAAGTCGCCGCCAAGGTCCCCAAGATCAACGCCCAAGTTGCTGAGGAACAGTCTGCTCCTGCGGACCCGAGGGTCCGTACAGTTGAAGCAGGCGTTCCCGACAAGTCTTGTCCCGGCAAGTTTGCCAGGGAACGTCCAGCTCCGGCCGAGCCACAGGTTCTTGCCGTAGAAGCTGACGTTCCCGCAGCAGCAATGATGCCTTTAGTCCTTGTTGTTGAGCCCCAGGCCCCAGCATGGGCGCAGCAAATTGTCTGTTTCCTTCAGACTGGAGAACTTCCCGAAGAGCCAGAAGAGGCAGAAAGGATAACCCGGCAGTCAAGTATGTATCAGTTCGTCGGCGATGAACTATACAGAAGAAGACTCAACGGTGTTATATTGAAGTGCATCCCCCGGGAAGATGGGCAAAAGCTGTTGGCAGAGATACATGGAGGCATATGTGGCCACCACATTGGAGCAAGAGCACTTGCCGGCAAGACGTTCCGGCAAGGTTTCTTTTGGCCAGAAGCCCTCCAAGATGCAACTGCACAAGTAACCAAGTGTGAAGCGTGCCAGTTCCATGCCAAGCAAATACATCAGCCAGCTCAAGCTCTCCAGACGATCCCTTTGTCCTGGCCTTTTTCGGTCTGGGGGCTCGATATCCTCGGCCCCTTTCCCCGCGCAGTCGGGGGCTTTGAGTACTTGTATGTCGCCATCGACAAGTTCACAAAGTGGCCGGAAGTGGAACCAGTGAGAAAGGTGACCGCACAGTCAGCAGTCAAGTTCTTCAGGTCAATTGTTTGCCGTTTTCGAATCCCTAACAGGATCATCACCGACAACGGCACACAATTCACAAGTCGCACCTTCATGCAATACGTCCAAGACCTTGGCGCCAAGGTCTGCTTCGCTTCTGTTGCTCACCCGAGGAGCAATGGTCAAGCAGAGAGGGCAAACGCTGAAGTGTTGCGCGGACTCAAGACAAGAACTTTCGACAGGCTGCACAAGTGCGGAAGAAACTGGATTGAGGAGTTGCCGGCGGCTCTTTGGTCAATCAGGACGACACCAAATCGAGCCACCGGACAGACACCCTTTGCTCTTGTCTATGGAGCAGAGGCAGTTCTCCCCACGGAACTCGTATACGGGTCGCCTCGAGTGCTCGCTTATGATGAGCTCGAGCAAGAGCAGCTGCGGCAAGATGATGCACTGCTCCTCGAGGAGGACCGTCTTCAGGCTGCTGTATGAGCTGCTCGATACCAGCAAGCTTTGCGCCGCTACCATAGCCGCAAAGTTAAGGCCAGAAGTCTCGAGGAAGGCGACCTTGTTCTTCGGCGCGTTCAGTCCTCCAAGAATTCCAACAAGTTGACGCCGAAGTGGGAAGGCCCTTATCGGGTGAGACAAGTTATAAGGCCCGGCGCTGTCCGCCTTGAGACCGAAGAGGGCTTACCGGTGAGCAACTCCTGGAACATTGAGCACCTTCGCAAGTTTCACCCATAAGGCGCGGTTACCGTGATCCGTTCCGGCAACCATCTTTTGTACAAGTCTTGCCGCTGTTGCATGTAAACCTTTGTACAAAGCCGGGCGCAGACCCCGTGCATCAGTAAAGCTTTTGTGCCTTGCACAACTTGTCGTTTCATGCATTTTTCTCTTTTACTTGCATGTATTATATGACACCTCGTGCAGCACACACCTCCGGTAAGCAATAACGAGCCGCAAAGCTCCATATCTATGTTTCTTCCCTTTCTTTTTTTCTCTCAAGCAGAAGAAGGATTCCTCGCGCACAAGTTTGCCGGGGGGAAGGAGACAGTGGTGTGGACCAAGTGCCGTTCAAGAAAGCCTCGCCTTGCCGGGAAGCAGACCATACACAAAAGCTAAGTTACCAAAGTTTGAGCATTCAAATTTTTAAATTTTTAAAGTTATCCTCCTTGAACGACCGCACTTTGTATGGAAAACCTGTGCGCGGAGGAACCTACCCGTGGCTAGCTGCACCCTTACTTTGTTTCGAGCACGCTCAACGGCTTAAGTGAGCTGCGACAAGTGTCGCGCCCTTACTTCGTTTTCGAGTTCGCTCAACAACCTAAGTGTGCTGCGACTAGCTGCGACAAGGTTTCTTGCCGGTAGAGGCATTGCCAGCAGGCTGCTGAAGTCCCGCACTCAGCGCTCGTGGCAAGGGTCCCTTTGCCGGAAAGTTCCCTAAAAGCGTAGGGTAGAAGCATACAAAGTAAAGAGGTTGAGTAAAGGAAATAACACTGCATCAACTACTCAAAATAAAGTTATATTACAAAATGACTTGTCGCTGTTCTAATAAACTACTGTCCATAACGTGATTGACAGCGACAAGGGAAGCAAGAAGGAAGACAGCCTAGTCTACACGGTCGCCGTCAACTCTCCTGATCTTGCCCACCTTGGCCACGATGGGGGCGACAAGAGCCTTCAGCGCCTCCTGGTCGGCGTCGGGCGGCAAGGTCCTGAGGACGTTCTCAAGGTTGATCCCGGGGTTGCGGTAGACTATCTTCGTCAGCACTCTCTCCACAACCCCCGTGCAAAGCCTGCGCGCCTCATTCGCCAGCTGCGTGGGGATCCTCTCCCGGAGCTGCTCGAGGGCCGGTGCCACTCCCCTGAAGAATAAGCTCAGCTTGGCGCTGTGAGGGAGGTTCGCGTCGGGGGAGTACCCGAGGTGCTCCGTCCCTAGCGCCGCCATCTCCCTATCGATGTCAGCGGCGGCGGCGACGAGCTCCTCGGTCCACTGCTCCACCGTCTGCCTGAAGTTGTTCTACGTGAGGGCGGCGCTATCCAGTAGTGCCTTCTCAGCCCGGAGGTCCTCCTTCAGCTTCGTCTCCCGGTTTCTGGCGCTGTCAAGTGATTCAGTGAGGGTGGACAGCTTCAATTCCAAGTCCGTGATGGAGTCCTTGGCGATGGCGAGCTCCTTGCCCTTGTCGGAGAGACGGACCTGCAGCTTCGAGTGGCTGTGGGCGTCTTTCTCCCTCTCCAACTTGAGCGCGGCAACCTTCTCCTCGCTCGTCTTCAAGTTGAGCTCCAACTGTGCCACCCTCGCCTCCAAGTCTCTCTTGGCGGTCTCTGCAGCTGCAGCGGCGTCCCTCGCTTCCTGCAGAGCCCCGCCAAGGGACTGCTCGCGCGCGGTAAGGTCGTCCTCATGGCTATCGAGGTCGACCTTCCGCTGCCTCAGCTCTCCTTCCCGCCGAGACAGATCTTCGGCGGCAAGCCGTTGCTGCTCCTCTGCCTCGGCCTTTTCGAGGACGAACGCCTGGTGCGCCTCGGCGAGCTCCTCCCGCTCCTCCGCCAAGGATCGGAGGGCCGCCTGGTTGGCGGCGCGGAGCTCCTCGGCGCGCTTCTCCAAATCGACGCCTGCCTTGGCAGCCAGAGCCTCTCGGGACTCCAGCTTGGCCTGCCTGGCACGGTACCGGGCCAGAAGCCGGCACAGAAGTTGCTCCTCCTCGGGCTCGTTGCTGTTGCCGGGCGCGTCGACAAACTGCATCCCCGCGGAGGCGAGGACTTCTCCATCGAAGACCTCCCCCTCCGCGGGCGCCCTTGACGAAGAAGCCCACGGAAGTTGGATGAAAACTCCGTTTCCGGCCTCCAGGTAGGCGCCAGTTCCGGCCGTGGCGGCGGCAGGGTCGGCGGTTCGCGCAGCGTCAAACGCTCCTGCGGCCTCAGGGCCGTCAGTGCGACCGCCGGTCCCCTCCTCGGCCGCCGCGTCGGCGTCCCTGGTTGCCTCTTCGATGGCAGGCTCCTCGGTGCCGACCGCCTCTTCGGTAGCCGCGGCATCGCCAGCGTTGCCGCGCGCGGGCTCCTCGGTGGTGGCCTCCGTCTCCATAGGCTCTGGAGTGGACGAGTCTGAAGACAAGAAGAAGAAAGAAAGAAAAACATTGTCAAGCAAATATCCAAAAAGGAGGAATCAAAAGAAGAAAACTACAAGGGTTACCTGCGCGGGCCTCTTCTTCGACGAGGTCCCTCGCCGGAGGGTCCTCCCTCGGTGGCGTGGTAGTAGCCCCCGCCGGCGGAGGGCCGCTGGCGCCTTCCCTGGGCGGGGTGCTCGCCCTTGGCGGGGTACTCGCCCTTGGCGGGGTACCCGCCCTTGGCGGAGTACCCGCCCTTGGTGGAGTACCCTCCCTCGCCAGGGAGCTCCTCCTTGGCGGGAAGGTTGAGACGAGCGGCTCGTCGGGAGCAGTCTCGGGGCGCTCCTGTGGCTGCGGCTCTACTTCTGCAAAAATCAACAAGCAAACAAGACGATTAACAAGGATGAGAAGCCCACGCGCGCCCGACAAGCAAAAAAGTAAACAGAGGACTTACGCTGGGGGCTACGCTGGGGGCTGCTCTGCGGGGCAGCCGGCTGGTCCGGCAAGTTCGTCGCTGGCGCATCCCCCGCTGCTGCGACGGGCTCGTCCTCGAGGTCCACCACCGGGATCTTGGCCCTCTTCGCCACCCTTTGGGCCAGGGTCCTGGAAGACAGACATCAAACAGAATCAGACAAAGAAGATTCAAAACAAAGAGCAACAAACGAAGGAAATAAGAATTGCAAGCACTTACTCTTCCTCCTCCTCGTCGGAACTGAGAACAGAGAAGTCGAAGTCTGCCTCGCACGGTCCGGCGCGAGGAGCTGGAGGAGTAGGCGCCCTCGGCCGCTTGCCGGGAGCAGGGTCGGTGGTCTGCGAAGACCCCGCTCCGTTCGTCGCCGAGGCTCGAGGAGCGGTGGAGCCCGTGCGGGAAGATCCTCCCCCAGCCGCTGCGGAGGCGCGAGGCGCCCCCTTGACGGCCTTGCTCGTCGTGGTGGCGCGCGTCGAGCGACGCTGCGGCTGCTGGCCCGCCGCCTGCTTCGCCGTGTCCGCAGCCTTGCGGAGACGCTTCTTCGGTTGAGGCAGAGGACTTGGTGGTGGCGGAGAACTCCCCGAGGATGAAGAGGAGTCGTCAAGGCCCAGAGACCCGCCTGAGTCTTCTGAAGAGTCGCCCGATTCGGCGCCTTGCTCGGCGGGCTCACTCGACTCTGTGCCTTGCTCGGCAGCCTCGCTCGTCTCGGCGGGCTGCCCGGCAGGCTTTATCAGTTTGAGGATCTCTTCCTCCTCGGCCCGACTCACCGCGTCCGCTGCATCCGCCTCGTCCAAGGAGTACCCAAACTCGCCCGCGGCCTCGGCTACGGCTGCCTCCTCCATCCTGGTGGCGATATACGCCACCTCCCGGTCGGTGGTGTCGCGGGTGAGACCTTTCTTCTCATCGAGATTGATCGGCAGCTCCACCAAGTTGTCGAAAAGGTTTGCGCGGCTTCATCAGAAGGCGCCAGCCAAGTGGGGTCAACCCCGTGGGAGTCGCACAACGGCATCGCCGCGCGGATAGCACTAAGCGACAAATTGTTGCATAGTGGAACTACCCCCCGTGGCGAGGCGAACCACTCCGGGTGCTTGGCGTCGTGCTTGAACAGCTCACGGAGCATCCCTTTGAGCTCCAGGACAGTGAAGTTATTGTTAAGGCCGGGGCGTAGCCTCATACAGTCTGCCGCGTTGCCGAAATCCCAAGCAGGCCTCTTCCTCTCCTGCAAGGGAGCAATGCGGCGGCGAAGGAAATCTGCCCCGACCTCACCTACAGTGAGATTGGCTTGCCGGAGGAAAAGAATCCTAGTGAGGGCTACCTTCAGCTTCTCGTCCTCCGGGGCCAGATCACTCCAGTCCTTGCCGCGCACTATTGCGGCTCGGCGCGGGGAAGTAAACTGCTGGGGTCCATCCTCCATGATCCAGCACCAGTCGGCCCTCCACTCCTCCCACTTGCCGCGGAGCTCTCCAATCAAGTATGCCTCTTTCTTATTGAGCCTAAAGATCCAAGAAATCCCACCGGACAGAGGGGACCCAGACTCTACCCGAGGCGTAAAAAAATGGCGGAAGAGGGCTACATTGGGGTGGACTCCGACAAAGTTTTCGCACAGATGTGCGAAAACGGCCATGGTTAAGACTGCGTTCGGGGTGAAATCCAGGAGATGGAATCCATACGTGTTCATAACATCGCAGAAGAATTCGGAGTATGGAGGGCAGAGTCCGCAATGGAAGAACAGGGCAACGTAAGGATAACCTCCCGGGAACATGTCGCAGGCTTCGGCGGGGAGAACCCTGGTGCGCGGGTGAGCTTTCGTTTCCCTCGACCAGAAGAGGTAGAACTTGTCCTTCAGCTCCCTCGCGCCGAGCCTCGGCGGGAAGACCACCATCCTCTTCCGCATTGCTGCAAGCTTCGCCGCCCGTTCGGTCTTCGCGGCTTTCGCCTTGTCGCCCTTCGGGGCCATGGCGGGGACGGCGAGGGGGGCCGGCGGCGCTGGGGAGGCTGGCGGCGGCGGAAGAAGGGCGGAGCGCTGCTCTCTTTCAACCTTCGGGGAGGAGGGGAGCGGCGGGGGTTTCTGGAGGTTGAAGACGCAATGAAGCAATGGGGGAAACTGCCCCTGTTTCCTCTGCTTTTAAGGGGGAGTGGGGGACGTTCCGCATTTTCCCATTAAAGAAACAGGCCACGATCTCTCCCACGACGCCGCAATCGACGCGTGCCGTTAGGGAGGGATGCGGCAGATACGGAGTGGGATACGGCGCGCCGTGGGCCGCGTGTGCCCGTGCACTATTTTGGGCCTGGCCCAACAGCGCTCGGCACCGTGTGTGGCCCAGGCCCGGGGGCTCCTGTCGGTGTACTAAAGTAGGGGTACCTTAGTATCCCGACTTGTGCACGGGCAGTAGCAGTGTCCTGTGGTCGGGCTCGCCACGCGCCCGCCAAGGCCCGCTCTGGATCCTTTAGAGCCATTCAAGAACAAAGTATTCAAGTTAAAGAAACAAGGCCCCGGCAAGAGGAGCTTGCCGGGAAGGCCGTACCAGGCTCAAGACCAGCCCTTTGGCACAAGGCCCTGGCAAGAGGAGCTTGTCAGGAAGGCCAAACATGGCATTTCAGAAGACTGGCCGTGGCGCATCGCGCGCCCCGGCAAGGCCCGGAGAGCGACAAGCTTCCGGGCGCGGCAAGGTAGCGACCGCGGCAAGGCACTTGCCGCGGCAAGCTTCCACTGTGTGCCCGCGCTCCAGCTCATCTGGCCACGCGTCGCCCTGGGGCCCTTCCAGGGGCACGTGGCGGAAGGCTGTGCAGCCTGGGGGACACGGTGGCAAGCCACGATGACGAGGCTACCGTCGTGGCGAACGGAGACGCCCTAACGGACACTTTTTGCACTGTTTGGGGGCGACGGCGACGGGCATTCAATGCCCTTTTCCCCTGCCGTCAGAGTTAGGTATAGACCACTGTACATACACTGTTCCAACTACCACCATTTTTACACTTTTACCCTCATCTACATTGCCACCTGTCGGTGACCCCTTTGACCTATAAAAGGAGGCCCATGCGCAACGTAGAGGGGATTCCGACTCTCGATCACTCCCACGCTCGGTGTTGTAAGCGGCAAGTACTGTAGATCTTCTCGCTCCCGAGCCAAGAACACAATACAAACCAAGGCAGGAGTAGGGTTTTACGCATCCGTGCGGCCCGAACCTGGGTAAACTGCTCGCGTGTGCGCCTCGATCCGCTCTTTGTGCTCCCTCCGCTCCCTTGCCGTACCGAAAAGGGGCTCCGGTCCCATAGGTGTTTGTGGGCGATCAGTTTCCCCGACAGTACCATACACCCACCATATACCTTCCTCAAAACATCCACCATACCTACCTATTATGGCATTTCCATAGCCATTCCGAAATATATTGCCATGCAACTTTCCACCGGCCCGTTTATTATGACATGCTCCATCATTGTCATATGGCTTTACATGATCATGTAGTTGACATCGTATTTGTGACAAATCCACCTTTCATAATTCTTTCATACATGTCACTCTTGATTCATTGCACATCCTGGTAAACCGCCGGAGGCATTCACATAGAGTCATATTTGGTTCTAAGTATCGAGTTGTAATTCTTGGGTTGTAAGTAAATAATAGTGTGATGATCTTCATTATTAGAGCATTGTCCCAGTGAGGAAAGGATGATGGAGACTATGATTCACCCACAAGTCGGGATGAGACTCCGGACGAAGAAGAAAAAAGAAAAAAGGAAAAAAAAGAGGCAATGAAAAAGAGAAAAGGCCCAGATAAAAAAATAAGAGAAAAAGAGAGAAGAGGCAATGCTACTATCCTTTTACCACACTTGTGCTTCAAAGTGGCACCATGATCTTCATGATAGAGAGTCTCCTATGTTGTCACTTTCATATACTAGTGGGAATTTTTCATTATAAAACTTGGCTTGTATATTCCAATGATGGGCTACCTCAAAGTGCCATGGGTCTTCGTGAGCAAGCAAGTTGGATGCACACCCATTTAGTTTTCTTTTGAGCTTTCATACACTTATAGCTCTAGTGCATCCGTTGCATGGCAATCCCTACTCACTCACATTGATATCTATTGATGGGCATCTCCATAGCCCATTGATATGCCTAGTTGATGTGAGACTATCTTCTTTCTTTTTGTCTTCTCCACAACCACCATATTCAATTCCACCTATAGTGATATGTCCATGGCGCATGCTCATGTATTGCGTGAAAGTTGAAAAAATTTGAGAATACTAAAGTATGAAACAATTGCTTGGCTGAAACCGGGGTTGTGCATGATTTAAATATTTTGTGTGATGAAGATAGAGCATAGCCACACTATATGATTTTGTAGGGATAACTTTCTTTGGCCATGTTATTTTGAGAAGACATAATTGCTTTGTTAGTATGTTTGAAGTATTATTGTTTTTATGTCAATATTAAACTTTTGTTTTGAATCTTATCGATCTGAATATTCTTGCCACAATAGAGAAGATTACATTTATAAATATGTTAGGTAGCATTCCATATCAAAAAATCTGTTTTTATCATTTACCTACACGAGGACGAGCAGGAATTAAGCTTGGGGATGCTTGATACGTCTCCAACGTATATATAATTTTTGATTGTTCAATGCTATTATATTATCCATCTTGGATGTTTTATATGCATTTATATGCTATTTTATATTATTTTTGGGACTAACCTTTTAACCTAAAGCCCAGTACTAGTTTCTATTTTTTTCCTTCTTTTGAGTTTTACAAAAAAGGAATACCAAAGAGAGTCCAATTGACCTGCCAATTTTTGTGGATTTTTTATGGACCAAAAGAAGCCCCTGAAGTAAAAGAGTTGGGCCAGAAGAGTCTCGAGCCATCCACTAGGGTGGAGGGTGCGCCCTACCCCCTTGGGCGCGCCCCCTGCATTGTTCCTGATGCCAAAAATTCCTATAAATACATGAAATCCCCGAAAATAAACCTAGATTGGGAGTTCCTCCACCGCAAGCCTCCGTACCAAAAAAAATGATCGGGACCCTATTCCGGCACCTTGCCGGAGGGGGGATCCATCACCGATGGTCATCTTCATCATCCCGGTGCTCTCCATGACGAGGATGGAGTAGTTCACCCTCGGGGCTGAGGGTATGCACCAGTAGCTATGTGTTTGATCTCTCTCTCTCTTGTGTTCTTGATTTGGCACGATCTTGATGTACCGCGAGCTTTGCTACTATAGTTGGATCTTAAGATGTTTCTCCCCCTCTACCTTCTTGTAATGGATTGAGTTTTCCCTTTGAAGTTATCTTATCGGATTGAGTTTGTAACGATTTGAGAACACTTGATGTATGACTTGGGTGGGATACCCGTGGTAACAATGGGGTATTCTATTGATTCACTTGATGTATGTTTTGGTGATCAACTTGCGGGTTCCGTGACCTTGGGAATCTTTGCATAGGGGTTGGCACACGCTTTCGTCTTGACTCTCCGGTAGAAACTTTGGGGCACTCCTTGAAGTTCTTTGTGTTGGTTGAATAGATGAATCTGAGATTGTGTGAGGCATATCGTATAATCATACCCGCGGATACTTGAGGTGACATTGGAGTATCTAGGTGACATTAGGGTTTTGGTTGATGTGTGTCTTAAGGTGTTATTTTACTACAAACTCTAGGGCTGTTTGTGACACTTAAAGGAATAGCCCAATGGATTGACCGGAAAGAATAACTTTGAGGTGGTTTCGTACCCTACAATAATCTCTTAGTTTGTTCTCTGCTATTAGTGACTTTGGAGTGACTCTTTGTTGCATTTTGAGGGATTGTTATATGATCTAATTATGTTATTATTGTTGAGAGAACTTGCACTAGTGAAAGTATGAATCCTAAGCCTTGTTTCGAAACATTGCAATACCGTTTGTGCTCACTTTAATCATTAGTTACCTTGCTGTTTTTATATTTTCATATTCCAAAAACCTATATCTACCATCCATATTGCACTTGTATCACCATCTCTTCGCCGAACTAGTGCACCTATACAATTTGCCATTGTATTGGGTGTGTTGGGGACACAAGAGACTCTTTGTTATTTGGGTGCAGGGTTGTTTGAGGGAGATCATCTTCATCCTACGCCTCCCACGGATTTATAAACCATAGGTCATCCATTTGAGGGAAATTTGCTACTGTCCTACAAACCTCTGCACTTAGAGGCCCAACAACGTCTACAAGAAGAAGGTTGCGTAGTAGACATCAAGCACCTCCCACAACTATTTTTGTTCTACTCGTGCATATCATCTACGCATAGACCTGGATCATGATGCCACTGTTGGGAAATGTTGCATGGAAAACAAAAAAAATCTACGCACATGCAATGATTTATTCATGGAGATTCATAGCAACGAGGGGGAGAGTGTGTATATGTATCCTCGTAGACCGAAAGCAGAAGCGTTTAGTAACGCGGTTGATGTAGTCAAACTTCTTCATGATCCAACCAATCAAGCACCGAACGTACGACACCTCCGCGTTCAAAGCACGTTCAGCTTGATGACGTCCTTGCCTTTTTGTTCTAGCAAGACAGGCGAAGTAGTAGATGAGTTCCTGCAACACAATGGCGTGGTGACGGTGATGGTGAAGTGATCTCCGCAGGGCTTCGCCTAAGCACTACGAAAATATGACCGAGGGAGTAAACTGTGGACGAGGGCACCACACGCGACTAAGACAATGTTGTGCGTCCTTGTGTGGTGCCCCTCCCCACATATATAGGTGGGAGGGAGGGAAGGTAGCCAGGGCACGCCCTAGGGCTGGCCACCAGTGCCTAGGGCCCCTGCCTTGCCCCGCGCCCCCTTTTCCTTGCATAAACAAGGGGGAAGGAAAGAGGGGGGAAAGGGAAGGAAGGGGGAGTCCTATGATACATCTCCAATGTATCTATAATTTTTTATTGTTCCATGCTGTTATATTATCATTCTTGGATGTTTTACAATCATTTTATAGTCATTTTATATCATTTTTTTGTACTAACCTATTGACATAGTGCCAACTGCCAGTTGCTGTTTTTTGCATGTTTTTTACATCGCTGGAAATCAATATCGAACGGAGCCCAAACGCCGCGAAACTTTTTGGAGAATTGTTATGGGCCAAAAGACACCCAATGGGCCAGAGCTGCACCTAGGGGGTGCCCCGAGGGGGGCACAACCCACCAGGGTGCGCCAGGCACCCCTGGAGCGCCCAAGTAGGTTGTGCCCACCTCGGTGGCCTTCCGCACTGCCTCTTTGCTCTATAAATACTTAGATATTCCAGAAACCCTAGAGGAGTCAACGAAATTCTATTCCAGCCATCGCAAAGTCCAGAACCACCAGATCCAATCTACACACCATCACGGAGGGGTTCACCATCTCCATTGGTGCCTCTCCGATGATGTCTGAGTAGTTCCTTGTAGACCTACGGGTCCGTAGTTAGTAGCTAGATGGCTTCCTCTCTCTCTCTTTTGATTATCAATACAATGGTCTCTTGGAGATCCATATGATGTAACTCTTTTACGATGTGTTTGTTGGGATCCGATGAACTTTGAGTTTATGATCAGATCTATCTTTTTATATCCATGAAAGTTATTTGAGTCTTCTTTGATCTCTTATATGCATGATTTCTTATAGCCTCGTATTTCTTCTCCGATATTTGGGTATTGTTTGGCCAACTTGATCTATTTATCATGCAATGGGAAGAGGTGCTTTTTAGTGGGTTCGATCTTACGGTGCTTGATCCCAGTGAAAGAAAGGGAACCGACACGTATGTATCATTGCTACTAAGGATAAAACGATGGGGTCTATTTCTACATAAATAGATCTTGTCTACATCATGGCATCGTTCTTATTGCATTACTCCTTTTCTCCATGAACTTAATACGCTAGATGCATGCTGGATAGCGGTCGAAGTGTGGAGTAATAGTAGTAGATGCAGGCAGGAGTCAGCCTACTAATCTTGGACGTGGTTCCTATATAATGATCATTGCCTCGATATCATCATGATTATTTGAAGTTCTATCAATTGCCCAACAGTCGTTGTTTTCCCACCGTTTGCTATTTTCTCGAGAGAAGCCACTAGTGAAATCTACGGCGCCCGGGCCTCTTTCTCATATTATTTGCCTTTGCAAACTATTTTCCTTTTTTTCAGATCTACTAAACCAAAAAACCAAAAATACCTTGCTGCAATTTATCCTATTTAGCATTCAATCTATCAATATTTACAACTCTATCACGTCTGTTACCTGAAAGGGATTGACAACCCCCTTTTCATGTTGGGTTGCGCATATTTGTTATTTGTGTGCAGGTGTTGTTTACGTTGTGTTTCTTGGTTCTCCTACTGGTTCGATAACCTTGGTCTCATCACTGAGGGAAATACCTACCGCTGCTATACTGCATCATCCATTCCTCTTTGGCACCGTTGCCGGGGAGCACCTTCAACATATACCAGGTTCCTAATCACAAATCTCATCTCCTCGCAATTTACATTATTTGCCATTTGCCTCTCGTTTTCATCTCCCCCACTTCACAAATATTTGTTGTTTTATTCGTCCTCTTTTTCGTCCGCTTAAGTTTTCTACTTTGTCACCATGGCTGACCTTAAAAATACTAAGGGTTTTCTCCCGAGTTTTAGTACTTTAGATAGCCCCTCTGTCCTCTCTAAGCTCATAAACAATGATGTTATGGAAAGGCTTACCGGGGTTGTTAAAGAAAATCCCAGCAATTTTGATGAAGATTAATATACAAAGTGCCCATGTGGCCCTATTTTTTCAAAAGAATTAGAGTTGCGGAAGTATTCGAAACTTCCAGATTACTACAGAATGTTCTGTTTTTGACAGATTCTGTTTTATTGTGTTATGTGCTTGTTTTGATGATTCTATGGTTTTCTTTGATGAGTTTTTGCCATAGAAAAGTTGGAATACATTAGATATAATACAAACACAAAATATGAATTAGTTTGCTACAGTACTTATAGTAGTGATTTGTTTTCTTATACTAACGGATCTCACGGAAGTTTTGTTGAGTTTTGTGTGATTGAAGTTTTCAAGTTTTGGGTTATCTTATGATGGATGAAGGAATAAGAAGTAAGAATAGCCTAAGCTTGGGGATGCCCCGGCATCCCAAGCTATTATCCAAAGAGAAGCAAGCAACTAAGCTTGGGGATGCCCCCGAGTGTCATCCCCTCTTTCTTGTAACGACCATCGCTATTTTACTCGAAAGTATATTTTTATTCGTCACATGATATGTGTTTTGCTTGGAGCATCTTGTATGATATGAGTCTTTAGTTTTTTTGTTTTGCTTTTTAAGTTACCAATCCTTGCTGTACACACCTATTAGAGAGAGCCAAAATTATGTCATGACTTGTTAGAATAGCTCCCTATGCTTCACTTAAATTTTTAGGAGCTATGGATTTGCTCTAGTGCTTCACTTATATCTTTTTGAGCACGATGTGCTTTAGTATTTTTTTGAAGAAATTCTCTCTTGCTTCACTTAAATTATTTTCAGAGAAATAAAAAATTATGCTCGTGATCTTTGCTTATATTTGTTTGAGCTTATCAAAAGCAAAACATAAAAATTAGTTCCAAAGTGATAGATATCCAAGAAGGATATAATAAATACTTTCATGAAGATCATTGGACAAATTAAAATTGATTCCGTGTAATAGTTTTAAGACATGATGATGTGATATGTGAGTCATGTTAATGAGTAATTATGCTTTAGTAAGAATATTAGTGTTAAAGTTTGTGATTCCTTATGCAAGCAAGAAAGTCAATAATCATGCAATGAAATTACATCCTACTTGTGGTGCATTATTCGGTGTTATTTATGCTCAATGTTTGCTTATGAGATTATTCGTTTCATGGTTGGTCGCTTCCTAGTCTTTTTCTAGCCTTCATTTTGCACCAAGTATGATCACTACTTGTGCATCCAAAATCATTTATCCCGTTTCCACCATACCTACCTATATGCGGTATTCCCTTGATGTTCCAAGCAAATTTGTATGTGCCATCTCTAATTTTCAAAATAAATTTCCCTTTTGTGTGCCCATACCACTCGTGAGGCGGTGAGGGGCGGCCAATATTTTCCATGCTAGATGTGTTGTTCTCGCGCTGAGTGTTTATTCACTTATCATTGCACGAGAGTAAGGCAAAGGTATTAGGGATGCCCAGTCCCGAAATGAAAAACAAATTTACTTTATGTTGTCAAATAATAAATTCCTTGGAAAGTGTTGGTATGGAAGGCAACCATGGATTCGGCTAGCCATGGCTTGTGAAAGTTTGGTGGAAAAGGAATAAATTTTATTTTATGTTTGGGAACCGCCTATGATATATCTAGCATGGAAAGTGTTGGGAACCTTGAGTCATTTTCGTTGGTGGGAAAGTATACCTCCCAAAATAATTTTATCTCTCAATTTAAGCTTTGAGCTCTAGCACCTCTACAAACCCCAACTTCCCTCTGCAAAGGGCCTTTCTTTTACTTATGCAATTTTCATTTTTGAATTTGAGTCTCCATCTTCTCTTATAAAGCACCAACTAGGAAACACTATAATCGTACTTGAGCATTGGGTGTAACTAATATGCAAATGTGTTTCATGAATGGATCAATGGTTGAGCATGATGGGCTAGGGATACCTTATTTTAGCATTGATATTTTGAAATACATGGTTGCTTGTTGATATGTTTGAGTATTTAAATCTCATGTCAAAACTAGACTATTGCTTTGAACCATATAAAAGTCCAAATGTCCAAGCTATAAACAAAAGAATATGATATGACATGATAGGCAACATTCCACATCAAAAATTCTGTTTTTATCATTTACCTACTCGAGGACGAGTAGGAATTAAGCTTGGGATGTTGATACGTCTCCAATGTATCTATAATTTTTTATTGTTCCATGCTGTTATATTATCATTCTTGGATGTTTTACAATCATTCTATAGTCATTTTATATCATTTTTGGGTACTAACCTATTGACATAGTGCCAAGTGCGAGTTCTTGTTTTCTGCATGTTTTTTACATGGCATGAAAACAATATCAAACGGAGCCCAAACACCGCGAAACTTATTGGAGAATTTTTATGGGCTAGAAGACACCCAATGGGCTAGAGCTGCGCCTGGGGGGTTCCCCGAAGGGGGAACAACCCACCAGGGCGCGTCGGGCCCCTAGCACGCCCAGGTGGGTTGTGCCCACCTCGGTGGCCTCCCGCACTACCTCTTCACTCTATGAATACTCAGATATTCCAGAAACCCTAGAGGAGTCGATGAAATTCTATTCCAGCTGCCGCAAAGCCTAGAACCACCAGATCCAATCTAGACACCATCACGGATGGGTTCACCATCTCCATTGGTGCCTCTCTGATGATGTGTGAGTAGTTCCTTGTAGACCTACAGGGCCGTAGTTAGTAGCTAGATGGCTTCCTCTCTCTCTCTTTTGATTATCAATACAATGGTCTCTTGGAGATCCATATGATGTAACTCTTTTGCGGTGTGTTTGTTGGGGTCCTGTGAACTTTGAGTTTATGATCAGATCTATCTTTTTATATCCATGAAAGTTATTTGATTCTTCTTTGATCTCTTGTATGCATGATCTTATAGCCTCATATTTCCTCTCCGATATTTGGGTTTTTTTTTGGCCAACTTGATCTATTTATCTTGCAATGGGAAGAGGTGCTTTGTAGTGGGTTCGATCTTACGGTGCTTGATCCCAGTGACAGAAAGGGAACCGACACGTGTGTATTGTTGCTACTAAGGATAAAACGATGGGGTCTATTTCTACATAAATCTATCTTGTCTACATCATGTCATCGTTCTTATTGCATTACTCTGTTTCTCCATGAACTTAATACACTAGATGCATGCTGCATAATGGTCGATGTGTGGAGTAATAGTAGTAGATGTAGGCAGGAGTCGGTCTACTAATCTTGGACCTGATGCCTATATAATGATCATTGCCTGGATATCGTCATGATTATTTGAAGTTCTATCAATTACCCAACAATAATTGTTTTCCCACTGTTTGCTATTTTCTCGAGAGAAGCCACTAGTGAAATCTACGGCCCCGGGGTCTCTTTCTCATATTATTTGCTTTTGCGATCTATTTTCCTTTGTTTTTATTTTCAAATCTACTAAACCAAAAACCCAAAGATATTGCTGCAATTTATCCTATTTAGCGTTCAATCTATCAATATTTACAACTCTATCATGTCCGTTACCCGAAAGGGATTCACAACCCCTTTTTCACGTAGGGTTGCGAGTATTTGTTATTTGTGTGGAGGTGATGTTTACGTTGTGTTGCTTGGTTCTCCTACTGGTATAATAACCTTGGTCTCATCACTCAGGGAAATACCTACCGCTGCTATACTGCATCATCCCTTCCTCTTTGGGGAAATACCAACTTAGTTCTAGCAGACATCATCCTACTCCACTATTTGCTTTCCCTTCCCCTCTTTCCTTCTCCTCCTCCTAGGGTCGGCCTCTATAGGGTGCAACAACCCCTTGTGAGCTGGTGTGTTCCCTCACTTGGCCCATAAGGCCCATAGGATTGCCAGGGGTGCTCGAAACTCCTTTCGGTGACCTGATAAGTACCTGATACCCTCCGGAACACTTCCGGTGTCCGAATGCCATCGTCCTATATATCAATCTTTACCTCTCGACCATGTCGAGACTCTTTGTCATGTACGTGATCTCATCCGAGACTTCGAACAACATTCGATCACCAAATCACATAACTCATATAACACTATATCGTCAACAAACGTTAAGTGTGCGGACCCTATGGGTTCGAGAACTATGTAGACATGACCGAGGCACCTCTCTGGTCAATAACCAATAGCGGAACCTGGATGCCCATATTGGCTCCTACATATTCCGCGAAGATCTTTATCGGTCAAAACGTTATGACAACATGCACAATTCCCTTTGTCCGTCGGTATGTTACTTGCCCGAGATTCGATTGTCGGTATCTCTGTAACCTAGCTCAATCTCATTACCAGTAAGTCTCTTTAATCGTTCCATAATAAATCATCCGATGACTAACTCATTAGTCATTTTCTTGCAAGGCTTATTATGATGTGTATTACATAGAGGGCCCAGAGATACCCCTCCGATACTCAGAGTGACAAATCCTAATCTCAATTCACGCCAACCCAACAAAACACCTTCAGAGATACCTGTACAACATCTTTATAATCACCCAGTTATGTTGTGACGTTTGATAGCACACAAGGTATTCCTCCGATATCCGGGAGTTGCATGATCTCATAGTTAAAGGAATATGTATTTAACATACATAAAAGAAGTAGCAATAAATTGTATGATCAAATTCTAAGCTCATGGATGGGTCTTGTCCATCACATCATTCTCATAAGGATGTGATCCCATTATGAAAAGACAACTCATGTCTCTGGTTAGGAAACCTTAACCATCTTTGATCAAGGAGCTGGTCTAGTAGAGGCTTACTAGGGACATGATATTTGTTTATGTATTCACACATGTATTTAAGTTTCGGGTCAATACAATTCTAGCATGAATAATAAAACTTTATAATGATTAAGGAAATATCTCTACTCCTATAAAAATGCGAGTTGGTGATGATGGTGTGTCTGCCTTTGTGTCATTTGCACCATCCGATCTGAAATCTACGGCTGAGAACAAGACAGGTTATCCCCAAGTCAGTTAACTTGCAGTTCTGAGAAGGCATCCGAAACACACCGCAATACTCTGGAGGTTTCTCGTTCTCTGACGAAACAAACGAGTCTTCGGGATAATACACCCTGCAGCACCTGCATCGTCCCAGTCCTACCCCCATCTCTCAATCCTCCGGGCTCCGGCCTACCTCCTGCTTGAGCGAATCCCACCTCCTAGCACGCCATGGCCGACGAGATTCCTGACGCAAATGGAAAGGCCGGTTCCACTTGCACCACCACCACCGGCGGCGGCGGGGCACCCTTTGGTTCTCGTCCGCCTGTGGCGAGTTCACGCGGCCGGCGGTCCTGGTTCCTCGAACCGGCGCCGCCACCACCTGGGATTCGAGTGCCCAACACAACCCGCGGCGGCTGCCTTCTTACACTGGCGCATTCCACCTGTGCTGCGCTCATGAGCTACCAGACCCTGTAAGGTACGGGGAACCCTATCCTTATGATGCAGTTACTTGCATGTCTCATTGATGGAGTACTCCATTGATGTGGTGCTGGCGGTGGAATTATTAGGAGTAGAGGAAACTTTATGAATCTTCCTGCCTACTTTCTGAATGATACATCTCCTTCTATTTGAAATTGTCTGGTACTCTTCCCTGGATCAGATGGCAATGAAACGGTTTAAGTACATATTCTATTGCTAGAACCAAAAATAGTCTTCGAGAACCCCTCCCAACTTCCTATACGCGGTCCCCTCCACTCTATTCCTCGGCGACCGCCGGAATTCAGTTGGGCGAGCGTCCCAGCTCTTAATCTTATACAGTCGTAGTTTTGTAGTTAGGGTATGAATAAATCGGGTCTTGCTTTGGGCTTGCCCCGATATCTCCCTTGCGCACTAATGCATAGCAGTGGCGTCCGCTGTAGATGGGGACTATCCCATGTTTATTCCGACGAGCACTGTCATCTCCAAACTGTACATGTTACCGTGTCTGCCCCGCCTCAATTCTTGGCTTCCAGGGGAACGCCCTGCCGGTAGCACTGTCATCTCCAAACTGTACATGTTACCGCGTCTGCCCCGCCTCAATTCTTGGCTTCCAGGGGAACGCCCTGCCGGTGGCAGGAAAATCGTCAGCACAACATCCTCCAGTGCAGCTGACTTTTTCTCGATGATGATTTCCACACTGCTACTTCCGTGTTCTGTGACTTCTGTTCTACGCTTCATTGCTGCAATTCAGTCCGCCGAGAGGTGTGCGCCCACATATATTTCACCCCCCCTATATAGCGTATGTGATTTTTTTGTTTGATAAACTTTGGGTCTGTAGTAGTTTAATTAGTTTTTTAGAGATATAGGCTAATCAATAGCTTAATAATTTTATAATCACCATTACCTTAGAACGATTACTTGAGAGGCTTTGGAAGTTTGCTCTCACAAGAAAATACAAAAGTGATTTGGCAAGAGAAGTGGGGGTGATGGCCAGGTCTGGTATGGCAACCTTGTTCATCTCCTTACTTATTGCGATGAAGGCGACGAGTGGATGCTCGTCTATGGCTACATGTCGAAAAACAACATGGATCTCTATATATTTGCTACATGCTTGTCTGGTTTTTACCCCTGTTGTGATATTTTTTACACTAATTACCTCATTTAGCGAAATTTCATCCATTTTACCTCATTTAGCAAAAGTTTCGCCACAATTTACCCTGTTTAAAATTTTGTGAGTGTTCCAATCGACGGTTCCAATTGTCAGGTTCAGCTGGCATGCCACATCAACGATTTTTTCCTGTCTCCTGAACCGGTCCGTGCAGCTTCCCCCAACCGGCCCGGCCCGATGGAGGTCGCTCGCCTCGTGTCCAACACACAATGCCCGAGTCGACCACACTCCACACTCAAACCCAATCGATTGCATCGCTCCTCCAAATTTCTAACCGCATGTACCTGTCAGGCTCAGCGGCAATGGCGATGGCGGCACCGGCACGATTTCATGCCTCCTCGAGCGGCCATGTATGGCCGCGACAACAAGGCAAGAAACAACCTCGTGGAATCCGGCTCCATCAATCTCAATGACGTTTGGCCTGACATCAAGGCAAGAAACGACCCCATGTAATCTGGCTCCGTCAAGCTCGCCGACGTCGGCGTGGATGCGTCCATGTACGTAACTCCATCAGGTTGTGCTCAGTTGATGACGGGTCTATGGGGACCACTGGTCCAATAAATCAGTCAGGTTGGTGAGCAAACAAGCCCTCTCAGTCGTGCCCCATTCCACATGATTTTGAAATTTTCCTATATAGCAATTTATGTACCTCAGTCGTACTACATCATATATAGCAATTTATGTATTCTAAAATTTTCCTGACTTATGCATTGGCCGGTGAGGCATTTGATTCGGACAGAATTAAAATTCTTATTAGAAGATCACGTGCATACATTTCACCCTTCTATAACTGACGTACATTGTTTAAAGTATTTTTTTCAACATTTTGAATATTGTCAAAATTCTTTTGCTTATTTGTTTGTGGGAAGATCGTGTGTGTGATTCGAAGGAATGCGAGCGATGTGTGCCATGCATATTGGAGGCTAGAGTGGTGTGGCCTAACTCAGGCGTTGTGCGTTGGACGCGAGCGACCAACTCTGGCTATCATATCGGGCCAGCCCGGTCGGGCGAAGCTGCGAGGACCGGTTTAGCATGGAGAAAAATAGACATGTAAAAAACATTGATGTGGCATGCTAGGTGGACCTGACAATTGGGACCTGCTCATCAGAACACTCACAAAATTTTAAACAGGGTAAACTATGGCCGAACATTTACTAAATGAGGTAAAATAGATGAAATCCTGCTAAATGGGGTAATTAGTATAAAAAATGTCAAAATAGGGGGTAAAAACGGGAATTCACTCTATAAATTTTTCTTGCCTATGATCAAAATTTGGATCAGAATAGATCATTAGGTCTGTGATCCAATGCATAAAGCACAGTTTATTGCTACATGGGCTAGACTCAGGGAAACACAATAACTTGCATGTCGATAAAGTTTCAGATAATGAAACTTCAAATCTGGACAATATCTTCAGGGGAAGCTTTTATGCTTGACATGGTTGACTATGTCAAATCTCATGGATGAGTAATTGTATCCTCAGGCCTGCATACTACAAACTTTAGTAGGATGCACTTTGACCCAAAAATATCGAAGTAGCACGTGAATTAAGGTATGGGATATTGCAATTTTGGTTAAAATTATATAATTATTTGCTTAATATGGTATATTAAATACCTATAAATAATTTTGTGTAGGATCAATAATCTCCCTGGACCAACATCTGCGTGAATCGAGAGAGGATGAAGCATGGGAGAATTAGAATAATAGGACAATGGCGGCGAATGGGAAAAATAGAATACTAGGTTGAGTAGCTTTTGAACCGTGTTACTTGGTTTTGCTTAATATTGCGTGAATGGTTTGTCTGGACATGGCGGCGAATGCTTTTTTGATCCTTGTTGTAACGGTAACCGAGTTTCACTTATGAAGTGAAATCTTATAGTAGTGTAATGCCGAGTACACTTCAAGGTCTCAAGGATATGTAAGTTGGTGTTTTTTTGGTGGGTTGGGGGGGGGGGCAGGTAAAATGTAGCAGCTTCGAGCCTAACCTTCTCAACCAAAGTCTTACTAATGCACATTTGGGTTTGCACTTTTGTGATTCCACTTCATTTCATCTGATTCCGTAGCGTAGCACGGGCATCTTACTAGTAATAATAACAATTTATTATTGCCTCTAGGGCATATTTCCATTATGCGGGTGTGACCAAGGTCATCGTCATGTGGTGTTTTTATTCGCGCTCGCGTTCGTCTAGTGTTTTTGTTCGTGCTTGCATGCATCCTCTCACGCGTTATCTGCGTGCAACGGGGAGGCCAGGTTCACCTATTAGCGCCTGCTACCTCTTGAGCTTGCGTTGTATTCCCTCGAACAGGAAAGGGAGATGCAGCACAGTAGCGTAAGTCTTTCCCTCAGTTTTTGAGAACCAAGGTATCAATCCAGTAGGAGACCACGCGCGAGTCCCTCACACCTGCACAAACAAAAAAGAACTTCACAGCCAACGCGATAAGGGATTGTCAACCCCTTTACGGTCACTTACGAGAGTGAGATCTGATAGAGATGATAAGATAATATTTTTGGTATAGAAACAGAAAGTAAAGAAAGCAAATAAACAATGGCGACAGAAATTGTCTAGTTGACGGGAAAGTAATATGATAAAGATAGACCCGAGGGCCATAGTTTTCTCTAGTGGCTTCTCTCATGATAGCAGAATTCTACAGTGGGTGAACAAATTACTGTCGAGCAATTGATAGAAAAGCGAATAATTATGAGACTATCTAGGCATGATCATTGTATATAGGAATCACGTCCGAGACAAGTAGACCGAAACGATTCTGCATCTACTACTATTACTCCACACATCGACCGCTATCCAGCATGCATCTAGTGTATTGAGTTCATACGAACAGAGTAACGCTTTAAGAAAGATGACATTATGTAGAGGGATAAACTCAAGAAATATGATGAAAACCCCATCTTTTTATACTCGATGGCAACAATGCAATACGTGCATTGCTGCCCCTACTGTCACTGGGAAAGGACACCGCAAGATTGAACCCAAAGCCAAGCACTTCTCCCATTGCAAGAACTATAGATCTAGTAGGCCAAACCAAACCAATAATTCGAAGAGACTTGCAAGGATATTATGAGCACACATAAAAAGTTCAGAGAAGAACCAAATATCTTTCATAGATAACCTTGATCATAAACTCACAATTCATCGGATCTCGACAAACACGCCACAAAAATAGATTACATCGAATAGATCTCCTCAAAGACCGAGGAGAACGTTGTATTGAGATCTAGAGAGAGAGAAGAAGCCATCTAGATACTAGCTATGGACCCGAAGGTCTGTGGCAAACTACTCACAACTCATGGTGAGGGCGATGATGATGATGATGATGATGATGAAGGCCTCCGTGATGGATCCCCCTCCCGGAACAGGCTCCAAGATGGGATCTCCACGGGAACAGAAGCTACGGCGGTGGAATTAGGGTTTTCTCTTTGCATATGGAGTTTCTGGGGTACGTAGGTATATATAGGAAGAAGGAGGGCACCGGGGGCCGTGTGGGCCAGCCTCGAGGCAGGGGGGCGCGCCCTGGGAAGGGGGCGTGCCCCCCACCCTCGAGGGCAGCCCAGCTGTCCCCTGACTTGGTCCTGACGCTTTCCGTGCGTGATTTCCACCAAAAATATCTCTCGCGAAGGATTCATTCCTTTTGGACTCCGTTTGATATTCCTTTTCTGCAAAACCCTGAAATAGACAAAAAAACAGCAATCTGGACTGGGCCTTTGGGTTAGTAGGTTAGTCCCAAAAATGATATAAAAGTGAATGATAAAGCCCATTAAGCATCCAAGTCTTCATAAATAATAGCATGGAACAATAAAAAATTATAGATACATTGGAGACGTATCACGCATCTCCAAGCTCAATTCCTGCTTGTCCTCGAGTAGGTAAATGATAAAGAAAGAATGTTTGATGTGGAATGCTAACCAATATAGTTTTTCAATGTAATTCTCTTAATTATGGCATGACTGTTCAGATCTGAAAGATTCAAGATAAAAGTCTATATTGACATAAGAAATAACAATACTTCAAGCAATACTAACAAAGCAATCATGTCTTCTCAAAATACTATGGCTAAAGGAAGTTATCCCTACAAAATCATATGGTCTGGCTATGCTCCCTCTTCATCACACAAAATATTCATATCATGCACAACCCCGATTTCAGCCAAGCATTTGTTTTCGTACTCTATCTTTTTCAAACCTTTCAACTTTCACGCAATACATGAGCGTGAGCCATGGATATAGCACTATGGGTGGAATAGAGGTGGTTGTGGAGAAGACAAAAAGAGGAAGATAGTCTCACATCGACTAGGCGTATCAACGGGCTATGGAGATGCCCATTAATAGATATCAATGTGAGTGAGTAGGGATTGCCATGCAACGGATGCACTAGAGCTAAATATGAATGAAAGCTCAACAAAAGAAACTAGTGGGTGTGCATCCAACTTGCTTGTTCACGAAGACCTAGGGCATTTGAGGAAGCCCATTGTTGGAATATACAAGCCAAGTTCTATAATGAAACTTCCCACTAGTATATGAAAGTGACTAATCATGAGACTCTCTACAATGTAGATCATGGTGCTACTTTGAAGCACAAGTGTGTAAAAAGATTGTAGCAATTATCCCTTCTCTCTTTTCTCTCATTTTTTGGAGGGGCTTTTCTCTCTTTTTTTAAGCCCCTCTCTATTTTTTGGGCCTTCTCTCTTTTTTTTATTGGCCTTTCCTCACACGGGACAATGCCCTAATAATAATGAACATCACACTTTTTATTACAACTTGAAATTACAACTCGATACTACAAGTATGACTCTACATGAATGCCTCCGGCGGTGTACCGGCATAAGCAATGAATCAAGAACCAAATATCTTTCATAGATTATCTTGATCATAAACTCACAATTCATCGGATTTCAACAAACACACCGCAAAAATAGATTACATCGAATAGATCTCCTCGAAGACCGAGGAGAACTTTGTATTGAGATCCAGAGAGAGAGAAGAAGCCATCTAGATACTAGCTATGGACCCGAAGGTCTGTGGTAAACTACTCACAACTCATGGTGAGGGCGATGATGATGATGATGATTAAGGCCTCCGTGATGGATCCCCCTGCCGGAACAGGCTCCAAGATGGGATCTCCACGGGAACAGAAGCTACGGCGGTGGAATTAGGGTTTTCTCTCTGCGTATGGAGTTTCTGGGGTACGTAGGTATATATAGGAAGAAGGAGGGCACCGGGGGCCATGTGGGCCAGCCTCGAGGCAGGGGGCGCGCCCTGGGAAGGGGGCGCGCCCCCCACCCTCGAGGGCAGCCCAGCTGTCCCCTGATTTGGTCCTGATGCTTTCCGTGCGTGATTTCCTCCAAAAATATCTCTCGCGAAGGTTTCATTCTGTTTGGACTCCGTTTGATATTCCTTTTCTGCAAAACCTTGAAATGGGCAAAAAACAGCAATCTGGACTGGGCCTTTGAGTTAGTAGGTTAGTCCCAAAAATGATATAAAAGTGAATGTTAAAGCCCATTAAGCTTCCAAGACTTCGTAAATAATAGCATGGAACAATAAAAAATTATAGATATGTTGGAGACATATCAGCGCCTTCGGGCCTTTTAGGCTGGTTTGGTCGCCACAGGGGATACATCCATTTTGCATCATGTTTTCATATTGATATTTATTGCAATTTAGACTGTTGTTTCACTTTATACAATTCTTATGTCGTTTCTCTCTTATTTTGCAAGCTTCACATGAAGAGGGAGATTGCCGACAACTGGAATTTTGGACCGGAAAGGGCTACAACAGAGATGCCTATTCTGCACAACTCCAAATGACCTAAAAATATATGGAGATTTATTTTGAAATATATAAAAATACTGGAGAAAGAATTACCAGAGGGGGACCCACCAGGCAACCACAAGTTTGGGGGTGCCCTACCCTCCTGGGTGCACCCCTAAGCCTGTGGGGCCCCTAGTAGTCCTCCGAATCCCATCTTCTGCTATAAGGTGCCAGTTGACCTACAATAAAAATTAGAAGGAAGGTTTTGGGGCGAAGAGTCGCTGTCTCGAGGCAGAACTTGGACAAAAGCACTTTTGCTCTCCGGCGGAGCGATTGTGCCGTGGAAACTTCTCTCCGGGAGGGTGAAATCGAAGCCATCGTCATCACCAATGATCCTCTCATCTTGGGAGGACCAATCTTCATCAACATCTTCACCAGCACCATCTCATCTCAAACCCTAGTTCATCTCTTGTATTCAACCTTTGTCTCAAAACCTCAGATTGGCACCTGTGGGTTGCTAGTAGTGTTGATTACATCTTGTGGTTGATGCTAGTTGGTGGAATAGTTGCTTTTGTTCTTGAGGACATGGGAGAAGTCTTGTCATAAATAATCATGTAGATTTGGTATTTGTTCGATATTTTGATGATATCTATGTTGTTGCTTCCTTTAGTGGTGTCATGTGAATGCGACTACACGACACTTCACCATCCTTGGGCCTAAGGAACGGCATTGTGGAGTAGTAACTAGATGATGGGTTGCTAGAGTGACACAAGCTCAAACCCTAGTTTATGCGATATTCCGTAAGGGGCTGGTTTGGATCCATATGTTTCATGCTATGGTTACATTTATCTTAATTCGTACTTCCTAGTTGCGGATGCTTGCGAGACGGGGTAACCATAAGTGAGAGGCTTGTTCAAGTAAGAACAGCACCCAAGCACTGGTTCACCCACATGTCAAATTATCAAAGTAGTGAACGCGAATCAGACAAACATGATGAAAGTGACTAGATGAAATTCATGTGTGTCCTCAAGAAACGCTTTGCTTGATATAATAGAAAGTTCCGGGTCGTCCTTTGCTATAAAAAGGATCGGGCTACCTTGCTGCACCTTTGTTACTATTGTTACTTATTGCTCGTTACAAATTACCTTGCTATCAAACTATTTGTTACTGATAATTTCAGTGCTTGCGGGAAATACCTTGCTGATAACCATTTGTCATTTCCTTCTGCTCCTTGTTCGGTTCAACACTCTTACTTATCGGAAGGACTATGATTGATCCCCTATACTTGTGAGTCATCAATAGGCGGAGCGTACATTCCGCCCGCATGCGTCGAGTCTCGCATGGGGTGGCCTCCGCCGGGCTGGTTTGGTCGAGCCAACCAGGGCTTGCGTTGCACCTGCTCGTGCATGGGGCCAACCTTACACGATCATTCGCCCTGTGTCGTGTTGGTTTGTTTGCGCCAGCTGTATCCCTTGTCGCGTTTACATGGCCGGCTCGCGCGTGGGACCACCCAGTCAGGCTATTTAGTTGGCCTGCCCGGGTATGCGTGGGTGTTAGAACTATGCTCTAGAGGTAATAATTTGTATTATTATAATTGTATTATTATACATCCATGATCCTGGAATATTTGATTCGGTGGAAAATTCATGTGCACGTGTGGAACGATAAACGACAAAATAAAGATTCCCAATGTCGCCTCTAAGACTGGCTCAAGTGTTGTTGGTGATCATGCTTTTTGGATCTTAGGATATGGTTAAGTGCAACGATAGTCCTAAAACAACATTGAGAGTATGATGTTGGAAGAACGATCATATTGAATCGACACTGACTTGTTTGTTATACTTTGAGATGATACCGTCACAAGTCAATTGTTACAGCGTGGAGTGTTAGCATGTGTTTTAGTTCCTTAGACCATGAGAGTATCACCTTCACTTATTATCGTATGATGAGCTTTGGTGTTGCTCAAATGTCATATGTAACACGATGATCATAATGACAACTTGCAGGTTCACCGGAAAGTTTGACAAGGGACTCGATAGCTCAAGAGTGGAATTTGCTACTTCGGCTATGGAGGGATATTCTTAGGGTCATCTCGGTGTGACGACATCCATCATCGTCTGGCCAGACACAAGTGACTACGTTACAGGGATGTGAGAACATGTTAACGAGAAAGAAGAACAAAACTGGTAACGAGGATATCGGTATAGTGTGCATGTGTATGACTCAAGAGGATAACGACACGTATAACCTTGGGTTTTGTAAAGTATCGTGAAGCAAAGGGAACATCACATGATAACCAAAGGTTCACTCGAATATCATTCATGTAATCATAGGAATCGATATGGGCGTCCATGGTTCTGCTATAGGTCATTGAACGAAGGGGTTTTCGTTCATGTCTATGCTCACCGAACCTATGGGGTCACAAGCTTAAGGTAATCAGAATCTGTTAAGAGTTAGTAGGACGAGAGTATCAAGGATTTATTTGTGGAATTGTTTCATTAATATTCATAATAGTTTCGAGAGGAACCAGAGCATTTCAGGGTCACCGAAAGGGTTTCAGAGTTTATCAGGCAATATTGGGTATTTCCGATAAATAATATATAGGTGGAAAATGTCTTTGGAGGTGTTAAATTAATAATAAAGGATTTAGTAATTGTTAGGAGGCTTTTATATTTAATTTAATATCAACGGGTCTTAAAAGACCAAGTAGTGGAGAAAGATCTAGGCCACCAAGGCCCAAGAGGGGAGGAGCCCCCCTTTGCTTAAGGGGGCTCGAATTGGAGTGGGGAAAGCCTTCCCCTATGGACAGCGCACCAAGGAGGGGCTCCTTCCCTCATTGTATAGCGCCCCGTCTCTCCCACACAACCTATATATACTAGAGGATTTTGCATTATTGAATATAGAAGTTTGGGAACCTACTCTAGTTTCTCTAGTTCTAGTTCTAGTTGGTCCTAACTTATCTAATTAGACTTAGACCTGGTTCCTCTAATCCTCATAATTAGAAGCCTAATATGGTTCTAATCTCCTCCCTCTAATTCTTCGGCGACGATTAGCTCTGGACAGCGAAGCGCTGCCGGATCGTGGAGATCGTACGCATGCAACCAAGTAGAGAGGTCATGCTCCGTCCAAAGGATAGTTCATGGGCACTTCACAGAATCGTTCATCTATGGTACGAGGAACTCCAAGTACGATCTACATCGGCTCGACTACTTCCGCTGCTACCCAGAGTCGGTAACAATCATGATCCAACCCATTTATTCATCTTCATATTGTTCATGGATGATCATATGGGTATTCTTTTTTTCTACTATGTTTTCCAACAGCGGGCGGCTTGCCAAACCTACGGACAGCAGGACAGGCCCCATGCATGAACGCACCCGTGGGCTATTTGGTATTTTCCTTAAGGCGGTGGCCTTTTGTGGCTGCATAAACGGACGCCCCAAATGTCCGGCAACATTAATTTATTTTTACATCTCCCTCACCTAATCATGTAACTCTATTCTTCGCATGTGACGACCAGCGCAGGGCCGATGTGGGAGGGGCAGCAGGAGATGGGGAGCTTGATGATCGTGAGGAAGAAGGGTGCCGAGTGGATTTGGTGGCGGTGCTAGCGAGCGAGCTTGAGGTCTTGGCGGTGAGGTCCCTCTTTCCATCTTTCATATTGCCATCGACGCCCTCTTCCTCTCACCTCGTGCCAGCTCTTTGCGGTCTCGGCTGGAATAATGGTCATTTGTGGCGAAGTCTAAGACTCTTGCTGAGGGAGAGGTGATGATGATGATGCCAATATGAAACATCGATGAGGTTTGTCTTCACAATGATATATTGTGCATGACGATCAGTAGATTGTGATGTGATGTCGCTTGAGATGTGTCGGTATTTCCCCAAGGAATAAGGGAGGATGCAGCACAGCAATGGTAAGGTATTTAGCTCAGTGATGAGATCAAGGTTATCGAACTAGTAGGAGAACCATGCAACACTATGTAAATGGTACCTGCACACAAAGAACAAATACTTGCAACCCATTGCGTTAAAGGGGTTGTCAATCCCTTCCGGGTAACGATGCCAAAAAATGACATAAGGATAAGATAAAATTGTAGTAGATTGAAAGATGCAAATAAAAGCAAATAAAATGCAGCAAGGTATTTTTTGGGTTTTTGATAATATAGATCTGAAGGTAAAAGTGGAAAATGAAGAAAAAGGCAAATGGCATTATAGATCTGAAAGTATGTGATTGGAAAATAGACCCGGGGGCCGTAGAGTTCACTAGTGGCTTCTCTCGAGAAAATAGCATGCGGTGGGTAGACAAATTACTGTTGGGCAATTGATAGAAAAGAAAATAGTTATGACGATATCAAAGACAATGATCATGTATATAGCATCACGTTCAAGATTAGAAGACCGACTCCTGTCTGCATCTACTACTATTACTCCACACATCGACTGCTATCCACCATGCATCTAGTGTATTAATTTGATGAAAAACGGAGTAATGCAATAAGAACAATGACATGATGTAGACAAGATCTATTCATGTAGGAATAGACCCCATCTTTTTATCCTTAATAATAATGATACATGTGTGTCTTGCTGCCCCTTCTATCACTGGGAAATGACACCGCAAGATCGAACCCATTACAAAGCACCTCTTCACATTGCAAGATAAATAGATCAAGTTGGCCAAACAAAACCCGGATATCGGAGAAGAAATAAGGGGCTATAATAATCAAGAATGGTTATTAAATCAAAGCAAACCTGATCATAAACTCACAATTCATTGGATCCCAACAAACACATCGCAAAGAGTCATTACATCAAATAGATCTCCAAGATATCATTGTATTGGGATACAAAGAGAGAAGAAGCCATCTTGCTACTGCCTACGGACCCGTAGGTCTGAGTGGAACTACTCACGCATCATCGAGAGGCACCAATGAGGATGATGAACCCCTCTGTGATCGTGCTCCTCTCCGGTGGAGTGCCAGAAAAGGGCTATAGATTGGATCTTGTGGTTCTGGAACTTGCGGCAGCTGGAACGAAATTTCGTTGACTCCCCTAGGGTTTTCTGAGTATGGGGGTATTTATAGAGCAAAGAGGCGGTGGGGGAGGCCACCGAGGTGGGCACAACACACCTGGGCGCGCCTGGGGGCCCAGGTGCACCCTGGTGGGTTGTGCCCCCCTCGGGGCACCCTCTAGGGGTTCTCTGGCCCATTTGATGTCCTCTGGTCCCAAAAAATCCATAAAAAGTTCCGCTACATTTGGATTCTGTTTGATATTGATTTTCTGCGATGTAAAAAACAAGCAGAAAACAGCAACTGGCACCTGGCACTATGTCAATAGGTTAGTCCCAAAATGATATAAAATGATTGTAAAACATCCAAGAATGATAATATAACAACATGGAACAATCAAAAATTATAGATACGTTGGAGACGTATCAGCATCCACAAGCTTAATTCATGCTCGTCCTCGAGAAGGTAAATGATAAAAATGAAATTTTTTGATGTGGAATGTTGCCTATCATGTTCATCACATATTATTTTCTTTATAGCATGGACATTTGGAATATTATATGGTTCAAAGCAATAGTCTAGTTTTGACATGAGGACTTTAATACTCAAGCATAGCAATAAAGAACCATGTCATTCAAAATATTAATACTAATGCAAGCTATCCCTAGCCCGCCATGCTCAATCATCCATTCATGCAACACATCCAAATATTAGCTACATCCAATGGTCAAGTGTGATAATAGTGTTCCGTAGTTGGTGCTTTATAAGGGAAGATGGAGACTCAAAATAAAAATAAAAATTGCATAAAGTAAAAGATAGGCCCTTCGCAGAGGGAAGTAGGGATTTGTAGAGGTGAGAGAGTTCAAAGCTTAAATTGAGAGATAAAATTATTTTGGGTGGCATGCTTTTATCGTCAATGAGAATGACTTAGAGTTCCCAACACTTTCCATGCTAGATATATCATAGGCGGTTCCCAAACATAAAATAAAGTTTATTCATTTTTCCACCAAACTTTCACAAGCCATGTCTAGCCGTATCCACGGTTTCCCTCCATACCAACACTTTCCAAGGAATTTACTATTTGACAACATAAAGTAAATTTTCTTTTTCATTTCGGGACTCGGAATCCCTATTACCGACATACTCTCGTTCAATGATAAGTGAATAAATACTCATCTTGAGAATAACACATCTAGCATGAAAAATATTAGCCACCCCTCGCCGCTTCATGAGCGGTACGAGCACACAAAAGAGAAATTTATTTTGAAATTAGAGTTGGCACATACAAATTTGCTTAGAACGGCAAGGAACTACCGCATATAGGTAGGTATGATGAACTCATTTCGCATAACTTGGGTTTTAGGATTTGGATGCACAAGTAGTATTTCTACTTAGTACAAAGTGGAGGCTAGCAAGAGATTGAGAAGCGACCAACCAAGGAATGAAAACCATCATAAGCGAACATTAAACATAACTAACACAGAATATTGCAACACAAGTAGGATGTAAATTCATTGCATGACTATTGACTTTCGTGCTTGCATAGGGAATCACAAACCTTAACATCAATATTCTTACTAAAACATAATTACTCATTAACATGGCTCACATATCACTATCATCATATCTCAAAACTATTACAAAGAATCAAGTTTATTTTGTCCAATGATCTTCATGATTTTTTTGTATCCCCCTTGGATATCTATCACTTTGGGACTTGTTTCATATGTTGCTTTTGATAAGCTCAAACAAATATAAGTGAAGAACATGAGCATCATATTTATTTCTCTCAAATTAATCTAAGTGAAGCATTAGATAATTTCTTCAAAGATAGCAAAGCACACCGTGCTAAAAAATATATAAGTGAAGCACTAGAGCAATTCCATAGCTCTTGAAAAATTTAAGTGAAGCATAAAGAGCAATTCTAACAAGTCATAGCATAATTTTGGCTCTCTCAAATAAGTATGTTCAACCATGATTATTGTGACAAAATTGCAAACAAAAGAAGCAAAGACTCATATCATACAAGACGCTCCAAGCAAAACTCATAATATGTGACGAATAAAAATATAGTCTCAAGTAAAATACCGATGGTCGTTTAAAGGAAGAGGGAATGCCACTCGGGGGCATCCCCAAGCTTAGTTGCTTGATACTTCTTGAATATTATTTTGGGGTGCCTCAGGCATCCCCAAGCTTAGCCTTTTGCTTCTCCTTATTCCTTCATCCATCGCGATCTCACCCAAAACTTGAAAACTTCAATCACACAAAACTCAACAAAACTTCGTGAGATCTGTTAGTAACTTAGTATAACAAAACTAATCTTTACTCTAAGTACTGTAGCAAACCAATTCATATTTTGTAATTGCATTATACCTAATGTATTCAAACTTTTCCATGGAAAAACTCATCAAAGGAAACCATAGAATCATTAAAACAAGCACATAACACAACGAAAAGAGAATATGTCTAAAACAGAGCAGTGTGTAAAGATGCGATTTATCATAATACCTCTGTACCTATAAAAATTCCGAAAATTTAATAAAACGTGGAAATTTGTATCCAGATAACGTGTAAAAAATATGGATTTTATCGCGCTCCAGTAATCGTCAGAAATTCTAACTCTGAACGCAAAAGTTTCTGAATTTCAACACAATCAAATCAACAATCAACCAAATCATCTCAAAGGATTTGCTTGGCATAAACAATAATTTAAACCAAAAAACATATCTAATCAAAGGCATAAATGGGTATTTTATTTAAAACAACAATAAAACCAAAAAAGCAAAAAGATACAAGTTGGGTTGGATCCAAGGAGCGCTATCATTTTACGCCCTTAGCTTGGCATAATACCAAGATCTCAAGTTTTGTCATTCTTGTCGGATGATCCATAGGTTGCCCTCATTATAGATTTGTAAGGCAATTTGATCTTAGTTCTAGGGAAGTGTTCGATACCCTTTCTCAAGGGAAATTGAAATTTAATGTTCCCTTCTTTCATATCAATCATTGCACCAATTGTGTGCAAAAATGGTCTACCGAGTATAATAGGACAAGAAGGAATGCAACCAATGTCGAGAGCAATAAATTATATGGGTACATAGTTCCTATTTGCAAGAATAAGAACATCATTGATGATTCGGAAAGGCTTTTTAATAGTAGAATACACCAAATGAAAATTAAGAGAACAATCTTCAGTATTGGTAAGACCAAGAACATCACAAAGAGACTTCGGAATTGTGGAGACACTAGCACCCAAATCACATAAAGCACTCATAATTTTTAATCTTGATTTTGATAGTAGGTTCACATTCATCATGTAATTTTCTAGGAATTGAGACTTCCAATTCCAACTTTTCCTCTAAAGCTTTCATCATGGCATCAACAATATGTTTAGTAAAATCTTTATTTTGCTCATAAGCATGAGGTGAATTTATCATGGATTGCAAAAATGAAATATAATCAATCAAAGAGCAACTATCATAATTAAATTCCTTGTAACCAAAATAGTGGGCACATCACTAGTAAAAGTTTTGACCTCTCCAAACCCACTTTTATCAATTTTCTCAACAAGATTTTCACCCTCCGAATTATTGGGACGCCTTGTAGCTAAAGTTAACTCTTATTCAGTCCCTTTATCATCAAGTTGAACTTTACTAAACAAGGAATCAATATAAGAAACACCAATCATTTTAAGATCTTCATCATTTTTATGAAAGCAATCACTAGAAAACACTTATTCTAAGAAATCTCTTTTAGATCTAAGCATAGCGGTTCTTTTTCTTACTTTCATCCATAGAAACATAAAGAGCCTGAATTGATTCCTCAACTTAGGCACAAAAAATTTCAACTTGAGATTTTCCACATCATGAGAAATTCTATCAATACTTCTAGACATATCATCAATCTTAAAATTTTCTTCTATAGAAGCATTGAAAACCTTTTGAGTATTGATAAATTATTTAATATTTTTCTCTAGATCAGAGGCATTCCTATTATTATTATAAGAAGAATTACCATAGGAATTACCATAACTATTAAAGGAATTTCCTGGAAAAGTCCTAGGATTAAAACTACCTCTATAAGCATTGTTATTGAATTTTTTCGCGAGATAAAATTCACATCTACGGCATCACTATTTTGCTCAATCAAAGTAGACAAGGGCATATCATTAAGATTAATAGGAGCATTCTTACTAGCAACCATTTTTATGAGAGTACCAACTTTTTTTGAGGGATCATGAGATCATCAACTTTTTCACTCAAAGAATCAATTTCAACCGAATTAAGTTTTTTACTAGTAGGCGCCCTTTTGGTATGCCATTGCGAATAGTTCACCATAATATTATCAAGTAATTTGGTGGCTTCACCCAAAGTAATTTCCATAAAAGAACCACCCGCGGCGGAGTCCAAAAGATTTCGAGAAACGAAATTCAATCCCGCATAAATAAATTGTATGATGATCCAAAGATTTAACCCATGAGTTGGGCAATTCCTTAGCATCAATTTCATCCTTTTCCAAGATTGTGCAACATGTTCATGCTCAAGTTGCTTGAAATTCATGATCTGGGTTCTAACGGATAAAATTTCGTGGGCGAAAAATACTTAGTAATAAAAGCATCTTTGCACTTAACCCAAGAATCGATACTATTGCAAGGCAAAGACGAAAACCAAATTTTAACGCGATCGCGCAAAGAGAACGAAAATAATTTCAACTTCACAATATCATTATCCACATCTTTTTTCTTTTGCATATTGCACAACTCCGCAAAGGTGTTAAGATGGGACGCAACATCCTCATTAGGAGTACCGGAAATTGATCTTTCATGACAAGATTCAACAAAGCAGCATTGATATCACAAGATTTTGCACCAGTGGTGGGAGGAGCAATCAGAGTGCTAATAAAATCATTGTTGTTGGTATTGGAAAAATCGCACAGCTTAGTGTTGTCTTGCGTCATCTTGAGAAATTGTAAACAAGAACACAAGTAGGCGATAGATCCGACCGAAAACGACGAACGAAAAAGAGAGCGAACAAAAATAACAAATTTTTATGAAGTGGAGGAGATGAAAACGAGAGGCAAATGGTAAATAATGTAAATTGCAAGGAGATCAGATTTGTGATTAGGAACCTGATAGTTGATGATGTCTGCTCGGCAACAGTGCTAGAAAGTTCCTTTCATGTCACTTGAGATGCGTCGGTATTTCCCCAAGGAATAAGGGAGAATGCAACACAACAACGATAAGGTATTTCCCTCAGTGATGAGACCAAGGTTATTGAACCAGTAGGAGAACCAAGCAACACTATGTAAATGGTACTAGCACATAATGAACAAATACTTGCAACCCGACGCGTTAAAGGGGTTGTCAATCCCTTCCGGGTAACGATACCAAAAAGTGGCGTAAGGATAAGATAAAATTGTAAATAGATTAAAAGATGCAAATAAAACACATCAAGGTATTTTTGGGTTTTTGATAATATAGATATGATGGTAAAAGTGGAAAATAAAGAAAAAGGCAAATGGCAATATATATATCTGAAAGTATATGATTGGAAAATACACCCCGGGGGCGTAGATTCCACTAGTGGCTTCTCTCGAGTAAATAGCATGTGGTGGGTAGACAAATTATTGTTGGGCAACTGATTGAAAAGCAAATAATTATGACGATATCCAAGACAATGATCATGTATATAGGCATCACGTCCAAGATTAGTAGACCGACTCCTGCCTGCATCTACTACTATTACTCCACACATCGATCACTATCCAGCATGCATCTAGTGTATTAAGTTCATGGAAAAACGGAGTAATGCAATAAGAACGATGACATGATGTAGACAAGATCTATTCATGTAGGAATACACCCCATCTTTTTATGCTTAACAGCAATGATACATGCGTGCCTTGCTGCCCCTTCTGTCACTGTGAAAGGACACGCAAGATCGAACCCATTACAAAGCACCTCTTCACAATGCAAGATAAATAGATCAAGTTGGCCAAACAAAACCAAAATATCAGAGAAGAAATACGAGGCTAAAATAATCAAGAATGGATATTAAATCAAGGAAAACCTGATCATAAACTCACAATTCATCTCATCCCAACAAACACACCACAAAGAGTCATTAGATCAAATAGATCTCCAAGAGACCATTGTATTGAGATACAAAGGGAGAAGAAGACATCTAGCTGCTGCCTACGGACCCGTAGGTCTGAGTGGAACTACTCATGCACCATTGGAGAGGCACCAAGGAGGAGGATGAACCCCTTCGTGATCGTGTTCCCCTCTGGCGGTGTGACGCCCGAAGACCGACGTCCCAGAAGATTCCAGAAGATTCGAGATGTTCCGGGTTCTCCCGTGTGTTTCTTTGTGCTTGTGTTATTTATGTTTGCATTGCATCATGTCATCATGCCATCATGTCATATTTCTTTTGCATCTCAACCTAAATAAATCGTGTGGACCTTCGGTCCATTTAAATCGAGGGAAGGATGACTTCTCTTTATAACATATCCTCCTGATATTATGGAGCTATTATAATTAATTATTCCAATTGTTTGGAATTAACCACAACACACTTGCAAATACTCCCCATGCCTTTTCTTTCTCAATTCCTTGCTTTCTAAACCTCCCTATATTTCTTTTCTCGTTTATCGAGGTTCCTCCAAAAACCTCAACATTTTTGGACACTTCAATATCAAGTCTTAGTTCAAACCCATTTGAATTAAATTCAAATAAGTTTGAATTATATTTTTTCGTTCATGCCTTTTCTATTTTCTCGAACCGTGCTCATTTTATGATGCCCGAGAAAAATAGTCCCATGTGCTAATTTTTTCCCTAACCTCCATCCTCACTCTTTTCTTCTCTTTATTGATTTCTGCTAAAAATCAGTTAAAGGAAGAGGCCCAGCCGCCACTTCGGCCCAGCCTTTTGGCCCAAGGCCCATCAGGCCGCAGCCGCCCCAACCCCGTAACCCTAGCCCGATCCCCCGAACCCCCTCGCTCCTCCTCATCCCCTTAGCGCGCCACCACTCTCCCCTCAGCGCCGCTCGGTCCCGTTCCCTCGAGCGCCACCATCCCTCGCTCTCTCCCGCAAGCCGCCGATCCCCATCTCCCTCTGTCGCCGAACCCTCTCTCTCCTTCGTCCCCGCGAGCACCCCCGCAGCCCGCATCCCTCCTCGCCCCTGCCTCCGTCTCCCTCGCGTGGAGCCGCGCCCCTCCGTCGCCGTCCGGCGCGCTAGGCCGCCGCCCCAAGCCCGGCGAGCGCCACCACGGCCGCGGCCATCCTCCTCCAGCGGCCAGGAGCTGCGCGCCAGGCCCCTGCCTCCTCTTCCTCGCCGGCCCCGAGCGCCGCAGCGCCTCTCACCTTTCTCCCCGTGCGGAGCAGCGCTGTGGCGTCCCTCCCCTCGTCCCGACGCGCCCTCCAGGTCGAGCGACGCCGTCGTCCTCCTCCAGCAAGGCCGCAGCAGTGCCCCGTCTCCGGCCTCCCTGCCTCGCCTCCATCGCCTCCCTGCCATGGCCGTCTCTTCTGGCCAGCTATGCGGCTGTTGCCGCTGCCATGGCCTCGACGCCCCGGCTTCTCCTCCTTCGCTGCTCCGGGATGTTTGCCGTGACCGAGACCGTCCCGTGTTTGTTTGTGGTTGTGGTTGTTTCTCCAAGGTCCTCGGAAGCGTCAAGTACCCCTCCGATGACAAGTACCTCGACGAACGGGAACGCCTACACGACGTCACAAGACGACGCGACAAGTACCTCTTCGGAGACGTGAACGACTATGAACGGGAACAACTACACGGCGATACGTCAAGTACCACGACACGATAACGGAACGCCTACTACCTCTACGACCGCGAGTACCACTACTTCCACTACGATCTCGAACCGCCCCGAAAACGCACGCTTCGAAGGTATACCGAGACGACCCCGTGGAATGCATGTGTTGTATGAAATGTTTTCCTTGTGTGCACCGTGCCCGTTTCGTCCTTTTGTCATGCTCCTCGGTTGCCTCGTCGCCGACCCGTGGGAACCCGGTGACGGGATCACCCCACCTTTCATCTCGTTTGACTCGCTCACGCCATCTTTCTTTTGCACCGGACTCTCAACGAGTTACCGGAACCGAGATGTTGCATGCATCATTTTTGGATCGTTGCCATGGCACCCTTTCATTCCACCACGGTGACATATACTCCTTATCTCTTCATGTCAACTTTTACTTAAAATTGCATAAACTTGATCATGTCATCCGCATCATGTTAACAACATTAAAATGTGTGAATTGTTGTTTGCTTAAAAATTGCTAAACATGCTTATGGGGATTTTTCCCGGAATTGTTGTTTGTCTTTCCGGCCTCATTTAAAATGCCTAAATAGGTAGTTTGTTTTTGCTTCACCTCTTGCCATGCTAAAAACATTTAACCTTGTCTTGTAAATAAACGGGAGTCAACTAAATAATTAAAATGTGGTGTTTCGTCAATATGCAACTCGTTGCATATTGAGCTCCACTTAACTTGTAGTGTTGTTTGTGCACATTGCCATGCCATGCATAATTAAACCAGACATGCATCATGCTTGCTTGTGCATCATGACATGCTAATGATTGTGTGTTACCGTGTTGTTTTTGCTTCTTTCCGGTTGCTTCTCTTGTTAGCTTCGGTTCCGTTCCGGAGTTGTGAGGATCCGTTCGACTGCTTCATGAATTTGTTCTTCTCCCTTGCGGAATCCCAGGCAAGATGATCATACCCTTGGATACCTTTACTACCATTGCCATGCTTAGTTGTCTCGATGCTATCGTTACATGTCGCGCTATCCATCTTTTATGTCAGCCTCTCCTTGTTGCCATGAAACCTCTAACCTTTGACACCTTCCTAGCAAAACCACTGTTTGGCTATGTTACCCGCATGCTCAGCCCCTCTTATAGTGTTGTTAGTTGCAGGTGAAGATGAAGATCGTTCCAGGAGGGAACTTGTTGTTGGAATATCACAATATCTATTATTAATATTATTAACACACCTATATACTGGGCATGGGTGGAAGGCTTGGCCTTTTGCTTGGTGTTTTGTTCCACTCATGCCACCTTAGGCGCCGATAAACCGGCATTATGTTCCTTGATTTTGCGTTCCTTACACGATGGGTGGATGGGGACCCCTTGACAGTTCGACTTTGAATAAAACTCCTCCAGCAAGGCCCAACATTGGTTTTAATTTGCTCATAATAACAACTTAAATAATTAATTAATTGCATAGGGGGTCATGTCCCCGGGTTCTTAATTCTACATAACAGGGGGGCCAGTGCTGATGGTGTTGGTCCCAAACGGGCGGACTGCGGGAACCACCACGGGGAAACTCGAGGTTTGGGTCCTGTAGGATGTCCCATCCGGTCGTGGCCTGAGACGAGATACGCGCGGCTACTATCAGGGTGTCGGCACGCCGGGAGGTCTTGCTGGACTTGTTTTACCATTGTCGAAATGTCTTGTGCACCGGGATGCCGAGCCTGATCGGATTTCCCTAAGATAAGGGGTGATGATATTATATTTATCACTTCAGCTAATCGTGGGAGCTTGTGATGGGCTAAGTTGGAACACCCCTGCAGGGTTATGATCTTTCGAAAGCCGTGCCCGAGGTTATGTGGCAGATTGGAATTTGTTAATGTCCGGTTGTAGAAAACTTGACAGAGGATCCGAAGTAAAACACACAACTGTGTGAGTAACCGTGACTGTCTCTTTTCACTTTGAGAAGAGAACACGGTGGGGTTATGTTTGACTCGTATGTAGTTCAGGATCTTTAGCGATCACTACTTTTGCGACCGTTTGCGTAGATGCTCATCTTATTCTTGTACTCGTAAGTTAGCCACCATATTATGCTTAGCCGCTGCTGCAACCTCACCACTTTACCTCTTCCTACCCATAAGCTTTGCTAGTCTTGATACCCATGGTTATGGGATTGCTGAGTCCTCGTGGCTCACAGATACTACAACACCAGATGCAGGTTCAGCCGAGAATGATGCAGGAGCTGGTTCAAGTACTTCACTGGGAGTTCGATGAAGAGTTTGGCCGTATGCTTGTGACGTTTTCGACGATCAGTAGTGGTTTCTACTAGGGGCGATTCTGACCTGTGGCTTTATGTTGTTTTGGTATCTTTCTTTTGGATCTTACCCTTAGATGGGCTGTGATGTTTTGAATGATGATTTGCTTATGTATGTATTGTGTGATGTGGCGAGTGTAAGCCAACTATCTCCTTTTGCAATTTAATCCCTCTTTTACATGAGTCGTGCAAAGATACCAAACTTGAGATAATTCTAGAATGGGCTTATACCTTTAAGTCGTGCCTCGACACGTAGGAGGTATAGTCCCATCCTGGGCATTACAAGTTGGTATTCATAGCCTTCTCCGACCTAGAAGCCCCCACTGATTGATCGAATCGTTGACGGTTGAGTCTAGGCACACACTTAAAATGTTTTGAGTCCTATATATATATATATATATATATATATATATATATATATATATATATATATATATATATATATATATATATATATATATATATATATATATATCGGAGAGTAGGATTTCTTTTGCTCCTCATCTCTTTTCACTCTGGTGAGGACTCCTGACGATTACTCTTGTCTCTTCTACTCTCAAAAATTCACCAATTTTTTTTAGGATCTCGCGAGTATTGTTTGGATTGTTCCGATGTCTTTGTGACGAGAACATTGTTCTCGATGCCTCCTGTCATTAGGGGTTGTGGCAGTGTCCCGGGGAGTTGAGCTCCGAGGTGTTGTCGTCACAAATATATCGCATCAGTTCTCGAATACTTAAGACGGTCGACATCGAAAACTCTCCTATGCGGTTAGTGGCAAGATAACCCTGACATCAACCAGTACTGGGGAGGTAGTTCGGGAGTATTGCCATAGCTTGTATAGTGGATGCGTTTCGAAGGTCCGAGGTAAACGGTTTCCGGAGATAACTGGTTATGTGTTGAAGGATGGATACAGCTAGATGTAGGATTAGAGTTGAGTGCGCGATGCTTCCCCTGTATCCCCAACACCTGATTGCATAACTGGAAACTTTCGGAAATTAATAAGTGGGTTTATCTAGTAGTTCTAGGCATTCTTCCAACGAATGCATGATATGAAGTTTGGGGTTCTACATTGAGTGAAGTGGTTTTATGGGCTTGTTCCGATCGGGAGTTGCATCTTAAAGGGTCCTTGGCTATGCTGATCCGGGGATTGCAAAGCCCTTTTGTAACACGTTCCATGAGCTTTCAGCATGAATATGTCGGACGAAGCTTCTATCTTGCATTTGTTCTATCTGCTCCTTATTTCTTTTATTTATCTTTTGTTCTTCCAAGTGGCTTCTCGACAAGTTGATGTACCTGCGTAATTCATTCATTCAATTCTCTGTTCGGATAGATATGTTGCAACATAATCTTCTTCATAAACATATATATCCTTTGTTTTCGTTTTGATTCTGGTATTCGAGTTGCTTCGATGTCAAATGTTGATTCCATACCTTTCCTAATCGGTGTTCTCATATTTCTATGGGAGTGCTAATTCTTCTTGACCATCAAGATTGTCATGTTAATCCTTTCAACCGGTGTGCCTTCTCTTCAAGTTATTCCATACGGACGTCGTTGAGAAATCCCACGATTTGTCTATTTCATTCATCCCAAGTTGTCTTTGTTTCCCCACCCTCCCACCCTTTTCATTGAGCCAGAATTCTCAAATGAAGTATCCATTCTATTCATGTGATATTTCTTCATTCATTTCCTTCAATGTTCTTATCCGGTGATTTATCGTGAAGATGCTCAAGAGCTTCAAGTTCATCATTCTTTTGTTCTCAAATTCTGCCGGTGGATCTATTTCAAGCTTCGGTGTTGATCATATATCTTCCTTTTTGTTTCACATGTTTTCACATGTTGAAATTTCTTATCCGAAGGCTCTCTTATTTCTTCACATCTCTTGATTCATATCTGGAGAGCTGAAGATATCTCAGAAGATTCGTGTTTCCATTCTTAATCCGTTCAAGCTATTTTGAGGATTATCATCTTATTCAAGCAATTTAATTCAACCGGTGCAATATATCTTAAGCAATCTTTTCAACGGTGATTTCTTTGAGTGGGCCCTAACCCACAGGTTTTTTCCAGGATATTACCTGACTCTTTTAATTTTTCTGCAGTTATACGCAAATTCTTTTCAAAGTGTGACGTAAGTATGATTTCCATCAGTCACATGCCTTCTCCAAGATCGCTTTCAAATTATTTTTCATCATTGGTTCAACCTTTTTAATTCTTCATTACGGAGTGCCTATACAATTCATGGTCGTGTATCTCATCGTCTTCTTAGATTTTGAAGAACCGAAGACGAGTTCCTCTTGAATCCTTACCCGATCTTCTAAAGATTCGTGGTTCTAGCTTCTTGCCATCCTCATTATTGTTCCGTTTGTGAGGAATTCTTTTTATAACCATCCGAAGCATTTCATGAATTCTTTTCCATTGTGATCCTCCGAAGGCCATCATTTCAGAATATTTCTTCGTTCTCAGTTTGCAACGTCGTCCTCCAAATATTCTTCATTGATGTCTCTTCGTTCGTCTCCATATTTTTTACGGTGGTTCTTCCAAGATTACCCTTCCGTTGTTATCGTTTTAATTCATTTGTTCTTTTCATAATCCTACCGGTGCTTTGTTGAAGATTTACCCAAGCTTGTGCTAGATCTCTCTTTAATTCTTCCCAACGAGAATAAGTAGGATGCCAAATCCTTTGGTTGTCATCAACTTAAATTGGTGAAGGATATGCATAACATAAATCTTATTCTAGTTTTTCTTCCAAGAGGTTAATCCCTCCCTTCGGAGCTTGTTCATCATATCATATCCTTGGTTCTAAATTCTTCATCTTGTTTTCCGGAGTTCCAAGTTATTTAATTATATCATTTCAAAGCTCCATCTAATTCATCGCAGGCCTTGAATCTTATTCTTTTCATCTTTCACTTCTCATCCTTTTGTTACCGGAGTTCTTCATGGTGGTTCATCAAGATTTAATTCATCCTCGAAGTCTTCATCAACATCCTTGTTGGAGCTCAAGCATTCTTCATCAAGCTTTCCAATTGCAATTCTTGCTCCCTTATCTTTTCAGATGGTGTTATGCCATTTTTGACAATTTTCCTTCATGTTTCATGATTAACAAGTTGTCAAGAATGAAATATTTAAACCCATCATTTTCCTTGTTCAGGAGATCCTTTCAACCCCCTCATTTTTATCTCTTGGAGTTATCTTGGGTTGTATTTCACCTAGAGCTTTCCCTAAGAATTGTTGCTATTATGGTGCTTATAAATGACCCAAGTTCTTCATTAATCATTCCGGTGAAATAAGTTTATCGTCTCCTTGTTGATCTCAATCCAATTAAATGTTTTCGTAATGGCTGGTTGTCACCTCTTAATTTTGAGATGTTTTCCATAAGCCCACATCAAGCTTATTCTTTTCGTTGTTGAATTTCCAACAACTCTATTCAATCTATCGTTGTAAGGATGCTCTTTCAAACTCATTTGTCGGAGAAGTTGTCATTTTCTTCTCCGTTCTTTCTTCCCAACGATCTATAGTCTATTCTTTCATTCCGGAGGCATTGTGATATTGCTCTCTTTAACCATCATATCGTTTTATCGAGATTATGTTCTTTCCCTTGCTTATCACTTAACGGGAGTGTTGTGTCCTCGTTCAAGTTCTCTCATCTTATCTAGTTTTTCCTCTGTTTCAACCGGAGTGCTGTGTGAATCTTTCTTAACCTTGTGCCATTCTTTTAATTGTTTCGGAGGCAATATGTTGTTGATTTCATCAAGTATCACTCCATCTCCTCAAACTCATGTTAATTCCTTCCATTTTCAGACGGAGTGCTGTCCAAATTATTTCGTTCTTATTCCTTCTCAATCTTGGTTAACCGGAGTGGTTTTGATATTCTTTCATCATCCGTGAGCTCTTGTTTCATGTCTTTCAACCTACAAGGTTCTCATAGTGCTCCTTGTTCCTCTTTTCTAACGGAGTGTTTTCATCTTCGTTCATCTCCATTGTATTCTTTATTAAACTTGTTTAACCTCTCAACGTTCTTTGGTTTCACTCGTCTGTCAAAGAAGCAACTTTGTTTACCTCTTCTTTTTCGTTTCTACCCGGTGCTATCTCTAGGATCTTGGGTCGAGATCCTCTGTTAGTGTGGGAGAGTTGTGACGCCCGAAGACCGACGTCCCAGAAGATTCCAGAAGATTCCAGATGTTCCGGGTTCTCCCGTGTGTTTCTTTGTGCTTGTGTTATTTATTTTTGCATTGCATCATGTCATCATGCCATCATGTCATATTTCTTTTGCATCTCAACCTAAATAAATCGTGTGGACCTTCGGTCCATTTAAATCGAGGGAAGGATGACTTCTCTTTATAACATATCCTCCTGATATTATGGAGCTATTATAATTAATTATTCCAATTGTTTGGAATTAACCGCAACACACTTGCAAATATTCCCCATGCCTTTTCTTTCTCAATTCCTTGCTTTCTAAACCTCCCTATATTTATTTTCTCGTTTATCGAGGTTCCACCAAAAACCTCAACATTTTTGGACACTTCAATAATCAAGTCTTAGTTCAAACCCATTTGAATTAAATTCAAATATGTTTGAATTATATTTTTTCGTTCATGCCTTCTCTATTTACTCGGACCGTGCTCATTTTATGATGCCCGAGAAAAATAGTCCCATGTGCTAATTTTTTCCCTAACCTCCCTCCTCATTCTTTTCTTCTCTCTATTGATTTCTGCTAAAAATCAGTTAAAGGAAGAGGCCCAGCCGCTACTTCGGCCCAGCCTTTTGGCCCAAGGCCCATCAGGCCGCAGCCGCCCCAACCCCGTAACCCTAGCCCGATCCCCCGAACCCCCTCGCTCCTCCTCATCCCCTCAGCGCGCCGCCACTCTCCCCTCAGCGCCGCTCGGTCCCGTTCCCTCGAGCGCCACCATCCCTCGCTCTCTCCCGCAAGCCGCCGATCCCCATCTCCCTCTATCGCCGAACCCTCTCTCTCCTTCGTCCCCGCGAGCACCCCCGCAGCCCGCATCCCTCCTCGCCCCTGCCTCCGTCTCCCTCGCGTGGAGCCGCGCCCCTCCGTCGCCGTCCGGCGCGCCAGGCCGCCGCCCCCAGCCCGGCGAGCGCCACCACGGCCACGGCCATCCTCCTCCAGCGGCCAGGAGCTGTGCGCCAGGCCCCTGCCTCCTCTTCCTCGCCGGCCCCGAGCGCCGCAGCGCCCCTCACCTTTCTCCCCGCGCGGAGCAGCGCCGTGGCGTACCTCCCCTCGTCCCGACGCACCCTCCAGGTCAAGCGACGCCGTCGTCCTCCTCCATCCGCAGCAGCGCCCCGTCTCCGGCCTCCCTGCCTCGCCTCCATCGCCTCCCTGCCATGGCCGTCTCTTCCGGCCAGCTATGCGGCTGCTGCCGCTGCCATGGCCTCGACGCCCCAGCTTCTCCTCCTTCACTGCTCTGGGATGTTTGCCGTGACCGAGACCGTCCTGTGTTTGTTTGTGGCTGTGGTTGTTTCTCCAAGGTCCTCGGAAGCGTCAAGTACCCCTCCGATGACAAGTACCTCGACGAACGGGAACGCCTACACGACGACACAAGACGACGCAACAAGTACCTCTTCGGAGTCGTGAACGACTACGAACGGGAACAACTACACGGCAATACGTCGAGTACCACGACACGATAACGGAACGCCTACGTCCTCTACGACCGCGAGTACCACTACTTCCACTACGATCTCGAACCGCCCCGAAAACGCACGCTTCGAAGGTATACCGAGACGACCCCGTGGAATGCATGTGTTGTATGAAATGTTTTCCTTGTGTGCACCGTGCCCGTTTCGTCCTTTTGTCATGCTCCTCGGTTGCCTCGTCGCCGACCCGTGGGAACCCGGTGACGGGATCACCCCACCTTTCATCTCGTTTGGCTCGTTCACGCCATCTTTCTTTTGCACCGGACTCTCAACGAGTTATCGGAACCGAGATGTTGCGTGCATCATTTTCGGATCGTTGTCGTGGCACCCTTTCATTCCACCACAGTGACATATACTCCTTATCTCTTCATGTCAACTTTTACTTAAAATTGCATAAACTTGATCATGTCATCCGCATCATGTTAACAACATTAAAATGTGTGAATTGTTGTTTGCTTAAAAATTGCTAAACATGCTTATGGGGATTTTTCCCGGAATTGTTGTTTTTCTTTCCGGTCTCATTTAAAATGCCTAAATTGGTAGTTTGTTTTTGCTTCACCTCTTGCCATGCTAAAAACATTTAACCTTGTCTTGTAAATAAATGGGAGTCAACTAAATAATTAAAATGTGGTGTTTTGTCAATATGCAACTCGTTGCATATTGAGCTCCACTTAACTTGTAGTGTTGTTTGTGCACATTGCCATGCCATGCATAATTAAACCGGACATGCATCATGCTTGCTTGTGCATCATGACATGCTTATGATTGTGTGTTTACCGTGTTGTTTTTGCTTCTTTTCGGTTGCTTCTCTTGTTAGCTTCGGTTCCGTTCCGGAGTTGTGAGGATCCGTTCGACTGCTTCATGAATTTGTTCTTCTCCCTTGCGGAATCCCAGGCAAGATGATCATACCCTTGGATACCTTTACTACCATTGCCATGCTTAGTTGTCTCGATGCTATCGTTACATGTCGCGCTACCCATCTTTTATGTCAGCCTCTCCTTGTTGCCATGAAACCTCTAACCTTTGACACCTTCCTAGCAAAACCACTGTTTGGCTATGTTACCCGCTTGCTCAGCCCCTCTTATAGCGTTGTTAGTTGCAGGTGAAGATGAAGATCGTTCCAGGAGGGAACTTGTTGTTGGAATATCACAATATCTATTATTAATATTATTAACACACCTATATACTGGGCATGGGTGGAAGGCTTGGCCTTTTGCTCGGTGTTTTGTTCCACTCATGCCACCTTAGGCGCCCATAAACCGGCATTATGTTCCTTGATTTTGCGTTCCTTACACGATGGGTGGATGGGGACCCCTTGACAGTTCGACTTTGAATAAAACTCCTCCAGCAAGGCCCAACATTGGTTTTAATTTGCTCATAATAACAACTTAAATAATTAATTAATTGCATAGGGGGTCATGTCCCCGGGTTCTTAATTCTACATAACAGGGGGGGCAGTGCAAATGGTGTTGGTCCCAAACGGGCGGACCGCGGGAACCACCACGGGGAAACTCGAGGTTTGGGTCCTGTAGGATGTCCCATCCGGTCGTGGCCTAAGACGAGATACGCGCGGCTACTATCAGGGTGTCGGCACGCTGGGAGGTCTTGCTGGACTTGTTTTACCATTGTCGAAATGTCTTGTGCACCGGGATGCCGAGCCTGATCGGATTTCCCTAAGATAAGGGGTGATGATATTATATTTATCACTTCAGCTGATCGTGAGAGCTTGTGATGGGCTAAGTTGGAACACCCCTGCAGGGTTATGATCTTTCGAAAGCCGTGCCCGCGGTTATGTGGCAGATTGGAATTTGTTAATGTCCGGTTGTAGAAAACTTGACAGAGGATCCGAAGTAAAACACACAATTGTGTGAGTAACCGTGACTGTCTCTTTTCACTTTGAGAAGAGAACACGGTGGGGTTATGTTTGACTCGTATGTAGTTCAGGATCTTTAGCGATCACTACTTTTGCGACCGTTTGCGTAGATGCTCATCTTATTCTTGTACTCGTAAGTTAGCCACCATATTATGCTTAGCCGCTGCTGCAACCTCACCACTTTACCTCTTCCTACCCATAAGCTTTGCTAGTCTTGATACCCATGGTTATGGGATTGCTGAGTCCTCGTGGCTCACAGATACTACAACACCAGATGCAGGTTCAGCCGAGAATGATGCAAGAGCTTGTTCAAGTACTTCACTGGGAGTTCGATGAAGAGTTTGGCCGTATGCTTGTGACGTTTTCGACGATCAGTAGTGGTTTCTACTAGGGGCGATTCTGACCTGTGGCTTTATGTTGTTTTGGTATCTTTCTTTTGGATCTTACCCTTAGATGGGATGTGATGTTTTGAATGATGATTTGCTTATGTATGTATTGTGTGAAGTGGCGAGTGTAAGCCAACTATCTCCTTTTGCAATTTAATCTCTCTTTTACATGAGTCGTGCAAAGATACCAAACTTGAGATAATTCTAGAATGGGCTTATACCTTTAAGTCGTGCCTCGACACGTAGGAGGTATAGTCCCATCCTGGGCATTACAGGCGGAGTGCCGGAAAAGGCCTACAGATTGGATTTCGTTGTTTTGGAACTTGCGGCGGCTGGAACAAAATTTCATCGAGTCCCCTAGGGTTTTCTGAGTATGGCGGTATTTATATAGCGAAGAGGCGGTGCGGGAGGCCACCGAGGTGGGCACAACCCAGCTGGGCGCTCCTGGGGGCCATGCGCGCCCTGGTGGGTTCCCCCCCCCCACGGGGCACCCTAGGTGCTTCTGTGGCCCATTTGATGTCTTATGGACCAAAAAATCCACAAAAAGTTTTGCTGCATTTGGACTCTGTTTGATATTCATTTTCTGTGATGTAAAAAACAAGCAGGAAACAACAACTGGCACTTGGCACTATGTCAATAGGTTAGTCCCAGAAATGATATAAAATGATCGTAAAATGATTGTAAAACATTGAAGAATGATAATACAACATCCTGGAACAATAAAAAAGTATAGATAAGTAGGAGACGTATCATGATGATTTTAGGCCATTTTTTCTTAATTAATTGAACAACTTCCTTCTTTTTGATAATGAACAGAGTCCTAACACTACTGGAATCAGGAGATTTGACGTCCGCTGCCTCTTTGCCGTCCGTTTTCCTATGGCTGATGGCAAAGCCATTCTTTGCCGTCTGTTAGCCAACATCAGCCAACATTTTGTTGTCCGCTAGCTCACAGCAAAGCCTCTTTGTCATCCGCTAGCTGATGGCAAAGAGGCGGGGTGGGCCGCTAGAGAGAGGCAGCTAACGGCCACTTTCTTTGCCGTCCGCTAGCTGACGGCAAAGAAAGTGGCCTAACTAACGGCCGTTAGCTAGGCTCTTTTCCGTCTGCTAGCGGACGGCAAAGAGCTATGCCCTATCTAACAAAATGCCCTCGCCCTACGAACCCCTCTCTCTCCCTCCCCTCATCCCAACCCCGCGCTGCTTCCCCGACCCGGCCGCCCCGCCTAGCCGCCCTGGCCGCTCCGCCCCATCTATGCCGGCCCGGGCCTCCTCGCCGCCCCGCCATGCCGCGCCGGCGCCAGCCCGCCCCGCCCCGGCCTCCCCGCTGGCCCGCCTCGCCGCCCCGGCCGCTCCGCCCCGCCGCCCTGCCTCGCCACCCCGACCGCTCCAAGGTGATACCTTTTCTTCTTTTTCTGTTTTTTTAGATTTGGTTTAATCAGGTTTAGTATAATTTAGTATAGGTTTTGTTTTGTTTAGTTAGTTTAGTTTAGGTTTAGTTTAGTTTAGGTTAGGTTAAGTGTCTGGTTTAGTTTAGGTTCAATTTAGTTAGTTTAGTTTAGGTTTAGTTTAGTTTAGGTTTAGTTTAGTTTAGGTTATGTTTCTGGTTTATTTTGAACATGTGAAATTTGTTTTTTTTAGTTCAAGCATTTATTCCCGCATCGACGTCGACCATGCCTATCCCGCATCCTTGTCGTCAACTCGACAGAGGAGGCCTGCTTGATCAGAGGGGCCATGTCCGAGACTGGGCTCCCAGCCCGTCGTTGACCTGAACCTTGTTTGGTGGTAGTCGCGTGGGCCAGTGACGATGCCGAGGCTTTCGGACACCGTGGAGGTGGTACGTCACCGTGTCAGCGAGGAGGACGAGCATGTCCGTCGCTACATGGTTGTGTTGGAGGGCAAGTTCGAAAAAACCTGGTAGGTTCTTCAGGGATCTCACTCGAGCTATGATCCTGTGATGGTTCCTTCTCTTTGGGTGTCCACCGCCCGCGCCGATACCCGTCGTTCGCTACTGTTCTAGCTGTATTAGCGATGCTCTATGTATGATACAATTCGAGATGTATTAGTGATAATATTCGACGATGTACGGACGCAAGAGATGATGTAGTTTTGCTTATTGAATGCATGCTAATTTATTTTACCCGGGGACGAGCGGGTTAGGGGGTTCCTCGGTGTCGATGGTACCCTAAATAGCAAGTATCGTCAGTGCGAGATACATGTGGCCGTCGGTGTCGAATACTACATCCACGTCCCACAAGTGACACAGGGGTCCTGCGTCCCATAGCAACAGTTCTCGGTGTCGATGGCGGTCGAACACCATCGTGAATTTTTCTGGCAGCCTTTGAGATGACGACTGAAAGCAATGTTTTGAAACTTGAAACAGCCAAACTGACTCAACTCGGTTTGGTTGTTTTAACTTTCAAAACTTGGCTTTAATCTTCATTGCAAAGGCTACCACACAAATTTGCCAAGGTGTTCGACCGTCATCGGCCACCAGAACAATTGTTGCGGGACGCCTGGCGCCGGTGTCACTTGTGGGACATGGATCTAGTGTTCAACGCCGAGCGCCTCATGTATCTTACACGGTGATACTTGCTATTTAGGGTTCTATCGATGTCGAGGAACCCCTAACCCGCTCGTCCTGTTGTAAATATTTACTTAGGTTGACGGAAAAAAAATATTGCTATGAAACTCATCTTTTGATTTAAATGTGCAATTTTTTCGTCATTGCGAGGGTCTAGTGTTCGACGAGCTCCGCCCCTGCATTTGTGGGTTAGCACAAATGACATCTCCTCCCCCCTTGATTTGCTCTATTTCGGTCTTCGTCATTTGCATAATCCGAAGCCTAGGTACAATGCCGGCGACCCTAAAAAGGGTCGATCCAACCTCAGCCTATTCAAAGGGGCTCTCGCACCAGCCGGTGCTTCTAATTCCTTAATGTTGGATTTCGAAGAATGGCGGACCATTTTGTTGTATATCTTCAACAACCTAACAGAAGTGCGGCTGTACATCGAGTAAGTTCTGGTACATTGTTTCGCAACTTCTAATTCCTTTGAACTGCTCTTATTCCCGGATAAATTTGATACAGTCGATACGACGCCAAATTCTCGTATGGAGCGGTGATCCAAAAGGATTCCGTCGAAGAGTATGAGCTTCTAGCAAAGCATGGAGGCGGCTATCCCGGTTTTATCTCTTGGTTCAAACAAACGGTAATTTCCATTAGACCATTTCATTTTTTGTCTAATTTGTGGCTAATGCAACAATCCCTTTCGTATTAAACTTGTAGGCTAATTCAGAGCTTATGGACGCTGAATTGAGACAAGTCGCTAATGGTTTTGACTATAAGGTCTGTTCATTTGACAAATACAACATCAATGGGTATCGCTTTCGTACCTATGGCAAAGAGATATCTATGGCCGACCGAAAGTCTACAAATTGTTGTGTCTCTGCTATCGGCAGAGGAGATACCAAGTATTATGGAAGAGTTGAAGCAATTTATGAACTTCAATTCTATGGTGCAAACCAACCAAACGTCGTAGTCTTCAAATGTTATTGGTTCTAGCCGAAGGAGACTAGAAGGACTCATGAACATATAGGGCTAGTGGAAATCAATCAAAGCACCCATTTGGGTGTTCCCGATGTCTATATTATGGCTCAATAGGCAACCCAAGTTTTTCTATCTACCGTGGGCCTATCAGAGTGATCCTAATCTCAAAGGTTGGGATGTCGTTTATGAAGTGCCGCGACGTGTTAGACCACCTCACCCCAATGAAGATGATTATGAACCTCATATTAACCCAGACACATATGAAGGAGAATTCTTCCAAGAAACACGTCTTTCCAAAAAATGTTTCAAAAACCTCTCTACTTCATCCCAGAACATTGAAGTAGACAGCGACAGTGAACCCGACTTCACCCCTCAGCCAGAACAAGAAGAGCCTGAACTAGAAGAGGTTACTGCTGCGGATGACCTATCAATGCTTGACAGATTACATAGAGGTGACCTTCCACATGATGATGCATTTATTAATGATGATGATGATGAGCACGTCATTACTGACAGTGATGATGATGATGATGCATTTAATGATCCCGAAGCATTTATTGAACCAGATTATTACTAGGTATTAAAAAATTTATGTTTTACTTGATTTATATAGTTACTTGTATGATTGTGCGATTTATATAGTTACTTGTATAATTTTCTTACTTTGTATGATTGTTTGTTATACATAGTGCCATGGTCTTGATATCTGTCTCCGTAGGTCCTCGCTCGCTTTATGAATCAGATGTGGTAAATCTTCTTTTATAACTATTTGTTGCATTTCACATTTATGAAAATTATGGCCATCAAGTTGACATAGAGATATCTTTATCTAGGAGGTATGTGAACCAAAATTGCAACCGACCCCCTTGTCGAGAAGTTAAATTTAGTTGAAAAGGAAATGAGTATTTGAAAGAAAAAATTAAAATAATTGAAGAAGAGAAGATGGAATTGGAGTTGTATGTTGCCGATGTCGTCGATGATCACAAGATGAAGATGAATGCAACGCGCTTAAAGATGGATGCAATGCGCTTGAAGATTAAGAAGATTAGAAAATATGCCATTGATAATGAGGCTTGGTATCATTATGTTGTTGAATCAATTGTTACCTTAGTTGCGATCTTCATCGCATTTGTTGTGATAAGGGTAAGTTTTCTTTAGTGTTTTGCTTAAAAAATGCATACTTACCTTACTTTCCTCCTAAATGGCATAACTACCTAAGTTAGACAAAAAATGAGCTATACTTAGCTTTCTTTCCTCAAAAATGTCATGATAATCTTTGTTACCTCCAAAATGATATAGACGTACCTTACTTTCCTCGAAAATGACATAATAACCTTAGTAAGCTCCAAAATGACCTATTTACCTAGCTTAGCTCTAAAATGACCTACACTTAGCATTTTTACCTAGCTTAGCAATAAAATGGCATTTTTACCTACCTTAGTTAGAATAAGAAGGTAAAAAAGAGGAGAGAAGAAAAAGAAAGAGAAGAAAAAAAATCTTCTTCTTCTTCCTTTTCTTGCTCTTCTTCTTCTTCTTCTTTTTGTAGTTGGTCTTCTTCTTCTTCTTCTTCTTATAACTTGCTTCTTTCCCAATTTGCAGATTTGCTTTAGATGAGGAAGCTTGCGTTGATGGAGTCTACTCTTGTCTTTATCCTTCCTTCTTGTTTTGATTTTGTAGGATGAACAATGTCAAACTTGCTACCTATATATGTATGTATGGATGAAACCATTGTATGCTTGTTGTTGGATATGTTGGCTATGTATATGTGTTGGATGAAACCATTTGCTATGTATATGTGTTGGATGATATTATCCATATGGCAGGGATATGATTTGGTATGTACATGTGTTGGTATGCTTGTCGAAAGTATTTTCATATGTGTGTGTGTGTCTATATATATAGGGTGGGTCTATTCTCATAACACCCCTTAAGACCGTATTCTCATAACGAAGGCCTTATTCTCATAACACCCCCCCCCCACTTAACACATGTTTCTAGCGCGGCAGCGCCCCGAGGACAGCAACCCCCTCCCCACCCCACCTTCTACCGGAGCCGCTGCCGGATCCCCACCCCAGGCCGCCGCCACCTTCCT
>LR738711.1:864148177-864228981 GCA_902687465.1 Secale cereale
GAACCCCGCCGCCCGCAACCGGCGCCGCCGTGGTGCCCCACTCCGCCACCAAGCCTCGCCCCACCGCCCGCAACCGGCGCCGCCGGGGTGCCCCACTCCGCCGCCTAAGCCTCGCCCCGCCGCCACCTTCCTCCCACACACTGCGAGGGCCTCTCCCCCCGAAGAACCCCACCTGCAACTCTCCCATCCACTTCAGTTCGCCAGCGATGGCAGGGGAAGGGGGTGGGCGAGTGGAACCCGCATCTGACTTCTCTCCCAGATCTAGGGATGCGAGTGCGCCTCCCCTGTTCTCCCATCGCCGCGCTCACGGAGCGTTGTCTCCCAACCTTCGCCGACAGCCACAACCATCGCGCCACCCCTTCATTCCATTCCTTCCCTCGCCGTGTACCCCTTCCCCTCCATCGCCGTCGAGGTCAGTGGTCGAGGTTGTGGCCACCACGCGCGCTGGCAGATACCACCCAGGTGCACTGCGGTATGGTTCATTGCGCGCCACAGTCCTTGGGCGGGGGCACGTGCAGTGCATTCCTTGGTGAGCCCCACGACCACTGCTGCGGGCGACCTTGCCTAGACTCCGGAAGCACCACGGCGACCACGTCGTCGAGTGCTTGGAACACATCATACGACCGCAGCGTCCTTACCTCCTCCTTCCAACAACGACGTCGGTGCAGTTCGGCAGGGAGGCCATTTCAGCTCAGTGGTTTTTGGTTTCAGACTCTGCCACTACAGTGCGCGCGTGCACTTGAACTTGTCTGTGTCTCGGTGTAGGGTACATTTTGCCCATCAGCTTGGTTGTGTACGTATTGTGATGTTTCGTGTTGGGTTTGCTTCGTTGCAGTGCACACCTGTTTCAGTCAAAATTGCAACGATGTGTGCTGCGCAGCCTGCCTGAAGCAGTCCAGAAGTTATTTTTTTGCATTTTCAGAATTTGAATGTATAGTTTGGTTGCATTTCAGTGCATTGCGGCTACAAAAAATGGTGCCGGCATGCAAATGCAGTGCACTTTGGTCTTGCATAAAAGTCCACTACGAAGGGCTTTTCAGTACACTCCATTTAAAATAAAATGCATTTTAAAAAACATGCCATTGCGGTGCACTACGAAGGACTCTTCAATACACTCCATTTAGAACAAACTACATTTAAAAAACAAGCAAATGCGGTGCACTTTGGTCTAAAAAAGTCCATTGCAAAGGACTCTTCAGTACAGTCAATTTAGAACAAGATACATTTAAGAAAAATATGCAAATTCAGTGCACTTTGGTCTTAAAATAGTTCACTACAAAGAACTTTTCTGTACAGTTCATTTAAAACAAAATGCATTTAAAAAACATGAAAATTCAGTGCACTTTGGTCTTACAAAAGGTCCACTACGAAGAACTTTTCAGTACACTCCATTTAAAACAAAATTGCATTTAAAAAATATGCAGTTTTTTTGCTCGTCTGATGCAATGCAGTTTTTAGTCCGGAGCAGTGCGTTCTTTTGTCTAATGTAGTACATACGACGATTTTGATGTCGCAAAAAAAACAGAGTATCCACATTTCCATCTGATGCAGTGCAGTTTTCAGTCTGAAGCAGTGTGTTCTTCTGTCTGATGCAGTACACACGATGATTTTGGTGTCGCGAAAAAACAGAGTGTCCGCATTTCGGTAAATTCGAAACTGCTCTTAAACCGTAATGAATTAGAGGGAGTGTTCTACATCAAAAAGTAGCGTCTCGACGATATCTTTCCAACCCTGTATCGTTTGGATCATTTCAACCAGCGGTTTGTAAAAATTTCACGAAAAACGGCCGCTACCTCTCGTAGTCAGCCGCACGATTTTCAAAATTAACTAAAAACCGTAAGGAATCTCAAAAACATTTCAACATATGAAAGTTGCGCCTTGTTTGTAGCTTTCCAACGGCGTATCATACGCCTCATTTCGACAAACAGTTAAAAAAACTGAAGCTAAAACAGTACCGAAAATTGCAAAAAATTCGAAAAACACAATTCCGTGATTTAATAAATTCAAAACTGCTCTTAAACCGTAGCGAGTTAGAAAAAATAATAGATATGAAAAATATGCGCCTTGATGATAACTTTCCAACGGTGTATCATTTGTTTGATTCCGACAAGCGGTTTAGAAGAAAACGCGAAAAAGTGCTCGCTGTCATTCGTTATGAGCCGCACGATTTTCGAAACTGCTCTTAAACTGTGATGAATTTTGAAAACTGTTCAACATGGCGAAGTTGCGTCTACTCCATAGCTTCTCAACGGTATATTACACGCATAATTCCGATAAACGGTTAAAAACTAGAGCGAAAAAAGTACTAAAAAACAACACGTACAGTTTTTTCGAGACGAAGTTCACTGGTCGCTGTGTTGCAGTGCCCTCGCGTTGTGCGTGCAGTGCGGAAGTGTTATGAGAATATTATTCTTATAATATTATGATAATAGACCGGCTATATATATATATATAGGGTGGGTCTATTATGATAACATCCTTAAGAGTGTTATTCTGCACATCAGTTTCTTATTCTACTAACACCTTCGACCCCCCCTCCCTCCCACCTTCTTCCTTCCCCCGCACCTACCCATACCTCCCCTCCACATTCCACTGTCTGCGGCGCCCCAGCGCCCTGCGGACTCCCTCCCCCGCGCTGGCCGGCGAGCCGTCCATCTTCCCCGCACCTTGCCGGCGCCTCAGCCTCCCTCCCCGCGACCCATCCCCACCCTCCGCTCCCACCCGCGCCACATCTCCCCGCCACCGGACCCCTCCTGGCCGGGGCTCCTCCCGCACCCGCGAGAGGCGATGACGGCCGGCGGCGTCGACTGTCGCTAGCGCGTAGGGGAGATGCCCTTTGCGGGGGGTGGCCGAAATCTCCATCATCACCACTTCCCGCCATGACTCAGCCACCTGACCTCCGACGACCTCATGCTACTCGCCGCGGCTAGATCCACACTTCCAACCTTCGGATCCGCCGTGGCCGTGCCTTGCCTCGTCGTGAATCCCGCTGGATCTTGCGGCGGGTAGTCTGTTAAGAGAGGCAGATTCAGGTTTGACGGAAAAGGATTCGGCGCCGGCTGTGAGCTCTCCCTTCCTCCGCATCCCTAACCTCTACGCTGGCCATCGATCCCGGCACGTCTCTGTGGTGGCGCCTCGGCTCCCCGACGCAGTTCCACTGGGCCGCTAGTGCAGTTCACCACGCACCAGTGCGCCTCCCCCCTATGTACCCTCCCTCCACCTTGCCTCCTCCAGCGACCAGAGAGGAGGACGATGGCCACCCGACGAGACGCTCGGGTATGCAGTCTCCGGCCAGGGTGAGGACGGCCACACTGCGAGGCGTGCTAGGCTCCCCATCCTTTCTCCCAGAAGGGGATTGAGCAATCAGCTCGGGCGAGTCGACCATTTTTTTATCATCTCCATTGCAATCTGATGACTCGATTCATGCAGCTCACGTAGCGTGCGTGTGCAGTTTTCAGGCTCGTTGGTGGCTGGTTCTACGAACAACCACTGCGGGCCAACACTAGTGCCGATGAGCTCATGGACTGCAGCGCACGGTCGACGACGTCGCCCCGCGGGTCAAAGTGATGCGGCCATCGATGATGCTCTGAGCCTCTTTCCCTCCCAACCTCCTTAATGCTCTCACTCCCCCTTGATTTGTCTACACCAGACCAGCTGCGGGGTCAGTGCGCCATCAGATCGAGCGCTGACGACCACGAGCAGTGAGAGGACCGAACGAGGTGATGCGGGGTCATTTTCCTTTGTCAATTCAGTGCAATCTCTTTTTTGGTGCAGTTCGATTCACAAATTGGGTGCGGTTTCATTTTTTGCTATTTTTTGCAGGAAGAAAAGGACTGCAACCGCGTGCAGTACATCCCCCCGTGCGGGACTCATGCCATGGTGACTTTTTTGAGTCATATTGCATTTCACTTGCTTGAGCGAGCAATTCATCAGCCGCGTTCCGTGCAGTGCATTGACATGTTTTTGTAGTGCGTTGGCATGTCCTTCCCACGGAAGCACCATTTATTTTCGGTGCAGTGCATTGGCGTGTTTTTGCAGTGCGTTCATGTTCTTTCTCGGGAAGCACCATCTATTTGTGTGATGAGTTTGTGTTTTCTTTGTATGTTTAGTGCACTACAGTTTAGGGCACCTCGTGTGGTTCAGCAATGTGGGCTTGCAGTGCATTAGCTCATCGTGTGACGAAGAAAACAAGTGTCTCGTATGCTGAATTTGGTGTCTCGTGTGTACTATTTGTGTAAAAAAGAATGATGTTTCATTACCCCTCTGTATGAAGTGCAATTTGTTTTGTGTGACGAAGAAAACAAGTGTCTCGTATGCTGAATTTGGTGTCTCCTGTGTACAGTTTGTGTAAAAAGAATGATGTTTCATTACCTCTTTGTATGAAGTGCAATTTGTTTTGTGTGTATCAAAATTTAGTTGACTACATCAACACCTGCAGTGCATTTGGTCCTCGGATGTGGTTCAGTTTTTAGAGTGATGTTGTTTACTTGTTCCCAACATGAAAATGCTAAAAATTTAGTGAAACAACAAAGATACTAATGCGGTTCACTTCGATATATGTCGCAGTTCATTTGCTTCGTCTGTGCTGTCCACTCTCATTCATTAAAAATATGGAAATTAGACAACAAAAACTTGTCTCAGAAAAATTACGTCTGACAAAGGGAACCATGAAGTTCAATTGATTGTCTGATGCAGTGCGGTTTTCAGTTTGAAGCAGTGCTCTTTTCTGTCCGATGCAGTACACACGACGATTTTGGTCTCGCGGAAAATAGAGTGTGCGTTTTTTGGTAAAATCAAAACTGCTCTTAAACCGTAAAGAACTAGAGAGTGTGTTCTACATGAAAAAGTTGCGCCTCATCAATATCTTCCCAACGATGTATCACTTGAATCATTCCGATGAGCGGTTTGGAAAAATTTCACGAAAACATGACCGCTGCCACTCATCGTCCGCCGCACGATTTTCAAAATTAACTTAAAACCGTAAGGAATCTTAAAAATATTTCAACATATGAAAGTTGCGCCTCGTTCATAGCTTTTCAACGGTATATTACATGCCTCCTTTCGACAAACGGTTAAAAACTGGAGTGAAAATAGTGTAGAAAATTAAAAAAAAAAATCAAAAACCGAATTCCGTGATTTAGTAATTTTGAAACTGCTCTTAAACCGTAACGAATTAGAGGAAATAATAGATATCAAAAAGATGCGTATCGACGATATCTTTCCAAAAAAACCGAGAAAAATCGCTTGCTGCCACTCGTCATGCGCCGCACCGTTTTTTAAACTGCTCTTAAACCGTGATGAATCTCCAAAAAAATTCAACATGGCGAAGTTGCGCCTAATCCATAGCTTTTGAACGGTATATTACACGCCTCGTTCCGACAAACGGTTTAAAAACTGAAGCGAAAATAGTACCAAGAAAACACCCGCATGCAGTTTTTGCGACGGAAGTTCACTCGCTTGAGTACTGCAGCACACTTGGTTCAAAGAATGATGTGCACTTGCGTTAAGCGTGCAGTGCGGAAGTGTTATCAGAATAGTTATTCTGCTAATATTAGCAGAATAGACCGGCTGTATATATATTAGCAGAATAGACCAGCTGACGGCAAAGCTACCAAATAGGCCAGCCCCCAGGTGCCGCCACGTGGCACGGTATGCCGTCGGCTGGCGGACGGCAAAGATTCAATGTTGTTTGCCATCCACTGGCAGACGGGAACTATGCAAAGGTCTTTGTCGTTCGCTGGCGGACAGAAAAGCACGGCGTTAACCCCTTAACGGACCTAAGCTGTGTCGTATGCCGTACAGGCTCTTTGTCGTCGGCTGGCATACGACAAAGATGCAAAAGCATCTTTGCCGTCCTCCAGCAGACGGCAAAGAAGCCAATGACGTAGCCTGTTCAGCCGGACGTGTTGTCGTTTGCTGGCTGACGGCAAAGGTCTTTGACGTCCGCCATGGGTGCCTTTGACGTCAGTCATGGTGGACGGCAAAGTTCCTGATTCATGTAGTGTATGGTTCTAAAAAATTGTATCGACCTCGGGTTTCTTAAACAAATTGTGCGGCTCAAGAGGTGCTGCAAGCAGATATGCTCATAATACGGGCTTTAGAGCATCTCTAGTAGACCTCGTATAATGCCGACCCGCATAAGGCATTTACAGTTCGACGAAGATATGTGTTGCGGGTCAAAATTGTGCGCGGCAGAGTAGACCCCGTATAAGAGAGTGTATAATTTGAAAAAACTTTCACGGAAGAAATTGCAACCACACAAGTTCATCACATACTACATGATCATTCATGGTTCATCACATACTACATGATCATACATATTGCATTCTACTACTACTACTAGAGGGGGGTGGGGGATCTCGCGGCGGCGGCAGCGAGGCCGAGGTCGATGTACCAAAATGGATGAGCTCGCAGCTGAGGACAACGCGATGGAGGAGCTCAGTCCTCGTCGGAGCTGACGAGATCGATGAACTTCTCCCTCTGCTCCTCACGGACGTGCCGCCACTCCTCGTCCTTGTCCTTCGCGACAAGGTTGGCCGCGACCGCCTGCTTGAGCATGAGTTCTTCGAGCTCCTCATCATGGTGGCGGCACTCCTCCTCCTCGCGCAAGCTCTGTTAGGCAATGGCAGCCGCGACTGCGTTGACATCGGCCATGAAATCTCCGGGCCCGACGACGCCTCAGCGCTTGATCTCCTCCTGCTCCTGCTTGGCGATGACGAGCTTGTGGTCCTCCAGCTCCTCTGACCACTCCCTCTTCACGGGGAGAAGCGCCGCACTGGAAGGGCCCCTCACTGCAGAGGAAGAACCCATGGCCGAGGAGGGAGACCGCCCGTGCCGATGGTCGTACTCCGTCTCGCGACGAAGGTGTTGGGGAACGTAGTATTTCAAAAAAAATCCTACGATCACGCAAGATCTATCTACTAGATGCATAGCAACGAGAGGGGAGAGTGTGTCTACGTACCCTCGTAGACCGAAAGTGGGAGCGTCTAGTGATGCGGTTGATGTAGTCGAACGTCTTCGCGATCCAACCGATCAAGCACCGAACGTACGGCACCTCCGCGTTCAGCACACGTTTAGCTTGATGACGTCCCATGAACTCTTGATTCATTTGAGCTTCACGGGAGAGTTTCGTCAACACGACGGCGTGGTGACAGAGATGATGAAGCTACCGGCGGAGGGCTTCGCCTAAGCACTGCAACGGTATGACCGAGGTGTGTTTCTGTGGAGGGGGGCAGCGCACATGGCTAGAACAATGTTTATTGTGTGTCCTTAGGTGCCCCCCTGCCCCCGTATATAAAGGAGCAAGGGGGAGGGCCGGCCGGCCCCTATAGGTGCGCCAGGGAGTAGGATTCCTACTCCTAGTAGGAATAGGAACCCCCTTTTCCTATTCCTACTAGGAGTAGGAAAGGAAAGGGGAGAGGAGAGGAAAGGAGAGGGGGCGCCTCCCCCCTTTTCCTAGTCCAACTAGGAACCCTAGGGGGTGCGACCAGCCCTATGGGCTTCCCTTCTCTTTCCCTCAATGGCCCACTATGGCCCATACTCCCTCGGGGGAGGGGTTCCGATAACCCCCTCCAGCACTCCGGTTTTACCCGATAACACCCGGAACACTTCCGGTGACCGAATATAGTTGTCCAATATATTAATCTTTGTGTATCGGACATTCGGAGACTCCTCGTCATGTCCGTGATCTCATCCGGGACTCCGAACTACCTTTGGTACATCAAAACTCATAAACTCATAATACTGATCGTCATCAAATGTTAAGCGTGAGGACCCTACGGGTTCGAGAACTATGTAGACATGACCGAGACTCATCTCCAGTCAATAACCAATAGCGGAACCTGGATGCTCATATTGTCTCCTACATATTCTACGAAGATCTTTATCGGTCAAACCGCATAACAACATACGCCGTTCCCTTTGTCATCGGTATGTTACTTCCCCGAGATTCGATCGTCGGTATCTCAATACCTAGTTCAATCTCGTTACCGGCAATTCTCTTTACTCGTTCTGTAATACATCATCTCTTGAATAACTCAATAGTCATTTGCTTGCAAGGCTTATTATGATGTGTATTACCGAGAAGGCCCAGAGATACCTCTCCGACATTCGGAGTGACAAATCCTATTCTTGATCTATGCCAACACCACGAACACTTTTGGAGACACCTGTAGAGCATCTTTATAATCACACAGTTACGTTGTGACATTTGATAGCACACAAGGTGTTCCTCCGGTATTTGGGAGTTGCATAATCTCATAGTCATAGGAACATGTATAAGTCATGAAGAAAGCAATAGCAGTAAAACTAAATGATCATAATGTTCAGCTAACGGATGGGTCTTGTCCATCACATCATTCTTCTAATGATGTGATCTCGTTGATCAAATGACAACTCATGTCTATGGTTAGGAAACACAACCATCTTTGATCAATGAGCTAGTCTAGTAGAGGCATACTAGGGACATACTGTTTTGTCTATGTATTCACACATGTACTAAGTTTCCGGTTAATACAATTCTAGCATGAATAAAAGACATTTATCATGATATAAGGAAATACAAATAACATCTTTATTATTTCCTCTAGGGCATATTTCCTTCAGTCTCCCACTTGAACTAGAGTCAATAATCTAGATTACATAGTAATGATTCTAACACTCATGGAGTCTTGGTGCTGATCATGTTTTGCCCGTGGAAGAGGCTTAGTCAATGGGTCTGCGACATTCAGATCCATATGTATCTTGCAAATTTCTATGTCTCCCTCCTTGACTTGATCGTGGATGGAATTGAAGCGTCTTTTGATGTGTTTTGTTCTCTTCTGAAACCTGGATTCCTTCGCCAAGGCTTTTGCTCCAGTGTTGTCACAGAAGATTTTCATTGGACCCGGTGCACTAGGTATTACACCTAGATCGGATATGAACTCCTTCATCCAGACTCCTTCATTTGCTGCTTCCGAAGCAGCTATGTATTCCGCTTCACACGTAGATCCCGCCACGAACTGTACCAACTGACAGCTCCACCGTTCAATAAAAATACATATCCGGTTTGTGACTTAGAGTCATCCGGATCAGTGTCAAAGCTTGAATCGACGTAACCATTTACGGAGAGCTCTTTGTCACCTCCATAAATGAGAAACATATCCTTTGTCCTTTTCAGGTACTTTAGGATGTTCTTGACCGCTGTCAAGTGATCCACTCCTGGATTACTTTGGTACCTCCCTGCTAAACTTATAGCAAGGCACACATCAGGTCTGATACACAGCATTGCATACATGATAGATCCTAAGGCTGAGGCATAGGGAATGACTTTCATTTTCTCTCTATCTTCTACAGTGGTCGGGCATTGAGTCTTACTCAACTTCACACCTTGTAACACAAGCAAGAACCCTTTCTTTGACTGATCCATTTTGAACTTCTTCAAAACTTTATCAAGGTATGTGCTTTGTCAAAGTCCAATTAAGTGTCTTGATCTATCTCTATAGATCTTGATGCCTAATATGTAAGAAGCTTCACCGAGGTCTTTCATTAAAAAATTCCTATTCAAGTATCCTTTTATGCTATCCAGAAATTATATATCATTTCCAATCAACAATAAGTCATCCACATATAATATCAGAAATGCTACAGAGCTCCCACTCACTTTCTTGTAAATACAGGCTTCTCCAAAAGTCTGTATAAAACCATATGCTTTGATCACCTCATTAAAGCGTATATTCCAACTCCGAGATGCTTGCACCAGTCCATAGATGGATCGCTGGAGCTTGCACACTTTGTTAGCACCTTTAGGATCGACAAAACCTTCTGGTTGCATCATATTCAACTCCTCTTTGAGATATCCATTCAGGAATGCAGTTTTGACATCCATTTACTAGATTTCATAATCATAAAATGTGGCAATTGCTAACATGATTCGGACAGACTTAACCATCGCTACGGGTGAGAAAGTCTCATTGTAGTCAACTCCTTGAACTTGTCGAAAACCTTTCGCAACAAGTCGAGCTTTGTAAATAGTAACATTACCGTCAGCGTCGGTCTTCCTCTTGAAGATCCATTTATTTTTGATGGCTTGCCGATCATCGGGAAAATCAATCAAAGTCCACACTTTGTTCTCATACATGGATCACATCTCATATTTCATGGCCTCAAGCCATTTTGCGGAATCTGGGCTCATCATCGCTTCCTCATAGTTCGTAGGTTCATCATGATCTAGTAACATGACTTCCAGAACTGGGTTGCCGTACCACTCTGGCGCGGAACGTACTCTGGTTGATCTGCGAAGTTCAGCAGTAACTTGATCCGAAGTTTCGTGATCATCATCATTAGCTTCCTCACTAATTGATGTAGGAATCACTGGAACTAGTTTCTGTCATGTACTATTTTCCAATTCGGGAGAAGGTACAATTACCTCATCAAGTTCCACTTTCCTCCCACTCACTTCTTTCGAGAGAAACTCCTTCTCTAGAAAGGATCCATTCTTAGCAACGAATATCTTTCCTTCGGATCTGTGATAGAAGGTGTACCCAACAGTCTCCTTTGGGTATCCTATGATGACACATTTCTTCGACTTGGGTTCGAACTTATCAGGTTAAAGCTTTTTCACATAAGCATCGGAGCCCCAAACTTTAAGAAACGACAACTTTGGTTTCTTGCCAAACCACAGTTCATAAGGCGTCGTTTCAATGGATTTAGATGGTGCCCTATTTAACGTGAATGCAGCTGTCTCTAAAGCATAACCCCAAAACGATAGTGGTAAATCGGTAAGAGACATCATAGATCACACCATATCTAATAAAGTATGGTTACGATGTTCGGACACACCGTTACGCTATGGTGTTCCGGGTGGCGTGAGTTGTGAAACTATTCCACATTGTTTCAAATGAAGACCAACTCATAACTCAAATATTCGCCTCCACGATCAGATCATAGAAACTTTATTTTCTTGTTACGATGATTCTCTACTTCACTCTAAAATTCTTCGAACTTTTCAAATGTTTCAGACTTGTGCTTCATCAAGTAGATATACCCATATCTGCTCAAATCATTAGTGAAGGACAGAAAATAACGATACCCGCCGCGAGCCTCAACACTCATCGGTCCACATACATCAGTATGTATGATTTCCAACAAATCTGTTGCTCGCTCCATTGTTCCGGAGAATGGAGTTTTAGTCATCTTAACCATGAGGCATGGTTCGCAAGCACCAAGTGATTCATAATCAAGTGATTCCAAAAGTCCATCACTATGGAGTTTCTTCATGCGCTTAACACCAATATGACCTAAACGGTAGTGCCACTAATAAGTTGCACTATCATTATTAACCTTGCATCTTTTGGGTTCAATATTATGAATATGTGTATCACTACGATCGAGATCCAACAAGAATAGACCACTCTTCAAGGGTGCATGACCATAAAAGATATTATTCATATAAACAAAACAACCATTATTCTCAAATTTAAATGAATAACTGTCTCGCAATAAACAAGATCCAGATATAATGTTCATGCTTAACGCTGGCACCAAATAACAGTTATTCAGGTCTAAAACTAATCCCGAAGGTAGATGTAGAGGTAGCGTGCCGACGGCGATCACATCGACATTGGAACCATTTCCCACGCGCATCGTCACCTCGTCCTTAGCCAATCTTCGTTTAATCCGTAGCCCCTATTTCAAGTTACAAATATTAGCAACCGAACCGGTATCAAATACCCAGGTGCTACTACGAGCATTAGTAAGGTACACATCAATAACATGTATATCACATATACCTTTGTTCACCTTGCCATCCTTCTTATCCGCCAAATACTTGGGGCAGTCCCGCTTCCAGTGTCCAGTCCCTTTGCAGTAGAAGCACTCGGTTTTAGGCTTGGCTCCAGACTTGGGTTTCTTTCATGGAAGTAGCAATTGTCTTGCTATTCTTCTTGAAGTTTCCCTTCTTTCCCTTGCCCTTTTCTTGAAACTAGTGGTCTTGTTAACCATCAACACTTGATGCTCCTTTTTGATTTCTACCTCCGCAACTTTGAGCATAACGAAGAGCTCAGGAATTGTCTTCTGCGTCCCTTGCATATTATAGTTCATCACGAAGCCTTTATAGCTTCGCGGCAGTGATTGAAGAACTCTATCAATAACACTATCTTCGTCAACTTTGCATCCAAGTTGAGTCATATGATTGTAGTATCCAGACATTATGAGCAAGTGTTCACTGATAGAACCATTCTCCTCCATCTTGCATCTGTAGAACTTATTGGAAATCTCATATTTCTCAATCCGGGCATTTGCTTGAAACATTAACTTCAACTCCTGAAACATCTCATCTGCTCCATGACGTTCAAAACATCGTTGAAGTCCCGGTTCTAAGCCGTGAAGCATGGCACACTGAACTATCGTGTAGTCATTAGACCGCGTCTGCCAAACGTTCAAAGCGTCTACATTAGCGGGAGGGGGCTTGTCACCTAGCAGTGCTTCAAGGACATAATTCTTTTGTGCAGCAATGAGGATAATCCTCAAGTTACGGACCCAGTCCGTGTAATTGCTACCATCATCTTTCAACTTAGCTTTCTCTAGGAACGCATTAAAATTCAAGGGAACGGTAGCACGGGCCATTGATCTACAACAACATAGATATGCAAAAAACTATCAGGACTAAGTTCATGATAAATTAAAGTTCAATTAATCATATTACTAAAGAACTCCCACTTAGATAGACATCCCTCTAGTCATCTAAATGATCACGTGATCCAAATCAACTAAACCATGTCCGATCATCACGTGAGATGGAGTAGTTTTCAATGGTGAACATATTATGTTGATCATATCTACTATATGATTCACACTCGACCTTTCGGTCTCCAATGTTCCGAGGCCATGTCTGTACATGCTAGGCTCGTCAAGTTTAACCCCAGTATTCTATGTGTGCAAAACTGGCTTGCACCCGTTGTATGTGAATGTAGAGCTTATCACAATATCACACCTCATCATCACGTGGTGTCTCGGCACGACGAATTTTCGCAATGGTGCATACTCAGGGAGAACACTTGTACCTTGAAGTTTTGTAAGGGATCATCTTATAATGCTACCGTCGTACCAAGCATAATAAGATAAACATCACATGCAATCAAAATATATGACATGATATGGCCATCATCATCTTGTGCTTTTGATCTCCATCTCCAAGGCACCGTCATGATCACCATCGTCACCGGTGCGACACCTTGATATCCATCGTAGCATCGTTGTCGTCTCGCCAACTATTGCTTCCACAACTATCGCTACCGCTTAGTGATAAAGTAAAACAATTACATGGCGATTGTATTTCATACAATAAAGCGACAACCATATGGATCCTGCCAGTTGCCGATAACTTTACAAAACATGATCATCTCATACAATAATGTATAACTCGTCACGTCTTGCCATATCACATCACAACATGCCTTGCAAAAACAAGTTAGACATCCTCTACTTTGTTGTTGCAAGTTTTACGTGGCTGCTACGGGCTTAGCAAGAACCGTTCTTACCTACGCATACAAAGACACAAGGATTTTTTGTCAAGTATGTGTTGTTTTAACCTTCACAAAGACAGGGCGTAGCCACACTCGATTCAGCTAAAGTGAGAGAGATAGACACCCGCCAGTCACCTTTAAGCAACGAGTGCTCGTAATGGTGAAACCAGCCTCGCGTAAGCGTACGCGTAATGTCGGTCCGGGCTGCTTCATCTCACAATACCGCCGAATCAAAGTATGACATGCTGGTAAGCAGTATGACTATTATCGCCCACAACTCATTGTGTTCTACTCGTGCATATCATCTACGCATAGACCTGGCTCTAATGCCACTGTTGGGGAACATAGTATTTCAAAAAAAAATCCTACGATCACGCAAGATCTATCTACTAGATGCATAGCAACGAGAGGGGAGAGTGTATCTACGTACCCTCATAGACCGAAGGCGGAAGCGTCTAGTGACGCGGTTGATGTAGTCGAACATCTTCGTGATCCAATCGATCAAGCACCGAACGTACGACACCTCCGCGTTCAGCACACATTCAGCTTGATGACGTCCCACGAGCTCTTGATCCAGTTGAGCTTCACGGGAGAGTTTTGTCAGCACGACGGCGTGGTGACGGAGATGATGAAGCTACCGGCGCATGGCTTCGCCTAAGCACTGCAACTGTATGACCGAGGTGTGTTTCTGTGGAGGGGGCAGCGCACACGGCTAAAACAATGTTTCTTGTGTGTCCTTGCTACTTCTCGAGCTTGCGTTGTATTCCCTCGAAGAGGAAAGGGTAATGCAGCACAGTAGCGTAAGTATTTCCCTCGGTTTTTGAGAACCAAGGTATCAATCCAGTAGGAGACCATGCGCGAGTCCCTCGCACCTGCACAAACAAATAAGAACTTCGCAGCCAACGCAATAAGGGGTTGTCAATCCCTTTACGGTCACTTACGAAAGTGAGATCTGATAGATAGGATAGTGTGATATTTTTGGTATTTTTGGATATAAGAACAGAAAGTAAATAAAGCAAAGTAAAGTAGATTGGAATATTAATATGTTGAGAATAGACCCGGGGGCCATAGGTTTCACTAGTGCTTCTCTCATCATAGCAGAATTCTACGGTGGGTGAACAAATTACTGTTGAGCAATTAATAGAAAAGTGCATAGTTATGAGAATATCTAGGCATGATCATTATATATAGGCATCACGTCCGTGACAAGTAGACCAAAACGATTCTGCATCTACTACTATTACTCCACACATCGACCATTGTCCAACATGCATCTAGAGTATTAAGTTCATAAGAATAGAGTAATGCTTTGAGCAAGATGACATGATGTAGAGGGATAAAGTCAAGCAATATGATATAAACCCCATCTTTTTATCCTCGATGGCAACAATACAATACGTGCCTTGTTGCCCCTGCTGTCACTGGGAAAGGACACCGCAAGATTGAACCCAAAGCCAAGCACTTCTCCCATTGCAAGAACTATAGATCTAGTAGGCCAAACCAAACCAATAATTCGAAGAGACTTGCAAGGATATTATAATCATACATAAAAGATTTCAGGAAAGAACCAAATATTTCTCGTAGATAATCTTGATCATAAACCCACAATTCATCGGATCTCGACAAACACACCGCAAAAAGATTACATCGAATAGATCTCCTCGAAGACCGAGGAGAACTTGGTATTGAGATCCAAAAAGAGAGAAGAAGCCATCTAGCTAATGAATATGGACCCGAAGGTCTTTGGTAAACTACTCACAACTCATGGTGAGGCTATGGTGTTGATGTAGAAGCACTCTATGGTAGATCCCCCTTCCGGCGGAGCTCCGGCATAGGCCCCAAGATGGGATCTCACGGGAACAGAAGGTTGCGGCAGTGGAATTAGGGTTTTCTATGTTGCCTCGATGTTTTCAGGGTACATGGATATAATAGGAGGATGGGGGGCATCGGGGGAGCCAAAGGGGGCCCACGAGGGTGGGGGGCGCGCCTTGGACCCTCGTGGCTGCCTCCTTCGTTCCCTCGCGTGTACTCCAAGTCTTCTGTGTTGATATCGTTCCAAAAATAACTCTCCCGAAGGTTTCATTCCGTTTGGACTCCGTTTGATATTCCTTTTCTGCGAAACCCTGAAATAGGCAAAAAAAACAGCAATCTGCACTGGGCCTTGGGTTAGTAGGTTAGTCCCAAAAATAATATAAAAGTGTATAATAAAGCCCATTAAACATCCAAAACAGAATATATAATAGCATGGAACAATCAAAAATTATAGATACGTTGGAGACGTATCAAGGATCCCCAAGCTTAATTCATGTCCTTGAGTAGGTAAATGATAAAAACGGAATTTTTGATGTGGAATGCTAACCAACATAATTTTCAATGTAATTTCTTTATTGTGGCATGAATGTTCAGATCCGAAAGATTCAAGATAAAAGTTCATATTGACATAAGAAATAATAATACTTCAAGCATACTAACAAAGCAACCATGTTTTCTCAAAATAACATGGCCAAAGAAAGTTATCCCTACAAAATCATATAGTTTGGCTATGCTCCCTCTTCATCACACAAAATGTTCATATCATGCACAACCCCGATTTCAGCCAAGCAATTGTTTTCATACTCAAATTTTTTCAAACCTTTCAACTTTCACGCAATACATGAGCGTGAGCCATGGATAAGCACTATATGTGAAATAGAGTGGTGGTTGTGGAGAAGACAAAAAGGAGGAAGATAGTCTCACATCAACTAGGCGTATCAATGGGCTATGGAGATGCCCATCAATAGATATCAATGTGAGTGAGTAGGGATTGCCATGCCACAGATGCACTAGAGGTATAAGTGTATGAAAGCTCATCGAAAGAAACTAAGTGGGTGTGCATCCAACTTGCTTGCTCATGAAGACCAAGGGCATTTGAGGAAGCCCATCGTTGGAATATACAAGCCAAGTTCTATAATGAAATTCCCGCTAGTATATGAAAGTGACAAAACAAGAGACTCTCTATCATGAAGATCATGGTGCTACTTTGAAGCACGAGTGTGGAAAAGGATAGTAGCATTGTCCCTTCTCTCTTTTCTCTCATTTTTTGGAGGGGCTTTCTCTTTTTTTTAGCCCCTCTCTATTTTTTTGGGGCCATCTTTTATTTTGGCCTTTCCTCACATGGGACAATGCTCTAATAATGAAGATCATCACACTTTTATTGACTTACAACTCAAAAATTACAACTCGAAGCTAGAACAAAATATGACTCTATATGAATGCCTCCGGCGGTGTATAGGGATGTGCAATGAATCAAGAGTGACATGTATGAGAAATTGTGCATGGTGGCCTAGCCACAAATACGATGTCAACTACATGATCATGCATGGCAATATGACAATATGAAGTGTGTCATATGAATGGAACGGTGGAAAGTTGCATGGCAATATATCTCGGAATGGCTATGGAAATGCCATGATAGGTAGGTATGGTGGCTGTTTTGAGGAAGGTATATGGTGGGTGTATGGTACCGGCGAGAGTTGCGCGGTACAAGAGAGGCTAGCAATGGTGGAAGGGTGAGAGTGTGTATAATCCATGGACTCAACATTAGTCATAAAGAACTCATATACTTATTGCAAATATTTATGAGTCATCAAAACAAAGTAATCAACGCATGCTCCTAGGGGAAGGTTTGGTAGGAGTTAACCATCGCGCGATCCCGACCTCCACACAAAGGATGGCACTCAATATATACATCATGCTCTAACTTCGTCACATAGCGGTTCACCATACGTGCATGCTATGGGAATCACAAACTTTAACACAAGTATTTCTCAAATTCATAATTACTCCACTAGCATGACTCTAATATCACCATACTCATATATCTAAACAATCATCAAGTATCAAACTTCTCATCATATTCAATGCACTTTATATGAAAGTTTTTACTATATTCATCTTGGATGCCTATCATATTAGGACTAGTTTTATAACCAAAGCACATTACCATGCTGTTCTAAAAGACTCTCAAAAGGATATAAGTGAAGCATGAGAGATCAACAATTTATACAAAATAAAACCACCACCGTGCTCTAAAATATATAAGTGAAGCACTAGAGCAAAACTATCTAGCTCAAAAGATATAAGTGAAGCACATAGAGTGTTCTAACAAATTTTAAACCATATTATCTCTCTCAAAAGGTGTGTCCAGCAAGCATTATTGTGGCAAACTAAAAAGCAAAGACTCAAATCATACATGACGCTCCAAGCAAAACACATATCATGTGGTGAATAAAAATATAGTCCCGAGTATAGTTACCGATAGATGAAGACGAAAGAGGGGATGCCTTCCCGGGGTGTCAGGGATATGGTTAATAGGTATAAACCGGATATTGTAAACCGGCTTAGTTATATTGTACTTGGTTTATTATTAGTAGAGATTACGGCCCATAAGATTTCAGGGCCCATGTATAGAAATACGGTTTGTAAACCGCCAAAGAGATGTAACTTGAGAGATAAGAAAGGAAGAGCAGAGACCGAGGCGGACACGATTATGAGCCGGCCTCGGGACTCTGTAAACCGGACCAGGCGTCACCTCTATATAAAGGGACGACCCGGCACCGGTTCAGGACAAGCAACAATCGATCCGTCGAGACGCAGGCAAGCGATTCCGCTCCCTGTAATCCGACGCCCAAGCAATACCAAACCAACTAGACGTAGGCTTTTACCTTCTCGAAGGGGCCGAACTAGTATAAACCCCTTTGTGTCCTTTGTGTGCCATGAACCCTTTCAAGCTAACCCGTGCGATGGTTCCATCATCAAGTCCGCTAAACCGGACATCTGCCGTGTTAATTCCACGACAGTTGGCGCCCACCGTGGGGCTCGCGCACGATGGTTTCGAGTTCTCGGAAGGCGGCCTCAAGGGGTTAAAGGGTTACGCAGTCGGCCGGATGACCAAGAGTCGTCGCGGCCGGATCTACATCGACGACGCGGGTTGGGGACCGGAGGCCGATTCGATTGAATACGGGTACCGGGTCCCCTTCGGCAGCATCCAAGTCTTCATTGGCAAAATCGGTGGACCGGGACCTGAGCCGGACACCTTCCCTAACATCGTCGAGCCTGCTCAGCGTGCGAGGTCGACCCGGATTCAACCCGCCATGAAGCATGTGTTAGTCGGAGCGATTCACGGAGGACAAGCTGAGGACGGATCGGAGTCTGATGGTGCAACCGTCGTCTGTTCAGACGACGAATCTTCGTCCGGGGAAACTGAATCTCTGTATCAGTTGCGGGACGGCCGGTCTGAGGGTGAGTCCGATGGAAACAGTATTCCGGGCCCCACCGACCCGCCAAACCGGGTGGCGGTTTTCATGGCCGGTTCACAACCCCCGACGAACGGAACAACAGCGGAGGCTGGCGCAGGAGGAAGCGGTTCAAATCCCTCCGTTACTGCGGTTCTATCCACCTTGATGGAGGAGTTCGCGGCTAAGGCAGTAGAGGTCGTAGCTCCAGCAGACAAGGCGCAACATGATGCAGTGCTTCTTCAGTTAAAAGCCCGGATCGATCAGTTAAAGGAGGATTTAAAGGCAGAAGGAGAGATGCTAGCGATAAGGCAAGCGGAGTTGGATGAACAAGCTTTTCACTTAAGGATGGAACAGGCTTCCATGGAAGGGGTAAGAGGACGAAAATATCGATCCCGCCTGCCGCCGGGTTATGAATCTGCGAATTTGTTCAGAACACCGGGGGCTGGGGCCAGTAACAATCCGGTCTTAAACCGGAGAAGCCCACCGGCTCGAGAGGAACCGGGTCAGCAACCCGCCGCGGAGCGGGAGCAACGGATTACATTGGCGCCTTATGTTCCGGTCCCCCCGGGGCACTATTCAAACCCTGTGGATAATATCGCTGCAGCGGCAGCACGGTTGGCCGCTTTACCTGTGGAAGAAACATCCCCGGTAGCGATAGAGGCGCGCAGGGCCCAGAGGTTACTCAATACGGCGTTAATACAGCAGCAAGCATATTCGCACAGTAGGGAAAGGTTGCATTCAACACCACGTCCCAACCGAAGTTATTCTAGACATTGGGAGGAGCCCGAAGTATCTAGCAGCGAACGGAGGAGGCATCAGCACAGGCAAGATAATCCGGCAAGGGCAGAGATACCAGCCCCGGATCGAAACCGGCCTAGATCGGAGGCCAGGGAGGAGATCCGCCAGTCGACGCCGGTTCACACCGGCACTACGGGGACAGGAGCGACAACAAGCGGTTTTGGAATACAGTGTCTTGTCCCGGCCCTGCGGAGCGTTAAGCTGCCCAAGGATTTCAAAGGACCTCGCAAGGTGCCCAATTACACAGCCGATTTACCACCCGAAGCTTGGGTGGAAAGCTACGAGATGGCTATGGAGATGCTGGACGTGGATGAATCGGCTTGTGCCAAATATTTCACTATGATGCTTGAAGGAACGGCCCGGACTTGGCTAAAGGGACTTCCTCCGAATTCCATCGGATCGTGGGGGGAGCTGCGCAATCAGTTCATCAAAAATTTTAAGGATACGTGCAAGCAACCCATGTCGGTGATAGACTTAGCAGCGTGCGTGCAAGGAGAGCAGGAGTCTACAGCAGCTTGGGTACGTAGAGTAGCAGAGATCTTGCACTCCTCAAACGGCATTAATCCGAGTACAGCAATCGCGACATTGGAGAATAATTGCCGGTTTGAATCTTTGAAATTAAAACTCGGACGGCTCAAACGGGAGTGCAATGACATGGGGACTTTGATGAGCGCCTTGGTGAAGTACGGAGACTCAGATAATACCAAGTATCCGGATCCAGAAGGAGATAAAGCGGGAAAGACCGGTAAAACTGGCAAACCGGCGACAGCTAATCCGATTGCTTCAGGTCTTTTGGGCAAACGGAAACCGGAAAGCAGCTCCGATTTTGTGGCTAATACACAGGTTCAAGGCGGTTTTCAGGGAAATCAGCAGGGTCCCGCTCGCCAAGCCGGTGGAGGAAATCCGGGTTGGGAGCAGGATTTGGATCAACCCTGTATAAAGCATAGCGGGAGTAAGGGGCCTGCACGGCACACTGCAAGAGAATGTCTGAACCCCACGATAGCAGGGAACGGCCGTTTTAATCCCCGTAGTCGGCCCCCGAATGCCGGTCCAGGGCCCGGGTTTTATGGCCCGAGTTACCAGTGGAACAATTCCGGTTCAGGATATAGGGGCAACAGCGGTTATCAAGGGAACAACGGTGGTTATCAATCCCGGCCAGCCGGCCCAGATGGTCAAGGAAGCTATAATGGTCAAGGAAGCCAATCACATTATCAAGGTGGTTATCAGAGTCAGGGAAATCAGTCGTATCATCAAGGTGGTTACAACAATCAGAATAATCAGCAGCAGGGCCAAGGGAGTCACAATAACCAAGGAAGTCAGCAGCAGCAGCGTCCGCAGCAGCAACAGCAATCCGGGTACCAGAGTAATCCAAAGGAGTTGAGCAGCGGTCAATATCATGTTTTTACCACAAGTTTATGCAAGAGAGACCAGAAGGTTTTAAAGCGGACTGTTAATGCGGTAGAACCGGCGACACCGCAGTTTCTACGATGGTCAGAGCAGCCCATCGTTTGGAGCAGGGAGGATCACCCGTTACGGGTAGATAATCCGGGACATTTAGCATTAGTGGTGGCACCTCAGGTGGGAGGATACCGGTTCACTAAAGTCCTCATGGATGGAGGTAGCAGTATCAATATATTATATTACGAGACTTTCCGTCGTATGGGTCTAACAGATAAACAGTTAAGGACATCAAACACAGTGTTTCACGGGGTGGTCCCAGGTAAGTCAGCTTATCCGGTTGGTAAGATTGACTTATAAGTTACCTTTGGGGATGAGCATGATTCTAGATCGGAGATGATCACCTTTGAAGTTGTCAAAATCAAAAGTCCGTATCATGCTTTGTTTGGGAGGACGGTTTATGCTAAATTTATGGCTAGGCCATGTTATGTTTACCTGCAGCTCAAAATGCCGGGTCATAAGGGCACGATTACGATGCACGGCAGTCGCAAGATAGCGGTGGAATGTCAAGAAGGTGATGCAGCTTATGCAGAAGCGGTATGTGCCGCGGAAGAGTTAAAATTTTATAAGGATAATGTCGATCCGGCAGAAATGACTCCGCTGAAGAAGCCAACCACTGAGCATGATCCGGCTTTGAAGTTCAAATCAGCGGAAGAGACTAAGCAGGTCGATTTTGTGCCCGGAGATTCGTCCAAGCAGTTCACCATCAGTGCTAACTTGGATCCTAAATAGGAAAGCGCGCTCATCGAGTTCATCCGTGAGAACCGGGATATCTTTGCATGGAAGCCCTCTGACATGCCAGGTATACCGAGGGAACTCGCTGAGCACAAGTTAAATATTGATCCGAAGTTTAAACCGGTAAAGCAATATCTGCGCCGCTTCAACGAGGAAAGGCGCAAGGCCATAGGAGAAGAAGTGGCTAAGCTTTTGGCGGCTGGTTTCATAGTAGAGGTGTTTCATCCGGAATGGTTGGCTAATCCGGTGCTGGTTCTAAAGAAGAATGGGAAGTGGAGGATGTGTGTGGACTACACAGATCTCAATAAAGCTTGCCCAACTGATCCTTTTGCTCTACCCCGCATTGATCAAATTATTGATGCTACAGCAGGGTGTGAGCGGCTGAGTTTTCTGGATGCGTACTCAGGCTATCACCAGATCAAAATGGCAGTGGAAGACCAAGAGAAGACGGCATTCATAACCCCTTTTGGTGCTTTTTGTTATGTATCTATGCCCTTTGGACTCAAGTGTGCGCAGGCAACTTATCAGCGTTGTGTTCAGAATTGTTTGAAAGGACAGATAGGAAGGAACGTACATGCTTACGTGGATGACATTGTGGTTAAGTCAAAGGAGGAGAGGACAATGATAGAAGATCTCAGAGAAACCTTTGATAATCTTCGGGCTTACAAGATGATGCTCAATCCGGAGAAGTGTGCTTTTGGTGTCCCGGCCGGTAAGCTTTTGGGGTTCTTGGTCTCAAACCGGGGAATAGAAGCCAACCCGGAGAAGATCAAGGCCATCACATCTTTAACGAAACCGGTTTGCATTAATGATGTTCAGTGCATAGCTGGACGGATCACGGCTCTGAGCCGGTTCATCAGTCGCCTAGGAGAAAAGGCGATCCCGCTTTATCAAATGTTGAAGAAAACGGACCGGTTCATCTGGAGTGATGAAGCGAATACAGCGTTTGAGAATCTGAAGCAGCAACTAGCAAAGCCGCCGGTTTTGGCCGCCCCTATTGACAAGGAGCCTTTGCTACTATATGTTGCTGCAAACACACGGGCAGTTAGCGTTGCAATTGTGGTTGAGCGCAAGGAAGCAGGGAAAGAACATCCGGTTCAGCGTCCGGTTTACTATGTGAGTGAAGTACTCATCGAGTCCAAGCAAAGGTACCCTCATTGGCAGAAATTGGTGTATGGGGTGTTCATGGCGAACCGGAAGTTGAAGCATTATTTCCAAGGGCATCCGATAACTGTGGTCAGCTCGGCTCCGTTGGGAGATATAATCCAGAATAGAGAAGCAACAGGCAGAATAGCCAAGTGGGCCATTGAGCTCAGTCCACATGAATTGAAATATGTACCACGTACTGCTATCAAATCTCAGGCACTGGTGGACTTCATCAACGACTGGACAGAATTGCAGACCCCGGAGGAAAAGCCGGATCTCACTTATTGGACGATTCACTTCGACGGTTCGAAACAGTTGGAGGGCGCAGGGGCCGGAGTGGTTTTAACTTCCCCCAGAGGTGATAAATTTTGTTATGTCCTCCGGTTGTTATTTCCTTGTACTAATAATGCAGCGGAATATGAAGCACTACTTCATGGGTTGCGGTTGGCAAAGGAGATGAATTTAAGCCGGGTTAAGTGCTTGGGCGATTCAGACCTAGTGGCACAGCAAGTTTCGGGCAAGTGGGATTCAAGGGATCCCCTCATGGCGGCTTATCGGCGAGAGGTTGAAGCGGTGGCAGGTTACTTCAAAGGGTACCAGGTGGAACACATAGACCGGCGGAAGAACGAAGCAGCTGACGCTTTAAGCCGGCTAGGGTCGCAACGTAAACCGGTACCACCGAACACCTTTTTGGACGAGCTGCACAATCCTTCGGTTCAAGTACCTTCAGAGGACGATCTGGCTGTTCCGGACCCAGAGGCACAGTTGGTTGCGGCAACCCATGTTATTCCGGATTGGACGATACCTTATTTGGTATATTTAAGCCGGGGAGAATTGCCAGAGGACAAAGGTGAAGCACGGCAGATAAGCCGGCGTTCCAAGTCTATGACAATTGCCAATGGGGAGCTGCATCATCGTAGCACCTCTGGAGTATTTCAACGATGTGTTTCAGCAGAGGAAGGTTGTGAGATTCTAAGGGAGATTCATGAAGGGGATTGCGGTCATCACGCCGGATCAAAATCTTTAGTGGCCAAGGCTTTCCGACATGGTTTTTATTGGTTAACCGCACATGCAGATGCAGCAGACCTGGTCCGCAAGTGTGATGCTTGTCAGAAGTTCTCAAGACGTGCCCTTGTTCCGGCACAAGAACTCCGAATGATACCAATAACTTGGCCTTTTGCAACTTGGGGGCTTGACATGGTGGGTCCTTTCAAGAGATCCCAAGATCAGAAAACTCATCTACTGGTGGCAGTGGATAAGTTTACAAAGTGGGTTGAAGCGGAACCTATAAGCAAGTGTGATGCGGCAACGGCGGTTAAGTTTATCAAAAAAGTAATATTCCGGTTTGGTTTTCCACACAGCATCATCACAGATAACGGCACCAATTTATCTCAAGGTGAGATGGAAGAATTCTGTCAACGAGAGCATATCCGTTTGGATGTATCTTCTGTGGCTCACCCCCAATCCAATGGTCAAGCAGAAAGGGCAAATCAGGAGATTTTGCGTGGAATCAAGCCCCGGCTTATGACACCCCTGCAGAGAACCCCGGGGTGTTGGGTTGAAGAATTACCCTCTGTCCTTTGGAGCATTAACACTACACCAAACCGGTCTACAGGTTATACACCTTTCTTCATGGTTTACGGGGCAGAAGCAGTTCTTCCAAGTGACATACGCCATGATTCCCCAAGGGTGGCGGCCTATATAGAAGCCATCAACGAAGAGTCAAGACAGGATAGTTTGGATCGGTTGGATGAAGAGCGTGACATAGCTGCAGCACGGTCGGCGATTTATCAGCAAGACCTGCGCAGATATCACAGCCGCCGGATCAGAACCAGGACATTCCAGGAGGGTGACTTGGTACTCCGGCTTATCCAAGATCAAACAGACATGCACAAGCTATCCCCGCCATGGGAAGGGCCCTTTGTGATCAGCAAAAATTTACACAACGGGTCATACTATTTGGTGGACATTCGAGAGCACAAAGATTCACGGACATCAGAAGAGGAGACGAAAAGGCCATGGAACATTGCTCATCTACGGCCGTATTATACTTGAGCCATAGGCTCCCATGTATCCTATGTATATATTATGAATAATGAATAAACCGGCACCCTCGGTAAACCGGGGGCTCAGCCCTTTTTCCACATACATCAAATTTGCGGCAAATATCCATATCAGTTTGTTATCAAAGAAGCATATTTCAATATTAGCTGGTTTTTAGAAACTAATCTTTTCAGGGTATGTGAAGGAGCGGTAAAACTCACAGGAACAAAAGATCACGTCCGGTTCAGGAAGAGGAAAGCCCTGTATAAAGAAAAAGGAAAAAGAGGAATATTAGCGGCCCCTGGGGACAGTGGTATCGCCCACACACCCCTTGAATGGCTATGTTATGAATTTTTGGGCTCCCTGAACAGTGGTATCGCCCACGTTCAAATGATGACCCGGCCCCTGGGGACAGTGGTATCGCCCACACACCCCTTGAATGGCTATGTTATGAATTTTTGGGCTTCCTGAACAGTGGTATCGCCCACGTTCAAATGATGACCCGGCTCCCTGAACAATTTTGAGCCTGGCAGCTCTTTGAAAAAGCCTCGATTGCATAGTTTGATTTACAATAATTATGTGTTTCTTGATGATTTCTGTGTTTCATAACCTTTCTAACCAAGGAGAACAGCTCTAGAAGTTGACCGTATATCTAGTGTTATAAGTATGGGTCATGAACAACAGAGAACGTTAAACCGGCGTTCATCACAACCCGGTTCGACTTCATGATGAGCTGACAATTGGCAGCACGAGGTCAGATACAAGTTACAAATTGCTGAACCAAGAAAAGAAAATTCATGGACAAGTTAGGACTAAAGAGTTTCAAGGGCTTATTAGAATAAACGAAGGCTGATTAAGGTAATTTTAAACATCTTGCCGGTTTAAGGTATTTTGGCTACATGCAATTAAGGTATCAAAGTTATTTATCAAAGGTATGCTTGTTTATTATACCAAGAGAGCAAGTTAATCCGTCCAGTGGTCAAACCACTAGGACATATTTTTCATCTTTTTTATGGACAGGGCAAGAAATCCACATCAATCAACAAGTCAGCGAAAGAGTACTTTATAAAGACCAAAAGCCGGATCACAGTGCATTAAATTTCAGCTAAAGCCTATTACAAGGCATGAAAGCCAAATAGTTGGAAGCATTGTTTATGGAATAGCAATTGTGATTACAGCAATAACACTTAAGATTCCGTTCCTCCCTGCCAGGATAATTGGCCACCATCTGGTTCCGGAACATCTTCCTCCTCGTGAAGCGGCGGGAAATCTGGTGCACGCCAATCAATCTTGGCCAAGGCACGGAAATACACTTCATCGTTGATCAACTCAGCAGGATCAATATCAGGAGCAAAAGTGTGAGGACGAACCGGCGGAGTTAAATTTGCAACATCGTAAACCGGTCGTTCCACACGCTCGTTTTGCAGATCATAGGCTGGGTGGTATCGAGACAAATCAGTTTCCACCGCAATCTTGCTAGAAAGTGGACGCATTTCCTTCGTCAGAGCGTACAGGTCTCTCTCACCAAATGCTGAACCGTCTTCCTTGGTGTCAGGAAACCCGGTTAACACTTCTGCCGGATCAATGTCTGGAACCCAAGCTTTAGCCCTTGTCAGGGCCAGAAGAGCACCTCCTCGGGCAGCCGATTTCTTCACCTCTTCAAGACGAGTTGGCAGAATCGACAAGCTGTTCAAAGTAGCCTTGATGGTTGAAGGATCCGGTTTACCAAAGGAGGTAGCGTTGATAATCCTTTGCGCTCCAGAGTATAGTTGCTCCACCAAAGTATAGCAGGCCTTCAGTTTCTTCCGTACATCATCCCCAAGATGGGAGACACGGCGTCCTACATGCAACAAGAAAAGTTAAACCAATATAAATCACAGATTGCAAAGATAACAGACAAGAATTCAGTTTATGTTTACCAAAGATAGCAGAGGTCATCAAATCAATCTGGCATTTTAACCCGGTCAATTCTTCAGTAACCGGGTTAAGTGCTCCCTCGGCATCCAGAATACGTTTTTCAAGATCCTTCTTCTGGACTTCAAAAGCAGTCCGTTCCTCATCAAAGAACTTCTTCAAGTCTTCGGCAGTTTTTAAACTGACTTGAAGTTCTTTCTTCGCCTTTGAAGCGGCTGCTTCAGTCTCTATAAGCCGGCTTCGAAGCTCACTGTTTTCCACAGCATTCCGGTTCAGCTCAGCCTGTAGACAAAAGTTCAAAGGTAAGATTAGAAATTACAAGTCTCAAGCACACAACCAAGTTGTATACTTGACACTTGGGGGCTAATGGCAGTTGAAGCAATGCATCAGAGATAATTTTTACAAGTCTCAAGCATACAACCAAGTTGTATACTTGACACTTGGGGGCTAATGGCAGTTGAAGTAAAGCATCAGAGACAATTTTTACAAGTATCAACTACATAACCAAGTTATCTACTTGATACTTGGGGGCTAATGTATGGATCAGCAGTTAAAAATTACAAAGTTCCGGATTACCTTCAATGAAGAAGATAAACCGGAACTTGGGGGCTGTTAGAAGATAAAGATGCGTCAAAACAAAGCAAAGTCGGAGCAGGAAAGCTTACTTCATACTTCTCTCTCATCAAGTTCACTAAGCTGGCTTCATAGTCCCGGCTGCTGTGGAGCCGGTTCAAATATCCGGAATAAATGTCTTGAGCACTCATACTCGAAAGACTGGATATGTCCGTACTCCATTTCCCCTTTTCCTGAGTTACTTTCTCCGCTTTAGCAGCATGTTTTGCTAAAACGGTGGGTTTGGCTGGCGCAACATAAGCAGCGCCAGTAACCACAACGTCAGGGGAAGTGGGTGCATTGGGAGGTGTAACTTCAGCTTGAGCCGGATCAGGAGACCCCGGGTTAACTTGAGGAGAGCTAACCCGGGCCGGACTTGGTGGATCTTGGGCAGCATCAGTAGCAGGAGTATCAAGAATAGGTTCTTGAACCGGAGTGACAGGAGTACCTTCAGGAGGGACAGCTGTTGACGGCTCAATTACTGGTTCATCAGTAGAAGGATCAGCAACAGGCTTCTTACCCTTAGCTCTTTTGCTGGGTTTCGGTTTGCTGGAAAAACAAGCAAAGATAAGTCAGCATTATAAAGAAAAATAAGATTATAAACCGGAAGAAGTAAAGAGAATTACCCTGGGACAGTCTTCAAAGGTGGAAGCTGTGTAGCGGTTGATTCGCCAGATGAAGACAGTGGAGTTTCCTGATAATCAGGATCAGTCGGTTTAAGTGGTTTTCTGATAAGACCGGCCTTGGGGTGAAGAAGAGTTGGAGAGAGCATCACCTCAGCGCGGCGTTTTCGAGCCGGAGTTAACGAAATTCCAGAGGACTCCACTGCCAAGCCGCTATGGCGAGTGGTCCGGCGCAAGGCTTCGTGCTGTTGTTTCTTCAAAGTAAAATTGGGATCCAACTTAGCATAAGGATGAGAAAATTGATACTTTCTAACAGTCCGACGGCTCTTTTGAGGAGGGGGTTCTGAATCGGAAGAAATAAGGGTTACCTCAATCTCCGCCGGGTTATCACCTTCGAGTGGATCCTGTGAAAAGGGCATCATTAGAGATATGAACAAGTATATAAAGACAAAAATGTAAACCGGAGTAAGGCGTACCTCGGAGTCCGGATCATCATCTTCAGAAGGAGAACCGGCGTCAACGGCTGCTTTCCTTTTCTTATTTGCAGGAGTCTTTCGGCGGGATTGCCTTGCAGGTTTTTCCTGAGGTTTCCTCCTCCAGAAAGGATCATCAGCCTAAATGAAAAAAGGGAAGGCAAGTAAAAGACGGTTCAAAAAGGACGGTTTATAAAGTACAAGTTAAAGACACTTACTTCAGGCAGCTTATTTTTCTTGAAGTATGGGGCCAAGCCAACTCTAGTGCAGTCTGTTAGAGCAGGATTGACAGTCTTCTTGGCCGATTCAATTACTTCCGATTCAGACAACTTCTCCTTAGAAAACCTCTGAGGGTCATCCGATTTACCGGAGTAATTGCACATCAAATCAGGACGCCGGCTTAAGGGAAGGATACTCCATGATAACCAGCAGCGAAGGAAATCTGTGCCGATCAGGCCATTCGCCATGAAAGCCCTCAGCTTGGAGAGTTGAGGAGAAAACTGGATCCGTTCAGCAGTGCTTAATCGTTGCGGCAAGGGGTGATTTGCCGGGATACGAGTTTCACGATAACCCGGCAAAGGGTTTTCACCTTCAGGGGATGTGTCTATACAATAAAACCAAGACTTATTCCAGTCTTTGGGGTGAGTGTGTAAAGAGGCGTGAGGGAAAACTGCAGCCCTCCTTTTCTGAATACTGATACCACCAAGCTCTTGGTGAGGCCCGCTGGTGAACTCAGTACGCCGGTTTGCATGGAAGAAATCCCGAAAAAGATCAACCGAAGGCTCTTCTTGCAGATACGCTTCAGAAAAAACTTGGAAATCACAAATATTGGAAACGGAGTTTGGCCCGATGTCCTGTGGATGCAGTTGGAAGGTGGCAAGGATGTCCCGGAAAAATTTTGAACCGGGGGGAGAGAACCCCCTGGAGATGTGATCCAGAAATACAATCACTTCCCCGGACCTAGGAGCGGGAGGACACTCATTACCCGGAGCGCGCCATTTCAATTCGGCCCGAGGACCTAACGTGCCAATGCTTGATAGTTTGACTAAATCTTCTTCAGTCACGACAGAACGAACCCAGTCGCACGAAACATATTGCTTAGCCATTTGAGCAAAGTGCTGAAGAAGAGATAAGTGCAAAAACGGATTATGAAAAAGCAACGATCTGGGATTTGTTCATGATATGCAATGGTTAAAACGGAAAATTATCTGGCAAGATTAAACCGGTAATTATGAAACAGAGTTTTATCATTTCCGGTTTAAATGGCAGTTGAAGAGGAATAGTTTAAAGTTATTGCATCAGGTTACATCATTTCCGGTTTATGATATGATGATCTAAACCGGAGCATACTTAGCAGATCTATTGAAGAGAAAAACAGGTTTTCAACGCATTGCTAAGAAGAAATAGATCTGAGCATAAGGAGATAAAGAAACGAAAATTGCACGGGAAATCTACAGAGGTCCAATTCAGAGCAGATGAGTTTACAGGATGTGCATAAAAAGGAGACCTAAAGCAGGCAACGGCGGAAATAAAAACAACAAGATCTAAAGGGCAAGGTGCAACAACTAAATCCGCGGAACTAGTGCAAAAAGTTCTAATGGTGGAGTTCTAAATGGCGGAGTTCTAAAAGGCGGAAGCTCTAATGGTGGAATGGATAAAACTACAGGGTTATTATGGTGAGATCTAGTCTGGTGCTGAGCGGGAGACCTACGGGTTAGGGCCTAAAGATTACAAGGCTTTTATGAGAAAAAGATCTACGAAGGAACAGAGCTTCATCGGCAGCCCTAATGGCGGAAGAACACAGGCGAAACAATGGCGGACACAGATCTACAGAGAGATGGATAAACGTACCAGGGACAGTGAGAATCGGCGGCGGAGAGAATCTGGTCAAGGCTCAGGTTGATGCAGCGGCCGGTCGAAGGCTGAAGATCCTGCGGTCGTCGGCGGCGTTCTTGAGCTCAAGCAGCAATGGAGTTCTTGCGGGTCAGGAAGCGGAAGGAGGAAGAAGACGCGAGAAGGAAGAATGAGGAGGGGCGGCATTATTTATAGACAGAGAGGCGGATATGAAGCGACAGGTGCGGTAATCAAGGGAGAAAAATCGGATAAAGATCCGTTGAACGCCTCGATTCTCGGGATAACCATTAAAAACAAATTACAGTACAGCTCGCGGCGTTAAATGCGGAGATGATGTCATTGTCAGACTTTAATGGTTTTGGAGGATGACGTCAGAGCCGGTTTACAAAAAATGAAGACAGAAGAGAAATTGCAGGAAACGATGGAGACTGATATGAACAAGTTCAAATCATTCTGGGGCCTAATGTCAGGGATATGGTTAATAGGTATAAACCGGATATTGTAAACCGGCTTAGTTATATTGTACTTGGTTTATTATTAGTAGAGATTACGGCCCATAAGATTTCAGGGCCCATGTATAGAAATACGGTTTGTAAACCGCCAAAGAGATGTAACTTGAGAGATAAGAAAGGAAGAGCAGAGACCGAGGCGGACACGATTATGAGCCGGCCTCGGGACTCTGTAAACCGGACCAGGCGTCACCTCTATATAAAGGGACGACCCGGCACCGGTTCAGGACAAGCAACAATCGATCCGTCGAGACGCAGGCAAGCGATTCCGCTCCCTGTAATCCGACGCCCAAGCAATACCAAACCAACTAGACGTAGGCTTTTACCTTCTCGAAGGGGCCGAACTAGTATAAACCCCTTTGTGTCCTTTGTGTGCCATGAACCCTTTCAAGCTAACCCGTGCGATGGTTCCATCATCAAGTCCGCTAAACCGGACATCTGCCGTGTTAATTCCACGACACGGGGCATCCCCAAGCTTTGGCTTTTGGTTGTCCTTGAATTTTACCTTGGGGTGCCTTGGGCATCCCCAATCTTAGGCTCTTGTCACTCTTTGTTCCATAGTTCATCAAAGCCATACTCAAAACTTGAAAACTTCACAACACAAAACTTAGCCAAAAATCTCGTGAGCTCCGTTAGGATAAGAAAACAAACCACCACTCAAAGGTATTGTAATAAACTCATTATTTGTTTATATTGGTGTTAAACCTACTGTATTCCAAGTTCTCTATGATTCATATTCCCCAATACTACTCATAGATGCATCAAAATAAGCAAACAACACACGAAAAACAGAATCTGTCAAAAAAACAACAGTCTGTAGTAATCTGTAACTTTCGAGTACTTCTGTAACTCCAAAAAAATTGAAATAAATTGTTAAATGTGAGGATTTTTTCTATTAATCATCTGCAAAAAGAATCAACTAAATAGCACTCTCCAGTAAAAATTCACAGCCAAACTCGTGAGTGCTAAAGTTTCTGTTTTTTACAGCATGATCATATAAACTTCACACAAGTCTTCCCAAAGGTTCTACTTGGCACAACCACTAATTAAAACACAAAACCACATCTAAACAGAAGCTAGATGCAATATTTATTCCTAAACGGAAGCAAAAACAAAGAGAATAAAATTGGGTTGCCTCCCAACAAGCGCTATCGTTTAACGCCCCTAGCTAGACACGATATTTCAATGGTGCTCACATGAAAGATAAGAATTGAAACACAAAGAGAGCATCATAAAACACGTGACAAACCAATCTAAGTCTAACATACTTCCTATGCATAGGCATTTTATAAGCAAACAAATTATCTAGGCGATCAATGTCTAGCATATGCAAGGAAGAAGAAAGAAACAAGATCAATCTCAACATGTAGAGAGGTAATTTAGTAACATGAAGATTTCTACAACCATATTTTCCTCTCTCATAATAATTGCATGTAGGATCATAAGCAAATTCAACAATATAACCATCACATAAAATATTCTCAACACGATCCACATGCATATGAAGTTGACACTCTTCCAAAATAGCGGGATCAATATTAACTAAAGCCATGACCTCTCCAAACCCACTTTTGTCAAAAAACTCATAAGATTGAATATTCTCCAAATATGTGGGATCTAAAGTTGACAATCTTCCAAGCCCACTTTCAATAGTATTGCAAACACTATAATCAATCTCATATTCATCATGGGGATTAAATAAATTTTCAAGATCATAAGAAGAATCACCCCAATCATGATCATTGCAACAAGTAGTGGGCATAGAAAAATAAGCAACCCCAAGCTTAGGGTTTTGCATATCATTAGCACAACTGACATTATTAGAATTTATAATAACATCATTGCAATCATGCTTTTCATTGAAGGAACTATCGTGAATTGCTTCATAAATTTCTTCTTTCAACACTTCATCACAAATTTCAGATTCACGAATTTCAAGCAAAACCTCATAAAGATAATCTAGTGCACTCAACTCACTAGCAATTGGTTCAACATAATTGGATCTTTTAAAAAGATTAGCAAGTTGAAGAGGATCCATAATTTAGCAAGCGAAGATGCAAGCTAATAGAGGGCACATAGCAAGACAAGCAAACAGAAAGGTGAACGGAAATGGGCGACTAAAACGGCAAAGGTGAAGTGGGGGAGAGGAAAACGAGAGGCAAATAATGTAATGCGAAGGATAAGGGTTTGTGATAGGTACTTGGTATATGACTTTTGCGTAAGCCTCCCGGGCAACGGCGCTAGAAATTCTTCTTGCTACTTCTCAAGCTTGCGTTGTATTCCCTCGAAGAGGAAAGGGTGATGCAGCACAGTAGCGTAAGTTTTTCCCTTGGTTTTTGAGAACCAAGGTATCAATCCAGTAGGAGACCACGCGCGAGTCCCTCGCACCTGCACAAACAAATAAGAACTTTGCAGCCAACGCGATAAGGGGTTGTCAATCCCTTTACGGTCACTTACGAAAGTGAGATCTGATAGATAGGATAGTGTGATATTTTTGGTATTTTTGGATATAAGAACAGAAAGTAAATAAAGCAAAGTAAAGTAGATTGGAATATTAATATGTTGAGAATAGACCCGAGGACCATAGGTTTCACTAGTGGCTTCTCTCATGATAACAGAATTCCACGGTGGGTGAACAAATTATTCTCGAGCAATTGATAGAAAGTGCATAGTTATGAGAATATCTAGGCATGATCATTATATATAGGCATCACGTCCGTGACAAGTAGACCGAAACGAGTCTGCATCTACTACTATTACTCCACACATCGACCGCTATCCAGCATGCATCTAGAGTATTAAGTTCATAAGAACAAAGTAATGATTTGAGCAAGATGACATGATGTAGAGGGATAAACTCAAGCAATATGATATAAACCCCATCTTTTTATCCTCGATGGCAACAATACAATATGTGCCTTGCTGTCACTCGGAAAGGACATCGCAAGATTGAACCCAAAGCCAAGCACTTCTCCCATTGCAAGAACTATAGATCTAGTAGGCCAAACCAAACCAATAATTCGAAGAGACTTGCAAGGATATTATAATCATACATAAAATATTTCAGAAAAGAACCAAATATTTCTCGTAGATAATCTTGATCATAAACTCACAATTCATCGGATCTCGACAAACACACCGGAAAAAGATTACATCGAATAGATCTCCTCGAAGACCGAGGAGAACTTGGTATTGAGATCCAAAAAGAGAGAAGAAGCCATCTAGCTAATAACTATGGACCCGAAGGTCTTTGGTAAACTACTCACAACTCATGGTGAGGCTATGGTGTTGATGTAGAAGCACTCCGTGGTAGATCCCCCCTCCGGCGGAGCTCCGGAACAGCCCGAAGATGGGATCTCATGGGAACATAAGGTTGCGGCGGTGGAATTAGGGTTTTCTCTGTTGCCTCGATGTTTTTAGGGTACATGGATATATATAGGAGGAAGGAGGGCATCGGGGGAGCTAGAGGGGGCCCACGAGGGTGGGGGCACGCCCAGGGGGAGTGGATGCGCCGTGGACCCTCGTGGTTGCCTCCTTTGTTTCCTCGCGTGTACTCCAAGTTTTCTGTGTTGATATCGTTCAAAAAATAACTCTTCCGAAGGTTTCATTCCATTTGGACTCAGTTTGATATTCCTTTTCTGTGAAACCCTAAAATAGGCAAAAAAACAGCAATCTGCACTTGGCCTTGGGTTAGTAGGTTAGTCCCAAAAATAATATAAAAGTGTATAATAAAGCCCATTAAACATCCAAAACTGAATATATAATAGCATGGAACAATAAAAAATTATAAATACGTTGGAGACGTATCAGTCCTTACGTGCCCCCTGCCCCCGTATATAAAGGAGCAAGGGGGAGGGCCGGCCGGCCCCTATAGGCATGCCAGGAAGTAGGATTCCTACTCGTAGTAGGAATAGGAACCCCCTTTTCCTATTCCTACTAGGAGTAGGAAAGGAAAGGGGAGAGGAGAAGGAAAGGAGAGGGGGCGCCTCCCCCCTATTCCTAGTCCAACTAAGAACCCTAGGGTGGTGTGGCCAGCCCTATGGGTTGCCCCTCTCTTTCCCTCAATGGCCCACTATGGCCCATACTCCCTCGGGGGGTTCCCATAACCCCCTCCGGCACTCCGGTTTTACCCGATAACACCCGGAACACTTCTGGTGTCCGAATATAGTCATCCAATATATTAATCTTTATGTCTCAGCCATTCCGAGACTCTCGTCATGTCGGTGATCTCATCCGGGACTCCGAACTACCTTCGGTACATCAAAACTCATAAACTCATAATACCGATCGTCATCAAACGTTAAGCGTGCGGACCCTACGGGTTCGAGAACTATGTAGACATGACCGAGACTCATCTCCGATCAGTAACCAATAGCGGAACCTGGATGCTCATATTGGCTCCTACAAATTCTATGAAGATCTTTATCGGTCAAACCGCATAACAACATACGTCGTTCCCTTTTTCATCGATATGTTACTTGCCCGAGATTCGATCATCGGTATCTCAATACCTAGTTCAATCTCGTTACCAGCAAGTCTCTTTACTTGTTCCGTAATACATCATCTCGTGACTAACTCATTAGTCATTTGCTTGCAAGGCTTATTATGATGTGTATTACCAAGAGGGCCCATAGATACCTCTCCGACATTCGGAGTGACAAATCCTATTCTTGATCTATGCCAACACCACGAACACTTTCGGAGACACCTGTAGAGCATCTTTATAATCACCCAGTTATGTTGTGACGTTTGATGGCACACAAGGTGTTCCTCCGGTATTCGGGAGTTGCATAATATCATAGTCATATGAACATGTATAAGTCATGAAGAAAGCAATACCAGTAAAACTAAATGATCATAGTGCTAAGCTAACGGATGGGTCTTGTCCATCACATCATTCTTCTAATGATGTAATCTCGTTGATCAAATGACAACTCATGTCTATGGTTAGGAAACATAACCATCTTTGATCAATGAGCTAGTCTAGTAGAGGCATACTAGGGACATACTATTTTGCTCTTTGTATCCACACATGTACTAAGTTTCGGTTAATACAATTCTAGCATGAATAAAAGACATTTATCATGATATAAGGAAATACAAATAACATCTTTATTATTGCCTCTAGGGCATATTTCCTTCAGGAGGAGCCTTGCCGGCGGCTTGAGGCCTGATACGTCTCCAGCGTATCTATGTTTTTTTATTGTTCCATGCTATTATATTATCTGTTTTGGATGTTTTATATGCATCAATATGCTATTTTATATTATTTTTGGGACTAACCTATTAACCTAGAGCCCAGTGCTAGTTTCTATTTTTCCTTATTTTTTGAGCTTCACAAAAAAGGAATACTAAACGGAATCCAAATGGAATAAAACTTCACGGCGATTTTTCTTGGACCAGAAGACACCCAGGAGTCTTGGAGTTCAAGTCAGAAGAGCCACGGGCGGCGACAAGGGTGGAGGGCGCGCCCAGGGGGGGTAGGGCGCACCCCCTACCTCGTGGGCCCCTCGTGACTCCACCGACCTACTTCTTCCTTCTATACAATCTCAAATATTCCAAAACCCTCAGAGCAATCCACGAAAACACTTTTCCTCCATCGCAGGTCTCTGACCTCATGAGATCCCATCTGGAGGCCTTTTCCAGTACTCTGGCAGAGGGGGATTCGACCACATAGGGCTTCTACATCAACACCATTGCCCTTCCGATGAAGCATGAGTAGTTTACCTCAGACCTACGGGTCCATATCTAGTAGCTAGGTGGCTTCTTATCTCTCTTTGATTCTCAATACCATGTTCTCCTCGATGTTCTTCGAGATCTATCTGATGTAATCTTCTTTTGCGGTGTGTTTGTCGAGATCCGATGAATTGTGGATTTATGATTAGCTTATCTATGAATATTATTTGAATCTCCTATGAATTCTTATATGCACGATTTGGTATCTTTGTATTTCTCTTCGAATTATCGGTTTGGTTTGGCCAACTAGATTGGTTCTTTTTGCAATGGGAGAGGTGCTTAGCTTTGGGTTCAATCTTGCGGTGTCCTCACCCAGTGACAAACTAGGGGTAGCGAGGCACGTATAGCATTGTTGCCATCAAGGATAAAAATATGGGGTTTTCATCATATTGCTTGAGTTAATTCCTCTACATCATGTCATCTTACTTAATGCGTTACTCTGTTCTTCATGAACTTAATACTCTAGATGCACGCAGGAGTCGGTCGATGTGTGGAGTAATAGTAGTAGATGCAGGCAGGAGTCGGTCTACTTGACACGGACGTGATGCCTATATTGCATAATCATTGCCTTGGATATCGTTATAACTTTGCGCTTTTCTATCTATTGCTCGATAGTAATTGTTCACTAACCGTATTATTTGCTTTCAAGAGAGAATCCTCTAGTGAAACCTATGGCCCCCGGGTCTATTTTCCATCATATTAGTTTTCGATCTACTATTTTGCAATCTTTTACTTTCAAATCTATAAACCAAAAAACCCGAAAAAATATTTTATCTTTTGTTATCTATCTCTATCAGATATCACTTTTGCAAGTGACCGTGAAGGGATTAACAATCCATTTATAGCGTTGGGTGCAAGTTGTTTGATTGTTTGTGCAGGTATCGATGATTTGTGTGTTCTTCTCCTACTGGATTGATACTTTGGTTCTCAAACTGAGGTAAATACTTATCTCTACTTTGCTGCATCACCCTTTCCTCCTCAAGTGAAAAACCAACACAAGCTCAAGAAGTAGCAAGGCCCTGGTTCATCCACCTCCTCGCGCGCGCTTCCTCGTGCCATCCATGCGGTCACACCGCTCGCACTCGGGGTCACCGCTGCCGCCAGAGCTACGACCGGAGTTCCACATACGGCCCCGCATCGTGTTTGGAGGCGGGAGAGGGCTCACCGGCGGCGAGAAATGCGAGGAAGAGAGTAGGGAATCACGGCAGAACGCAGCGGCGGGGGATAGGGTTTTGACCTGTATCTGCCCCGCAAACCCGTAGATATACGACTTTGGGGGGCGGTTTGCGGGCCGTAGTAAAAAAATTACTGGCCGGACGAGTATACGGTTTCTGTTCTAGCCAAAAAATTGGGCCGAGCCCATATACTCGCCAAAATTATGTGGGTTCGCGCGATATACGGTGTCTGCTAGAGATGCTCTTACGAGTTCCCTATAGAAAAAGCATTTTTCAAGTTGGTTTAAAAAAGACCGCAGTAACTGGCTTCCATTCCCGAGGGGAGAGGAGGCTAGATCCTATTCGTCGCCCTTTGCGCCCGATACAGTGCAATCTGCAAATGGGCGCACACCCCCTGCTCCACTGGGCCGGCCCATTTAGCTTTTTTCCTCTGTCCTAATCACACCGCAAAAAAATCTGCTAGTACTCGGAGTCAAACCGCGGACCTCCTGCTTAATAGCAAGCTGCAGTAATCACTGCGCCATCCCCAACTGTGTGCTAACTTTCATATTTTTATGTCTTTTCTTCCTTCTTTGTTTCTTCCGTTTGTGTTTTTCTATTTTCTTTTTCCTTTTTTTCTTCTTCCTAGGATAGGTGAACTTCTTATTTAAAATTGATAATTTTTTTATCAAATTCGGTGAACTTTTTTTTCAACTTCAAAGAACTATTTTCAAATTAGGTAAACGTTGTTTGAATGGGTGATTTTTTTCTCGAATTCGATGAACTTTTTTAGAATTCTATGAACTTTTTTAGAATTCGATGAACTTTTTTTAATTTGATGAACATTTTTTTGAATTCGGTGAACTTTTTTCGAACGGGGTGAACGTTTTTTTGAATTCGGTGAATTTTTTTCAGTTCTAAAGAACACTTTTCAAAAATCAATGAACTGTTTTCCAGTTTGTGAACTTTTCTTCAAAAATAATGAACTTTTTTCAAAATCCATGAACGTTTTCTAATCACAATTGTTTTCCAAAAAATTGACGCGATATCGTGCTTGGTTATGTGCAACAAACAGCGCTGCAACCATGTTATTTCGTCCTTCATGTTGTTTCTAACTGCTCAAGGCCCGCAGCTCCAATGGTTAGCGAGCTTTAAAGGTGAAGCTGACTGTGTGAGTTTGAATCCTTGTAGTTGCAACTTTTTTGTTTTTTTTCGCGCTAGTTTACTGCTCCGCGTTTCGTGGGCCGACCCAACCTGCAGGGCGCGTGGGCGCCGGTTCTCCTAGTTGGCGCTTAAGGCGCCGACTAGGAGCTACCGGAGAGGGGGTACCCTCTCGCTTAGGGTTTTGGGGCTCCGGCGGCGATCCCATCGCCGCTGTGAGATCTCTTCTTATGCTTCGACCGCGGCGCATCTGGTCCGATCTACAGGCTTCGGTGGTGTGGGGAGGTACTAGATTGGGGACGCCGGGAGGATCAGGCTGGTCTGTGTGAACCCTAGATGGCGGACCGCGCCGAGTCATCGTCTGCGGGAGGCTCGGGGAAGAAGCTTGAGGAGATGCTGCAACACTTGGACCTCCAGGATGACGAGCTGGATGATTTGGTCGTGGGGGAGGATGAGGTGAAGCGCTTTGAAGCGGATGCTCGGTGGCTGGCGATAGCTAAGGTGAACACGACTCGCCCGTTCAGTTCTTCGGCGATGTTTGAGTGCATGAAGTCGATCTGGTCACTCGCGCATGTCCCCAAGTACAGAGAGGCGGGCGAAAATTTATTCATCTTCCAGATATTCTGCCTGGGCGATTGGAAGCGGGTGGTGCATGGCGGCCCTTGGCTCTTTAGGGGGATGGGGATGTTGATCGAGGACTATGATGGGAAGAAGGAACCCACAGCTGTTGAGTTTGATGGGTTATATGTTTGGGCTCAGATTCACAATATCCCGGAACTCTACCGCAAGTCAGAGGTGGTTGATCATCTTGCCCGCCGTATCGGGAGGGTGAAGGAGACGCAACTATCCCCTCGGCTGTTCTACGAGGGGGATTACGTCCGGGTCCGAGCGAAAGTACTTATCAGCAAACCTTTAACGCGGGTCGCGCCACTGCATGTTGCGGGAGAGGGACGGCTGCTGCTCCCAGTCCGATATGAGAAGATTGCCTATTTTTGCAAGGTCTGCGGCCTCATGGGGCATAACCACGAGGAGTGTGGCGATGGAGTCTGGGAGGAGAAGCATAAGCAATGGGGGAGCTGGATGTTGGCGAAAAGGAGGGATTCTGCCCCGGAACAGCAAGGAGGTTGGGCCGCTCGAGGAGGACGATCAGGTTGGACACGAGGCGGAGCTAGAGGCAGAGCTGGGAGGGCTTCCCAAGCTCCCAGGTAGCGCTCGCCGCCGAGGAAGCGATCCTCCCAAGAGGCGGGCTTCACGACTACAGAGGAGGAGGAGGAGGTTACTAGCCCGCTTAAGGTTGGAGATGCAAGGGATGGGGAACAAGCTGCCACAGCCCCATTGGCACGCAGGAATCTAAGTCTGGCCCTAACGAACAGCACGAACAACATCGAGTTGGAAAACACTAGCGGTACTGATTGCTCGGCTGCGATGGTAGTCCCTCCGCTGCCACCGGCGTACGTCTCCCCTAGAGAGATCAAGAAAGCAAAAAAGGCTGGATCACCATTGAAGCAAGGAACTCAGAAGTTGGCAATATTGGCGGGCTCCTCTGGGGAGCACCGCCAGGCCCAATGAAAATCTTAAGCTGGAACTGCCGTGGGATAGGCGATCCCGCGACAGTTCGTGAACTCCGCGACCTCGTGGAGCTTAGTTCGCCGTCTATTCTTTGTTTGGTCGAAACTCAGTTGCAGAAAGACCGGGTTGAGGGTCTTCGTTTCTCTTTAGGGTTTGATTTCAGTTTTGGTGTTGGTAGCAGGGGTCGGAGTGGTGGCATTTGTATCTTTTGGAAAACTTCAGTTGATGTTTCAATAAAAACTTTCTCAGAGTACCATGTTGATGCTTGGGTGCTTGAACCAGGGAAGGAGCAGTGGCGGCTCTCATGTTTCTATGGGGAAGCCACAAGATCTCTTAGGTACAAAACTTGGAATACTATGAAAAGATTGAGGGGAGAAAGTACCCTCCCATGGCTGTCCATTGGAGACTTCAACGAGATCTTAAGGGCCGAGGAACAGTTGGGGCCGAACGAGCGGGATAGTTCGCAGATTGAGGCGTTCAGAGAAGCTGTTGATATATGCGGGTTGGCGGATTTAGGCTACCGCGGTTTGGACTGGACATGGGAGAAAAAGGTGACTGGTGGGAAGTTCTGCAGGGTAAGGCTGGATAGAGCATTGGGGTCGGCGGAGTGGTCTAACATCTTTCCTTTTGCCACAGTGGAGCATCTCAAAGCAGTTAAATCGGACCACTGCCCCATTCTTTTGGAAACGGAACTCGTTGCGGCGAGTGTTCGAGCACAGCAGAAGAGGTTTAGGTATGAGTGCATGTGGGAACATGACCCAAGTTTTGGCGATATAGTGGCTGATGCATGGAACTCCTATGGGAGTGCACAATCTGTTGGGGCACTCGCGGATAAATTGGCGGCTGTGGCCGGAACTTTGCACCGATGGGGACGCTCAAAATTTGGGGCGGTCAGGACGGAGCTGCGGGCTCTTCGCTTGAGACTCGCGGAGCTACGAGCAACACCAGGCCGGGGCGGTCCGTCGCTAGAAGAGTCGCGTATTGAAGCAACTATGGCGGAGTTATGCTTGCGGGAAGAAATCATGTGGCGTCAACGTGCGCGTATACAATGGCTTGCAGAGGGGGACAGCAACACTAAATTCTTTCACAGGAAAGCTAGCGCAAGAAGAGCAAAAAATCGTATAAGTGAGCTCCAACGGGCCGATGACACGGTATGCACGGATGAACGGGAGATGGCCGATATGGCCACCAATTTCTATGGAAATCTTTATGCTTCTGAAAATACGATTGGTATTGAGGAGGTCCTATCCCACATCCCAACTAAGGTGGATGCAGGTATGAATATTATGCTCGACGCCCCCTACACTAACTCTGAAGTGAAAGCAGCTCTATTCCAGATGTTTCCTACCAAGGCCCCGGGCCCGGATGGCTTTCCCGCGCACTTTTTTCAAAGACACTGGGAGCTATGTGGTGATGAGGTAACTGGCATGGTGCTTCGTGTTCTAAAGGGAGAAGATTCCCCGGAGGAGATAAACAAAACGTTCATTGTTCTTATTCCCAAGATAGCGAGTCCAAAAAACCTAGGACAGTTTCGACCGATAAGCCTTTGCAATGTGATCTTCAAGATTGCATCGAAAGTTTTGGCTAACCGGCTCAAGCTTATTCTCCCAGACATCATCTCTGAGGAACAATCGGCATTCGTCCCAGGGCGGCTTATCACTGACAATTTTATCTCAGCTTATGAATGTCTACACTATATGAAGAAGAGGAAGCTGAAGAGTAACCGTTTCTGTGCTTTGAAGCTCGACATGATGAAAGCATACGATCGAATTGAATGGGGCTATCTCGAACGTGCGATGCTAAAATTGGGCATTAGTTTGCGATTTACTGAGATCGTCATGAGGTGCGTCACTTCGGTTTCTTTCTCTGTTGTTTTTAACGGTGTAAAACAGGATGAGTTCCACCCCTCCAGAGGCCTCCGCCAGGGCGACCCTATATCTCCATATTTATTCCTGCTGGCAGCCGAGGGACTATCCTGCTTGCTGAAATCAGATGAGCCAAGTGAATTGATCCGTGGCATAAAAGTGGCAGAGGGTGCACCGGCGGTCAATCATTTGCTTTTCGCCGACGACAGCCTCCTCTTCTTTGAGGCTACGCCAGAGATGGCTGCCAAGGTAGACTCTCTGCTCCGGCGCTATTGTGAGGCCTCGGGTCAGCGTATCAATAAGGAGAAGTCATCCATATTTTTTAGTAAAGGCTGTTCGGATCCTTTGAAGCATGAAGTTAAGCATATCCTACAAGTCCAGAACGAGCAACTCTCGGACAGATACCTGGGGCTCCCGACGGATGTGGGGCGAGCCAAGGAGGGGTCTTTCAAATACCTCAAAGATCGCATCTGGAAACATGTGCAAGGATGGATGGAGAAAGCGTTATCAGCTGGCGGGAAGGAAGTACTCATCAAGTCAGTTGCGCAGGCAATTCCCACCTACTCTATGGCGTGTTTCAAACTGCCTCGAGGTCTTTGCCAGCATATCAATGGTCTACTGAGGAAATTTTGGTGGGGCTCAAAGAAAGGTGAAAGGAAGACTGCCTGGGTCTCCTGGGAGGTTATGTCGCAGCCCAAGAGCATGGGTGGCATGGGTTTCCGCGATATCGAGCTCTTCAATTTGGCACTACTGGCTCGGCAAGCATGGCGACTCCTGACCCAGCCGGACTCGCTCAGCGCAAAGATTCTTAGCGCGGTGTACTACCCTTCTACATCGATCCTTGAGGCAGAGCTAGGGAAGCATCCATCGCAGGTATGGCGTTCAATTCTTGAAGGCAGGGATGCTCTAAAACTGGGCCTCCTGAAGTGTATTGGATCGGGGCACGGTACAAGCATATGGCATGATAACTGGATACCCCGCGATTACAAGCTTCGGCCTGCTTGTCCAAAGGTGCAGAACCCTCCACAATTTGTGTCTGAGCTGATCAATCCAACCACGTGCACATGGAATACTGCTCGGCTCCGAGAGTGTCTCTATCCAATGGATGTTGAGGCCATCCTTAATATCCCTCTCAGCAACAAGGTACAAGAGGACTTTTGGTCGTGGCATTATGATAGGAGAGGAAGCTTCACAGTGAGCTCTGCTTATAAACTGCTTGTGGCAACGAAACAACAGCGCACGGACTGGTTGGAGGATAATGATGGTCACTCTAATGTCTCCGCAGATAAACGTTCATGGTCCAAACTCTGGGGGGCGGCGGTACCATCTAAAGTTCGTACGTTCGCATGGAGACTGGCTAAAACGTCAATACCCACAGGGGCGGTGCGGCATCACAGAAACATGGCGGAGTACGCAGTCTGTGCTATCTGTCAAGGGGCGGTGGACACGTGGAGGCACGCTTTGTTTGATTGCCACATGGCGCGGTGCGTCTGGGCGCTTGCAGATGAGGACCTTGTTGGAACTATCCTGTCCAACCGCATGGAAGATGCTAAGCTATGGATGTTCTGGCTAGTAGACACTCTTCCCACCGCGGAGCTGGCGACAGTGCTTGTGACTATGTGGGCAATTTGGTGGGCGAGGCGCCGAGCTATCCATGACGAGCAATTCCAGAGCCCCCTGAGCACACATATCTTCATCACCAATCTTCTGGCGGAGCTTACTCAGCTCCCTGAGAGGGGAGCACGTACCAGGGAGCTGCATGCGCAATCCAGGGACCTGCATGTAAGGCCCAGGGACTCGCATGTAACGCGTAGGGACCTGCATGGTATTATTGTAGATGGAGAGGAGCCTACGTGCGGGGGATGGCTGCCACCCGCGTCCCACTCAGTCAAGATCAATGCAGATGGTGGATTTTCAAAGATTGGTGACAAGGGTGCTTCGGCGGCGGTTTGCCGCGATAAGCACGGGAATTATCTGGGGGCCTCCGCGATCATCTCTGAAGGCTTATTGGACCCGGCGATCCTAGAAGCACGGGCGTGTAGCGAAGCACTTGCACTGGCAGCGGACCTTCAGGTCCAGTCCATATGCGTGGCCACGGACTGCCTCGAGGTGGTGACACGAATTAAGGACGATTCTCCATGTAAGTTTTATCCAATCCTCCAAGATATCAAGCATCAACGTGCTGCGTTCCAGGCTATGGAGTTCGTCCATGAAGGTCGGAAACATAATGGTGAGGCTCATGATTTATCTAAAGCGGCTGCATCTCTCCCTCCCGGGCGCCATGTGTGGCTAGCAACTTTGCCCGGTATTATTTGTATCCCTATGACTTTGAACACTTAATAAAGGATACAGATTTGCTCAAAAAAAAGGAGCTACCGGAGAGGAGGCACCAGCTAATGATCGTTCGCTGGGGGAACCACCCCATGGCAAACTAGTCCCAGTCAGCCCATTTAGTACTCCTCCCATGTCGATCACTATTTTACAAAAAAAATCTAAATTCTTGCATCCTTATAAAAACAACAGCTAAACCTAAGTTATAACGATGAAGATTTTGAAATGCATAAAAAAAGTTGCCACGATTTAATTGTAGATAATTTCCATCCCAAAAGGCAAAAAAATATACTCTAATAAGAGTTTTCCAAAAATTTCGAGTGGCATATTTGCTTTTTTATGACTTTATTCATGAGATGTTTCATGCCATGTCAATGTGCAAAAACAAATGCCATGTTTGTGAGAACATATGTTCTTTGTTTTTGCCATGGACCTACTTCATGTATAAAAGTTTATAAAATCAGAATGCCATGTGACGGAAAAAAATCTGAAAGTTTGTCATCCTCTTAATAATAAAATTGTCATGTTATTAATAATAAAACTGCCATGTACAAAAACAAACTTGACTCATAAAGATTAGGAAATAAAAATTTCATCCTATTAATAATAAAATTGTGATGTACAAAAGACTTGACTTGACCATTATAAGAAATAGAAATGACATTCTCTTAATAGTACAAAATATCATGTTATTGACAATAAAACTGCCATGTACAAAAACAAACTTGAGTTGTGAACATTGAAAAAAAAAATGTTTGAAATTGCCATATGGCAAAGTTAAACTAACTATAAAAATTGCCATGTTATTTTTTTAGAAAATTTTGCCGTGCAAGTAGAAACAAATATTGCCATCTGGTCATAAAAATGAGAAGAAAAAGGGACATATTTGATTTAATTTTTATGAATTTATTCATGAGATGTTTCATGCCATGTCACTGAGCAAAAAAATGTCATCTTTGTGAGAACATTTGTTCTTTGTTTTTGTCATGGACCTACTTCACGTATAAGATTTTATAAATTTAAAATGTCATGTGACAGTAAAAAATTCTAAAAGTTTGCCCTCGTCTTAATAATAAAAATGCCATGTTATTAATAATAAAACTGTCATGTACAAAGGAAAACTTGAATCGTGAAGATTAGGAAATAAATATTTCATCCCATTAATAATAAAACTGTCATCTACAAAAAACTTGACTTGTGAACATTATAGGAAATGAAATTGCCATTCTCTTGATGATATAAAATGCCATGCTTTTAGGGGACATACAATGCCATGTTATTGATAATAAGAATGTTATGTACCAAAACAAACTTGACTTGTGAACATTGAAAAAATGTTTAAAATTGTCATGTGGCAAAGTTCAACAAACTATAAAAATTGTCATGTTTTTTTAGAAATTTTGCCATGTACCTAAGTAGGAAAAAATTTATTACCATCTGGTAAGAAAATAGGAGAAAAAAGAGGGACCTGAATTCAATCCCAGGTCTCCCAAGTGGAGGCTCACATCACTAGCTAGTGAAGTGGACGGTAGTGTTTCGAATAGGATAATGTCGCTTGATTTTGTATCACGGCGGATGAGTTTAAAATCTGACGCATCTCCTTGCTTCTTGCGTCAAGATCCGTGCAACAAAATCAACCTAGAATAGCGTGTTTGTCGGATTGGCCGGCTGGCATTGCCAACTACTCCCTCCATCCCAAATTGATTTTTTGTATATTATGATAGTGTTAAAAAACGTCCTATAGTTTAAGACGAAGGGAATAACAATTCAGTAAAAAAGGACGCTTTTTAAATGTATCTTCCCTGATTCTCGTGCATGAATAAATGGACTGATTTTTTTCTTCATCGCTTTGTGCACAGTACATTGAGATATGCCTCATACTTGTTAAGTGGTTGGGCATCTCCAACACCAGCCCTTAAAATACCCACATACATATGAACCAAGCTATTCCTATTTGTTTGTGGACACGTTCTCTTGTCAGAATTTTTGCAAACCAGACACAAACTGAGGGAAGGCTTGCGGGCACTCGGACCTCCGCCATATCGGACTTTAACATCCCCAACCCACTCAAATTCACCTCTCTGATCACTTCTCTTCCACTCCGCCCTTGCTCCCACCTTACTTTGCATCCACACCCTACTCGTCCGCCGTCGCAACTGTACCTCTTTGTCCATCGCCCAGGCATTGTCGGACGTTTGAAGTCCCCATATCAGGCCCAAGATGCGATTCTATCCCGATCACGTGACACTTAGCAAGATGGACATCATTACATCGTATCATTATATACATACATGGGGGATACAACAATACATATAAGTCACATGAAAACAACAACATCAATACAAGGCATCCGACTACGGATGCAAACATGAAAAGCACACGACATCCATCTGCTATCCTAGGCCGCCGACCCAGAACCTAACCCAAGACTGAAGAAGAAGAAGAAGAAGAAGAAGAAGAAGAAGAAGAAGAAGAAGAAGAAGAAGAAGAAGAAGAAGAAGAAGAAGAAGAAGAAGAAGAAGAAGAAGAAGAAGAAGAAGAAGAAGAAGAAGAAGAAGAAGAAGGAAGAACTCCAACACAACGGACATCGCTCTCACGTCAAGTCATCAGAAACCTGCACCTGCAACTGTTGTTGTAGTATCTATGAGCCACGAGGACTCAGCAATCCCATAACCATGGGTAACAAGACTAGCAAAGCTTAATGGGTAAGGAGAGGTAAAGTGGTGAGGTTGCAGGAGCAGAAAAACCACCGTTGGAAAGATCGATAAGGAGATCATGCACCGGAACGATTGAAAAACTCGAATGAGGTGACAACCTCGAATTAATTGGAAGACAGACGAATCACTTGAGATGTCTTCGGAACTCCAGAATAATTAAATGACAAGAGACAATGAGCAAGAGGAAACATCTGAGCCGAGGAAAAAGAATATGAACACCACCGAATACTTGACTTGAGTCCACCAGAGAAGAAAGAGATGAAGAATGACGAACTAGACGAGAAGTCACCGATTGAAACAATTGATGAAAGAAAGCAAAGACTTCACACGAGTAGGATGGATACTCGATTAAGGACTCCGGTCCGAGAAGAAAAAGGGTGGGCGGGTGGGAAAAAGAAAGACAACTTCAGACGGGGAAAACACCGTTGGTTGAAAAGGACTAAGGGTTGAACTTGCAAAGAAGAAGAGGGTCGAATCCACTTGACGAGAGATGCACCAGATGAAAGAACTGACAACGCAATGAATGAAACTAACCGCGTGATCCTAAAAAAAATTGAAGGGGAAGAGGAGTAATTCAAAACACCTACGTCAAGATTCCTCACCAGAGCGACGAAGGGGCTGAGGAGTAAAAACAATTCCTACTCTCCGATATAACTAGACTCCAAATAAAAGTTTTCTGCTAGACTCAACAACGGCCAAACTACGATCAATCAAGGGGGCTCCTCTGGTCGGTCGAGGCTCTGATACCAACTTATCAGGCCCAAGATGCAATTATATCCCAATCACGTGACACTTACGTGATTGGGGCACAACCGCATTTCGGGCACTTAGCAAGATGGATATCATTACATCGTACCATTACATACATACATGGGGGATACAACAATACATACAAGTCACATGAAAACAACAACATCAATACAAGGCATCCGACTATGGATGCAAACATGAAAAGCACATGACATCCATCTGCTATCCCAGGCTGCCGACCCGGAACCTAACCCAAGACTGAAGAAGAAGAAGAAGAAGAAGAAGAAGAAGAAGAAGAAGAAGAAGAAGAAGAAGAAGAAGAAGAAGAAGAAGAAGAAGAAGAAGAAGAAAGAACTCCAACACAACGGACATCGCTCTCACGTCAAGTCATCGGAAACCTGCACCTGCAACTATTGTTGTAGTATATGTGAGCCACGAGGACTCATCAATCCCATAACCATGGGTAACAAGACTAGCAAAGCTTAATGGGTAAGGAGAGGTAAAGTGGTGAGGTTGCAGCAGCGGCTAAGCAATATATGGTGGCTAACTTACGAGTACAAGAATAAGATGAGCATCTACGCAAACGGCCGTAAACTAGTAATGATCGCTAAAGATCCTGAACTACCTACGAGTCAAACATAACCCCACCGTGTTCTCCTCTCAAAGTGAAAAGAGACAGTCATGGTTACTCACACAGTTGGGTGTTTTACTTCGGATCCTCTGTCAAGTTTTCTATAACCGGACATTAACAAATTCCAATCTGCCACATAACCGCGGGCACGGCTTTCGAAAGATCATAACCCTGCAGGGGTGTCCCAACTTATCCCATCACAAGCTCTCACGATCAACAGAGACAATAATAATATTACCCCTTATCTTAGGGAAGGCCCGATCAGACTCGGAATTCCCGGTGCACAAGACATTTCGACAATGGTAAAACAAGTCCAGCAAGACCTCCTGACGTGCCGACACCCTGATAGTAGTCGCGCGTATCTCGTCTCAGGCCACGTCCGGATGGGTGATGCTACAGGTAAAACCAGCCCTCGGGTTTCCCCAAGGTGGCCCTGCAGGCTCCCCGTTTGGGACCAACACCATCAGCACTGGCCCCCCTGCTATGTAGAAAGAATCCTCGGGGACACGACCCCCTATGCAATTTAATTAATTAATTAAGTTGTTATTATGAGGCAAATTAAAACCAATGTTGGGCCTTGCTGGAGGAGTTTTATTCAAAGACGAACGGTCAAGGGGTCCCCATATACCCAACTGAAAGGATCGATATGGTTGACTAGAGGGGGGGTGAATAGGCAACTAACAATTTTTAGCTTTTCTTAACCACTTTAAATTAAGCGTCAAAGTAAGTTGTCTAGATATGCTACTAAGATGACAACTAATAGAAAGTAAAGATAACAACTACACGAGCAAGCTATAGGAGTTAAACAAGTAATGCTTGCACAAGTAAAGGTAAGAAATAACCACAAGAGGAACCGGTGGAGACGAGGATGTGTTGCCGAAGTTCCTTCCCTTTGAGGGGAAGTACGTCTCCGTTGGAGCGGTGTGGAGGCACAATGCTCCCCAAGAAGCCACTAGGGCCACCGTATTCTCCTCACGCCCTCACACGATGCAAGGTGCCGTGATTCCACTAGTGGTGCCCTTGAAGGCGGCAACCGAACCTTTACAAACAAGGTTGGGTCTATCTCCACAACTTGGAGGCTCCCAACGAAACCACGAAGCTTCACCACAATGGAATATGGCTTCGAGGTGACCTCAACCGTCTAGGGTGCTCAAACACCCAAGAGTAACAATATCCGCAAGGGATTAGTGGGGGGAATCAAATATCTCTTGGTGGAAGTGTAGATCGATGCCTTCTCAAGCAATCCCGAGCAAATCAACAAGTTTGATTGGCTAGGGAGAAAAATCGGGCGGAAATGGAGCTTTGGAGCAACAATGGAGTATGTGGTGGAAGAGGTAAGTCTTCTTGGAGAAGAAGACCCCCTATATATAGTGGGAGAGCAAATCCAACTGTTATGCACGTTTTCTGCCTGCAGAGAGTGGTAGTACCGCACGTAAGTTGCGGTACTACCGCTTGGTGAGCGGTACTACCGCCCTGGTTGCGGTACTACCGCTAGGCATAAACAAGCGAGCTGAGGACAACCACGAATGAAATAAATTACATCCGTGGCTACATCCACAGAAATACGGTAGTAGCAAAACACGACGCGGTACTACCGCTTGGAGCAAGCGGTACTACCGCATAGGATGCAGAAGTAAAAAATTACTTCCGCACCTACTTCCACACTTGGTACAGTGCCGGGCCAGATACACGGCACTACCATTCTGGAGCCGCGGTACTACCGCTGGTGCGGTACTACCGTGTCGTCAGGCGGTACTACCGTGTGGTTGTGCGGTACTACCGCTTATGGAGCGGTTCTACCGCTTGCCAGGCAGGTGTATTAGTTAAGAAGCCATGGTTTGCATATACGAAAAGAAACGGTTGGAACTCCAGAGAAGCAAGGGAAAGGTGGTGTGAGAGTAAGGTGTGTACGTGTTGATTCCACCCAAACCTTTTCGAAACGGACCCCCTCTTAATAGTACGGTTTTCCTATTACTCAGAGCCACCGACAGGGAGCAAAAAGGAAACACCGTCTTCCATCGAATCCGAGGGGCAAGCAATCGTCTTGTGCCTAAGTGAGATATACCAGTAGGAGCTTAGAGCATACGATTAGTCCGCAAATGCATTGTCATCAATCACCAAAACTACTTAGGGAGAAATATGCCCTTACAATCTCCCCCTTTTTGGTGGATTGATGACAATACGGGATTTCCACAGGGATAAAATAAGAGAGTATGCAATTCTAAACACTAGAATATAGGTGAGCTCCCCCTAGATGTGTGCCTACACGAGAGAGTGCTTTGGACTGCACAGCACACATACTAGGTTCAATGCTCCCCTATATTCTATAACTAATATACTCCTTATATAAAAACTGAGCACATAAACAAGGGAAAGTAAACTAACTTCTCACGATATAATAATAAAGACATAACGACGAGTTTAACGATAGAGAAGCATATGTCTTACACCATACGATAGTCTCACGCACACGTCACAAAAGCACGCAAATAAACAGAGTTCGACCAATGAAAAAGAAACGACCGGCACAAGACGCAAATCACTCTCTCCCCCTTTGGCATCGAGACACCACAAAGGGGAAAGAGGACACAAAGAAGGGTGGCAGCCCTGGCGGAGGATCTCAGTCATCGTACTCGCCATTGGACTCCTGCTGCTCCTCCTGATGCTCCTCGTCAGACTCTGACCACTTGTACCCCTGACGGGCCATCCAAGCTGCCTTAGGGGTGATGTTGTCCTCGGATCCGTGGGACACGTTCTCACCGAAGATCTCCATGATCCTCTTGTCACGCTGGCGAGACTCCTTGTGAGTGACATGAGCCCTGTACTGACCTTGAGCTTGCATGCAGAAAAGTGCCTTCATCTTCTTCTTCAGCTTTTTAGCCCAAGAGGGCTCAAAGGAGGAAGGAGCAAATCTTCCAGGGCCTTCCTCATCGGCCTCCTCCACTGGCTCCTCATCAGTGCCCATCTGAGCCGCAGCAGCTTGCGCACGAGTGGTAGTGTTGGCCCATCGAGTCTTGATGCGAAGACGAATGGGATCATGACGGATACAGTCGGCCTCAAATTCCTCATCAGGGTACAGCTTCTCCCAAGTCTTGGAGATGAGCAGGAACAGGAACAGACCATAGATGGGTACCTTGCGAGTGTAGATCGCAAAGCGGAGCTCACACCACATGATATGGGATATGTCAAGTGGTGGAGACTGCGCCGTGCGAGCCGCTTCACACATCAGTAGCATGTCAACCAGGTATGCATGGATCTTGTCCTTGTCCCCAACGCGAGGAAACAAAGTGTTGCGAAAGATCCGATGCATGATGTCCAAAAATGGGTTCAACACCCATGTCTTCTTGCCACTTGCAAGAGTCTTCTCCACATAGAATGGCAGCAGCTTGTCTTTGTTGGGAGATTCTGGATTGGCATGAGGCCGAGCTCCAACTGGGTTGTGGAGTCCCTCATCAGCAATCTGTAAAAGATCCATGAACTCCTTCCAAGATGCAGTCATCTTGTGACCATTGGTCATCCAAGTCATTGGGCGATCTTCCTTGGTGTGGAAGTGGACTGACGCATAAAACTGAGCAATGATCTCAGGATCAAAATCATGCTGAAAGGTCATGAAGTGCTCAAGCCCAAACTGCTTGACCATATCCAGAGCCTCGGCAAAGTAGGCCCAGTTGGTGTCCCTCCGCATGTGGGCCACGTCCACCCAATGAGCATCCACGTACAGGTTGGTCTTGCTTTTGAGCACCTCTGTGTAGATGCGATACTGCTGCTTAGTCCAGAAAAGTTCATCTCCATGAAACTGAGCACGGGGTTCTCCATAAGGGTTGTGCTTCCTTCATGCCATGAACTCATTAGCTAGCATTTCTTCCATAGTCATAGAGGATTCCTTTTGCTTATTGGCGGCGGTCTTGAACTTGCGCTGGGGATTGGAGCCCTCTGGCACATCACTGGGGTTGCGCAGACGCTTGGACCCGGTGTCGCGGACTGGATTGGTACGATGAACATCGGAACCGGAGCCACCACCTAAGACACAAACACAAGAACACGACGAAAACACAAAGAGAATCAATGCAAAAGCCTCAAAGAGCACAAGAAACGAGTAGAAAGGGAAATATGTATGTGCTACGAAGGAACTATGCCACAAGTGGTAGTACTGCCTGACAATCGCGGAAGTAAAAAATTAGTACCGCTTAGTGAGCGGTAGTACCGCTTGATGGATGCGGTAGTACCGCACACTCTGCGGTAGTAAAAATTTACGTCCGTGATCAGAGACAGAAGTAAAAAATTAGTACCGCTTAGTGAGCGGTAGTACCGCTTGATGGATGCAGTAGTACCGCACACTCTGCGGTAGTAAAAATTTACGTCCGTGATCAGAGACGGAAGTAAAAAAACTAGTACTGCTTATGGAGCGGTAGTACCGCGTTGGGGTTGCGGTAGTACCGCTCGTATGCAGTAGTAATATTTTACTTCCGCTTCAGAGCGGTAGTACCGCGGAGGACAGCGGTAGTACCGCCTGGGTCAGATCTGACGAACGGATCTGGACCAGATCGAGCGGTAGTACCGCGGTTCGCCAGCGGTAGTACCGCTTGGATCAGATCTGAAAAGAAAAGAACTGAACACGACCGCGTAGATCGAACAACGGTACTACGGCTGATCATGGTAACTTGGTAGCAACATACATACTAGCATTTCTAGAGCAAAAGCACTCTCCTACATCCTAATCTTCCATGGATAAGAACACGAAGAACTCAAGAACTCTAAGCATCTCCCCTAACCCTAAAACAACAACAAGGCAACAAGAAGAGGGGAAAAGGGGAGAAACATTCATCCATGGCAAGAGGGCAAGGTGGGGAGCGATCCCACCGGTCGGAATGCGAGGAGAGTGGTCGAGGGAGGAGATCCGGCGAGGTCCTCCGGCGGCGTTCTTGAGAGGGAGAGAGAGACGGCGTGGGGGTTAGGAGATGAATGAGTATGGAGTAGTTGGAACTCCCCCTGCCCGCTTATAACCCCCACCCGTTCGAATATGTGCGGTAGTACCGCTGTCATCGCGGTAGTACCGCTTGGGCGGAAGTACCGCACGCCAAGCGGTAGTACCGCTCTACCAGCGGCAGTAAATAAATACTGCCGTGCTGGACTTGCGGTAGTACCGTAACCTCCTTTGCGGTAGTACCATGTCTGCGCACGGTAGTACCGCTTCTCCAAGAACTTGCACATTTTGACGAGGCTTTTAGCAAAGAAGAGAAGAAAAACAAAAGGACGCACAAGCGAGGCAAAAATGCAACTCCACAGAGGAGGGCCGTGGCCGAGGCCACCTATGTTTGAGTTCTTTGGTATGGCACCGCAAAGAACTATCCTTGGGCCCATGACCAATACTCGTCTTTAAGCACTTATACCAACTGTGTATGGCAAATGTCAAAGACTTGATCAATTTATGCATAATGGGGGGAGGAATGGTTCATTGAGAGAACAATACTCCCCCTATGTCCATGCCTACATCTAGACAAGATAACAATATTGAGTGTGAGGAGTGTGTGCAAGGACTCAAGCCACATTGCTCAAATCGATGATATTTAGCTCATGCCTTAACTCGCGAAATCTTGCTTCATCCAACGGCTTCGTGAAGATATCTCCAAGGTTATCATGAGTGTTGACATAGTGAAGCTCGATCTCTCCCTGCCTTATGTGATCTCGGATGAAGTGATACCGAATCTCTATATGCTTCGTCTTGAAGTGTTGCACCGGATTGAGACAAATCTTGATGGCACTTTCATTTTCACACCAAGGAGGCACTTTGTCACAAGTGACACCGTAATCCTTTAAAGTTTGCCTCATCCATAAGAGTTGAGCACAACAACTGCCAGCAGCCACATACTCTGCTTCGGTGGACGAGAGAGACACACAACTTTGCTTTTTGGAAGACCAACTAACAAGAGAGCAACCAAGAAATTGGCACCCTCCAGAAGTGGACTTCCTATCCACTTTGTCTCCCGCCCAGTCAGAATCAGAGAAACCTACAAGGTTGAAGTTTGCTCCTCTCGGGTACCATAAGCCAAAGTTTGGGGTATGAGCCAAATATCGAAAGATTCGCTTGACAGCCACAAAGCGACTCTCCTTAGGTGAGGCTTGAAACCATGCACAAATTCCTACACTCAACATAATATCCGGTCTAGATGCACAAAGGTAAAGCAAGGAACCGATCATAGAGCGATATACCTTTTGATCCACCGCTTTAACATTGGGATCAATGTCAAGTTGGCATTTGGTTGGCATTGGAGTAGTAGCCGGCTTGACATCACTTAGATTGAACCTCTTGAGCATGTCTTGAGTATACTTGGATTGTTTGATGAAGATGCCTTCTCTTCTTTGTTTGATCTCAAACCCAAGGAAATACTTCAACTCTCCCATCATGGACATCTCAAAATGTGTGGTCATGAGTGCGGCGAACTCATCATTGAAAGCTTTGTTAGGAGAACCAAAGATAATATCATCGACATATAGTTGGCATACAAACAACTCCCCTTTGACCTTCTTAGTAAAAAGAGTGGGGTCGATTTTCCCAATTTCAAACCCACGATCTTGTAACAACTCGGTAAGATGCTCATACCACGCACGTGGGGCTTGTTTAAGGCCATAGAGTGCCTTATCGAGTTGGTAGACGTGATTGGGGAGCTTAGGATCTTCAAACCCCGGGGGTTGTTTAACATACACCAACTCATTAATAGGACCATTAAGAAATGCACTTTTCACATCCATTTATTGCAATTTAAAGTTATGATGGGAAGCATAGGCAAGCAACAAACGAATGGATTCAAGACGAGCAACGGGGGCAAAGGTTTCACCGTAGTCGATACCCTCGACTTGGGAGTAGCCTTGAGCCACCAGACGCGCCTTGTTGCGGATGACAATGCCATGAGCATCTTGCTTGTTCTTAAAGATCCACTTGGTTCGAATGACATTATGGTTCTCCTTTGGTCTTGGCACCAGACGCCACACCTTGTTGCGCTCAAAGTTATGGAGTTCTTCATGCATGGCATTGAGCCAATCAGGGTCTTCGAGCGCCTCATAAACCTTCTGAGGTTCAACACAGGAGACAAAAGCTTGATGAGCACAATAGTTTGCTAATTGTCTACGAGTGCTTACCCCCCTTTTGATGCTTCCTAGAATGTTCTCGATGTGATGTTCGTTGGAAGCAAGCCTGGAGGCAACTTTTGCAGCACGATGCTCTAATTGCTCTTCAAGAGTTAACTGAGGAGCATAGAGTTGATCATCTTGAGCGTCGTCAGGAGCTAGATCTTGATCTTGAGCTTCCTCTTGACCTTGATCTTGCTCGGAGGACAGAACTTGGCCTTGTGCATCATTTGGTGGCTCTCCACCATCTTGTGATTGATCTTGCACTTGGCCTTGTTCGTCAGGTTGAGGGCCTTCACTTTGTTCTTCGGAAGCGTGTGGGTCTTGGGTTGGTGATGGTTCCACTTGAGTGGAACATTGTCCTTCTCCTTTGGACACAAGGGGTTCCTCAATGGGTAGGATATATCCAACACCCATTCTTCTTATGGCTTGAGGAGGAATTTCATCACCTACATCACAAGTACCACTTTGCTCCACTTGGGAGCCATTATTTTCATCAAACTCTACGTTACTCGTCTCCTCAATGAGTCCATTGGACTTGTTGAGGACACGGTAAGCATGAGGGTTTGTACCATAACCAACAAATATGCCCTCGTGAGCTCTAGATTCAAATTTAGACAAGCGAACACCTTTCTTGAGAATGAAACACTTACACCCGAATACCCGGAAATACTTGAGATTGGGCTTGTTACCGGTAAGTACCTCATACGGAGTTTTGTTCAGGCCTTTGTCGAGATGGAGCCGATTTGATGCATGGCAAGCGGTGTTGATGGCTTCGGCCCAAAAGTTGTATGGAGATTTGAATCCAGCCATCATGGTTCTTGCCGCATCCATCAGAGTTCGGTTCTTTCTTTCCGCTACACCGTTTTGTTGAGGGGTATATGGGGCTGCATATTGATGTTTGATCCCCTCATCACTGAGAAACTCATCCAAGGTGTAGTTCTTGAACTAGGTGCCGTTGTCACTTCTGATCATCAAAATATTTGCTTCATGTTGTCGTTGAGCTTCATTTGCAAAGTTGATGACGGTTTGTTGGGTCTCACTCTTCTTCTTGAAGAAGTATACCCAGGTGTATCTTGAGTAATCATCCACAATCAATAAGAAGTACTTTCTACCCCCAAGACTATCAAAAGATGGAGGCCCAAAGAGGTCCATGTGAAGGACCTCTAGGGGTCTCTTTGAATAGATGATAGTCGTGGGAGGGTGAGCCGTCTCATGTAACTTTCCTTCAATGCAAGCCCTGCAAGCACGATCTTTGGCAAAGCTAACATTTGTTAGTCCACGGACATGGTCCCCCTTGAGAAGACTTTGCAAAGATCTCATATTGACGTGGGCCAAACGGCGATGCCAAAGCCATCCCACATCAACTTTAGCCATTAAGCATGTCGCGACCTTAGTGGGTTGCTTCGAGAAGTTAACCACATAAAGGCCGTTCTCGACATGCCCAACATAGGCTACTTTAAGAGTCTTGCTCCACAAGAGGGCCACGGTACCAATATCAAAGAATGTAGCAAAGCCCATGAGTGCAAGTTGGCGAACAAAAAGTAAATTGTATGCAAGGGACTCAACAAGCATGACTTTCTCGATCGTGAGATCATGAGAGACAACAACCTTGCCAAGCCCCAATACCTTAGAAGATGAAGCATCACCCCATTCGACGTTGGTGGCCATAGATGAACCTAGATGCACGTCCACCACCAAGTCTTTGCTTCCGGTCATATGATTTATGGCTCCGCTATCGAGCAACCATGATCCCCCCCGGAAGCAAACTCCTACAAGAGATCAATGCTTGGATTTAGGTACCAATTTGGTAATGGGTCCTTTGAGGTTAGTAACAAGGGTCTTAGGAACCCAAATGGACCATTCAATGTACTCATAAGAAGAACCAACAAATTTCGCAAACACATGACCATCACTAGCACGACATAAAACATATGCAGGATTAAAGTCGCCGGCCATGTTTGATGGTATGGTGGAGTTTTTCTTGACACCACCACTTTTCACCATTTTCTTCTTCTTTGATGTGCCCTCTCCTTCTTTCACAAAAGATTGTCGGAGAGGGGGTGGTTGCTTGGTCATGTCATTCTTCGTCTTCTTGGGCTTAGGAACAAACCCAATTCCTTCCTTTGCCACAACCTCCTTTTGATTGCTCAAAAGGTTGTTGAGGTTCTTCTCACCTTGTATGCATGTCACAAGGCCTTTCTCAAGTTGCTTCTTCAACTCGGCATTCTCTTCAACAAGATGCACATGCTCGCAACACGGGTTAGTAGCATTTGCATTATCAATTAATACCATGCGAGGAAAGATAGCCTTTTCCTTGGTTAGCGAAACTTGGAGTTGATCATGAGACTCCTTGAGAGTAGCATGCATACATTTCAAGGCCTTGTGAGCCTTGTCAAGTATGTCAAACTCCTCTTTGAGTTTAGCATGGTCAACCTCAAGTTTTTCCTTATCGGAATTAAGCACACGAGAGACAACTAAAGCATGATCAAGATCTTTCTTTAAGTTAGCATGACCATCATTGTCTGACTCCTCAAGAGCCAAACGAAGGCCACGCTCTTCCTCTAGGGCGTTAGAGAGATCCGATATCTCATCGGCATAATCTCGACTATGACCTTCCATTTTAGTAATGGTTTCCTCGTGAGCCTCGATCATGTCGTTGGCCTCACCGAGTTGTTCCAAGAGAGCAACAAAATGCTTCTTCGGTTTGCCCTTGAGATTTTTCATGAACAACTCAAATTCATTCTCTCCCTCATTAGCACCCTCACTCTCATAAATACAATTCGTCAATGAAGGATTAGAAGAGATAGTAGTAATGATGTTTGGGGTTACCTTGTTGGTGGCCTTGGCCATGAGACACTTGGCGGTGATGTTCTCATTTGGTGAGTCGAAGAGAGATGAGTGCGGAGTAGTAGCAATTGCAATAGTGGCCATGGTGACCATCTCATCATCTTCATCATTATCATCATCCTCAACATATTCTTCTTGGGCCACCAACCCTTTAGGAGGAGTCTTCTTGTTGAAGTTGTTCTTGTTGGGATAGGACTTTGACTTGTCCTTCCGGATAAGCTTGCCTCCAAAGTCTTCTCTCTTCTCATATGGGCAATCTGCAACGAAGTGGCTTACATTGCCACAGTTGAAGCATGTCCTTACTCGTTGCTTGCCCTTGTTTCCACTTGAGTTGTTCCTGTTGAAGTTGGGTCTTGTGTTCTTCTTGCCCCAGAATTGCCTTGAAGCAAGAGCCATGTGCTCATGATAGGCATATTTGGTGTCCTCGGGGCTACACTCATCATCATCTTCCACCTCCTCTTCTTCCACACAAGCCTTGGCCTTCAGGGCAAGATTAGGCTTCTTTGATCGTTGAGCTCTTAAGACCGCATTGTCGGCGGTCATGTCCAAGATCCTCATGGCAACGAACTCATCCAACACTTCATGAGATGACAAGTGGTGGAAGTCCGGTCTCTGACGAATGACAGAGGACATGGCCTTATGATAGGGCATCATGGCCTTGAGGAACTTGCGCTTGATCCAGTTGTCATCCGTATCCTTACTGCCATGATCTCGAAGAGAGACCGCAAGGGTGGTCAATCTCCGATAAAGTTCACGAGGATCTTCTTCTTCGATCATAGCAAACTCATCGGCTTCATCTTGCACAACTTCATAGTTAGAGCGTTGAATTCTAGTGCTTCCCTTGTACATAGTGCCAACATGCTCCCAAGCTTCCTTGGCCACAGTGAAGGGTCGAAGATGTGCAATGTCTTCTGGAGGAATAGCATCTTGAAGAATGCAAAGAGCGGACTCGTTGAACTGATGATCCGCAGTTTCTCTTGGAGTCATGTTGTCGGGATTGCGGATAAAAACCTTGCTCAATGATTCTCCAAAGATTAGTAGAACAATGATTTATATGACGTTTGAAACGAAACACCCAAGTAGCAAAATCAAAATTTTTTATAAACTTGGGAGGTGGCCCAACGGAATTTAAATGCGGTGTAGGAACAGGTCCTCCATAGTGAGTAGGAGGAGCGGAGTGGGCAAAGATTCCACTCCCATTCTTAGTAACAGGGGCGTGTTCACTACTAGCTTCTCCCTTGTCGGGATTAGCCTCCGACACGTTAGTAGTGGGACGAACCACTTCCAACGGTGCGGTGGATACTTTAAGCCCCTCAAGCAAATCTTTAAACATGCCTTTGACCTCGCTCGCTAGTGACTCTTTCAATGTGGTCAAGGCCACATTGAACTCCTCACGAGTGACCGAGGCTCCCCCATCTGACGTAGGCAAGGACGGAGTTCCACCGGAATGGTCCTCCGTCTCGACTACGTTGTCACCCATACTCTTTGGACGGTAAAGTCCTTAAAAAGAGACAAGGCTCTGATACCAATTGAAAGGATCGATATGGTTGACTAGAGGGGGGTGAATAGGCAACTAACAATTTTTAGCTTTTCTTAACCACTTTAAATTAAGCATCAAAGTAAGTTGTCTAGATATGCTACTAACATGACAACTAATAGAAAGTAAAGATAACAACTACACGAGCAAGCTATAGGAGTTAAACAAGTAATGCTTGCACAAGTAAAGGTAAGAAATAACCACAAGAGGAACCGGTGGAGACGAGGATGTGTTGCCGAAGCTCCTTCCCTTTGAGGGGAAGTACATCTCCGTTGGAGCGGTGTGGAGGCACAATGCTCCCCAAGAAGCCACTAGGGCCACCGTATTCTCCTCACGCCCTCACACGATGCAAGGTGTCATGATTCCACTAGTGGTGCCCTTGAAGGCGGCAACCAAACCTTTACAAACAAGGTTGGGGCTATCTCCACAACTTGGAGGCTCCCAACGAAACCACGAAGCTTCACCACAATGGAATATGGCTTCGAGGTGACCTCAACCGTCTAGGGTGCTCAAACACCCAAGAGTAACAAGATCCGCAAGGGATTAGTGGGGGGGATCAAATATCTCTTGGTGGAAGTGTAGATCGATGCCTTCTCAAGCAATCCCGAGCAAATCAACAAGTTTGATTGGCTAGGGAGAGAGATCGGGCGGAAATGGAGCTTTGGAGCAACAATGGAGTATGTGGTGGAAGAGGTAAGTCTTCTTGGAGAAGAAGACCCCCTATATATAGTGGGAGAGCAAATCCAACCGTTATGCACGTTTTCTGCCCGCAGAGAGCGGTAGTACCGCACGTAAGTTGCGGTACTACCGCTTGGTGAGCGGTACTACCGCCCTGGTTGCGGTACTACCTCTAGGCATAAACAAGCGAGCTGAGGACAACCACAGATGAAATAAATTACATCTGTGGCTACATCCACAGAAATACGGTAGTAGCAAAACACGACGCGGTACTACCGCTTGGAGAAAGCGGTACTACCGCATAGGATGCGGAAGTAAAAATTTACTTCTGCACCTACTTCCACACTTGGTACAGTGCCGGGCCAGATACACGGTACTACCGTTCTGGAGCCGCGGTACTACCGCTGGTGCGGTACTACCGTGTCGTCAAGCGGTACTACCGTGTGTCTGTGCGGTACTACCGCTTATGGAGCGGTACTACCGCTTGCCAGGCAGGTGTATTAGTTAAGAAGCCATGGTTTGCATATACGAAAAGAAACGGTTGGAACTCCAGAGAAGCAAGGGAAAGGTGGTGTGAGAGTAAGGTGTGTACGTGTTGATTCCACCCAAACCTTTTCGAAACGGACCCCCTCTTAATAGTACGATTTTCCTATTACTCAAAGCCACCGACAGGGAGCAAAAAGGAAACACCGTCTTCCATCGAATCCGAGGGGCAAGCAATCGTCTTGTGCCTAAGTGAGATATACCTGTAGGAGCTTAGAGCATACGATTAGTCCGCAAATGCATTGTCATCAATCACCAAAACTACTTAGGGAGAAATATGCCCTTACACCAACCATGTAAGGAACGCAAAATCAAGGAACATAACGCCAGTTTATCGGCTCCTAAGGTGGCATGAGTGGAACAAAACACCGAGCAAAAGGCCAAGCCTTCCACCCATTGCCAAGTATATAGGTGTGTTAAGATATATAAGATATATTGTTATATTCCAACAGCAAGTTCCAACATGGAACGATCTTCATCTTCACTTGCAACTAACAATGCTATAAGAGGGGCTGAGCAAGCGGGTAACATAGCCAAACAATGGTTTGCTAGGAAGGTGTCAAAGGTTAGAGGTTTCATGACAACAAGGAGAGGGGCTGACAATAAATGATGGGTAGCGCGACATATAACGATAGCATCGAGACAACTAAGCATGGCAATGATAGCAAAGGTATCCAAGGTGATGGTCATCTTGCCTGAGATCCCGCAAGTAAGAAGAACGGATCCACGAAGAAGACGAAGAAGAAGCCTCGAAGACGAACCACATGTAGACGAACGAATCCTCACGATCGCAACGGAAAAGAACTAGCGAGAAGAAAGCACACAACAAGGTAAACACCCAACACAAGAACAAGACAAGATGCTCAACCAAGTATGATGCAAGACAAGTCTATATGATGCAATTCATGGCAAGGGATGAAGCACACAAGAACAACACCAACCAACAAGTTTAAATGAGGCCGGAATCCACATATAGCAAATCCGGTAAGTCCTCATATGCACATTTTGTAATTAGTCCAGATCTGAACAAACCTTATGTTAAAGTTTTTAAACAGCAAGTTAACATGCACCATGAGGATCTACACGAAATTCTAATCAAGTTTCATATAAAGTTTGTTTAATTCGGAGCTACGGCCTAGAAGATATGAGCAAAACAAGACAAACAAGTCAACGGTGCAAGATGCACCCAAACATCAAACAAACTCACTCCAAACATGAAAACAACATGATATCATGCTTCTACATGCAAAACACACAAGTTTCATATAAGACACGCTCAAAACGGAGCAACGGGCTAGAAGTTATGAGCTAAACAAGTTACAATGCAAAGCTGAAGTTAACAGCCACATAGCAACTTTGGAGCAAGGTAAATATATGCTACAGCACTCAAACATGATAACAAGAGGCATGGATGTGAAATAGGCATGATACTTAACAAGCATGAACTTAGAACACACCCAAAAGCTTGCTGGAACACACTTAACCAAGCATGGCAAGTTGCAATAAATTTATCCAGACTTAGCCAAAATCTGGGAAGGCAAAAACATCACCACGATGCTTCCTTCGGAGGCACAAAACAACAAGCATATCAACTCTACTAAGTATATAAAGATCATGGACATGTAGTAGACATAGCGTACATCGAACAACTCCATTGGAGCAACTCCATAGGAGGCATGGATCAATAACAACAAGCTTCACCAAATTGATCATGCTGATAAAAATCTGACATGTAAATTTATAGCAACTTGAGAGTAAGAAATAAATAAGGTACAACAGGCCATATATGCAAACAAGAGCATGAATGGATAGACAATAACATGGATAACAAGGAATGGTCATTTGACATACTAAAACATGCATGAATTAGAGTGAGGCATCAAGCAAACATAGCATCAGGTTTAACATATTCCATACTTAGCAGTTTTTTCACTAAGTATAAAACAGCAACAACGACATGGCAAGTTTACAACCTTGTTTAAGTCACCTTAAGGCATATCATGGAAAATGGATTGCACCACAGCAAAGACCATATGATTGTGCTTCCAAAACATATAAACAAGTGGCATGAAGACATACACACCAATAGCAATGAGCAAGTGAAATCAGCATCTCATAACAAGTTTCAGCACTTAACAGCCACATGCACTTTTGCAACAGAGATTAACATGGCAATATGGCACCTAACATGAATGCTACAACAACCAACATGTAGAGCACTTCACAATGAACGTTTTGACATATCATATGCTCCATTTGGACCAACATGCACAAAGTTATCACATCTCAAACATGCTAACAAAATTACAGTTAACATCAGTTTTAAACATGTAGCACTATTGCAACGATGATTAGGGCATCAAGATGAACTCAAACAAGCATGCCACAATGGAACAAAATGAAGAGCATATCACCACGATCATTTTGACATATCATACACTCAATTTGGACATACACACAAAAAGTTACAGGCATGCAAAGTGTGCATCAGATTACAAAACTTAGGGACTTAGTGTTTAAAAGAACAACCTCGGGTGGACATGTCCGGGTCCAGACGGACATGTCCGGCGGCGGGACCCACACGTCGGTGGCACGGCGAGGGCCCGGACACGTCCGGCGGTTGCAGACGATGCGGGCCCACTGGCAGAGACCGGACGGGAGTCAACCATGGCGGCGGTCGTGGGCAGCGAGGCCCGAGGCACGACGGCGGCGGGTCTGGTTCTGGGGTCACCGGAGAGGGCCGGGGCGGGGCGGATCTGGTCGCCCCCGTCCCGATCCGGCCGGATCCGACGGCAGCTGAGGCGAGCTGCGGCAAGGATGCCGGAGAAGGCCGGCGCGGCGAGGTGCGGGGCTCGGCCCGGCAGCGGCTGCGGAGGCGTGAGGCGACGGCGGTCCGGCGAGGGAGGAGCGGCACGAGGGTCCGTCGGCGACGGGATCCTGGAGGTCGGCGGCAGGCTCGACGACGCTCCGACGACGTGCGGACGACGACGTCGGGGTCGACCGACGGGAGCTCGAGGAGCAGGCAAGTGGGACGAACGACGCGGGCGGATGGGCTCGGGCAGGCGCCTCGGGCCCGGCTCGGCCCGGCGGCGGGCCTGGCTTGGGCCTGCGATGGTGGGGAGGCACGGCGACGTGGAGAAGACAAGTGGCGTGCGGTGGTTGGCCGGGAAGCGGCTTGGGCCGGCGGCTGGTCACTCCGGGCGCGCCAAGTGGCACAGAGTGGGTTGGTCGGCGCCGGAATTCAAGGGGGAAGAGGGCTGGCTGCAGATCCAAGGAGAAGGGGTAGGGGAGACTAGGGAGATGCCAAAATGGCATGGGGGGTTGTTTAAATAGGGTAGGGGCTAGGGTTTAGGGATTTTAGCTCCGTTTCGAGCCGTACGATCTCGATCGTGCGGCTCCGAGCGGGGGGGGGAGGTAGGTGACTTAGGTGGGCTATGAAGAGGGGTGTGGGCTGAGATGAGAGGAGAGGAGAGAGGCCCGCGGGGGTTTTCGGAGATTGAAAACGTCCAGCGTTTTAACCGGCGACTAGTGCCGCTATATCTAACGGTTGGGCTATCAAACGAGCTCCGAATGCGACGAAACTTGACAGGCGGCATGTCTACACTATAATAAGACCACACGCCAAGTTTCATCTCATTCCGAGAACATTTTCCGGCCACTCATAAAATAAATATTCAGAGGTACCGCGGGCGCGTGTGAGTGTGTCTGGGCTCAGAACGGACAATGGAAAGGACGGGCGGACTCGGACGGATGCAAGTTTTGAAAAGATGATGATGCAATGCACATGATGACAAGGCAAAGTGCAACACGCAAGCAGATGACATGGCAACGGCAATGAAAAACTGGCTGACACCTGGCGCACCGGTCTCGGGGTGTCACACCCCACCCACGCGCCCGTCCATCTTGAACTACATCGCCATCCACCCAGGATCTGTCCACAGTCATGTACCCTCTGCCCCTTGTCGACGCCGTTCATGGTGGACACCATGCCCGATAGGTGGTCGGTCATTGAAATTCAAAATGTCTGCATTATCAACCAGGTACTTTTTTTAACCTTGTTTCCTAGAGTAAGAGCGATGACAGGGTACTTGATGATGGAGGATGAGTTGTTGTGCGATGTGTGGCAGGTCGTATATGCGGACTTTTTAGGCATGAGGTAAGGGGGTCGGCCTTTTGAAAAAATATGCATGCTTTGTTTCATGAGCAAGAGCACTTCACGCCCTACGACTTGCACATGATCCATGAACGCAATGTGAAGTCGCTAGCCCATTGTATACCATCTCCAACTCCCTCATGAAGTTTTATGGTGTGATTGCGCAAGTGGAACGGATGTTGTCCCGGGGCTCGCAAACCATTGATATTGTAAGTTTTGCTTCTTGTTACTCTACATCACTGTTCAAGAATCTTCTGATTCAGCGATTTATCGTCTGATTTATCGCTACTCTTGTGGTGACCGATAAGATTATGCCTTATTTTCACCATTTCTCGTTTGGGCCGATTTATCGCTATGACAAGTGATTTATTGGGAATCTACCGATAAATTGGGCCTATCCATAGCACTATGTTTGTAAAAACTATGTTTATTTGCATTTCGTGGACCTTATTATGCAATATGTATTGTTATCCTATTTTGTCCGTCATTATACAAGGCTTCAAAGGCTAGGAACCAAGGTAACACTTTTGTCCAATATGTTTTTGGTGTTGAATATAATATATTTTAGTGTTGGGAACCTGGGATTTGCAAAAAAATAGATGATTAATAGTCGATCGATAAAATTGATTAATGGGCCGATTTCTGATCAGTCTCTAATCCACAGCTGACCGAGACGATAATGATAAGCGATATCCTCAACATTGCTTTACATGTTGATCAATTCATTGATTCCTTCAAAGTTGCAACTTGATAATCATCACCTTGTATAGCCCGGACGCGCTGCCGTGTTGTACCATAGGACCAAGGGCACGCCATTTTCATTCATACCATTTTACGGGAATTTACATTCATACATTGATGGATGAAGCTCAAGGGTCATAGTGTGTGGGACGACATGTGTGAGACTCGAGTATCATCAAATTTTGAATGATGAATAAAAAAAAAGTGTTACATCTTGTTATCTCGGATGTAGTTTATGGATGAATATGCTATTTTCCAGCGGCGGGGCTTGGGCTAAATTCCTGGAAGGGCAATGGGTCATGCGGGAGGGGGGCAGGTTGGCCCTCACAGAGCTCAGCCACAATTTTTTTTTTATATAATTTTCTTGAGTGGAGTACGAATTAGAAATGAAAAACATTATGTTTAGGAGACGGAGTTGGATGATCGATTTCCGTATTCGTGTCCGCGGATCACTGTGAAACCGATCCGCGGACAAATAATAAGTCCGTCGTGACTCGCGAGGGTTGCGTTGAAGATGCATACTTCATGTTTCGAAAAAAGAAATGTATGCTTCATACTGGTCAGCTGTTATCCATGGACAGTACTGTGCTAGCAGCAGTCCAGGAAAAACCATTCTCATTTATTAATTTTTGCGGGAAATTCTCATTTCTTCATTGGAATAAAAACATTCCTGTGGTGTGCTAGTGCAGATACATTGAACCTGGCCCTAGCTGCCTGGTTAAGACGACGGAAGCGGAAATGTACACACTGTACCAGTAGCATCTACTCACGTGTGTGGTCGAACCTAGACTTCCTTCCTGTGCTTTGTGCTTTACCGGCGGGGTTCCTTTCCACGCTTCCTGGGCAAATGACATTTGTATGGCTCTATTCATGCCGGTACTGGAATAACACTCCCTTCGTCTGGAATTACTTGTCGCAGAAATTGATAAAAATAGATGTATCTAGAACTAAAATACATCTAAATATATTTATTTCTACGACAAGTATTTTCGGACGGAGGGAATACTGAACGTCAACTCGACGTAAACGCGGTTGGCACCGTTTCAAACGAGACAGACTCAACACATCACAACACCGTCGTGTTAGGAAAAATACGCTTCTACTAAATTTTTATGCTGGTGAACGGCGCGCGTTCTAGGGGTCTCTGTATGAAAGCCAAGCACCTTTTCCCCCACAATACTAGATGGGGACGGGGAGGAAGTATTTTTTTAAGTCCTCCGATCTATTCATTTTCAATTACGATAATATAACCAACACCATAAATAATAATAATAAAATTAGGTCCGTAGACCACCTAGCGACGACTATAAACACTGAAGCGAGCTGAAGGCGTGTCACCATCATCGACCCTCTTTTGTCGGACAAAACATGTTGTAATAGACAGTCAGGAAGTCATCGTGGTAAGGCCCATAGGACCAGCGCAGTAAAACAGTAAACGCCGTCGGTGAAGAGTAGTGTAGATCCGAAGGACCCAACCCGAAGAAACACAAACGTAGACGAATTACGACCAGATTCGAGCAAATCCACCAAGAACAGGTCCGCCGGAGACACACCTCCACGCGCCCATCAACGATACTAGACACACCATCAGGATGGGGCTAGGCGGGAGAACCTTATTCCTTCTTAAGGGAGCTGTCGTCGTCTCATCTTCCTGAGCAGAATAAAAACGTTAACAAGACTCGAAGAAACATCTAAAAAACAGAGCCCTCCTGCTAGCAAGGGTCGGGATCCACCGCTCCATCATGGCCCTAAAGGCACCGAAGAGTAGGCGGACCGGTGGTGGCACCGATCGAAGATAGAGGATCCTAAGCTTTTCTTGGGTAGGAGGCGGCTGGTTCCTGTTTGACGTCCATAAAAAATCATGGATCTGGATGACGTGTAAACAGCAGCCCCAAGTGGGAGGAAGTCTCGAACGAACGTTTTTCTTTGTAAGGTGGTGGGGGTGGAACTCCAGTGAATGTTCTCCCATCACGCATCATTTGCTAGAGGGCAGACCAGGACGAACCCCTCGATTGGCCCAGAAGGCTAAGTTAACAATTTTTTATTTAAAGTTATCAATCTAAACTTCTAAAGAAAAGAAGGCCGTGTGGCCTAGAAAAATAAAATTGGCATGCTAAACTTTAAAACTACCATCTTATATATAATAAATGCCATGAACCAAAATATACACATAAATTTGTGAAATTCATGCTTTGAAAATGTGAAATTTGCTATGCTACTTTATAAAACTGTCATCCTGTAGATATATTTTTTATTTGGATATGCCCCAATAAAAACTACCATGCCATTGAATTTAAAATGCATCCTCCCATCATTAAAAATACCATCCTCTTTATAATAAAAATGCCATTATATTATTAGTACAAATGTCACCAGCTTAGTAAAACTGCCAAGCCATTAAACATAAAAAAGCCATCCTTACTATGATAATTTGGCATCCTATGAATAACAAAATCGTCATCCTCTTAATAATAAAAATATCATGTTATCAATAATAAAAATTTCATATATAAATAAGAAATTCGCCATGTGAGAAAGCAAAGAAAAAAATGGAACTTTTGGATGAATTGAAAAACAAATCGGCTTCGGGGTGTCTAAACACAAAAGTTCACAACCCCCCTCCCCCTTACTCGGTCTAGTGGCAATGCACGGCTTGCGCCAAGATTCGTCCAACGGGGAAGGCGTTTGCTGGGTTGGTCTCCTGGATGACGTTCGTCAGATAACATTATTCATTTTTTTTCGAAAGAAAACTAATGCTATTTGACTTGAATAGCTTACTATTTAGGACCTTTTCGGTATCAAGCCGAGCCGAGCCGAGCAGTCGCTGAATTGTATTTTGTCAAAAGGAATCTACTCCCTCCGTCCGGAAATACTTGTCATCGAAATGAATAAAAGAGGATGTATCTAGATGTATTTTAGTTTTAGATACATCCCTTTTTGTCCATTTTCATTACAAGTATTTTCGGACGAAGGGAGTATATCAATTCAATCGCTTTCAGTGGGAGGAGACGTTCCCGTCGACGACGAGACGCCTACGGTGACTTTGTAAATCTCAAGATGATATGCCGTCTCAGTCTCTCGGAGGTGCTCATAGGGGTAAGGTGTGCGTGTGTGCGTTCATAGGGTGAGTGTATGCGCGTGTATATGAACGCTCGCGTCTGTACCTGTCGGGGGAAACTGTCCACCACGAGCATCTATGGGACCGGAGCCCCTTGTTCGTGCGGTAAGGGAGCGGAGGGAGCACAAAGAGCAGATCGTGGTGAGCACGCGGGCAGTTTACCCAGGTTCGGGCCGCGATGGACGCGTAAAACCCTACTCCTGCTTGATTGTATTGAGTGTTGGAGCTCGGGAACTTGGAGAACTAGCTACACCGAGCGAATGAGTGATCTAGGTTCCGAACCCTTTCTACGTTGTGCATGGGCCTCCTTTTATAGCTCAAGGGGTCACCGACAGGTGTCAACGTAGGAGAAAGGGTAAAAATGTAATAGTGGTGGTAGTTGTAACAGTGCGGGAATAGTGGAGCAACAGTGCATGAACAGTGGTCGCTACCTACTTTGACAGTGGGGGACAAGAGCATTTAATGCCCGTCGCCGTCAACCCCAAAAGCGCCCGCCCTTGCGTCTCCGTTTGCCACGGCGATGGCTTTACCACCGTGGAGTGCCACCGTGTCCCCCAGGCTGCACAGCCATCCGCCACGCGTCCCTGGAGTGGCCCCAGGGCGACGCGTGGTTCGATGAGCTGGAGCGCGGGCACACAGCGTAACTCTCCCCGGCAAGCACCTTGCCGGGGTCTTGACCTTGCCGGGCCCGGGAGCTTGTCGGGCTCTGAAGCTTGTCGCTCTCCGGGCCCTGCCGGGGCGCACGTTGCGCCGAGCCATGTCTTCTGTAACGTAATCTTCTAGTCTTCCTGGCAAGCTCCTCTTGCCAGGGCCTTGCGTGAGTGAGGTAATCTTGAGCCTGGAACGGCCTTCCCGGCAAGCTCCACTTGCCGGGGTCTTGATCTTCTGTCTTGTATACTTTGTTTTTGAATGGTTTTATATGGAGCCGGAAGGTCTCCGGCAAGCGCGTGGTAGGCCCTGCCGCGGGAAGCTGCTACTGCCCGTGCACAAGTTGGGGTACTGAGGTACCCCTACCTTAGTACACCGACAGGAGCCCCCGGGCATGGGCCACACACGGTGCCAAGCGCTGTTGGACCAGGCCCAAAATAGTGCACGGGCACGCGCGGCCCACGACGCGCCGAATCCACTTCCGCATCCGCCGCGTCCCTCCGTAACGGCACGCGTCGATTGCGGCGTCGTGGGATGGGACGTGGCCACGTTCTTTTAATGCAAAGAGCGAAACGTCCCCCACTTCCCCATAAAAGCAGAGGAAGCAGGAGCGGTTCCCCTCCTACGCCTTCATTGCTTCTTCTTCCATCTCCAGAGATTCCCCTTTGCGCTCCGCCTCCACACCTCCTCCGCTGTCTTCCGCACCCGCGGCGCCGCCGGACTCTTCGTCCCCCTTCCCTCGCCGCCTCCGCCATGGCCCCGAAGACCGAGAAGGCGAAGGCGGAGAAGACCAAGAAGGAGAAATCTGACCAGGCGGCGAGGCTTGCTCTTCTGCGGAAGAGGAATGTCGTCTTCGCGCTGCGGCTCAGCGCGCGGGAACTCTGGAACAAGTACTACTTGTTCTGGGCCAAGGAGACCAAGGCGCACCCTCGGACCAGAGCCTATCCCGCCGCCGCCAAGGACAATTATCCCGGCGGGTACTTCTTCTTCGCAGCTTTCTTTCATTGCGGCCTTTGTCCCCCTTTTTCGGACTTTTTCTGCGATATCATGCACACCTACGGCCTCCACCTTCTTGACTTCACCCCCAACGCCATCCTCACGATGGCGGTTTTCGCACATCTGTGCGAAAACTATATTGGGATCTATCCGAACGTAGCGATGTTTAGGCACTTCTTCACCCCTAGAGTAGAAGCCGGCGCTCCCCTCTCCGGGGGGATTTCTTGGGTCTTCCGCTTGAACAAGAAGGAGTCCTACTTGCCGGGGGAACTCCGCGGCAAGTGGGCGGAGTTGCGTGCGGACTGGTGCTGGATAGTTGAGGACGAGCCGCAACCCTTCACTGCGCCGCGCACAACAGCCATCGTGCGCGGCAGGGACTGGAGTGAGTTGGATTCGGACGACATCAAGCTCAACGTCGCCCTCATCAGAATTCTTCGTCTCCGGGTAGCAAAGTTGTCCGTCGGAGAAGTAGGAGCAGATTTCCTCCGCCGCCGCATTGCCCCTCTACAGGATAGGAAGAGGCCGGCATGGGAGTACGGCAACGCGGCGGACGTAATGAGATTGCGCCCGGGGCTAAACTTCAACTTTACGACGCTGGAGCTGAAGGGGATGGTCCGGGAACTCTTTAAGCACGACCCGGCCCACCCAGAGTGGTTCAGAGCTCCCCGGGGAGTGGTGCCCCTCTGCAACAGCACGGCCCGGGATCCTCTTCGCGCCATGATGCCCGCATGCGACTCGCATGGCGTGGACCGCACATGGATACCGCCCAAGTCAGCAGACATCATGGGCTTCTTCGACAACCTGGTGGAGGTGCCGAAGAACAAAGATGAGATCAAAGGGCTCACCCGGGACACCACCGACCAGGAGATTGCTTATATAGCTTCTCGGGTTGAAGAGGCCGCTGCAGCTGCAGCGGCAGGAGAGTTTGGCTTTATACCCGATGAGGCAGAGGCTGCGGATGCGTCCTGCCAAGCAGAGGAGGCGGAGATCCGCAGACTACTGCAGCTTCCTCCCGACGAGCTTGCCGGGGTTCCTTCTTTGAGGCACTCCGGAATCCCCGGAATCGTGACCGAGGCCGCGGCGAGAGGCGGCGCTGCCGGAGGAAACAGAGGCGCCGCAGGGAGCGGAGGCGCCGGAGGGGGCGGAGGCGCCGGAGGGAGAGCGGCCGCTGGGCCCAGCATGCCTGCCGAGGAGGAGGAGGAGGAGGAGGAGGACGTCGAGGCCGACGAGGACTCCGACGGGTCTCTGGGGCTCTATGCCGACGACGTCTCCTCGTCATCGGAGACCTCCCCGCCTCGGGCAAGTCCCAAGCGGTCTCCGTTGAAACGTCTCCGCAAGGCGACGACGGGGACGAGGGCGCAGGCGCCCCGACAACAACCAACTCGCCGGGCGGCGCGAGCTACCCGGGGGAGCCAAGCTGCGACGGGGGCGCCCGGCGCACCAACCACGGCGGGGGCGACCCGCACACAGGCCACGGCGGGGGCGACCCGCACACAGGCCACGGCGGAGGCGCCCCGCACGTCAGCGCCAAGCGGAGGAGGGTCCTCGCAGAGCGGAGCAGCAGCCCCGCCTGCTCCCCGGGCCTCGGCGTCCACAGGGGCCGGGTCCTCGCAGCCCCCAGCCCCGGGGACCGCCAAGCGCCCGAGGGAGTCTTCGCCTCCTGCTCCTCGCGCGGACGCGCCTCAGGTGGCGTTCGATTTCTCCGCCCTGAGCGACGACGACGACGACGAGGAACAGGAGTAAGAACTTGAGGTCTTGTATCTTCTTTAACTTTGTTTTGATTCTTGTTGATTCTGATCTTGCTTCTTGCTTCGATTTCAGGACCCTGGCTCAGCGAGTGGCGAAGAAGGCCAAGGTTCCCGTCGTCGAGGTCGCGGACGACTCGCCCGTCGCGGCGACTGGGGACGCGCCGGAGACGAGCTTGCCGGACCCGAGCGCTGCTCCGAGGAGCAGCCCCCAGCGCAGCCCCCAGCGTAAGTTTGGGTTTCAACCTTTCCGCTCATCGGGCGCGCTTGAAGATCTTGTTTATGCTAACACCTTGTTGTTCTTGTTGTTGTCTTGACTGTCTTGCGCAGAGGGGGAGCCGCAGCCACAGGAGCGTCTGGAGACCGCTCCCGAGGAGCCGCAGGCCCCGCCGTCCCCGCCAAGGACGAACTCTCCGGCAAGGGAGAGCGCTCCGCCAAGGGCGGGTACTCCGCCAAGGGCAAGTACCCCGCCAAGGGCGAGCAGCCCGGCGAGGGCGGCCACCCCGCCAAGGCAGAGCTCCCCGGCGAGGGAGCCCGCCGTCGACGAAGTCCGCCAAGGTAAGTTTTATAATCTTGTCTTCTTGAATTCATCTTTTTTGGATATTTGCTTGAACATCTTCTTCTTTTTCTTCTTCTTCTAGATCCTCCTCCCCCAGAACGGATGGAGACGGAAACCATCGTCGTGGAGGAGGACGCGCAGGGCGACGGCGGCAACGCCCCTGTCGTTGAGGACACGGCGGGAGCCACCGAGCCGGCTGCGGAGGAGACCGCTCCGGCCGCAGGCGCGGCGGCCGAGGAGGGGGACGGCGGCCATACTGCCGGCCCGGAGGCGGCAGGAGCGTCGAGCGCTGCGCCGGTCGCCGACCCCTTCACCGAGAAGGAGCCGTCTGCCTACTATCTTGAGGCCCCCAACGGCGTTTACATCCAGGTGCCGTGGGGATCTTCATCGCGAGCCCCCGCGGAGGGAGAGGCCTTTGATGGAGAGGTTCTCGCCTCCGCGGGACTGAAGATCGTCGAGGCGCCCGGCGGAAGCGACGGGCCCGAGGAGGAGAAGCTGCTTCATCAGCTCCTGGCCCTTTACCGGGCCAGGCAGGCGAAGCTCGCGTCTTGGGAGGCCCTTGCCGCCAAGGCCGCCGCCGATATGGAGAAGCGCGCGGCGGAGCTCCGCGCCGCCAACCAGGCTGCCCTCCGCGACGTGGCGGAGGAGCGTGAGAGGCTCGCCGGGGAGTACCAGGAGTGGCTCCTGGAGAAGGCCGAGGCCGAGGAGCAGCAACGACTCGCCGGAGAAGAGCTGTCCCGGCGAGAAGGAGAGCTCACCCAACGGAAGGTCAACCTCGACTCCCACGAGGAAGACCTTGCCGCCCGGGAGCAGGCCCTTGGCGGAGAGCTAAAGGAGGCGAAGGCCGCCGCGGCTGCCGCGGAGACCGCCAAGGAGGAGCTCGCGGCCAAGGTTGCGCAACTGGAGGAGTCCCTGAAAGCGAGCGTGGAGAGGGTCACCGCGCTCAACACAGAGCGCGAGAAGGACGCCCACACCAACTTCGAACTCCAGGTGCATCTCTCCAAGCAGGGCGACGAGCTGAAGGCCGCCAAGGATTCGATTGAGGATCAGGAGCTGAAGGTTTCCACGTTGAAGGACTCGCTTGACGCCGTCCGGGATCGGGAAACCAAGCTGAAGGAAGAGCTCCGCAAGGAGTGAGGCGTGGTGGAGAGCGCCACCATTGCGGCTGAGAACTTCCGCCGGATCGTTGAGGTGTGGACCGACGACTTGGTGGCCTCTGCATCCAACATCGACCAGGAGCTGCTGGCGCTGAAGGTCGAGCATCTTATATACTCTCCGGATCCAAACCTCCCCCATAGCGCCAAGCTCAGCCTCTTCTTCAGAGGGATCGCGCCGGCTCTTGCAGATCTTCGGAAGAAGCTCCCCGCGCAACTGGCCGAGGAGTCACGCCAGCTCTGCGCGGGAACCTTGGAGCGTGTTCTGACGAAGATAGTATACCGCAATCCTGGTATAAACCTCGCCAACGTTCTCCGCAGCTTGCCGGCTGACGCAGATATGGAGGCGCTGAAGGCGCAGGTCGCCCACATTATCGCCAAAGTGAACAAGATCTCCAGGATTGAAGGCGACCGCGTAGACTAGGCCTCCTTTTCCTTTATCTCTTTTGTTGCTGCATAGGGTGTTATGAACTCATTAATTATTGGGACAAGTTATCCTTTGTAAGATATTTATCTTATTTTGATCAATCAGTGCAATGTTATCTTCCTTGTCTTGGTCCTTTACTTTGTATGCTTTTTACCCTACGCTTCCAGGGAGCTTGCCGGCAAGGGGCCCTTTGCCACGAGCGCTGAGTGCTGGACTCTGAGCAGCCTGCTGGCCAAGGTCTTACCGGCAAGCAACCTTGCCGCAGCTAGTCGCAACGCACTCAGCTTGTTGAGTGAACTCGAAAACGAACCAAGGGCGCGACACTTGTCGCAGCTCACTTAAGTCGTTGAGCGTACTCGAAAACAAGATAAGGGTGCGGCTAGCCACGGGTAGGTTCCTCCGCGCACAGGTTTTCCATACAAAGTGTGGTTGTTCAAGGAAGACAACAAAAATTTAAAAATTTGAACTGCTCAAATTCTAATAACTTAGCTTTCATATATTGCTTGTTTCTCCGATAAGGCTTCTCTTTCTTGAACAGCACTTGGTTCATCTTCCATCTCCTTCCCCCCCGGCAAACTTGTGCGCGAGGAACATTCCTTCTGCTTAAGAGGTAAGGAAAAAGAAGAGGGAAACAAGTATATGGCCTTTCGGCGTGCTAATGCTTACCGGATACGTATGTTGCACAAGAGATGCCAAATAACGCATGCAAATAGCGAAGAAAAGCATGAAAAGGCAAATAGTGCAAAACACAAAAGCTTTACTGATGCACGGGGTCTGCGCCCGGCTTTGTACAAAGGGTTACATGCGACAGCGGCAAAGCTTGTACAAAAGGTGGTTGCCGGAGCGGATCACGGCAACCGCGCCTTATGGGTGAAACTTGCGAAGATGCTCTATGTTCCAGGAGTTGCTCACCGGTAAGCCTTCTTCGGTCTCAAGGCGGACAGCGCCCGGCCTTGTGACTTGTCTCACCCGATAAGGGCCTTCCCACTTCGGCGTCAACTTGTTGGAATTCTTGGCGGACTGAACACGCCGAAGAACAAGGTCGCCTTCCTCGAGACTCCTGGCCTTGACCTTGCGGCTATGGTAGCGACGCAAGGCCTGCTGGTATCGAGCAGCTCGTACAGCAGCCTGGAGACGTTCCTCCTCGAGGAGCAATGCGTCATCTTGTCGCAGTTGCTCTTGCTCGAGCTCATCATAAGCGAGCACTCGAGGAGATCCGTATACGAGTTCCGTGGGGAGAACTGCCTCTGCCCCATAGACTAGGGCAAAGGGTGTCTGTCCGGTGGCTCGACTTGGTGTCGTTCTGATTGACCAAAGAGCCGCCGGTAGCTCCTCTATCCAGTTTTTTCCGCACTTGCGCAGCCTGTCAAAGGTCCTTGTCTTGAGTCCGCGCAGCACTTCAGCATTTGCCCTCTCCGCTTGACCGTTGCTCCTCGGGTGAGCAACAGAAGCGAAGCAGACCTTGGCGCCAAGGTCTTGGACGTACTGCATGAAGGTGCGACTAGTAAACTGTGTACCGTTGTCGGTGATGATCCTGTTAGGGATTCCGAAACGGCAAACAATCGACCTGAAGAACCTGACCGCTGACTTTGCTGTCACCTTTCTCACTGGTTCCACTTCTAGCCACTTTGTGAACTTGTCGATTGCGACGTACAAGTACTCAAAGCCCCCGACAGCGCGAGGGAAGGGACCGAGGATATCGAGCCCCCAGACCGAGAAGGGCCAGGACAAAGGGATCGTCTGGAGAGCTTGAGCTGGTTGATGAATTTGTTTTGCATGGAACTGGCACGCTTCACACTTGGTTACTAGTGCAGTTGCATCTTGGAGGGCTTCTTGCCAAAAGAACCCTTGCCGGAAAGCTTTCCCGGCAAGCGCCCTTGCGCCAATATGGTGGCCGCATATGCCTCCGTGTATTTCTGCCAACAGCTTCTGTCCATCTTCTCTGGAAATGCACTTCAACCTAACACCATTGAGTCTTCTTCTGTACAGCTCATTGTCCACGAACTGGTACATACTTGACTGCCTGGTTATCTTCTCTATTTCTTCTGGGTCGTCGGGAAGTTCTCCAGTTTGCAGAAAACGGACGATCTGCTGCGCCCATGCCGGAGCCCGAGGCTCAACGGCAAGGACTAAAGGCATGAGGGCCGCTGCGGGGACCTCAGCTTCTACGGCAAGAACCTCTGGTTCTGCTGGAGCTGACGGTCCCCCGGCAAGCTCGCCGGGGCGAGGCTTGTCGGGAACACTTGCTTCAACTGCACAGATCCTCGGATCTGCAGGAGCAGACTGTTCCTCAGCGTTCTGATCATTGATCTTGGGGACCTTGGCGGCGGCCTCGGGGAGATCCGCCGGCAAGTAGTCGCCGGAGACCAACTTTCTCTTCTTGGTCTGCCCAATTGATGGTGTAACGGACGGCTGAGTTAGCTTGAGCAAGAAGGTCCCTGGTTCCACAGGTAACTTCATCGCCGCACACTTCAAAAGGCCATCTGCAATTTCATTCTAAGCTCTTGGGACGTGCTCCATTTGCAGACCTTCAAAGTGCTCTTCAAGCTTCCTCACTTCATCTACATAAGCTTCCGTCAAAGGGCTCTGGTAACTCTTGTTAACTTGTCGTACCACCAACTAAGAATCACCCCGCACAATCAGCTTCCTGATCCCAAGTTCGGCCGCAATCCTGAGGCCGGCGAGCAAACCTTCATATTCAGCAGTGTTGTTTGTCGCTTGCTCCCTGGGAAAGTGCATCTGGATAACATACTTGAGGTGTTCACCGGTGGGCGCGATGAGTACTACGCCGGCACCGGCGCCTTGCAGCGAGAAGGCACCATCAAAGTACATTACCCATTCACTTGTCGCTTCTTGTACGGGTACACTTGTCTCTGGAACTTCCTCATCGGGCGTCGGGGTCCATTCAGCTATGAATTCTGCCAAAGCTCGGCTCTGTATGGTTGAGGTACTTTCAAACTTGAGTCCAAAGCTTGACAGCTCCAGTGCCCACTCAACGATCCTGCCTGTTGCTTCTGGATTGTGCAATATCCTCTTCAGCGGAAAGCGAGTGACCACTGTTATCTCATGTGCCTGGAAGTAATGGCGCAGCTTTCTCGAGGCCATGAGGAGGCCGAAAAGCAACTTTTGCACCCCGGAGTATCTTGATCTAGCCCCCTGCAAGAGGGAACTTACAAAATACACCGGGCGCTGCACCATCTTCTTCCGCACTTCTTCCTGTTCCTGCGCAGAGTTGTCCTTGTCGGGGCCAGAGCTTGTCGGAGCAGCCCCCTGCTTGTCGCTGGATTCGCTTGCCGGTGGTGCAGACTCCTCATCGGCCTCCCTCTCCGCTACTAACGCAGCACTAACCACCTGGTTGGTTGCCGCTAGGTACAGCAGCAACTTCTCCTGTGGTCTAGGTGCGACAAGTATTGGAGTGGAGGATAGGTACCGTTTCAAGTCCTGGAGCGCTGCCTCCGCTTCCGGAGTCCACTTCATGGGACCTGCCTTCTTCAAGATTTTGAAGAAAGGTAGGGTGCGTTCTGCGGACTTCGAAATGAACCTACTGAGGGCAGCCACACAACCTGCAAGCCTCCTGACATCCTTGACGCGCTTCGGGGCTTCGATCTGCTCGATGGCTTTAATCTTGTCGGGGTTGGCTTCAATCCCCCTCTGTGACACAAAGAACCCGAGAAGCTTGCCGGAGGGGACTCCAAAGACGCACTTCTCGGGGTTCAACTTGAGCTGTATCTTGCGCAGGTTCTGAAATGTCTCTTCCAAATCTTGGACCAGGGTATCCTTGCTCTTGCTCTTCACCACGATGTCATCCATGTAAGCCTCTACATTTCTGTGGATCTATGGCTCAAAAGCAGTGTATACTACCCTTGCAAAGGTTGAGCCTGCATTCTTCAATCCAAAAGGCATGCGAATAAAGCAATAGGTGCCACATGGAGTGATAAATGCAGTCTTCTCTTCATCTTCCTTGGCCATGAAAATCTGGTGGTAGCCTGAATATGCATCAAGAAAAGAGAGTAGCTCACATCCGGCGGTGGAGTCAACGATCTGGTCAATGCGCGGCAAGGGAAATGGATCCTTGGGACATGCTTTATTCACATCGGTGAAGTCTATACACAGTCTCCACTTCCCGTTGGCCTTGCGCACGACGACTGGATTTGCCAACCACGTCGGATGGATCACGCCTCTAACTAGGCCCGCCGCTTCTAGTTTCTTGATCTCTTCAGCAATGAATTCTTGGCGCTCCACGGCTTGCTTCCTCACCTTCTGCTTGACGGGCCGCGCATGAGGACAAACAGCAAGCTTGTGCTCAATTACCTTCCTGGGAACACCGGGGATGTCAGATGGTTGTGTTGGAAATATGCCCTAGAGGCAATAATAAAAGAGTTATTATTATATTTCCTTGTTCATGATAATCGTTTATTATCCATGCTATAACTGTATTGATTGGAAACTCAAATACACGTGTGGATGAATAGACAGACTTTGTGTCCCTAGTGAGCCTCTACAGGACTAGCTCGTTGATCAAAGATGACCGCGGTTTCCAGGTCATAGACATGAGTTGTCATTTGATAACGGGATCACATCATTAGGAGAATGATGTGATGGACGAGACCCAAACGTTAACATAGCTTTTGATCGTGTCAGTTATCGCTATAGTTTTCTGCATGTCAAGTATAAGTTCCTATGACCATGAGATCATGTAACTCACTGACACCGTAGGAGTGCTTTGTGTGTGCCAAACGTCGCAACGTAACTGGGTGACTATAAAGGTACTCTACAGGTATCTCCGAGGGTGTCTGTTGGGCTGACATGGATCGAGACTGGGATTTGTCACTCCGTGTGACTGAGAGGTATCTCCGGGCCCACTCGGTAATACGTCATCTCAATGAGCTCAAAGTGACCAAGTAGTTGGTCACGGGATTATGTATTACGGTAACGAGTAAAGAGACTTGCCGGTAACGAGATTGAACTAGGTATAGAGATACCGACGATCGAATCTCGGGCAAGTAACATACCGACGAGACAAAGGGAACTGTATACGGGATTGCCTGAATCCTTGACATCGTGGTTCATCCGATGAGATCATCGAGAAACATGTGGGAACCAATATGGGTATCCAGATCCCGCTATTGGTTATTGACCTGGGAGTGTCTCGGTCATGTCTACATGGTTTCCGAACCCGCAGGGTCTACACACTTAAGGTTCGGTGACGCTAGGGTTGTTAGTGAGAAGAGTGCATGGTTACCGAAGGTTGTTCGGAGTCCCGGATGAGATCCCGGACATGACGAGGGTCTCCGGAATGGTCCGGAGACGAAGATTGATATATAGGATGAAAGGTTTCGGAGTCCGGAAGTGTTCCGGGGAGCATCGGGAAATCGGCGGAGTACAGGAAAGGGTTTCGGGGGGTCCGGAAGTAGTTCTGGGCCTAATGGGCCACAAGGGGGGACACCACAGCCCTCAGGGGGCTGTGCGCCCCCCCCCCCCCGGGCCCTCTCCTCATGCGGCTAAGGGGGTGGGACCCCCTAGGGCAGCCGCACCCCTTTGGAGTGGGGGGCAAGGCACCTAGGGGGGGAAACCCTAGGGCCTGGCCCTTGGCCGCCGCCCCCCCCATGCCCTGGCCGCCGGCCCCCCTAGGGGAAACCCTAGGGGCGCCCCCCTCTCCTCCTTCCCCCTATA
>LR738711.1:864231327-864250293 GCA_902687465.1 Secale cereale
TAACTCTAAGAAGGGTGGCAAAGCAGTTGCTAATCCAGTGAAGAAACCCAAGGCTGGGCCCAAGCCAGAGACTGAGTGTTTCTATTGCAAGGGGAATGGCCACTGGAAGCGGAACTGCCCCAAGTATCTGGCGGACAAGAAGGGGGCCAACAACAACAAAGGTATATGTGATATACATGTTATTGATGTGTACCTTACCAACTCTCGTTGTAGTGCCTGGGTATTTGATACCGGTTCGGTTGCTCACATTTGCAACTCTAAACAGGAACTGCGGAATAAACGGAGGCTGGCGAAGGACGAAGTGACGATGCGCGTGGGAAATGGTTCCAAGGTTGATGTGATCGCCGTCGGCACGCTCGCTCTTCGATTACCATCGGGATTAGTTATGAACCTGAATAATTGTTATTTAGTGCCTGCGTTAAGCATGAACATTATATATGGATCTTGTTTATTGCGAGACGGTTACTCATTTAAGTCAAAGAATAATGGTTGTTCTATTTATATGAGTAATATCTTTTATGGTCATGCACTCGAAGTTAGGGGTTTATTCTTATTGAATCTCGATAGTGATGATACACATGTTCATAACATTGATGCCAAAAGATGTAGAGTTGATAATGATAATACCACTTTCTTGTGGCACTGCCGTCTGGGTCATATCGGCGTAAAACGCATGAGGAAGCTCCATGCTGATGGACTTTTGGATTCTCTTGATTTTGAATCACTTGACACGTGCGAGCCGTGCCTCATGGGCAAGATGACAAGGACCCCGTTTTCAGGGACAATGGAACGGGCAAGTGACTTATTGGAAATCATACATACCGATGTGTGCGGTCCGATGAGTGTAACGGCGCGCGGTGGATATCGTTATTTTCTCACCTTCACTGACGACTTAAGTAGATATGGGTATATTTACTTGATGAAGCATAAGTCTGAAACTTTTGAAAAGTTCAAGCAATTTCAGAGTGAAGTTGAAAATCATCGTAACAAGAAGATCAAATTCCTACGATCTGATCGAGGGGGAGAATATCTGAGTTATGAGTTTGGTGATCACTTAAGAAAATGTGGAATTGTTTCACAGTTGACGCCACCTGGAACACCACAGCGTAATGGTGTGTCCGAACGTCGTAATCGAACCCTATTAGATATGGTACGTTCTATGATGTCTCTTGCCGATTTGCCACTATCGTTTTGGGGATATGCGTTAGAGACAGCTGCATTCACTTTAAATAGGGCTCCATCTAAGTCCGTTGAGACAACACCGTATGAACTATGGTTTAGTAAGAAACCGAAGTTGTCTTTTCTCAAGGTTTGGGGTTGCGATGCTTATGTCAAAAGGCTTCAGCCAGAAAAGCTCGAACCCAAAGCGGACAAATGTGTCTTCATAGGATACCCAAAAGAAACTGTTGGGTACACCTTCTATCTCAGATCCGAGGGCAAAGTGTTTGTCGCTAAGAACGGGTTCTTTCTCGAGAAAGAGTTTCTCTCGAAAGAATTGAGTGGGAGGAAGGTAGAACTTGATGAGGTTATTGAACCTCTGCTTCAACCAGAAAGTAGCGCAGCACAGAAAGATGTTTTTGTGGAGCCTGCAGAGGTTGAAGAGGAAGCCAATGATGATGATCAAGAAGCTTCTGATCAAGTTACTACCGAACCTCGTAGGTCGACAAGGGTACGCACTGCACCTGAGTGGTATGGTAACCCTGTCTTGGAGGTCATGTTGTTAGACAACGGTGAACCTACGAGCTATGGAGAAGCGATGGTGGGCCCGGATTCCGACAAATGGTTAGAGGCCATGAAATCCGAGATGGGATCCATGTATGAAAACAAAGTATGGACTTTGGAAGTATTACCTGAAGGGCGGAAGGCCATTCAGAATAAATGGATTTTTAAGAGGAAGACGGACGCTGACGGTAATGTCACCGTGTATAAAGCTCGACTTGTGGCAAAGGGTTTTTCACAAGTTCAAGGGATTGACTACGATGAGACTTTCTCACCCGTAGCGATGCTTAAATCCGTCCGAATCATGTTAGCAATAGCTGCATATTTCAATTATGAAATTTGGCAGATGGATGTCAAGACAGCGTTCCTTAACGGTTTTCTTAAGGAAGAGTTGTATATGATGCAACCAGAAGGTTTTGTCGATCCAGAGAATGCTGACAAAGTATGCAGGCTCCAGCGTTCCATTTATGGGCTGGTGCAAGCATCTCGGAGTTGGAATCTTCGCTTTGATGAGGTGATCAAAGCGTTTGGGTTTATACAAGTTTACAATGAAGCTTGTATTTACAAGAAAGTGAGTGGGAGCTCTATAGCGTTTCTAATATTATATGTGGATGACATATTGCTGATTGGAAACAATATAGAATTTTTGGATAGCGTGAAAGGGTATTTGAACAAGAGTTTTTCAATGAAGGATCTCGGTGAAGCTGCTTTCATATTGGGCATCAAGATCTATAGAGATAGATCAAGACGCTTGATAGGACTTTCACAAAGCACATACCTTGATAAAGTTTTGAAGAAGTTCAAAATGGATCAATCCAAGAAGGGGTTCTTGCCGGTATTGCAAGGTACAAAGTTGAGTAAGACTCAGTGCCCAGTGACTGCGGAAGATAGAGAAAAGATGAGTGTCGTCCCCTATGCTTCAGCCATAGGCTCTATCATGTATGCAATGCTGTGCACAAGACCAGATGTCAGCCTTGCCATAAGTATGGCCGGAAGGTTTCAAAGTAATCCTGGTATGGATCACTGGACAGCGGTCAAGAATATCCTAAAGTACCTGAAAAGGACTAAGGATATGTTTCTCGTTTATGGAGGTGATCAAGAGCTCGTCGTAAAGGGTTACGTCGATGCAAGCTTTGACACTGATCCGGATGACTCTAAGTCTCAAACCGGATACGTATATATTCTCAACGGGGGAGCGGTAAGCTGGTGCAGTTCCAAGCAGAGCGTGGTAGCTGATTCTACATGTGAAGCGGAGTATATAGCTGCCTCGGAGGCGGCAAAGGAAGGTGTCTGGATGAAGGAGTTCATGACAGATCTTGGAGTTGTGCCTAATGCACTGAACCCAATGACTCTGTTCTGTGACAACACTGGTGCCATTGCTCTAGCCAAGGAACCAAGGTTTCACAAGAGGACCAGACACATAAAGCGACGCTTCGATTCCATCCGCGATTCGGTCAAGGAGGAGGACATAAACATTTGCAAAGTACACACGGATTTGAATGTTGCAGATCCGTTGACTAAGCCTCTTCCACGGGCTAAGCACGATCAACACCAAGACTCTATGGGTGTTAGATTCATTACCTTGTAATGCTAGATTATTGACTCTAGTGCAAGTGGGAGACTGTTGGAAATATGCCCTAGAGGCAATAATAAAAGAGTTATTATTATATTTCCTTGTTCATGATAATCGTTTATTATCCATGCTATAACTGTATTGATTGGAAACTCAAATACACGTGTGGATGAATAGACAGACTTTGTGTCCCTAGTGAGCCTCTAAAGGACTAGCTCGTTGATCAAAGATGACCGCGGTTTCCAGGTCATAGACATGAGTTGTCATTTGATAACGGGATCACATCATTAGGAGAATGATGTGATGGACGAGACCCAAACGTTAACATAGCTTTTGATCGTGTCAGTTATCGCTATAGTTTTCTGCATGTCAAGTATAAGTTCCTATGACCATGAGATCATGTAACTCACTGACACCGTAGGAGTGCTTTGTGTGTGCCAAACGTCGCAACGTAACTGGGTGACTATAAAGGTACTCTACAGGTATCTCCGAGGGTGTCTGTTGGGTTGACATGGATCGAGACTGGGATTTGTCACTCCGTGTGACTGAGAGGTATCTCCGGGCCCACTCGGTAATACGTCATCTCAATGAGCTCAAAGTGACCAAGTAGTTGGTCACGGGATTATGTATTACGGTAACGAGTAAAGAGACTTGCCGGTAACGAGATTGAACTAGGTATAGAGATACCGACGATCGAATCTCGGGCAAGTAACATACCGACGAGACAAAGGGAACTGTATACGGGATTGCCTGAATCCTTGACATCGTGGTTCATCCGATGAGATCATCGAGAAACATGTGGGAACCAATATGGGTATCCAGATCCCGCTATTGGTTATTGACCTGGGAGTGTCTCGGTCATGTCTACATGGTTTCCGAACCCGCAGGGTCTACACACTTAAGGTTCGGTGACGCTAGGGTTGTTAGTGAGAAGAGTGCATGGTTACCGAAGGTTGTTCGGAGTCCCGGATGAGATCCCGGACATGACGAGGGTCTCCGGAATGGTCCGGAGACGAAGATTGATATATAGGATGAAAGGTTTCGGAGTCCGGAAGTGTTCCGGGGAGCATCGGGAAATCGGCGGAGTACCGGAAAGGGTTTCGGGGGGTCCGGAAGTAGTTCTGGGCCTAATGGGCCACAAGGGGGGACACCACAGCCCTCAGGGGGCTGTGCGCCCCCCCCCCCTGGGCCCTCTCCTCATGCGGCTAAGGGGGTGGGACCCCCTAGGGCAGCCGCACCCCTTTGGAGTGGGGGGCAAGGCACCTAGGGGGGGAAACCCTAGGGCCTGGCCCTTGGCCGCCGCCCCCCCCCCATGCCCTGGCCGCCGGCCCCCCTAGGGGAAACCCTAGGAGCGCCCCCCTCTCCTCCTTCCCCCTATATATAGAGAGGTAGAGGGAGGGCAGCCAACACAAGTTCGTGCCTCGGTGCTGCCCTCCCTCTCCCACAACATCTTCTTCTCCCGCGGTGCTTAGGCGAAGCCCTGCTGGAATTCTCCTCCACCATCACCACCACGCCGTCGTGCTGCCGGTTCTCCATCAACCTCTCCTCCACCCCTTGCTGGATCAAGAAGGAGGAGACGTCCCCGAGCCGTACGTGTGAAGAACGCGGAGGCACCGTTGCTTCGGTGCTAGGATCTTCGGCGATCTGAATCGCGGCGAGTACGACTCCATCATCCGCGTTCATAACGCTTCCGCTTAGCGATCTACAAGGGTATGTGGATCCTACTCTCCCCTCGTAGTTGCATCTACTAGATTGATCTTGGTGAACGTAGAGAAAATTTTTTGTTTTCCATGCAACGTTCCCCAACAGGTTGCCAGGCAAACACATCGACATTCGCCCGCAGGAAAGCAACGAGCGCGCTTTCCTATTTGCTGTCAAGTGTGGCACTGATGGTGAAGGTACCACCAGTGCCGTCCTCCTTGGCGGACACCTTCTTGGTTGCCGGTGGAGCGGCCATCCCCTTCTTACACTTGCCGGTGGAGCTCGATGGAACGTCCTCGACGGCAGCGCAGCACTCCGAAGAGGTGCGGTTGCCGGAGTGGGCCCCAGAGCACTTGCCGGACTTGGTCTTGGTCTTCTTCCCCCCGGGAGCTTCAGCGGCAAGTGTATCCTTCTCTGCCGCGGCTGCTGCGTCCCGGTAGATCTTGTCGGCGCAGACAAGCGCATCTTTCTTGTCGCCATGGACAGTGATGACGCTTATCGGCCCCGGCATCTTGAGTACGTTGTAGGCGTAGTGGGAAGCTGCCATGAACTTGGCGAGGGCGGGACGGCCGAGTATTCCATTATACGGTAATGGAATATCGGCGACGTCGAATGTGATACGCTCAGTTCTGAAGTTGAGCTCCCCGCCAAAGGTCACCGGCAAAGTGATCTTCCCCTTGGGCTTGCTCCTTCCCGGGTTTATTCCTTGGAACGACCCGGTCTCTTCGAGCTCACCATCTGGGATTTGGAGTTTCTTGATCACAGCAGAGGAGATCAAGTTCAGCCCGGCCCCGCCGTCAACCAACATTTTGGTGACCTTGAGGTTGCGGATGGTGGGTGAGACCAGCATCGGCAAGCACCCGACCGCAGTGGTGCGGTCAGGGTGATCCTCAAGGTCAAAAATGATGGGCGTGCTGGACCATTTGAGGAGCCTGCGCGACTCCACGGGTGGCTCTGCTGCATTCACTTCCCGCACCCACTGCTTGAGTTGGCGGTGGGAAGTATGCAGAGAGGCGCCACCGTCGACGCACAGGACCTCCGTGGCCTTCTGGAACTCCTGCTCGCTGTTATCTTCATCCTCCATGTCATCGTCGTCGTCTTCTTCGTCCTTGTCGCGGCCCCGGGGAGGTCGGTCACCTTGCCGCTGCTTGGCCTTGCCGCGGCGTCCTCCCCGGCCATTGAATGGCCGCTTCTTGCTTGGTTCTCCTCCGCCACCTTGGGCCTTCTCCTTGTCGCGCCGCTCGTACTCAGCTTTCTGCTGCTCGACGAGGTACTCGACGCGTTTGCAGTTGGAGAGGTCGTGGCCCTTGGTGCGGTGGATCTTGCAGTATTGCTTGTCGGAGCCGTCCTGCTTGTCGGCTGCCGCTACAGGGGCAGGCTCCTTGCCGGAGCCGCCAGCCTGTGTTTGCTTGGCGGGAGCCTCCTTGCCGGACTTCTTGACGGCAAGCACTTCCTTCTTGTTCTTCCTTCTGTTGTTCCGCCGCCGGCTCTTCTTTGCCGGGGCGGCGTCGTCGCTGTCGCTTCCCCCTGCGCCAGCATCCTCCCCGGGGAGTCTCCTCCCCTCTTCTGCGCGCGCGCACTTATCAGCTAGAGCATAAAGCTCGCTGACATCCCGTATCTTGGTCATGGCCATCTCCTCACGCATGCGGCGGTTACGTACGTTCTGGTGGAACGCACTGATAACTGCGGCAGGGTGGACGTCGGGGATGTTGTGTTGCACGCGACTGAAGCGCTGGATGTACTTGCGCAGAGGTTCTCCTTCCTTCTGGGCCAGAATATGGAGATCACTCTCCTGGCCGTGGGGTTTGTGGCCGCCCGTGAAGGCGCCAACAAACTGGTGACAAAGATCTGCCCAAGAAGAAATGGAGCCTTCCGGCAAGTGCATAAGCCAATAACGAACGTTCGGCTTAAGCACGAGCGGGAAGTAATTCGCCAATATCTTCTCGTCGCGCCCCCCGGCAGCCTGCACTGCGATTGTGTAGATGCTGAGAAACTCCGAGGGGTGCGTCTTGCCGTCGTACTTCTCCGGTACGTCGGGCTTGAAGTTCTTCATGCTGGGCCACTGGACGCGCCGCAGCTCACGGGTAAACGCAGGGCAACCTGCCGCGTACGGCAAGTCGCCTGGCTCACCGGGCGCGTGCGTGTCAACAGCGGCTCCAGCTCGCTGGTCTGATTGTCGCCGAGCTTCTCGGCGGCGCTCGATCGTCGTTCGAGCGTCTTCTTGTCGCCGGTCGTCAAGGACCTGGCGCTGGTCCCGACGAGCCCGCGGATCCGACGACGCTGTGGAGTCGTCGTCGACGTTGATCCGGCGGGGCGGCGTCTTCTGCTTCCGCGGCGGGGAGTGCACCGTAGTTGCACCCCCGGCGGTCTTGTCGCCGTCGGCCTTCGTCTTTTCGACTTGCCGCGGCCGCGAGGTCGCCGGCTGCTGTGGAGAGTCGTTGTTGGCGAAGGCGATCAGGCTCTGGATGGTTGCCCTCCAGTCTTCGGCCTTGTCTGCCGCTGGAGGGAAGTCGAGGAACAGTTGCGCCCTTGCGAGCGCTTCTGCTGGAGTGGAGGGAAGCGGGGGCGAGCGGTGCGAGGAGCGGGATATGCTCGGACTCCTAACTGGGTTAGAAGGAGCAGGGTCCCGCCCCGGCGACCGCGCCTTGCTCGTGCCGAGACGATGGCCCGGAGCGTCCCGCGAGCCTCCGGTTTGCCCTTGGCCCAGCAGGCGGATGCCGCCTCCTGTGGCATGGCGCTGCTGGGTTGTTGTTTGCTGAGATGGACGTGGCGCGTCCACGGAGACCGAGGCTCGGTCGTCCGTCTTGTCTTTGGATTTGGTGGCGCCGCGAGTTTCCTCGCCGGCGACCACCCTTCCGACGGCGTCTCCCCCGCCCACCGTTGGTTCCGGTGGCGGCGGATGAGACGCAGACGGGCCTGCGACCTCCGAAGCCTTCTTCTTCGGGGCCATGTCGCTGTTGCTGATGAGGTTGTTGATGAAACTGGAGAGGTTGATGAAGAGTGCGCCCGCGTGAACGCCGGATCAGGTTCGCACAACCTCGACGCCCCCTACCTGGCGCGCCAAAGATGTCGGGGGAAACTGTCCACCACGAGCACCTATGGGACCGGAGCCCCTTGTTCGTGCGGTAAGGGAGCGGAGGGAGCACAAAGAGCAGATCGTGGTGAGCACGCGGGCAGTTTACCCAGGTTCGGGCCGCGATGGACGCGTAAAACCCTACTCCTGCTTGATTGTATTGAGTGTTGGAGCTCGGGAACTTGGAGAACTAGCTACACCGAGCGAATGAGTGATCTAGGTTCCGAACCCTTTCTACGTTGTGCATGGGCCTCCTTTTATAGCTCAAGGGGTCACCGACAGGTGTCAACGTAGGAGAAAGGGTAAAAATGTAATAGTGGTGGTAGTTGTAACAGTGCGGGAATAGTGGAGCAACAGTGCATGAACAATGGTCGCTACCTACTTTGACAGTGGGGGACAAGAGCATTTAATGCCCGTCGCCGTCGACCCCAAAAGCGCCCGCCCTTGCGTCTCCGTTTGCCACGGCGATGGCTTTACCACCGTGGAGTGCCACCGTGTCCCCCAGGCTGCACAGCCATCCGCCACGCGTCCCTGGAGTGGCCCCAGGGCGACGCGTGGTTCGATGAGCTGGAGCGCGGGCACACAGCGTAACTCTCCCCGGCAAGCACCTTGCCGGGGTCTTGACCTTGCCGGGCCCGGGAGCTTGTCGGGCTCTGAAGCTTGTCGCTCTCCGGGCCCTGCCGGGGCGCACGTTGCGCCGAGCCATGTCTTCTGTAACGTAATCTTCTAGTCTTCCTGGCAAGCTCCTCTTGCCAGGGCCTTGCGTGAGTGAGGTAATCTTGAGCCTGGAACGGCCTTCCCGGCAAGCTCCACTTGTCGGGGTCTTGATCTTCTGTCTTGTATACTTTGTTTTTGAATGGTTTTATATGAAGCCGGAAGGTCTCCGGCAAGCGCGTGGTAGGCCCTGCCGCGGGAAGCTGCTACTGCCCGTGCACAAGTTGGGGTACTGAGATACCCCTACCTTAGTACACCGACAGTACCGATGCTCAATATTTTTTTTTTTCAATTTAGAGCTAAAATGGTCTACGTAGGTTTGAAGCGTGCTCACCGAGATTTGCTCAAGGGGCGTATCTGGCCGGGGCCACTTGCTGAAGATCGAGTGTATATGTACTCTTTTTTTTTCCCCTGCGAGATGACAGATGAGAGTGCATCTGTACGCTGTCCAGATCAAACGCCTGCGCGCTGAACATTCCTGCAAACACAAGCAGGTTCATCCACATAGTCAAGAACTCGAGCCATGCAAAAAAAGAAGGAAAAAGTAAATCTCTCATTAATTTACTACACAAACACATGGATCATGGACGGATCGGACGCCAAAGTTTTGGGCGGAACGAGCCCTCGTTAGTCAATGCAGGTACACCTCATCTTCCGTACTTTTCATTTTAATAATACACAAAAGAAAAAGAGCTCATCTCTTCCTCGATAATAAACAAACAAAAAAGAACAATCTCCGAAATAAAATAAAATACCCCGCAAAAAAAAAATAAAAAAAAATAAAATATCAACGGGACCCCCCTTTGCACCGATGACGCCAGTGAGAACGTTCGCAGGCGGCCAGCGAGCTTGATGCGATCGGAGCACAAAGTCGTCGCCCGGACCGCACCGAACGGGCGCGACCCGTTCCGAGCCCACGAGCCCAAGCGGGCCGCCACCGGCGCGTGGCCGGGGCCCGCGGGGGCGCGCACCGGCCCCGTCCGGTTTCCCATCCAGGTTCGTCCCCCCGTCCGCATTCCATTCCCCGGCCACAGCACCAACCCGTCCCCGTCCCCGTCCCTTCCATCGCCTGGCCCTCGTCGATACAACCAAGCCAATCAAATCCCCCCTTGCCTTCCTCCTCCTCCTCCTCCTCCTCCACCACTCCGTCTCAGATTCCAAACGCCGCGTCCGTCGTCAGCGCCGCGTGCCTCCCGGAGCCGGCCCATGCTTCCCTCCGCCGCGGCCCCGCCCACCCCCGCCGCCGCCCGCCTCCGCCGCTGCTGTAGCCTCCGCGCCCCGTGCTGCTCCTGCTGTTGTTGTTGCGGGTGCCGTTCCTGAGCTGCCTGATTAGCTAGGGTTGCGGTTTCGCGTTAGGCGATTTGGGGAGAATTTTGGAGGAAGGCATGGATCTCTCGCGGCCAGAGTCGTCGGACCTCTCGCTCGGCCTCCACCCGCACGCCCACGCCAACGCCCACGCGCGGGTGCACGCCCGCGCAGCCACGCCGCTGCGGCTGTTCGACGACTCGGACGACGTCAAGACGGAGGGCAGCGTCGGGGGCGGCGGCGACGGCGACGACGGCGACGACGAGGGCGCCGACCAGCACTTCTCGCTCCTCGGCCACTCGCTCTGCGTCAAGCGCCCGCGCCGCGGACTCTACGGCGGGGGAGGGGGCGGAGGGGAAGCCTCCTCCTGCTCGTCCTCGTCCGCGGCCATGCGCCCCGCGAAGCGCCAGGCGTCGGGCGCGGATCTGGAGGCGAGGCGCGGCGCGGTCCGCGCGTGGGGGAACCAGCCGCTCGCGGAGGCCGACCCGGACGTGCACGCGCTCATGGAGCGCGAGAGGGAGCGCCAGGTGCGCGGCATCGAGCTCATCGCCTCGGAGAACTTCGTCTGCCGCGCCGTGCTCGACGCGCTCGGCAGCCACCTCACCAACAAGTACTCCGAGGGCCACCCGGGGGCTCGCTACTACGGCGGGAACCAGCACATCGACGCCATCGAGCGCCTCTGCCACGAGCGCGCCTGCACCGCCTTCGGCCTCGACCCCGCCTGCTGGGGGGTCAATGTCCAGCCCTACTCATGCACCTCTGCAAACCTGGCGGTCTACACAGGGCTTCTCCTTCCCAATGACCGCATCATGGGCCTTGAGCCGCCGTCCGGTGGCCATGTCAGCCACGGGTACTACACGCCTAGTGGTAAGAAGGTGTCTGGCGCCTCCATATTCTTTGAGAGCTTGTCATACAAGGTGAATCCACAGACTGGCTATATTGATTATGACAAGCTTGAGGACCGGGCAATGGATTTCCACCCCAAGATTCTTATCTGTGGTGGGAGTTCCTACCCCAGGGAGTGGGACTTTGCACGGATGAGGCTGATAGCTGACAAGTGTGGTGCAGTTCTCATGTGTGACATGGCACATATTAGCGGACTTGTTGCAGCAAAGGTACATGACTTCTGTGAAGGCACATTTGTTTATTTATCTTGCAGTTATAGTTTGATTGCATATTTGTGTTCTAAATGTACAATGGGTGCCTCTCAGAATAACCATAGCTGGGAAAACTAGTTGTAGGATCTACAATTGCACCAGTTGCCTCTCAGAATAAAAGATTATATCCTCTTTTCTGTTACCATGTTTTTATAGCCCAGTGAACATGTGTAGTGATTGCATAAATTAGATTTTGGTGGCAATCCTGAAACTATTTAGCTATGGACATATCATTAGTTCATTACTGAGTTTGAACATAGTTTTCTGTAGCAAGATGTGAGGTAATATTGTTTGGTTGTGTTTGTGTGTCCAGTATAAACCAGCTAATATTTGAATTTGTTTGGCCAATGCATTACTTCATATTGAAGTATGTTTCTTGTAGGGCCTTTGTTCTTGATTTGTTTGGTTTGTGCAAATTCAGGAATGATGTAAATCAATTCGAATGACAATGAAGTAATTAGTAGCCTTTGGAGTTGTCTGTGATGGTGATTCAAGTTTATCATGACATCGTTGTAACTTTAGTCTACGGCTGTAGAAGTACAAAATCACCTGTCCCATATCATATAACACTTCTGTTACAACAAAAAGAGTAACCACAAAAGACAAACATATTTTCTGCTGCGTCATCTCATTCATGATTTTGTCATTTCTTAATTTACTGATACCTGATGGTTATGCAGATACTATGTTGTAATTCTTCTTATGGAGCATATATGACTCGATATTATACTTAGAATAGACCATAACAACTACCCCCTTTATTTGTGTAAGAACAGCAGTAAAACTCAATTGTCAACCTGAAAGAACTTTGTTCGTAAGTATTAAATATTCGATTCACAATTAAAACATTTATTCTTGCTCCCATGCTGTTTGTTGAACTTTCATGTTTTTTTATCTTGTGAACATTCTACCTTCTGAAACATTGTATGAATTGCTTCTACTGCTTAATCTAGGTATTAGTTCCACTGTTTTGATATGCACATCAGACGTAAAAGTTTCCTTTGTTGCTGTTTTCTGAACTTTGTCACACTTTGCTAACTGAGCATTACTTCCTGCTGATAGCTGTTTTTATTGCTTTCGCAGGAATGTCGCAGTCCATTCGACTACTGTGACGTTGTTACGTCGACTACTCACAAGAACCTAAGAGGTCCTAGAGGTGGAATAATATTTTTTAGGAAAGGGAAGAATTTGAGGAAGCGAAGTGGATCTTTTTCTCAAGGGGATGAAAATGATTATGACTTTGAGGATAAAATAAATTTTGCCGTCTTCCCTTCACTGCAAGGAGGGCCCCATAACAACCATATTGCTGCTTTGGCGATAACCCTGAAGCAAGTTGCGACGCCTGAATATAAAGCATATATTCAACAAGTTAAGAAAAATGCTCAAGCTTTGGCATCAGCCTTGCTCAGTAGAAAATGCAGATTGGTTACTGGTGGCACGGATAATCACTTGGTACTGTGGGACCTCAGAACTTTTGGCTTGACCGGTATAATTCCATCTTGCAATTTGCATTTGTACTTGTTTTCTGACTTTGTTATTGCGACATATCAAGTATTCACCAGTTGTCCTTTAAAAAGATGCAATATAAATGGGAAAGTAAATTGTTTTGGTACATGGTTATGTGGTTTGCAGAGAAGCAAATGTTCGAATAATATTGTCTGTTAGCCATCATTTTTAGTTTTTCAAAGTAATGCATGATTCTTTTTTTTTTCCGTGGCATTCAGTAGTAATAAATGTTTCCTGCGAAGTGGTGATGTATGTGGCTTATAAAATTGTTCTCCATCATTTGACAGGGAAGAACTTTGAAAAGGTCTGTGAGCTGTGCCACATCTCTATAAATAAGACCCCGATATATGGAGACAATGGCTCAATATCTCCTGGTGGCGTGCGAATTGGTTAGTTCTTATAACATGACATTCTGTTTACTGTCTTCTGTTTGTTTGTTTTGTGTATGTGAACAAAAAAGAAGTGTTTGCCGGCTGCTTATCGTCATGTTTGCTGTATGCTGCAGGAACACCTGCAATGACTACTAGAGGTTGCCTAGAAGAAGACTTCGAGATGATTGCAGACTTCCTCATCAGGGCGACACATATAGCTATCAATGTTCTGAAACAACACGGAAAAGTGCAGAAGGAATTTCTAAGAGGCCTGGAGAACAACAAGGACATTATAGAACTTGGTAATCAGGTTGAGGCTTTCGCGTCCCAGTTTGCGATGCCAGGTTTTGATGTATGACTGTGCATATATATTACATCTTCTTGGGGAATGTCCAGATTTATCAGCAAATAGCAACTATTTTGTTAACAGTTTGTTCACACAAAACTGGAAGTTGTTGCTCTCAACAGCAACAGTGTAGGAAACGATTTTTTAGTTGGAAGTTGGTTTAGACTCTTTGACTCTCAAGCAATCATGTACATGTCTATACCCTAAAGTCATTTGTGATTTATGTATGTAGTGAATCTTCACGTAATGAGTTCTTATGTGATATATGTTTTGTCGTGTTTTTGGAACATGTAGTGTTATAGGCTCATAGTCCAGACAAATATTTTGGCTTTATTAATTATTTGATGAAATTCGCTGAGCTGCTAGGGTGAGACATCGTTTGGATCCTTTTGAGTGTTTTATTTTTAACTCAACTGTCAGCTGTTTGTGGATGAAAGGTTATTTATATTTAGCGAGCCTGTGTCGTTTTATATTTGGGTGTGCTATTTTCTGGAACCATTTGAGTGTTTTAACTTCAATGTCCGCTGTTCGTGGTTGAAACTTGAAAGATTATTTAGTGTGCCTGTGTCGTTTTATATTGGGTGTGGAACCATTTGAGTGTTTTAACTTCAATGTCCGCTGTTCGTGGTTGAAAGATTATTTAGCGAGCCTGTGTCGTTTTATATTGGGTGTGGAACCATTTGAGTGTTTTAACTTCAATGTCCGCTGTTCGTGGTTGAAAGGTTATTTAGTGAGCCTGTGTCGTTTTATACTGGGTGTGCTATTTTCTAGGGCCATTTGAGTGTTTTAACTTCAATGTCCGCTGTTCGTGGATGAAAGGTTGTTTAGGGATCATTTTACATTGGGTGCGCTATCTGCTGGAACCATTTGAGTGTTTCTCATACCGACATTTTGCTCGTAAAAGATTATAATTAGGATGTACTCGTACTTATTCGTTGGGTTTTTGGAACCTGTTGTGTTGTCAGCTCAGAGTCCGGACTGAATGAGCCTAAAATATTTGAGCTCGTTTAACTAGGCGTTGAAATTTGCTGAACTTTATACTACTCGGTTGTGCTATTTGCTGAAACTGTTTCGAGTGTTCCAACTTGCTGTGGAAGGCTATTCGCTGTGCTTTTGTACTGTGTCGTTCCATGATTCACCGAATGCTAGTATCTCATTGCCTGTAGGGGCTTGGTTTGCATGTATAGTATGTTCTCATTGCCTGCATTAGAAAACATTTTGCTGTCCACCAACAGCAGCAACACTAGCAGTAGACTAGTAGCAGTAGCATAGTACTTGTATGTCTCAAGTTCCAGCAATCCTAACCTTAAATGCGCATGGTCTGCAGTGACATTTCGAGATACTACTAGAAAATGAGATTAGAGTTTGACCTATGAGATGAACATGTCAATATAATCTGCTGCTGTTGCCTAGCCTCTCAGGGGAAAACCATCATGAAAACAGAGTATGGTAGGCAACGCTCTAATTCCAGCTGCAGCTGCAGCTTAAGGGGGGCGGTCCCGTCTCGTGATTAGGCCTAGCGTCATCATCTCGTGTCTTGACTGGTGCCCCCCCAGAAGACTAGAGCATGATGGTACGCTCCTTTCTGGCCATGATTTGGTAGCAATCGCATCGGCCAGTTGCTTTGTCGCGGATCCATGGACACCGCATCCTTCCATCGCCTGCTCCTCCGTCCGTCCCCTTTTTCTCCGGTGAAATGATGCTCGATCAAGCAAGCAACACGACGAGAGAGAGCGGCAAGGAAGAAGGGTCCTGCCCTGTCCTGTGCGAGCTTCGCCTTGAATGCGCGGCAGAAAGCAGCGCAGCTTCCAGAGACGCTTTAATCATCTCGACGCTGTGCCTGCCTGCTCCTGGGACGGACGGACGGGCATCGGTCAATCCAGACAAACACCATAGGCCACAGCCAGCCGGAGCCCGGAGGGAGGGAGGAGTCAGAGATGTTCACATCTCGTAGTGGAGAGTCCTTGTGATGATGGAGCGAGCTCGCCACTACAGGTCAGTTAAACAACCCCCCATCACTAGCCAGGTGACCGAGAGATCGGGCTATAACAATTCAGCGAGGGATGAAAAGAGCGATTTTGGCGTTTCATATATATAGCGACCTTGCTTTCGTGCCTTTCTAACAAAGGATACTCTACTCTACTTGCATAGCGCGAAATGGAAAGCGAAAATGCGTAGTAGCTTTGGCTTTTGTCGGCAACGGATGCCCGTCTCACGTATGAGGAGGTTAATTAACGAGGCTCTGCCTCCATTAGTGGCGAACACATTGAGTTGGTGAGATGTGACTTGACATACACCTGATCGAGGTTGGCAGGGCAGCACCATCACCTCATTGATCAGCACACGACCATCGATTAGGGCACTCACTTGCAGTATGAACATGAGACATTAACATCATGAGGCCAGATTAGTCTCATAGTAGCAGTAGCTTCTCGTTGTGGTTAAGTTTGCTACTACTTCCAGTATGAACATGAGACATTAACGTCGTCCTAGCCGGATTAGTCTCCATTTGTTTGGTAGACGTAGCTTTCGTGCAGATGCCATCATTTTTCCTCGGAGCCGAAGCCGTGAAGCTGAAGGCGGGAACACACTTGAGGCCGAAGCCGCGGGCGAGGAGAAGTTGTTGGATTTACAAATTAAAAGTGCAAAGGGGAGAAGAAAAGTTCGCCTATATTCTCTCGCTCTCGCTCTTGCTCTTGTGACAGACACAGACACAGACACCACCTAGCTAGGTAGCACTAGCAGGAGTCGAGCACACACCACCTCGCTCGGGGGAGCAAACAAAAAGCAGCCTTTCGTGGCGCAACTGCCTGTGCCGCTCCTGCAACAACGGAACAAAGACGGATCTCTTTCCCTCTCGCTCAACCGGACGAGCTGCCTGCACACAAACAGCACTACAAACTAGCCTTTTCTTGCACCCATCTCTCTCTCTCTCTCTCTCAACCATGGCATGTCTCTGGTAGACTGGTAGTAGCAGTACGTACACTCTACTTGCATGGCAGTGAGAGACACACATAGCATAGCACGTACCGACTACGTACAGGGTACAGCAGCGAGCGAGCGAGCCAGCAAGAGCAACAACAACATGATGACCTGACCAAAACGCTGCGGCACTCCACTCCACTCTCCGATCCCCGGACCAGACCGGCACTGCCACTGCAAAAGACGCCTACGACGACTACGTACTGCTGCCACTTATGGGCCGGAGTAGCATTGCTTTACTTGTACACCACCACCACCACCACCACGCGTTGCCGCCAGGCGACAGGAACCGCCATCATCGCCATCATCGATCGAGTTGGAGCTGGACGGTCGATCGGTTCAGTGAGTCGTCAGTGGCTGCAGAGGTCGGAGAGCTCCTTGCGGCCCTCCACAATGTCGTCCAGGAAGTCGTCCAGCTGGCACGCCAGCCCCTCCGTGCCGGCGCGGAGCACCTCCAGCCACGCCTTCAGCTCCCCGGCCTTGCCCTTCACGGCGTCGTCGCGGTCGCCGCACTTGCCGCCGGCCGCCGCCGCGCGCTCCACCTCCTCCCGCGCCGCCTCCGCCGCCGCGCGCGCGCGCCGCAGCTCCTGCATCCTGATCATCCCCGGCGCGCCGTCGCCGTCGTCGCCCGCGGCCTCCTCCGCCATCCTCTTCTGCAGCGTCGCGATGGACGACATGAACCCGTCGTCGTTGCTGCTGTCCGCGCCGTCGGAGGAGGGCGAGCGCGGGGACCCGGAGACGGCGCCGCCTGCCAGGATGAGCAGGAGGAGGGAGCTGGCGTTGTGCAGCGCGTAGAGCAGCCCGCGGAAGCCGTTGAAGCCGCTGAGCCTGGCGTCGGCCGCGCGCCGCTCGTCCAGCTGCAGGGACAGCGGCGCGATCCGCGACTCGGACAGCGCCCGGTTCTCCTCCTCCGCCGCCATGGCCTCCCTCCTCGACGCCGAGATCGCCCGCATCACCTGGTGTCGCCAATGCACGCGCGCCGCGATCAGATTAGACAGAGCCGAGATCAAGAAGCAGAGCAGAAAGAAGTTCGAGAGAAGAAGGAAAAAAGGCGGCGACATGAGCATTCATGATCACTATTCTTTTCTTCGAAAGAGAGATCATAATTACTGCCGCGCTGCTCGCACGCAGAGGATGTCCGAATAAAGCGAGGAAGCGGGACCGACCTGGCGGGTGGAGAGAGGGGAGGGGTCCTGGAGCCAGTCGTCGAGGGCGGCGGCGGCGCAGGACGCGGCGGCGCAGTAGCGCTCGACGGCGGCGAGGCCGAGCTTGACGGCGAGGCAGGCGTCCCAGAGGCGGGCCGTCTCGTCCATGTACTCGTCCAGCCACCGGCCGCCGGGCGGCAGGTGGAGCTGGCCGACGAGCACCATGAGCTGCGAGTGCAGGCCCCTGAGCAGGGCCGCCGCACGCAGCAGCGCCGGCAGCGACGACAGCCCGCCCGCGCCGCTCAGGTCGTCCAGCCCCCGCGCCAGGGTCGCGAAGAAGGCGTTCACCATGGCTCTGGAGCAGTACTGTGCGGTGGCGTTGAGGTCGGGATGGAGCTGGAAGCCGACGGCGCGCGGGTGGCAATATATATAGCGTGGGCTGGGGCTGGGGCGTGGGCGTGCAGGAGCAAGAAGACGAGGGAGGAGTGGGAGAGGGCGAGAGGGACACGACGACACGATCGGGGTGGGGGAGTGGAGTGCAATGATGGGTGTCTACAGGAGGGGGAGAAGGGCGATGATGAGGTTGGGGTGAGGCAGCGGCAGCGGCACGGCCATGGCTGCCCTGCCCTGCCCGCTTTGCTGGGTCGTGTGTCCTCTCCTCCCTCTGGCTCTGGCGCGCGCTCGGCTTGTATGGCCTGTCCCAACCGTTGTCCGTGCGGGAGCCAGCAGGCCTTGTTGTGTACGAGTGGGCGTGCTGGCGGTGGCCTCTGCTTCGCTGGGTTTCCGGAAGGAGTTGAACATGGCATGGTATGGTTGGGAAATGGCTTTTTACACCACGGTTTCCCTGTCCGTCTAGATTAAGCAGCGAGGGTACGTACTATCTTTTGGCCTTTTGGGGCTTCTCTTCGGGGAAAACTGAAGAAATATCGCCTCAATGCTAGGTTGTTGCCATAATTGCACAGAAGAAAAACTGTGTGCAATTTTAGAAATGTGTGGGCTACACAATTACAAGATTTAAACTTGCGTTAAATATAGGTTTCAGAAAGTGTACCTGCCTAATTTCACATTTGTGCTTAATCGAAAAAGAAAACATATTTTTTATCCTAAATATAGAAATATAGGTTTCTCTTTCAGGAAACATGAATAAAGGATGTCTTAATGCTAAATTGTGGCCAAGATTCAAATTTGGGAGCGTTCGCTCAGGAAGTTGAGTACATCATGTGATTCAATGTAAAAGCCAAATCCAAAAAAAGCTCATAATTTGATTTTTTTTTGCGTAAGTAAAAAATTGTACCTTTCGAATGTTCAATTTTAGGCTTCAAAGTGCAGTTACATGTAAGTACACAATTTTAAACATGAAATTGCGCCCCCCCC
>LR738711.1:864250398-864305159 GCA_902687465.1 Secale cereale
CAATTTTGCTTCATTTTTTAAATCCAAAATTTGCATTTGAAGCTCACGATATGTAAACTACTACATGCGTCCCATAATGTAAGACGTTTTTTGACACTTAACACTACACTAGTGTCAAAAAATGTAGTGTCAAAAAAGTCTTACATTATGAGACGGATGGGAGTGTAGTGTCATGAAACGTTTTACATTATTGAACGCGGGAGTACATAATTTCACGTTAGTAAACCCAAAATCGCAAACAAATAAATATATTATGCTTAGGCATTCCTAACAGTAATATTACACAAAGTTGTAATGTGCTATTTCAGGCTTTAAAAATGTGCAAACACCCCAAATTGCACATTATAAACTCAATTTCAAGCCTTAGCAATCTCTGTCAAGTATAGAGTGGCAATCCTAACGAATCTATTGCTTATTTTCCTAGAGAAATTGTGTTGGTCCCTACTTATTCCATTTGAGATTTGATTTTGAACGATCCATTCGGGATATTTGTTTTCTCTTAACATAATTTATGTTGGTTCTGAATTAATTCATTCAACATATGAAAGATTTGGGCGCCTCCTAAATGCAAGTTCTTCCCGTGGCTTGTAATCAACAATATGATTTGGACGACTGACATACTTCCACGTTGTGGTTGGCCTAAGAGTAACTCTAGCAGACCCCGCATAACTCGCAAACCCGCAAAATTCCGGCGAGTATGTGGGCTTGGCCCATTTTTGAGCCCGCATACTCGTCCGACCCGCAATTTTTTTTGCCGCAGCCTGCCAACCGCACGCCCCGACCGCTATAATTGTGGTTCCGCGACTCGTTTGCGGGTCCAAACCCTATCCCTCGCCACCGCGGAGCCACGTGATTCCCCTTCCCCCTCTCCACATTTCTCGCCGCCGGCGACCACCCGCCCCGCCTCCAGCCGCCATGTGGGGCCGAATGTGGAGCTCCGACGCGGCTCCGACAGCAGATCCGCCGGCGGAAGGGACCCGGAGCGCGAGCGGCGCGTCCGGTTCGACGGCGCGCGGAAGTGCGGGGCCCGGAAGTGGACCAACCGCAGGATGTCGCCGCCGGCGAGCTTCCAGCAAAGCGAGACATCGGAGTACGACCGTCGGCGCGCGTCGTTCTCCTCCGCGAGGTCCTCGTACGCCGGGAGCTCCTTCTCCTCCGGCGCGGGCCTTCTCCCCGTGAAGTGGGAGTGGCCGGAGGACGAGGAAGAGCCGGAGGAAATCGAAGCCCTCCAGTGGCGGGAGGTGGTCGCGCCAACCTCGCCGCCGAGGAGAAGGCCGAGGAGTGGCGCTGCATCCGCGCGCCGAGAAGTATGTTGACCTGTGCATCTCCGGCGAGGAGGATTGAGCGTCCGACTCCTCCACGGCGTCGTCCATTTGCCGCGACCTCCCCGCCGTCAGATCCGCCCCCTCTAGTACTAGTTTAATGTAGCATGTAGTATAACTTTGCTTGTAGTTTGTTGATCATGTGATGAACTATGTAGTATGTGATGAACTATGTTTGTGCAATTTCTCTCGCGAAAGTGTTTTTTCAAATTATGCAGGTTTAGATACGGGTTCTGTTCGGCCACGCTAGTTTTCGACCCGCAAACACGATCTTCGTGGAACCACAAATGCGGTTTGCGGGTCACATTTCTGCGGGGTCTGCTAAAGTTGCTCTAACCTCCGGTTACACCCCTTTGCAAGTAGCTCCAAGTATCGGCGGCCCATCTTCCTTTTCAAGGTCGTTACACTACCAGTGTTTGGGGCATGATAAAAAATTGGCTCGGCCTGCATGACGTGAACCCTTTCGATTGGGGTGACACGACTACCGTAAAAGTGTGGTCGAGCCACACCGCTTCTAGGAAGACCTAAATCGTGAAGGTCACATATTTCCTTGTAGTTGCTTATTCTGGGGAGTTGTGGAAGAAGAGGAATGCACGGGTCTTCTGCAACATTGCCATTCTGGTTGGGGTCATTGTCCCTAGGATGACAGAGGAGATATTATTTTGGAGCCTTGCATGGCATTGCATTTGGGTAATGTAATGCGGCGAGAGTGATTGTTGTAATTTTGTCCTTGGGTCCTGACCTACAAACCTTCTATGTTAACCAATGAACATGGCAAAGCTTTTCCCTGGTTTCAAAAAGAAGGTGTACCTTTTATGTGCAAGTTTGGGCATCATATTGTACCACTAAGCAATCACATAGTTCTAAACTTAAATTGCACAAAAAACATTTGCAAATTTAGGCTTCATTTGTAGAAACCAAAGCTATATAAATTATCAAATGTGATTTCTAGCTCAAAATATGTAAACTACCAAATTCCACATTTACAACCACAAATCACAAACAAACAAAATATGTAATTTCGAACTAGTAATTATACAAACAATACGGTTGGGCATTCCTAACCCTTAGATTATGCAAAGCAACAATATGCAAGTTCACGCCTTAACCCCTCAATTGCACATTCTAAACCCAACATCGCACAAAAAATGATGATGTGCAATTTCAAACTTTAAAATGTGAAAAGTATCCAATTGCACAGTTCTAAATCCAGAATTTCATTAAAAAAAGTGTACAATTTTAAAATTGAAAATGTGTGGACTACACAAATACAAGAATCAGAATTATGTTAAAATATAGGTTTCAGAAAGTAGTTACTTAATCTCACATTTGTAATTAGTCGTAAAAGGACTCCTCTTTGTAATCCTAAAGGTGAAAATTATTAACATGAACAACTACCTAGTAACAGGAAAATAATACAAAACCCATTAGTGTACGTATCAAACAAATAATTAAAACCTTTTTTAAGAAAGGGATTTCTTCTCGGCATAGAGTTTCACAACCAACACAAAAGAGCATGAATAATCGAAGCCCTTGCACATAGAAATGTAAAATTTACTTTTTAAATACACCAAAGCATACTAGTTTTTTTTTTGATAGTGAACTAGTCTAGGAAGACTCAGGCAATGAGTTTTAACACCTCCATGAAGCACAAACATCCTTTACTCTTTTTTACAAAAGCACAAAACTCGCACTAATCTCCAAGCAGGGTCAAGGGTCCACCGGAAATACTAGTCTTCTGCGTTTTACCAATCTCGGTCAAATATAGAGTGTCTATCCTAAATGAATCCATAGTTTTTTTTCCCTGGAGAATTTATGCTAGTCATGGCTTATTCCATTCAAGATTTTTATTGATCCAACTGGGATATTTGATTTCTCTCTCGCATAATTTACGCTTGTCCCGAGTTGGTTGTGCACATTCTAAACCCAACATTGCACCCAAAAAATTGATTGCTTGCAATTTCAAGCTTTAAAATGTGGAAAGTATGCAATTGCACAGTTCTAAATCCAGAAAGTGTACCTACCTAATCTCACATTTGTTGAAAGGATTCATATTTGTAATCCTAAAGGTGAAAATAATTAACATGAACAACTGCCTACTACACGGAAAATGATACAAAATGCATTAGTGTACGTATAACAAATAATGAACCCTCCCTTCCCCCTTTTTTTAAGAAACGGATTTCTTCCCGACATAGAGGTTCACAACCAACACAAAAAGAGCAGCAATAACTGAAACCCTTGCACACACAAATATAAAATTTAATTTGTCTATAAATTTTAAATACACCAAAGCATACTATTTTTTTTAGTGAACTAGTCTAGGAAGACTCAGGGCATGAGTTTCAACCCTCCATGAAGCACAAACATCCTTTACTCATTTTTTATTATACAAAAGCACAAAACTTGTACTAATCTCCATGGAGGATCAAAGGGTCCACAGAAAATATTAGTCTTCAACGTTTTACCAATCCTGGTCAAATATAGAGTGACTATCCTAAACGAACCCATAGTTTTTTTTCCTCGGAGAAATTATGCTGGACGTGACTTATTCCATTCGAGATTTTTAACGGTCCAATCGGGATATTTGATTTCGCTCTCGCGAAATTTATGCTCCTGGTCCTGAGTTATTCCATTCGAGTAAGAGATATTTGCACACCGAAAATCAACAGAAAACCATTGCCCAGAGCAGTGTTGAATCCGGGGTTAAATTATGCGCTGCCATCGGATATTTAGTAGTACCATCAATCTCATCAGCTTACCCGAAACCCCCAAGCTTTTTCCATGTGTTATTCGATTCTATCTCACACACACACACACGCCTTGCTTTCCCCCTCTCCCTTTATTTCCTTTCCAACTCACGGATGCAATTCCTATCCTGCCAGCGCCACTACCACAGCTATCTCAAATGCTCCCGCAGCTCTCTTGCTTCGGAATCTAGCCCGGCCATGAGAAATTCATCACGTAACCATTGACCCGACAGCCAGGCGTTTCTGCCGCGATTCAGTCAAAACTACAGGGGAAGGGTGAAACGCACCCCCGGAATCGGGCTCATCAGCCATGGAAAAATCACCGCGTGACCATTGACCCGACAGCTAGGTTTCAGTCGGTGGTAATTTTCTGCCCGCACGACGTGGGAGGGACGATCGGATCGCCCGACATGTACGAGGCTTGGACTGCATGGTGCCGGTCTGTCTGTCTGAGGAATTAAGTTGTTGCGATGAGCCTCTGCGCTTTATGTCCTGGTCTTGTTTAACACGACGGAACATCTGCCTTAATCAGCTTCGTGCACGTTAGAGTGCGGAAACAGGTGGACAATGGGTAGAGCGGAGCAGTCGACACGATGATGCGCGGCAGCCATGGCTGTCAGGCCCCGAGCTAATGGACAGTATTTTCGAGGGGTTTTGTCCGGGTCGGTAAGAGAGAGTATCCGACGAAGAGATGGTTTTAAGTTCTATATTTATAAGGGATAAGTATATTATTCGTCCTCGAACTCGTCAGAGTTCAGAAATCGTCCCTCAACTCTAATCCGGAGAGTTTTCGTCCCTCAACTATCAAAACCGGAGAGTTTTCGTCCCTCGTGCCGCTTTGGGCGGTTTTCGTCCGACGTGAACAGTAGATTAGTGAACAGTAAATTCGAAAAAAATAAGAAAAAACAAAAAAACAAAACTGAAAATTTGATCCCACGAATTTTCAGATTCCCCCCCCCTATTTTTCAGATTTATTGTTCATCGATTTACTGTTCACTTCGGACGAAAACCGCCTGAATCAGCACGAGGGACGAAAACTATCCGGTTTTGATAGTTGAGGGACGAAAACTATCCGGATTAGAGTTGAGGGACGATTTCTAAACTCTCAAAAGAATTCGAGGACGAAAAATATACTTATAAGTTCAAACACAATCAGACAGTAATCGTCGCTATTAATTGTTGAATTTGTGTTTTTTTTTCATACATCATGAATGAGTTGGTGTTTGAACTTCAAATTTCACGTGTTAATAGAACATCAACCTCTTTAAGACAGTGTAAATTTGTACACCCTGTCATTGGCACTATGCAGATCTAGCATCCTTGCTAGACTTCACATATAATAGCGTTTCTAAGGTAACACCTTCACACAACGAGCCCCCCTAAAGTCTAGAAGCTAGGTTTAGTGGTTTCATCGACGCCGAGGCACCCTGATGGCTACACGTTAGGGTTGATTGGTTCCGTCGACAATTATGGATTTTTGTATTAAAGTTGAAGTTGTGAACCTTGCTAAACTTGTGAGCTATGTTATGAATTTTGATGTTTCAATGTGATGTTGTTTTATACTATTATAAGAGGGTCCGCGCTAGAAGGTACAGGTGAAATCGAAGCACATACACAAAACATATATTGCACCCACATCATCTTCCCAACACATTCAAGAAGAGCCTCAAGTTCTACCAAGTTGCAGAAATTGTGTACCTAGTAGTACAGTTGTGCTGAGCAGTAATACCGCCCTCTTGCGGGAGCCGTACTTTGTTGGCACTACCAGGCTAGTACCGCACACTAAAGCGGTAGTTCCTCGCGTCGGGCCTCACACGAAGAACAATACAAGTGCAATCCGATTGAGCGTCATGCGCTTACCTCTAGGGGCTGCAGGTCCTTGGAGTACAGGGGAACCCTCCTGGCCCCCCTTGGGTTATCTCGTGAGCAAGTGATCGTCCGGATCTTGGCCCCCACGTCCTTCTCGGCGAGTTCTTCGGGATGCACTCGGGTAGGATCACTCGGCCCTTCATACGTCCACAGCGGGTGGGCCCTAGCCTGCAGCGGCTGGATCCGCCGAGTGAGAAACGTCTCCAGCAGATCCATCCCGCTCACACCGGCGTTCATGGCGCTGACGAGGGCAATGAACGTCCGCTTTCTCCTCCTTCTCACCGAAAGGGACTCTGGGGCCCGCACCCTCTCCGCCGAATAGGGGGGGAAGGCCCGACTGGTATTTGGGTCCGGGGACGTCTCGGCAGTAGAACCATGTCCCTTGTCACCCCTTAACGGAGTCGGGGAAGCTCATTTTGGGGAAAGCGCTGCCACCCCTGAGCTGGATACCCAGGCCACCGCAAAGCTGGGTGACGCGGGTTTTCTCCCCACTCGGCCAGTCCTTCTTGACGGCCATCGACTGACAAGTAAAGATGTGTTTGAAGAGGCCCCAGTGAGGGTAATAACCAAGGAAATTTTCACAAAGAGAAAAAAAGTTGAGAGGTAGACGATGGCATTGGGAGGAAGATGGTGGAGCTGCTCGCTGAAGTAATCGAGGAAAGCCCGAAAGAAAGGGTGGGGAGGCATCGAGAAACCTCTTTCGATGTGGGTGACCAGAAGGACTCGCTTGTCCTCCCGCGGCGCCGGCTCGACCCCCCCCACCGCCGGGAGGCGCCATCCGTCCTGCAGAATGAGACCCTCCGCGGTGAGCTCCTCCAACCACCGAGCCGAGATGCGCGAGGGGATCCACTCCCCGGACGCGCCCCCGGCCGCCGCGCCTGAGCCAGAGTTAGAAGCTCTCCCTGCCTTCTTCACCTTCTCCGCCTTGGTCGTGGAGTCTTTCACCATCGCTGTGAGAATCTTAGGCACTCGGGTGGAGGAAGGAAGCAGTGAGGACAGAGAGGACAAAAAGGATCTGGTGGCCCGACCACTATCCCCCAAATCTTTTTATACCTCAATACGAATCGCGAGCCGGATCCCACACCGCAGATGTCTGGCTCGACGGCCCACGTGAAGGGATTCCACGCAGAACAGGCGTGACGCGTGGCGGATGTCATGCACGAAAATCGAGGAGCCACACCCCACTTTCCCCACTAACGCACGATGTTACCGCTTCTACGCGCGCACACACAAATTGAAATCCCGAGATTCCCGGAGCAGATCAGTCTGATTGATTGCCCACGATCCCTTTCCAAAAGGGCGCAAGTCAGTTCGACTGACCACCCTCCGCGGGGACCCATGCACTTGTCCACGTTAAACACCCGACTGAAGTCTTCTTCATGATCGTTATGTGACGAGCTTGACGCCCATCCGTGGGTTCACTTGGCCCTCTCAATAGGCTCCAAGGCGCATGCTGATGGAAATATGCCCTAGAGGCAATAATAAAATGGCTATTATTATATTTCCTTCATCATGATAAAGGTTTATTATTCATGCTAGAATTGTATTCATAGGAAACTTAAATACATGTGTGAATACATAAACAAATACCGTGTCCCTAGTAAGCCTCTACAAGACTAGCTCGTTAATCAAAGATGGTTAAGGTTTCCTAACCATGGACATGAGTTCTCATTTGATAACGGGATCACATCATTATGAGAATGATGTGATGGACAAGACCCATCCGTTAGCTTAGCATTTGATCGTACAGTTTATTGCTACTGATTTCATGTATGTCAAATACTTATTCCTTTGACTATGAGATCATGCAACTCCCGGATACCGGAGGAATGCCTTGTGTGCTATCAAACATCACAACGTAACTGGGTGATCATAAAGATGCTCTACAGGTTTCTTCGAAGGTCTTTTGTTGGGTTAGCGTGAATCAAGATTAGGATTTGTCACTCCGAGTATCGGAGAGGTATCCATGGGCCCTCTCGGTAATACACATCATAATAAGCCTTGCAAGCAAATGAGTAATGAGTTAGTCACGTGATGATGTATTACAGAACAAGTAAAGGGACTTGCCAGTAACGAGATTGAACTAGGTATAGAGATACCGACAACTGAATCTTGGGCGAGTAACATACCGACGGACAAAGGGAATTGTGTATGTTGTCATAACGGTTCGATCAATAAAGATCTTCATAGAATATGTAGTAGACAATATGAGCATCCAGGTTCTGCAATTGGTTATTGACCAGAGAGGTGTCTCGGTCATGACACATAACTCTCAAACCCGCAGGGTCACATGCTTAACGTTCATTGATGCTAGAGTAGTATTGGGATATTTGATTGGTGGTAACCAATTGTTGTTTGATACGTCCATTTTGCATCATGCTTTTATGTTGATATTTATTGCATTATGGGCTGTTATTACACATTATGTCACAATACTTACGCCTTTTCTCTCTTATTTTACAAGGTTTACATGAAGAGGGAGAATGCCGGCAGCTAGAATTCTGGGCTGGAAAAGGAGCAAACATTGGAGACCTATTCTGCACAACTCAAAAAGCCCTGAAACTCCACAAAAATCCATTTCGGAAAATATAAAAAATATCTGGCGAAAGAAATACGGCAGGGCACCCACACCCTGTCCACGAGGGTGGGGGGCGCCCCCCTGGGCGCGCCCCCTGCCTCGTGGGCCAGTTGGTGACCCCAGGATGCCCATCTTCTGCTATATGGAGTGTTTTGACCTAGAAAAAATCATAAGGAGGCTTTCGAGATGAAGCGCCACTGTCTCGAGGCGGAAACGTGGAGGAACCAATCTAGGGCTCTGACGGAGCTGTTCTGTCGGGGACACTTCCCTCCGGGAGGGGGAAATCATCACCATCATCATCACCAACAACTCTCCCATCTTGGGAAGGGTTATCTTCGTCAACATCTTCACCAGCACCATCTCCTCTCAAACCCTAGTTCTTCTCTTGTATCCAATCTTTGTACCAAAACCTCAGATTGGTACCTGTAGGTTACTAGTAGTGTTGATTACTCCTTGTAGTTGATGCTAGTTCGTGTACTTGGCGGAAGATCATATGTTCAGATCCATTATGCATATTAATACCCTTCTGATTATGAACATGAATATGCTTTGTGAGTTGTTACGTTCGTTCCCGATGACATGGGAGAAGTCTTGCTATAAGTAGTCATGTGAATTTGGTATTCGTTCGATATTTTGATAAGATGTATGTTGTCTTTCCTCTAGTGGTGTCATGTGAATGTCGACTACATGACACTTCACCATTGTTTGGGCCTAGAGGAAGGCATTGGGAAGTAATAATTAGATGATGGGTTGCTAGAGTGACATAAGCTTAAACCCTAGTTTATGCGTTGCTTCGTAAGGGGCTGATTTGGATCCACATGTTTCATGCTATGGTTAGGTTTGCCTTAATACTTCTTTTGTAGTTGCGGATGCTTGCAATAGAGGTTAATCATAAGTGTGAGGCTTTTCCAAGTAAGGGCAACACCCAAGCACCGGTCCACCCACATACGAAATTATCAAAGTAACGAACGCGAATCATATGAGCGTGATGAAAACTAGCTTGACGATAATTCCCATGTGTCCTCGGGAGCGCTTTTCCTTCATCTACGAGTTTGTCCAGGTTTGTCCTTTGCTACAAAAAGGATTGGGCCACCTTGCTGCACTTTATTTACCTTTACTATTTGTTACTTGTTACCAATTACCTTATCACAAAACTATCTGTTACCAATAATTTCAGTGCTTGCAGAAAACACCTTACTGAAAACTGCCTATCATTTTCTTCTGCTCCTCGTTGGGTTCGACACTCTTACTTATCGAAAGGACTACGATAGATCGCCTACACTTGTGGGTCATCAAGACTCTTTTCTGGTGCCATTGCCGGGGAGTGAAGCGCCTTTGGTAAGGGAAAATTTATATAGTGTGCTGAAATTTACTGTCACTTGTTACTATGGCACAAAATCCTTTTAGGGGCTTGTTCGGGGTATCTTCACCCCGACCAGTAGAGCAAAGAGTTGCTCCTCAACCTACTGAACCTACTGAAGATGTTTACTTTGAAATCCCTTCGGGTATGATAGAGAAACTGCTAGCTAATCCCTTTACAGGAGATGGAACCTTGCATCCCGATTTGCACCTAATCTATGTGGATGAAGTTTGTGGATTATTTAAGCTTGCAGGTATGCCCGAGGATGTGATCAAGAAGAAGGTCTTACCTTTATCTTTTAAGGGAGAGGCATTGACATGGTTTAGTCTATGCGATGATATTGGATCATGGAACTACAACCGGTTGAAATTGGAATTTCATCAGAAGTTCTATCCCATGCATCAGGTTCATCGTGATCGTAATTATATATATAATTTTTGGCCTCGCAAAGGAGAAAGTATCGATCAAGCTTGGGGGAGGCTTAAGTCAATGTTATATTCATGCCCCAATCATGAGCTCTCAAGAGAAATGATCATTCAAATTGTTTATGCTCGACTTTCTCTCAATAATCGCTCCATGCTCGATGCTTCTTGTACTGGTTCTTTTATGATGAAGACTATTGAATTCAAATGGGATTTATTGGAAAGAATTAAACGCAACTCTGAAGATTGGGGTCTCGACGAAGGTAAGGAGTCAGGTATAACACCTAGGTTTGATTGTGTTAAATCTTTTATGGATACCGATGTTTTCCGTGAATTTAGCACTAAATATGGACTTGACTCTGAGATAGTAGCTTCTTTATGTGAATCATTTGCTACTCATGTTGATCTCCCTAAGGAGAAGTGGTTTAAATACCATCCTCCCATTGAAGTAAAAGTAGTTGAACCCGTTAAAGTTGAAGAAAAGACTATCACTTATAATGTTGATCCTATTGTTCCTACTGCTTATATTGAGAAACCACCATTCCCTGTTAGAATAAAGGATCATGCCAAAGCTTCAAATGTGGTTCGTAAGAGTAATACTAGAACACCTACACCCTCTGAGAAAATTAAAGTTGAACCTAGTGTTGCTATGGTTAAGGATCTCTTGGTCGATAATATAGATGGGCATGTTATTTACCTCCATGAGGAAGCTGCTAGAATCGCCAAACCTGATACTAGGAATAAACATAGACCTGTTGTAGGCATGCCTGTTATTTCCGTTAAAATAGGAGATCATTGCTATCATGGTTTATGTGACGTAGGTGCTAGTGCGAGTGTAATACCCATTTCCTTATATGAAGAAATTATGCACGATATTGCACCTGCTGAGCTAGAAGGTATTGATGTTACTATTAAGCTTGCCGATAGAGACACTATTTCACCAATTGGGATTGTTAGAGATGTCGAAGTCTTGTGTGAGAAAGTTAAATACCCTCCTGATTTTCTTGTTCTTGGTTCCCCACAAGATGATTTTTGCCCCTTTATATTTGGTAGACCCTTCTTGAATACTGTTAATGCTAAGATAGACTGCGAGAAGGATATTGTTACTGTTGGATTAGGGGATATGTCTCATGATTTTAACTTTGCTAAATTCCGTAGACAACCCCATGATAAAGAATTGCCTAGTAAGGATGAAATTATTGGCCTTGCTTCTATTGCTGTGCCTCCTAATGATCCCTTAAAACAATATCTGCTAGACCATGAAAATGATATGTATATGAATGAGAGAAGGGAAATAGATGAAATATTCTTTAAACAGGTACCCTTATTGAAACACAACTTGCCTGTCTAAATTCTAAGGGATCCCCCTCCACCCAAGGGTGACCCCGTGTTTGAACTCAAACCACTACTTGATACTCTTAAGTATGTTTATCTTGATGAAAAGAAGATATATCCTGTTATTATTAGTGCTAACCTTTCAGAGCAGGAAGAAGAGAAATTATTGAAAACTCTGAAGAAGCACCGTGCTGCTATTAGATATACTCTGGATGATCTTAATGAAGGAAATATGCCCTAGAGGCAATAATAAAGTTGTTATTTATATTTCCTTATATCATGATAAATGTTTATTATTCATGCTAGAATTGTATTAACCGGAAACTTAGTACATGTGTGGATACATAGACAAAACAGTATGTCCCTAGTATGTCTCTACTAGACTAGCTCATTGATCAAAGATGGTTATGTTTCCTAACCATAGACATGAGTTGTCATTTGATCAACGGGATCACATCATTAGGAGAATGATGTGATGGACAAGACCCATCCGTTAGCATAGCACTATGATCGTTTAGTTTTACTGCTATTACTTTCTTCATGACTTATACATGTTCCTATGACTATGAGATTATGCAACTCCCGAATACCGTAGGAACACCTTGTGTGCTATCAAACGTCACAACGTAACTGGGTGATCATAAAGATGCTCTACAGGTGTCTCCGAAAGTATTCGTGGTGTTGGCATAGATCAAGATTAGGATTTGTCACTCCGAGTGTCGGAGAGGTATCTCTGGGCCATCTCGGTAACACACATCATAATAAGCCTTGCAAGCAAAAGACTAATGAGTTAGTCACGAGATGATGTGTTACGGAACGAGTAAAGAGACTTGCCGGTAATGAGATTGAACTAGGTATAGAGATACCGACGATCGAATCTCGGGCAAGTAACATACCGATGACAAAAGGAACAACGTATGTTGTTATGCGGTTTGACCGATAAAGATCTTCGTAGAATATGTAGGAACCAATATGAGCATCCAGGTTCCGCTATTGGTTATTGACCGGAGATGAGTCTCGGTCATGTCTACATAGTTCTCGAACCCGTAGGGTCCGCACGCTTAATGTTTGATGACGATCGGTATTATGAGTTTATGAGTTTTGATGTACCGAAGGTAGTTCAGAGTCCCAGATGAGATCACGGACATGACGAGGAGTCTCGGAATGTCCGAGACATAAAGATTGATATATTGGACGACTATATTCGGACACCGGAAGTGTTCCGGAAAAGTTTCGGATTTAACTGGATTGCCGGAGGGGGTTACCGGAACCCCCTACGAGGGGGGATGGTCCATAGTGGGCCTTAAGGAAAAGAGAGAGGCAGCCCATAGAGGCTGACCGGCGCCCCACCTAGGGATCCTAGTTGGACTAGGATTGAGGTGGCGCCACCTCTCCCTCTTTTCCTTTCCCTCTCTTCCTTCTTGATGGACTCCTACTAGGAATAGGATTGCAATCCTATTCCTAGTAGGATTGCCCTAGCCGCACCATAGGAGGCCGGCCGGCCCTCCTCCCTTGCTCCTTTATATACGGGGGCAGGGGGGCACCCAAAGACACACAATTTGAATTGTTCCAGCCGTGTGCGGTGCCCCCCTCCACAGAAACACACCTCGGTCATACCGTCGCAGTGCTTAGGCGAAGCCCTGCGCCGGTGAATACATCATATCCGTCACCACGCCGTCGTGCTGACGAAACTCTCCCGTGAAGCTCAACTGGATCAAGAGCTCGTGGGACGTCATCAAGCTGAACGTGTGCTGAACGCGGAGGTGCCGTACGTTCGGTGCTTGATCGGTTGAATCGCGAAGAAGTTCGACTACATCAACCGCGTCACTTGACGCTTCCGCTTCCGGTCTACGAGGGTACGTAGACACACTCTTCCCTCTCGTTGCTATGCATCTGGAAGATAGATCTTGCGTGATCGTAGGAAAATTTTAAAATACTACGTTCCCCAACAGTGGCATCATGAGCCAGGTCTATGCGTAGATGATATGCACGAGTAGAACACAAGTGAGTTGTGGACGATACTAGTCATACTGCTTACCAGCATGTCATACTTTGATTCGGCGGTATTGTTGGATGAAGCGGCCCGGACCGACATTACGCGTACGCTTACGCGAGACTGGTTCTACCGACGTGCTTCGCACACAGGTGGCTGGCGGGTGTCAGTTTTTCTAACTTTAGTTGAATCAAGTGTGGCTACGCCCGGTCCTTGTGAAGGTTAAAACAGCACATACTTGACGAAATATCGTTGTGGTTTTGTATGCGTAGGTAAGAACGGTTCTTGCTAAGCCCGTAGCAGCCACGTAAAACTTGCAACAACAAAGTAGAGGACGTCTAACTTGTTTTTACAGGGCATGTTGTGATGTGATATGGTCAAGACATGATGAGTTATACGGTTTTGTATGAGATGATCATGTTTTGTAAAGTTATCGGCAACTGGCAGGAGCCATATGGTTGTCGCTTTATTGTATGAAATGCAATCGCCATGTAATTGCTTTACTTTATCACTAAGCGGTAGCGATAGTCGTAGAAGCAATAGTTGGCGAGACGACAACGATGCTACGATGGAGATCAAGGTGTCGCGCCGGTGACGAAGGTGATCATGACGGTGCTTTGGAGATGGAGATCAAAAGCACAAGATGATGATGGCCATATCATGTCACATATTTTGATTGCATGTGATGTTTATCTTATTATGCTTCTTATTTTGCTTAGAACGACGGTAGCATTATAAGATGATCCCTTACTAAATTTCAAGGTATAAGTGTCCTCCCTGAGTATGCACCGTTGCGAAAGTTCGTCGTGCCGAGACACCACGTGATGATCGGGTGTGATAAGCTCTACGTTCAAATACAACGGGTGTAAGCCAGTTTTGCACACGCAGAATACTCGGGTTAAACTTGACGAGCCTAGCATATGCAGATATGGCCTCGGAACACTGGAGACCGAAAGGTCGAGCGTGAATCATATAGTAGATATGATCAACATAAGATGTTCACCATTGAAACTACTCCATCTCACGTGATGATCGGACATGGTTTAGTTGATTTGGATCACGTGATCATTTAGATGACCGGAGGGATGTCTATCTAAGTGGGAGTTCTTAAGTAATATGATTAATTGAACTTTAATTTATCATGAACTAAGTCCTGGTAGTATTAGCATATCTATGTTGTAGATCAATAGCTCGCGATGTTGCTCCACGTTTATTTTTTTATATGTTCCTAGAGAAAACCAAGTTGAAAGATGTTAGTAGCAATGATGCGGAATTGTTCCGTGATCTGAGGATTATCCTCATTGCTGCACAGAAGAATTATGTCCTTGATGCACCGCTAGGTGACAGACCTATTGCAGGAGCAGATGTAGACGTTATGAACGTTTTGACAAAAGCTTGATATGATGACTACTTGATAGTTTAGTGCACCATGCTTTACGGCTTATAACCGGGACTTCAAAAACGTTTTGAAACGCCACGGAGCATATGAGATGTTCCAAGAGTTGAAATTAGTATTTCATACTCATGCCCGTGTCGAGAGGTATAAGACCTCTGACAGTACTTTGCCTACAAGATGGAGGAGAATAGCTCAACCAGTGAGCATGTGCTCAGATTGTCTGGGTAGTACAATTGCTTGAATCAAGTGGGAGTTAATCTTCCAGATAAGATAGTAATTGACAAAATTCTCTAGACACTATCACCAAGTTAGTAGAACTTCGTGATGAACTATAATATGCAAGGGATGACGAAAGTAATTCCCGAGCTCTTCACGATGCTGAAATCGGCGAAGGTAGAAATCAAGAAAGAGCATCAAGTGTTGATGGTTAACCAGACCACTTGTTTCAAGTAAAGGGCAAAGGGATAGAAGGGGAACTTCAAGAAGAATGACAAGCAAGTTGTCACTCCCGTGAAGAAACCCAAAGCTAAACTCAAGCCTAAAACTAAGTGCCTCTACTGCAAAGGAAATGGTCACCGGAAGTGGAACTGCCCTAGATACTTGGCGGATAAGAAGGATGGCAAAGTGAACAAAGGTATATTTGATATACAGATTATTGATGTGTATTTTACTAGAGTTCATAGCAACCCCTCGGTATTTGATACTGGTTCAGTTGCTAAAGAGTAGTAACTCGAAATGGGAGTTGCATAATGAACAGAAACTAGTTAAAGGATGAAGTGACGATATGTATTAGAAGTAGTTCCAAGATTGATATGATCATCATCGCACACTCCCTATACTTTCGGGATTAGTGTTGAACCTAAATAAGTGTTATTTGGTGTTTGTGTTGAGCATGAATATGATTTGATCATGTTTATTGCAATACGGTTATTCATGTAAGTTAGAGAATAATTGTTGTTCTGTTTACATGAATAAAACCTTCTATGGTCATACACCCAATGAAAATAGTTTGTTGGATCTCGATCGTGTGATACACATATTCATAATATTGAAGCCAAAAGATGCAAGGTTAATAATGATAGTGCAACTTATTTGTGGCACTGCCGTTTAGGTCATATTGGTGTAAAGCGCATGAAGAAACTCCATAGTGATGGACTTTTTGAATCACTTGATTATGAATCACTTGGTGCTTGCGAACCATGCCTCATGGGCAAGATGACTAAAACTCTGTTCTCCGGAACCATGGAGCGAGCAACAGAGTTGTTGGAAATCATACATACTGATGTATGCGGACCAATGAGTGTTGAAGTCGCGGCAGGTATCGTTATTTTCTGACCTTCACTGATGATTTGATCAGATATGGGTATATCTACTTAATGAAGCACAAGTCTGAAACATTTGAAAAGTTCAAAGAATTTCAGAGAGAAGTGGAGAATCATCGTAACAAGAAAATGAGAGTTTCTATGATATGATCGTAGAGGTAAAATATTTGAGTTAGCGAGTTTGGCCTTCAATAAAAACAATGTGAAATAGTTTCACTACTCACGCCACCTGGAACACCACAGTGTAATGGTGTGTCCGAACGTCATAACCGTACTTTATTAGATATGGTGCGATCGATGATGTCTCTTACCGATCTACCACTATCGCTTTTGGGGTTATGCATTAGAGACAGCTACATTCACGTTAAATAGGGCACCATCTAATTCCGTGGAGATGACACCGTATGAACTGTGGTTTGACGAGAAACTTAAGCTGTCATTTCTTTAAGTTTGGGACTGCGATGCTTATGTGAAAAAGTTTCAACATGATAAGCTCGAACCCAATTCGGAGAAGTAAATCTTCATAGGATACCCAAAAAAGAAACTGTTGGGTACACCTTCTATCACAGATCCTAAGGCAAGGTCTTTGTTGCTAAGAGTGGATCCTTTCTAGAGAAGGAGTTTCTCTCGAAAGAAGTGAGTGGGAGGAAAGTAGAACTTGATGAGGTAATTGTACCTTCTCCCGAATTGGAAGGTAGTACATCACAGAAACTCATTCCAGTGATTCCTACACCAATTAGTGAGGAAGCTAATGATGATGATCATGAAACTTCATATCAAGTTTCTGCTGAACTTCGTAGATCAACCAGAGTTCGTTCCGCACCAGAGTGGTACGGCAACCCAGTTCTGGAAGTCATGTTACTAGACCATGATGAACCTACGAACTATGAGGAAGCGATGATGAGCCCAGATTCCGCAAAATGGCTTGAGACCATGAAATCTGAGATGGGATCCATGTATTAGAACAAAGTATGGACTTTGGTTGACTTGCCCGATGATCGGCAAGCCATCGAAAATAAATGGATCTTCAAGAGGAAGACCGACGCAAACGGTAATGTTACTGTTTACAAAGCTCGACTTGTTGCGAAAGGGTTTCGACAAGTTCAAGGAGTTGACTACGATGAGACTTTCTCACCCGTAGCGATGCTTAAGTCCGTCCGAATCATGTTAGTAATTGCCGCATTTTATGAAATCTGGCAAATCGATAACAAAACTGCATTCTTTAATGGATTTATTAAAGAAGACTTGTATATGATGCAACCAGAAGGTTTTGTCAATCCTAAAGGTGCTAACAAAATGTGCAAGCTCCAGCGATCCATCTATGGACTGGTGCAAGCATCTCGGAGGTGGAATATACGCTTTGATAAAGTTGATCAAAGCATATAGATTTATACAGACTTGCGGCGAAGCCTGTATTTACAAGAAGTGAGTGGGAGCACTACAACCTTTCTGATAAGTATATGTGAATGACATATTGTCGATCGGAAATGATGTAGAATTTTCTGGAAAGCATAAAGGAGTGTTTGAAAGGAGTTTTTCAAAGAAAGACCTTGGTGAAGCTGCTTACATATTGGGCATCAAGATCTATAGAGATAGATCAAGATGCTTGATAAGACTTTCGATGAGTACATACCTTGATAAGATTTTGAAGTAGTTCAAAATGGATCAGTCAAAGAAGGAGTTCTTGCCTGACTTGTAAGGTGTGAAGTTGAGTAAGACTCAAAGCCAGACCACGGCAGAAAAATATAGAGAGAATGAAAGTCATTCCCTATGCCTCAGCCATAGGTTCTATAAAGTATGCCATGCTGTGTACCAAACATGTTGTGTACCTTGCCATGAGTTTGGCAAGGAGGTACAATAGTGATCTAGGAGTAGATCACTGGACAGCGGTCAAAATTATCCTTAGTAACGGGATGACTAAGGAAATATTTCTCGATTATGGAGGTGATAAAGAGTTCGTCGTAAAGGGTTACGCCAATGCAAGCTTTGACACTAAATCCAGATGACTCTAAGTATCAATCTGGATGCGTATTGAAAGTGGGAGCAATTAGCTAGAGTAGCTCCATGCAGAGCATTGTAGACATAGAAATTTGCGAAATACATACGGATCTGAATGTGACAGACCCGTTGACTAAACTTCTCTCACAAGCAAAACATGATCACACCTTATTACTCTTGGGTATTAATCACATAGCGATGTGAACTAGATTATTGACTCTAGTAAACCCTTTGGGTGTTGGTCACATGGTGATGTGAACTATGGGTGTTATTCACATAACGATGTGAACTATCGGTATTAAATCACATGGCGATGTGAGCTAGATTATTGACTCTAGTGCAAGTGGGAGACTGAAGGAAATATGCCCTAGAGGCAATAATAAAGTTGTTATTTATATTTCCTTATATCATGATAAATGTTTATTATTCATGCTAGAATTGTATTAACCGGAAACTTAGTACATGTGTGGATACATAGACAAAACAGTATGTCCCTAGTATGCCTCTACTAGACTAGCTCATTGATCAAAGATGGTTATGTTTCCTAACCATAGACATGAGTTGTCATTTGATCAATGGGATCACATCATTAGGAGAATGATGTGATGGACAAGACCCATCCGTTAGCATAGCACTATGATCGTTTAGTTTTACTGCTATTACTTTCTTCATGACTTATACATGTTCCTATGACTATGAGATTATGCAACTCCCGAATACCGTAGGAACACCTTGTGTGCTATCAAACGTCACAACATAACTGGGTGATCATAAAGATGCTCTACAGGTGTCTCCGAAAGTATTCGTGGTGTTGGCATAGATCAAGATTAGGATTTGTCACTCCGAGTGTCGGAGAGGTATCTCTGGGCCCTCTCGGTAACACACATCATAATAAGCCTTGCAAGCAAAAGACTAATGAGTTAGTCACGAGATGATGTGTTACAGAACGAGTAAAGAGACTTGCCGGTAATGAGATTGAACTAGGTATAGAGATACCGACGATCGAATCTCGGGCAAGTAACATACCGATGACAAAAGGAACAACGTATGTTGTTATGCGGTTTGACCGATAAAGATCTTCGTAGAATATGTAGGAACCAATATGAGCATCCAGGTTCCGCTATTGGTTATTGACCGGAGATGAGTCTCGGTCATGTCTACATAGTTCTCGAACCCGTAGGGTCCGCACGCTTAACGTTTGATGACGATCGGTATTATGAGTTTATGAGTTTTGATGTACCGAAGGTAGTTCAGAGTCCCGGATGAGATCACGGACATGACGAGGAGTCTCGGAATGTCCGAGACATAAAGATTGATATATTGCACGACTATATTCGGACACCGGAAGTGTTCCGGAAAAGTTTCGGATTTAACTGGATTGCCGGAGGGGGTTACCGGAACCCCCTACGAGGGGGGATGGTCCATAGTGGGCCTTAAGGAAAAGAGAGTGGCAGCCCATAGAGGCTGACCGGCGCCCCACCTAGGGATCCTAGTTGGACTAGGATTGAGGTGGCGCCACCTCTCCCTCTTTTCCTTTCCCTCTCTTCCTTCTTGATGGACTCCTACTAGGAATAGGATTGCAATCCTATTCCTAGTAGGATTGCCCTAGCCGCACCATAGGAGGCCGGCCGGCCCTCCTCCCTTGATCCTTTATATACGGGGGCAGGGGGGCACCCAAAGACACACAAGTTGAATTGTTCCAGCCGTGTGCGGTGCCCCCCTCCACAGAAACACACCTCGGTCATACCGTCGCAGTGCTTAGGCGAAGCCCTGCGCCGGTGAATACATCATATCCGTCACCACGCCGTCGTGCTGACGAAACTCTCCCGTGAAGCTCAACTGGATCAAGAGCTCGTGGGACATCATCAAGCTGAACGTGTGCTGAACGCGGAGGTGCCGTACGTTCGGTGCTTGATCGGTTGAATCGCGAAGAAGTTCGACTACATCAACCGCGTCACTTGACGCTTCCGCTTCCGGTCTACGAGGGTACGTAGACACACTCTTCCCTCTCGTTGCTATGCATCTGGTAGATAGATCTTGCGTGATCGTAGGAAAATTTTAAAATACTACGTTCCCCAACACTTAAGGGCATCAGTCTCACTCTATGCCAACACAAGATAAAATTGGAAAAGGATGCTAAACTGGTTATTGATCATCAACGACGGTTAAATCCTAGGATGAAAGAAGTGGTAAGGAAATAAATATTGAAGCTTCTAGAGGCAGGTATTATTTATCCAGTTGCTGATAGTCAGTGGGTAAGTCCTGTCCATTGTGTCCATAAAAAGGGAGGCATTACTGTTATTCCTAATGATAAAGATGAATTGATCCCACAAAGAATTGTTACAGGTTATAGGATGGTAATTGATTTCCACAAATTAAATAAAGATACTAAGAAAGATCATTACCCTTTACCTTTTATTGTTCAAATGCTAGAAATGTTATCCAAACATACTCATTTTTGCTTTCTAGATGGCTATTCTGGTTTCTCTCAAATACCTGTGTCAAAAGAGGATCAAGAAAAGACCACTTTTTCTTGTCCCTTCAGTACCTTTGCTTATAGACACATGCCTTTTGGTTTATGTAATGCACCTACTACCTTTCAAAGATGCATGATGGCTATATTCTATGACTTTTGTGAAAAGATTGTTGAGGTTTTCATGGATGATTTTTCCGTTTACGGAACTTATTTTGATGATTGCTTGAGCAACCTTGAGAGAGTTTTGTAGAGATGTGAAGAAACTAATCTTGTCTTGAATTGGGAAAAGTGCCACTTTATGGTTAATGAAGGCATTGTTCTAGGGCATAAAATTTCTGAAAGAGGTATTGAAGTTGACAAAGCTAAAGTGGATGCTATTGAGAAGATGCCATGTCCCAAGGACGTCAAAGGTATAAGAAGTTTCCTTGGTCATGCTGGGTTTTATAGGAGGTTCATTAAGGACTTCTCAAAAATCTCTAGGCCTCTGACTAATCTTTTACAAAAAGATATTCCTTTTGTTTTTGATGATGATTGTGTAGAAGCATTTGAAATACTTAAGAAAGCATTGATCTCTGCACCCGTTGTCCAGCCTCCTGACTGGAATTTACCCTTTGAAATTATGTGTGATGCTACTGATTATGCTGTAGGTGCTGTTTTAGGACAAAGAGTTGATAAGAAGTTGAATGTTATCCAATATGCTAGTAAAACTCTAAACAATGCCCGGAGAAATTATGCTACTACTGAAAAAGAATTTTTAGCTGTTGTATTTGCTTGTGATAAGTTTAGACATTATATTGTTGATTCTAAAGTAACTATTCACACCGATCATGCTGCTATTAAATATCTTATATAAAAAAGATGCTAAACCTAGACTTATTAGATGGGTTCTCTTGCTACAAGAATTTGATTTGCATATTACCGATAGAAAGGGAGCTGAGAACCCCGTTGCAGACAACTTGTCTAGGTTAGACAATATTCTTGATGGCCCACTACCTATTGATGATAGCTTTCCTGATGAACAATTAGCTGTCATAAATGCTTCTCGTACTACTCCATGGTATGCTGATTATGCTAATTACATTGTTGCTAAATTTATACCACCTAGTTTCACATACCAGCAAAAGAAAAAGTTCTTCTATGATTTAAGACATTACTTCTGGGATGATCCACACCTTTATAAAGAAGGAGTGGATGGTATTATTATACTTGTGTACCCAAGCATGAACAAGAACAGATCCTACGCAAGTGTCACTCCGAGGCTTATGGATGCCACCACGCTGGAGATAGAACTGCACAAAAGGTACTGCAATCCAGTTTTTATTGGCCTACTCTCTTCAAGGATGCTCGTAAGTTTGTCTTATCTTGTGATGAATGTCAAAGAGTTGGTAATATTAGTAGACACCAAGAAATGCCTATGAATTATTCACTCATTATTGAACCATTTGACGTTTGGGGCTTTGATTATATGGGACCGTTCCCTTCCTCTAATGGGTATACACATATTTTAGTTGCTGTTGATTACGTTACTAAGTGGGTAGAAGCCATTCCAACTAGTAGTGCTGATCACAACACCTTTATTAAGATGCTTAAAGAAGTTATTTTTCCAAGGTTTGGAGTCCCTAGATATTTAATGACTGATGGTGGTTCACACTTTATTCATGGTGCTTTCCGTAAGATGCTTGCTAAATATGATGTTAATCATGGAATTGCTTCCCCTTACGACCCACAGTCTAGTGGTCAGGTAGAATTAAGTAACAGAGAGCTGAAATTATTTTGCAAAAGACTGTTAATAGATCTAGAAGGAATTGGTCCAAGAAACTTGATGATGCATTATGGGCTTATAAAACTGCATACAAAAATCCCATGGGTATGTCTCGATATAAATGGTTTATGGAAAAGCATGTCACTTACCTCTTGAACTAGAACATAAGGAATATTGGGCTATTAAAGAGCTCAATTATGATTTCAAACTTGCCGGTGAGAAGTGGTTATTTGACATTAGGTCATTAGATGAATGGAGAACCCAGGCCTACGAAAATGCCAAATTGTTCAAAGAAAAGGTCAAAAGATGGCATGACAAAAGGATACAAAAGCGTGAATTTAACGTGGGTGATTATGTCTTGCTATACAATTCCCGTTTAAGATTTTTTGCAGGAAAACTCCTATCTAAATGGGAAGGTCCTTACCTTATCGAGGAGGTCTATCGTTCCGGTGCCATAAAAATCAACAAGTTTGAAGGCACCAACCCGAAGGTGGTGAACGGTCAAAGAATCAGACATTATATCTCAGGTAATCCTATAAATGTTGAAACCAATGTTATTGAAACCGTAACCCCGGAGGAGTACATAAGGGACATTTTCCATAACGACTCAGACTCCGAAAAGGAAGAGGTATGTGGTATGGTAAGTAAACCGACTCCAAAACAGTTCTAATGGCAACTTTTCACCGTTTTGGAATATTTAGAAAAATAGAAAAATAAGAGGCAGTCCGGAAAGGACACGAGGCGTCCACGAGGGTGGAGGGCGCGCCCTACCCCCTACGCGCGCCCCTACCTCGTGGGCACCTCGTGTGCCTCCAGGACTCCGTTTTCTTGCACATTACTTCTTTCGGTCGGTAAAAATTCATTATATAATCTCCCGAAGGTTTTGACCACCGCACCACACGAATATCCTCTGTTTTTGTTTTGAGCTGTTTTTTTGTCAGATCTAGATCACCATGACTTCTTCGAGCGCTCCCAAGGACAAGTTTTTCGAGAAGGTTATCAACCCCTACCTTGCGGAGGTGCTGCAACACCCTCAAACCATCGAGGTGCATGAGGGGGTGCTGCACATCCGCGATGTTGAGGGGCCAAGGAGGATCGGAAGCGTGGAGACAAGGCTCGAAGCAATGGAGCAGCAAGTTTTCAGGTGACAAGGTATGGTGGAACGAGGACTCAACGCCAACCACATGATGATCACGGAGCTCACCAACAACCACAAGCTGGACGCCAAGATCATTGGGGAGGCTATCTTCAAGCTCCAAGAGAAAATCAAGCATCTCCAAGCCTAGATCTATGACCCGCAAAACCAAAACTATGAGTATGAATATAGATTCAAGAAGATGAGCTTGGCTACAGATCTGAGGATCCCGGAGACTCGATCATCCTTCTACAATGGTGAGCCCATGCCTTGGAAGATGGACGACAAGCCTACATCATCAACAACTCCTTCATCACCACCTCCGAAGAAAGAGACATAATCATATGGGGATGTGCACTCCCCTTGGAAACTGCCAAGCTTGGGCGAGGTGCCCCGGTATCATATCACCATCATACTCCTATATTTACCGTTTTTCTTAGTTCGATCCTTTTGGTAATATCTTGATCTGGTAGAATAAAGTTTAGTATGATCTAGTTGTGAGCTGTTGCTTTTTGATCTCTACCTTTGTAATCGAGTCCGTGAGCTATATAATAAAGATCATGAGTAGACAAAAGAAAATATAAAAAGTATCAAAGAGATCATATTGATCTTATGGATAGTAATGACTTCACATATAAATAGTATGATGAATAAAAGTTGTTGAAAGTTGACAAACATAGTTTTGGTCATCATTGCAATTAATAGGAAGTAATAAGGAAAGAGAAGTTTTCACATACAAATATACATCTTTTATGATTGTGAGCACTCATTAAAATATGACATGCTAAAGAGTTGATGTTGGACAAGGAAGACAACATAATGGGTTATGTTTTCTTATATCTGAAATAAAGTATATTGCCATGGATCATCCAACATGTTGAGCTTGCCTTTCCCCCTCATGCTAGCCAAAACTCCTTGCACCAAGTAGAGATACTACATGTGCTTCCATACATCCTTAAACCCAGTTTTGCCATGAGAGTCCACCATACCTACCTATGGATTGTGTAAGATCCTTCAAGTAAGTTGTCATTGTTGCAAATCCCTAAACATGTATGATCTATTAGTGTGGAGAAAATAAACTTTATACGATCTTGTGATATGGAAGTAATAAAAGCGACGGACTGCATAATAAAGGTCCACATCACAAGTGGCAATATAAAGTGACGTTCTTTTGCGCTAAGATTTTGTACATCCAACCCCAAAAGCACATGACAACCTCTGCTTCCCTCTGTGAAGGGCCTATCTATTGTTCTTACCTTATAAGAGTCATGGTGATCTTCACCTTTCCTTTTTACATTTTATCCTTTGGCCAGCACCTTGTGTTGGAAAGATCCTGACATATATACCCACTTGGATGTAAGTTATCATGATCTATTACTGTTGACATTACCCTTGAGGTAAAAGGTTGGGAGGTAATACTATAAGCCCCTATCTTTCTTTGTGTCTGATCAAAACTCCATACCCATAAGTATTGCGTGAGTGTTAGCAATTGTGAAAGACTAAATGATAGTTGAGTATGTGGACTTGCTGAAAAGCTCTTATATTGACTCTTTCTTGTGCTACGATAAATTGCAATTGCTTCAATGACCGAGATCACAGTTTGTTAGTTTTCAATAAAGTTTCTGATTCATACTTGACATTGTGAATGGATTGTTACTCTATCATAATAAATCATATGACAAGTTATATATGTTTCTGTTATAAGAATAATCATGATGCCCTCATGTCCGTATTTTATTTTATCGACACCTCTATCTCGAAACATGTGGACATATTTTTTCGTTATCGGCTTTTCGCTTGAGGACAAGTGAGGTCTAAGCTTGCGGGAGTTGATACGTCCATTTTGCATCATGCTTTTATGTTGATATTTATTCCAGCATGGGCTATTATTACACATTATGTCATAATACTTATGCCTTTTCTCTCTTATTTTACAAGGTTTACATAAAGAGGGAGAATGCCGGCAGCTGGAATTCTGGGCTGGAAAAGGAGCAAACATTGGAGACCTATTCTGCACAATTCAAAAAGCCCTGAAACTCCACGAAACTCCGTTTCGGAAAATATAAAAAATATTCAACGAAAGATATACAGCAGGGGGCCCACACCCTATCCACGAGGGTGGGGGTGCCCCTAGGCGCGCCCCCTGCCTCATGGGCTAGCCGGTGACCCCCCTGATGCCCATCTTCTGCTATATGGGGTGTTTTTACCTGAAAAAAATAAATCATAAGGAGGCTATCGGGACGAAGCGCCGCCGTCTCGAGGCGGAAACTTAGCGGGACCAATCCAGGGCTCCGGCGGAGCTGTTCTGCCGGGGACACTTCCCTCCGGGAGGGGGAAATCATCGCCATCATCATCACCAACAACTCTCCCATCTTGGGGAGGGTTATCTTCATCAACATCTTCACCAGCACCATCTCCTCTCAAACCCTAGTTCTTCTCTTGTATCCAATCTTTGTACCAAAACCTCATATTGGCACCTGTAGGTTACTAGTAGTGTTGATTACTCCTTGTAGTTGATGCTAGCTGGTTTACTTGGTGGAAGATCATATGTTCAGATCCATTATGCATATTAATACCCTTTTGATTATGAACATGAATATGCTTTGTGAGTAGTTACGTTCATTCCTGAGGACATGTGAGAAGTCTTGCTATAAGTAGTCATGTGAATTTGGTATTCGTTTGATATTTTGATAAGATGTATGTTGTCTTTTGCTACCTCTTGAGCTTGCGTTGTATTCCCTCAAAGAGGAAAGGGAGATGCAACACAATAGTGTAAGTATTTCCCTTAGTTTTTGAGAACCAAGGTATCAATCCAGTAGGAGACTACGCGCGAGTCCCTCGCACCTGCACAAACAAATAAGAACTTCGCAGCGAACGCAATAAGGGGTTGTCAATCCCTTTACGGTCACTTACGAGAGTGAGATCTGATAGAGATAGTTTATATTTTTGGTATTTTTAGTTTAATAAAACAACAAATAAAAGCGGTAAAAGTAAAGTAGATGTAGATTGATATGTTGAGAATAGACCCAGGGGCCATAGTTTTCTCTAGTGGCTTCTCTCATGATAGCGATATTCTATGGCGGGTAAACAAATTACTATCGAGCAATTGATAGAAAAGCGAATAATTATGGACTATCTAGGCATGATCATTGTATATAGGCATCACGTCTGAGACAAGTAGATCGAAACGATTCTGCATCTACTACTATTACTCCACACATCTACCGCTATCCAGCATGCATCTAGTGTATTGAGTTCATACGAACAGAGTAACACTTTAAGCAAGATGACATGATGTAGAGGGATAAACTCAAGCAATATGATGTAAACCCCATATTTTTATCCTCGATGGCAACAATACAATACGTGCCTTGCTGCCCCTACTGTCACTGGGAAAGGACACCGCAAGATTGAACCCAAAGCCAAGCACTTCTCCCATTGCAAGAACTATAGATCTAGTAGGCCAAACCAAACCGATAATTCGAATAGACTTGCAAGGATATTATGAGCACACATAAAAAGTTCAGAGAAGAACCAAATATCTTTCATAGATAACCTAGATCATAAATTCACAATTCGTCGGATCTCGACAAACACACCGCAAAAAGAGATTACATCGAATAGATCTCCTCGAAGACCGAGGAGAACTTTGTATTGAGATCCAGAGAGAGAGAAGAAGCCATCTAGATACTAGCTATGGACCCGAAGGTATGCGGTAAACTACTCACAACTCATGGTGAGGGCGATGACGATGATGATGAAGGCCTCCGTGATGGATCCCCCTCCGGTGGAGCTCCGGAACAGGCTCCAAGATGGGATCTCCACAGGAACAGAAGCTACAGCGGTGAAATTAGGGTTTTCTCTCTGCGTATGGAGTTTCTGGGGTACGTGGATATATATAGGAAGAAGGAGGGCACTGGGGGCCACATGAGGGAGCCTCGAAGCAGGGAGGCTTTGGGACTAACCTACCCTCGAGGGCAGCCCCTCTGTCCCCTGACTTGGTCCTGAAGTTTCCCGTGCGTGATTTTCTCCAAAAATATCTCTCGCGAAGGTTTCATTCCGTTTGGACTCCGTTTGATATTGTTTTTCTGCAAAACCCTGAAATAGACAAAAAACAGCAATCTGGACTGGGCCTTTGAGTTAGTAGGTTAGTCCCAAAAATGATATAAAAGTGAATGATAAAGCCCACTAAACATCCAAGTCTTCATAAATAATAGCATGGAACAATAAAAAATTATAGACAAGCTTAATTCCTGCTCGTCCTCGAGTAGGTAAATGATAAAGAAAGAATTTTTGATGTGGAATGCTAACCAATATAGTTTTTCAATGTAATTCTCTTAATTATGGCATGAATGTTTAGATCTGAAAGATTAAAGATAAAAGTCTATATTGACATAAGAAATAACAATACTTCAAGCAATACTAACAAAGCGATCATGTCTTCTCAAAATACCATGGCTAAAGAAAGTTATCCCTACAAAATCATATAGTCTGGCTATGCTCCCTCTTCATCACACAAAATATTCATATCATGCACAACCCCGATTTCAGCCAAGCACTTGTTTTCATACTCTATCTTTGCAAACCTTTCAACTTTCACGCAATACATGAGCGTGAGCCATGGATATAGCACTATGGGTGGAATAGAGGTGGTTGTGGATAAGACAAAAAAGGAGGGAGATAGTCTCACATCGACTAGGCGTATCAACGGGCTATGGAGATGCCCATCAATAGATATCAATGTGAGTGAGTAGGGATTGCCATGCAACGGATGCACTAGAGCTAAATATGAATGAAAGCTCAACAAAAGAAACTAGTGGGTGTGCATCCAACTTGCTTGGTCATGAAGACCTAGGTCATTTGAGGAAGCCCATCGTTGGAATATACAAGCCAAGTTCTATAATGAAAAAATTCCCACTAGCATATCAAAGTGACTAAGCATGAGACTCTCTACAATGAAGAACATGGTGCTACTTTGAAGCACAAGTGTGGAAAAAGATAGTAGCAATTGTCCCTTCTCTCTTTTCTCTCATTTTTTTGGAGGGGCTTTCTCCTCTTTTTTTATTAGACCCTCTCTATATTTTTTGGGCCATCTCTTTTTTTACTGGCCTTTGTCTCTCTTTTTTTGTTTCCTCACACGGGACAATGCTCTAATAATGATGATCATCACACTTTTTATTACAACTCGAAATTACAACTCAATACTAAAACAAGTATGACTCTACATGAATGCCTCTAGCGGTGTAACGGTATGTGCAATGAATCAAGAGTGACATAAATGAAAAATTATGCATGGTGGCTTTACCACAACTACGATGTCAACTACATGATCATGCATGTCACTATGACAATATGATGCGTGTCATATGAACGGAACGGTGGAAAGTTGCATGGCAATATATCTCGGAATGGCTATGGAAATGGCATGATAGGTAGGTATGGTGGCTGTTTTGAGGAAGGATACATAGTAGGTTTATGGCACCGGCGAAAGTTGCGCGGTACAAGAGAGGCTAGCAATGGTGGAAGGGTGAGAGTGCGTATAATCCATGGACTCAACATTAGTCATAAGAACTCATATACTTATTGCAAAAATCTACGAGTTATCAAAACAAAGCAATCAACGCATGCTCCTAGGGGGGAGGTTGGTAGGAGTTAACCATCGCGCGCCCCCGACCTCCCCAAAAAGGTTGGCACTCTACAAATACCTCATGCTCTAACTTCGTCACATAGCGGTTCACCATACGTGCATGATACGGGAATCACTAACCTTAACACAAGTATTTCTCAATTTCATAATAACTCCACTAGCATGACTCTAATATCACTATCCTCATGTCTCAAAACAATTATCAAGCATCCAACATCTCATTCTATTCCATGCACTTGGTGTGAATTTTTTTACTACATTGACATTGAATGTCTATCATGTGAAGGCTAGTTTATTTAGCCTAAACACATTACCATGCTGTTCTAATAGACTCTCAAATAGATATATGTGAAGCATGATAGTTCAACAATTTCTACAAAATATCACCACCACCATGCTCTAAAAGATATAAGTGAAGCACTAGAGCAAAAACTATTCAACTCAAAAGATATAAGTGAAGCACATAGAGTGTTCTAATAATTTCTAGGCCATATTTAACTCTTCCAAATAGGTGTGTCCAGCAAGGATGATTGTGGCAAACTAACAAGCAAAGACTCAAATTATAGAAGACGCTCCAAGCAAAACACATAGCATGTTGCGAATAAAAATATAGCTCCAAGTATAGTTGCCGATGGATGAAGACGAAAGAGGGGATGCCTTCCCGGGGCATCCCCAAGGTTAGGCTTTTGATTATCTTGAATTTACTTGGGGTTCCATGGGCATCCCCAAGCTTAGGCCTTTGCTACTCTATGTTCCATAGTCCATCAAAGCAATACTCAAAACTTGAAAACTTCACAACACAAAACTTAGACAAAAATTCTCGTGAGCTCCGTTAGTATGAGAAAGCAAACCACTACTCAAAGGTACATCAATTAATTAATTCTTTGTTTATATTGGTGTTAGACCTACTGTACTCCAAGTTCTCTATGGTTCATATCCTCCAATATTACTCATAGATGCATCGGAATAAGTAAACAACACACGAAAAACAGAATCTGTCAAAGACAGAACAGTCTGTAGTAATCTGCAGGGTTCGCCTACTTCTGGAACTCCAAAAACTTCAAACTAAATTGTTAAATTTGCGAAATTTGTCTACAAATCAGCAGCAAAAAGAATCAACTAAAAAGCACGCTCCAGTAAAATCCCACGACTACTTTAGCGAGCACTAATGATTCTGTTTTTCACAGCAAGATCATATAAACTTCACACAAGTCTTACCAAAGGTTCTACTTGGCACAAACACTAAACAAAACATGAAACCACATCTAATCAGAGGCTAGATGCAATATTTATTCCCTAACAGCAACAAAAACATAAAAGATAAAATTGGGTTGCCTCCCAACAAGCGCTATCGTTTTACGCCCCTAGCTAGGCACGATACAAGATAGATCTAGGTATTGCCATCTTTGATCTTCACCCTTTTAATGGTGTCAAGCTCGAATCCGGGAGGTTCCTTACATTTCCCTTCATATTTGGAGATCTGTCGGGGCCGGATTTCGGGAACATAATATTCCAGAAATTAACCCCTAGTGTCATCACCAGCCCAGGATTGCTGTTACTGGTGGACACATCCTTGTTACAGATTACCAAGCATTTACAAGAATTTGATACAAGACCATAACGGTCTACTGATATAACAATGACTCCGGTGGTGGATGAAGGAATTGGCTTATGGAACTCCATATCGATGGGGCTCCATTCCAACAGGAACAGCTGACCCGGATAACTCCTATCCTGCGTGGCTGCACTCCTAGGCTTCGCACGGACGTCGCTGGGTTCTTCCCGTAGAACTTCTAACCTGGCCAAGTAAATAGCCAGGGACAAGCCTGTGAGTACGTTTGAATGTACTCGCAAACATCATGGACAAAAGATATCACAAATGCAACAACCAATTATACGGTCATGATGAATTAAAATATATGCACATGCTCATGGTGGACTTATATTAAATGCATGCTGACAGGAATTAGACATGGCATGGTGAATAATATTTAGTGCAGAAAATAAATATTAGCATCAATAAAATATAAAAGAAATGCCGATCGGGTGTCAAGTGACACCACGGTCGGTCTTGAAAAGAAATGCCAGTCAGGTGTCTAAAAGAGAAATCGGACGATACCATCCGAGAACTCAGGCGACGCCACGAAAGGACTTGAAAAGAAATGCCAGTCGGGTGTCCACAAGAGTAGTGGCGTGATAAACCGCCTGACACTCGAGGGACGCCTCAGAAAGGACTTGGAAATAAAGGCGAGTGTCCGGGGTAGACTAGCCAGCCCCTGAGACACTCTGGAAATTAAAATAAGAGCAGGGGGTTAGTTCACAAATATAATCATATCATCAAATATACTCATGGTAACACCAGTAACAACGATAATTATCCTGCAAAATAACCATGCTCAATTTTAAATATTTCCTCCGGAGACCGACTCTAAGACCGACACTTGACCAACCCAGACTGTAATCCTTAACCGCGGACACGGCTATTCGAATAGATTTCAAACTCTGCAGAGGGTGTACTCTTTACCCACAAGTATAGGATTTCTTTAATCAGTATCGGGACACTGACTAATTCCCATTACGGTCTTTGGGTTGAAAACACACCTAACCAGCACACACCAGCTTAACTTTTCTGCTGCCAGGAGTCACCCAAAACAACAGTTAAGTAAAACTCTAAGTCGGAGAGGCTACAACCTCCATGAGCATGGGATCACTATTCATACGCGCGGATTACAAGGGTACACTCCCTCTCGGCATCACAACAGCCGGAAACACCCATGCCCCCTGACCCGATGACTGGATTTAGTCCAGGGCCCTGGAAACCCTCATCGTGGCCCTCTGTACGGTGTGTGCATGGAAAGGGGTTAACAACTTACTAAACCATACCTTACCCGAGGCAGGGACAAGTGGTAGCACGAAACAAGTATGGGGTTACCGGAACAAGACTCGATCTACGGCCGACTCAGGAGGCTTATGATACTTGCAATGGTTAGCACAACAAAATTATTCTTTCAACCATATCATCAGGACAGGGCCACAACCCTTGTCTGCTTCCACATATGTCTCATGACACCACCGTGTCAAATATGGCCCGTGCCCACCGGCACGTCCAAAACAGGAGCACAATCCTGGATTCTCATAACTTATGCGTGTTGCAAATTTGAAGGGAATGCATGCAAGAGGAAGAAAATACAATCATGACCATGCATGCATGCAATATTTCTATCCAAATGCCAAATCTATTAAAAGTATCAAACATGCCCTAAGTATTCCAGCATGCAAACATTCACCATATCAAGTGTTCAAAATGCTTGCCTTAGATATGAAAAGGTGCTGGTTACTTTGCAAAGAATCATCTCCCCTTCAATTCCTATTTTAAAAAAATATCTAAATCACCACATAATTCAAAAACAGCACTAAAAAGCATTTCAAATATTTTTGAAATAAATACTAAAATAAACTAGATGATATTTAAGGAATATCAGAAACAGAATAAATTTATTTAGAGTTCATATGAATTAGTTATGGAATATCTAAGATAGAAAACATGATTAAAAGTATTATTTAAATGATTAAACAGAAACTATGCACAGAAAAATGTTCACCTAATTTAGACAAATAAATAATGATTTTAGAAGCCTGCAGAATTTTGAATGTATGGATTTGGATTTGAAATGGGTCCTGTGGAAATATTTGAAAACTACTGGAAAAGGAAAAAAAAGGCAGAGAGTTGCCCTGAGCGCAGCTTAGTCGCGCGGTGTCACTGGGCCAGGCCCAAAGATGCTGCTGCGCGGGGGCGAGCCGATGGCTCACCGACAGGCGGGACCCGCCTGTCGGGTTTGTCCTCCACCTCCCGCGCGCGCCTAGACAGAGGCAGATGCGGGGCTCCGGCGGCGTTCGCCGGAGATAGGCGGCACCTCCCGTGGATCTGAGCCCACCGTTGTGCTCAGGGGAGAGAGGGGGTTCGGCCGATGTGTGGCACGGTCGCCGGGGAGCCCTATCTTGCCGGCGACGAGCTCACCCGAGAAACTCCGGCGGCGCCGAAATGGGGCTTTCGCCCGTGGTGCTTCTCCGGGAAAATTGGTGAGAGTAACAGCTCGGCGGGTGCTCCATGAGTATATTGGTGACGAAATCAGGGTGGGGGAGGCCGTGGTTGGCTTGGAATCATTGGCGAGGTGCTGGTGGCAGAGGCGGCCGGAGTTGAGGAAGTTGTCCCTTCCCGGCCGTGGGGTTGCTCTTGGCGGCTTGATGAGGAGGGAGGGGAGTTGCTGACGACGGGAGCGAGCTCGAGGAGGGTTTTATAGGCGGGGAAGGCAGTTCCCGTGGCTTCCAGAGAACGGACACGGCGGCGGCGTGCATTCAAGGCGATCCGCGGTCGGTGACGAGGCCGTTGGGTGGCCGGTGAGGGTCGGTAGCGGACGGTGGCCGGCCGCAGTTACTCCCCTGGCGAGCTGGCTGCCCCGGGAGGCGCCAGGTAGCCTGGACGGCGCCGTCCACGGCATACAGTGGCGACGGCCATTAATGGCAGACGCGGCCGGTGGCGAGACCGTTGACGGACGGCGGGGTTTGGTGAAGATGGTGGTGGCTTGGAGTGATGGCGGACGTCGTGTTTGGTTCGGAGGTGAGCCACGCGTCCAGGGCGTTGAAGGTCGGTGCGACGTGGCGATGCGGGACTCGTCGGGCGGCGGCTCCGGTCGGCGTGGACGGTGGTGGCCGGCGCAAGCGGCCAAGGGAAGGTGTCGGGGAATTAAATGGAGGTCGAGTTGATCCAGAGGAAGACTCGGGCGAGCAAGGGAGGCAGTAGAGTGGCGACAGGAGCTTGATGCCAGCGGCTGCAATACGCGTGCTCTGGCCACGCTCTACGCACGCACGCCACCTGTTTGCTGAAATGTCAATGGCATCTACAGGCGTTCGAACATGTTGCAACTTAGCAGGATGGTGCTTTAGGGCATGAGAGAGATCGTGGACATGCTGGTTTGGCCAAAAGTGCAAGTCTCTAATGCAGTTAAGAGAGAGGCCAATTTCCTTCCATGCCCACAGGGTGTTTGATGAAATGATAGGGCTATGTAGGAAATTGTGTTGGGTGTGAAAGTTGGCAGGATGGGGTCTCTTTAGATGATAGAGATGATGGTGGAGTTAGTTTGGGAAAAGGAAATACTTGCTAGTGCAAGTTGTACTGGAATTCAGTTCTGGACAGAATATTCAGAGGGGTGTTTGGTGGGTCTAAAAGATGCTAATGGATCTGATCTTCTGGAGTTAAGGGTTTGGTAGGAGGAACTAGAAGATGGCCAAGGCTCAGAATTTTTGGAGCAAGAAATAATAGGGTTGTAGTTGAAACCTAGAGAATGGACAGAAATAGAAATGAGGATGGTTCACTCAAATTTTGCAAAACATCAAGTTGGGTTTTTGCACCAAAGGGATATATAGGCATCATAGGACCTCTCAGAATTATGGTGGAATTTTTAGAGAATTATTTGAAATAGTAGTAGTGCAACAGAGGCATTCAAAACACTGCAAAAGCTATTGAAAGAATTTTCTAGGGCAAAATTTTATTATGAGAATAATTTCTACTGTTATGAAACAAATAATGAAATGACCCAAGATACAACCAGAGCCCACAAAAATATTTCCAAAAATTTTTTTTCTATATGTAAAGAAGATTTTTGAAGGACAGGTATAGAAAAGGCAAAAAAAATATTAAAGAACCTAATATAATTCAAAATTTTATTTCTAGCCAAATTTTTAATTCATGAAAAAGTAATTAAATTTTTGGGGTGTTACAAATTCTAACCCCCTTAAGAAAATCTCGTCCTCGAGATTTGTTAAGGCGGTAGAATTAAAAAGCATACCACCCAAACAAAGCACTCATATGCAAAAATGCAAACAGGGCAATACATTCATGACATACAATCAAAACAAACAAAGCACATCATGCAAACAAACACTACACGCTACACAAACGCACTCACGACCGTCTACGGTCCGAAAGCGGGATCTACGGGGTCAAGCGGAAGGCTTCCCGGTGTTGGAACACATCCATCTTCCTCCGGAGGGAGTGGAGGAAGTGGAGGGAGTAAACGAAGAACGTGTCCCCTCTGAGTTGGCAGAGGGGGTCCGCCAATGGCGATCCGGGGATTCAGAACAGCAAGGTAGTGGAGATACTCCAGTATTTGCTGGGTGAAACGCTCCTGGGCCATCACATACTGGATGAGATAGACCAGGGCTGGATCGCTCTCCGCACGTCCACAGCGGAACGTAGCTTCTGCTCCAAAAGCAGCGCGGCTTGGGAAATAGCAGTATTCCCTTGTGTTGGCACAAGGTACTGCAAATCGAAGACGGGTGACTGCTTCATACGCAGCAGACTCAATGGCCATGCCTGGCGTGGGCATGGATCTCCCGATGAAAATCACATAGGGAGGTCCTTGGTTTAAATCTGCTGGTGGAATATGTACAGCTGCCCAGTATTTCGAGAGATCAGGAGTGATTCTCGATTTGAAAAGCTCATACAGGGGTGGATGGGTGGAGCCAAGCGTATTGCGGGTAAAATCCCACAATAACATAACAAAACTACCAGGTCTTGCATCGGGGGTCCTCAGATAAGCTCCGGGGTGAGACATGGGTGGATGAATGGAAAAAGCAGTGCTTGATGCTGATGGTTGCTGGTGTGGAAAAAAGAGCGTGGCCTCTTATAGAGAGCCTGGGTCATGAAGCATGAAATGGTGCCGGTACGACTGAGACACCGACTCCGGCGCGGGGCTGTCTGAGTCAAAGTCTCAGGCCTCAATCCCCACAAGAAAAGTGACATATTACTGTGCGTGTCGGTTAGGGGTCACGTCTAGAATTTACTCTGCAACCACTCATCAAGCAATTCATGCCAGATCACACATACCATTAGATGGTGACACACAGGTGGTCTACAAACTCACTACGCCACACACCAACTACTACGGAACTAAAGGAAAAACCGAGCCACTAGGGCTTGATAACAATTCTGGTGGACTCATTCCACCTGGTTGATATCTATCCTGGCGCGTCTTGCGGATGCCGAGTCCTCTCCGGGTGCTTCCGCGTCGGAGCTGGCCGGGGTAGGATGGGGAGCTACAGGGCTGGAGTAGCGGTGGTGGCCTTCGCGGGGTGTCGAGGTCACCGTCCCATTGGAGTAGGCCTCCAAGAGACGACGGAGATTTCCGGGTGAGGCGAAGGCATTGCCTGGGTAGGTGACATGGTCAGAGCTTGGGGGCTCAACCGGCCTTCCAAGCAGCACTATCGGGGCGTCGGTGGAGGGTGCAGCTTCACTCCTTGCTGGGGTCAGGAGAGCGAGCGTCCTGCGGGTCTCAATCAGATCAAGAGTGACCTGATCGAACAGTGTCTCTTGCGCTCTCAGGTAGCGCACCAGATGCACCAGGGCAGGATCCGACTCATGGTCTCCGCTGGCGACCTGGGTCGGGCTACCATAGCCTTCGCGACTAGGGTAGTAGTAGAATGAGCGGCAGTTAACCCTCGGTGACAGGTGCCGGAGTTGAACTATAGCCTCTCGGGCTGCAAGTTGGATGGATTGGGGCTCGTCGGAGGTTGTCCTCCCGGTGAATCGGTAGGGACGCTCCAATGTGGTGCCCCTCCCGTAGATGTGCACCGTGGCCCAGAAGTGATGGATGGAATTACTCGTGTGCTCTTGGTACACGACATATTCCGGTGGCTCGTCGATGCTAAAAACACGACGGGTGAGATTGGCGAGGATGGTTACGAAGCCTTCAAGCTCGACTGCGATGGTCTCGTTGTGCACGAGGGGGCCTGTCATCTTGGTGGTTTGATATCGAACTGGAGATGAGGTTGTGATATGCTGAGTTTGGGGTAAGGCTTCCTTTATAAGTCAGCCGAGTCTTCCATCGCACGCTTGTGGATGGGAAAGCTTAAGTGTTGGCACAGGCACACGGCCTATGGATAGACTGATAGGTTGGGCACCGGTTATCAAAAGATGTCGGTTGCCACTGTGGATGGGACAGGCTTGACCGTGGACAGGAAAAGTTGTGGATGGTGTGGAAACCTAGGGATGGTGACCAGGCTAAGATAGGATTAGCCAATGGTCAGCCTGGCTCTGATACCAAGGCTGTCGGGGCCGGATTTCGGGAACATAATATTCCAGAAATTAACCCCTAGTGTCATCACCAGCCCAGGATTGCTGTTACTGGTGGACACATCCTTGTTACAGATTACCAAGCATTTACAAGAATTTGATACAAGACCATAACGGTCTACTGATATAACAATGACTCCGGTGGTGGATGAAGGAATTGGCTTATGGAACTCCATATCGATGGGGCTCCATTCCAACAGGAACAGCTGACCCGGATAACTCCTATCCTGCGTGGCTGCACTCCTAGGCTTTGCACGGACGTCGCTGGGTTCTTCCCGTAGAACTTCTAACCTGGCCAAGTAAATATCCAGGGACAAGCCTGTGAGTACGTTTGAATGTACTCGCAAACATCATGGACAAAAGATATCACAAATGCAACAACCAATTATACGGTCATGATGAATTAAAATATATGCACATGCTCATGGTGGACTTATATTAAATGCTTGCTGACAGGAATTAGACATGGCATGGTGAATAATATTTAGTGCAGAAAATAAATATTAGCATCAATAAAATATAAAAGAAATGCCGATCGGGTGTCAAGTGACACCACGGTCGGTCTTGAAAAGAAATGCCAGTCGGGTGTCTAAAAGAGAAATCGGACGATACCATCCGAGAACTCAGGCGACGCCACGAAAGGACTTGAAAAGAAATGCCAGTCGGGTGTCCACAAGAGTAGTGGCGTGATAAACCGCCTGACACTCGAGGGACGCCTCAGAAAGGACTTGGAAATAAAGGCGAGTGTCCGGGGTAGACTAGCCAGCCCCTGAGACACTCTGGAAATTAAAATAAGAGCAGGGGGTTAGTTCACAAATATAATCATATCATCAAATATACTCATGGTAACACCAGTAACAACGATAATTATCCTGCAAAATAACCATGCTCAATTTTAAATATTTCCTCCGGAGACCGACTCTAAGACCGACACTTGACCAACCCAGACTGTAATCCTTAACCGCGGACACGGCTATTCGAATAGATTTCAAACTCTGCAGAGGGTGTACTCTTTACCCACAAGTATAGGATTTCTTTAATCAGTATCGGGACACTGACTAATTCCCATTACGGTCTTTGGGTTGAAAACACACCTAACCAGCACACACCAGCTTAACTTTTCTGCTGCCAGGAGTCACCCAAAACAACAGTTAAGTAAAACTCTAAGTCGGAGAGGCTACAACCTCCATGAGCATGGGATCACTATTCATACGCGCGGATTACAAGGGTACACTCCCTCTCGGCATCACAACAGCCGGAAACACCCATGCCCCCTGACCCGATGACTGGATTTAGTCCAGGGCCCTGGAAACCCTCATCGTGGCCCTCTGTACGGTGTGTGCATGGAAAGGGGTTAACAACTTACTAAACCATACCTTACCCGAGGCAGGGACAAGTGGTAGCACGAAACAAGTATGGGGTTACCGGAACAAGACTCGATCTACGGCCGACTCAGGAGGCTTATGATACTTGCAATGGTTAGCACAACAAAATTATTCTTTCAACCATATCATCAGGACAGGGCCACAACCCTTGTCTGCTTCCACATATGTCTCATGACACCACCGTGTCAAATATGGCCCGTGCCCACCGGCACGTCCAAAACAGGAGCACAATCCTGGATTCTCATAACTTATGCGTGTTGCAAATTTGAAGGGAATGCATGCAAGAGGAAGAAAATACAATCATGACCATGCATGCATGCAATATTTCTATCCAAATGCGAAATCTATTAAAAGTATCAAACATGCCCTAAGTATTCCAGCATGCAAACATTCACCATATCAAGTGTTCAAAATGCTTGCCTTAGATATGAAAAGGTGCTGGTTACTTTGCAAAGAATCATCTCCCCTTCAATTCCTATTTTAAAAAAATATCTAAATCACCACATAATTCAAAAACAGCACTAAAAAGCATTTCAAATATTTTTGAAATAAATACTAAAATAAACTAGATGATATTTAAGGAATATCAGAAACAGAATAAATTTATTTAGAGTTCATATGAATTAGTTATGGAATATCTAAGATAGAAAACATGATTAAAAGTATTATTTAAATGATTAAACAGAAAATATGCACAGAAAAATGTTCACCTAATTTAGACAAATAAATAATGATTTTAGAAGCCTGCAGAATTTTGAATGTATGGATTTGGATTTGAAATGGGTCCTGTGGAAATATTTGAAAACTACTGGAAAAGAAAAAAAAAGGCAGAGAGTTGCCCTGAGCGCAGCTTAGTCGCGTGGTGTCACTGGGCCAGGCCCAAAGATGCTGCTGCGCGGGGGCGAGCCGATGGCTCACCGACAGGCGGGACCCGCCTGTCGGGTTTGTCCTCCACCTCCCGCGCGCGCCTAGACAGAGGCAGATGCGGGGCTCCGGCGGCGTTCGCCGGAGATAGGCGGCACCTCCCGTGGATCTGAGCCCACCGTTGTGCTCAGGGGAGAGAGGGGGTTCGGCCGATGTGTTGCACGGTCGCCGGGGAGCCCTATCTTGCCGGCGACGAGCTCACCCGAGAAACTCCGGCGGCGCCGAAATGGGGCTTTCGCCCGTGGTGCTTCTCCGGGAAAATTGGTGAGAGTAACAGCTCGGCGGGTGCTCCATGAGTATATTGGTGACGAAATCAGGGTGGGGGAGGCCGTGGTTGGCTTGGAATCATTGGCGAGGTGCTGGTGGCAGAGGCGGCCGGAGTTGAGGAAGTTGTCCCTTCCCGGCCGTGGGGTTGCTCTTGGCGGCTTGATGAGGAGGGAGGGGAGTTGCTGACAACGGGAGCGAGCTCGAGGAGGGTTTTATAGGCGGGGAAGGCGGTTCCCGTGGCTTCCAGAGAACGGACACGGCGGCGGCGTGCATTCAAGGCGATCCGCGGTCGGTGACGAGGCCGTTGGGTGGCCGGTGAGGGTCGGTAGCGGACGGTGGCCGGCCGCAGTTACTCCCCTGGCGAGCTGGCTGCCCCGGGAGGCGCCAGGTAGCCTGGACGGCGCCGTCCACGGCATACAGTGGCGACGGCCATTAATGGCAGACGCGGCCGGTGGCGAGGCCGTTGACGGACGGCGGGGTTTGGTGAAGATGGTGGTGGCTTGGAGTGATGGCGGACGTCGTGTTTGGTTCGAAGGTGAGCCACGCATCCAGGGCGTTGAAGGTCGGTGCGACGTGGCGATGCGGGACTCGTCGGGCGGCGGCTCCGGTCGGCGTGGACGGTGGTGGCCGGCGCAAGCGGCCAAGGGAAGGTGTCGGGGAATTAAATGGAGGTCGAGTTGATCCAGAGGAAGACTCGGGCGAGCAGGGGAGGCAGTAGAGTGGCGACAGGAGCTTGATGCCAGCGGCTGCAATACGCGTGCTCTGGCCACGCTCTACGCACGCACGCCACCTGTTTGCTGAAATGTCAATGGCATCTACAGGCGTTCGAACATGTTGCAACTTAGCAGGATGGTGCTTTAGGGCATGAGAGAGATCGTGGACATGCTGGTTTGGCCAAAAGTGCAAGTCTCTAATGCAGTTAAGAGAGAGGCCAATTTCCTTCCATGCCCACAGGGTGTTTGATGAAATGATAGGGCTATGTAGGAAATTGTGTTGGGTGTGAAAGTTGGCAGGATGGGGTCTCTTTAGATGATAGAGATGATGGTGGAGTTAGTTTGGGAAAAGGAAATACTTGCTAGTGCAAGTTGTACTGGAATTCAGTTCTGGACAGAATATTCAAAGGGGTGTTTGGTGGGTCTAAAAGATGCTAATGGATCTGATCTTCTGGAGTTAAGGGTTTGGTAGGAGGAACTAGAAGATGGCCTAGGCTCAGAATTTTTGGAGCAAGAAATAATAGGGTTGTAGTTGAAATCTAGAGAATGGACAGAAATAGAAATGAGGATGGTTCACTCAAATTTTGCAAAACATCAAGTTGGGTTTTTGCACCAAAGGGATATATAGGCATCATAGGACCTCTCAGAATTATGGTGGAATTTTTAGAGAATTATTTGAAATAGTAGTAGTGCAACAGAGGCATTCAAAACACTTCAAAAGCTATTGAAAGAATTTTCTAGGGCAAAATTTTATTATGAGAATAATTTCTACTGTTATGAAACAAATAATGAAATGACCCAAGATACAACCAGATCCCACAAAAATATTTCCAAAAAAAAATTTTCTATATGTAAAGAAGATTTTTGAAGGACAGGTATAGAAAAGGCAAAAAAAATATTAAAGAACCTAATATAATTCAAAATTTTATTTCTAGCCAAATTTTTAATTCATGAAAAAGTAATTAAATTTTTGGGGTGTTACAAATTCTAACCCCCTTAAGAAAATCTCGTCCTCGAGATTTGTTAAGGCGGTAGAATTAAAAAGCATACCACCCAAACAAAGCACTCATATGCAAAAATGCAAACAGGGCAATACATTCATGACATACAATCAAAACAAACAAAGCACATCATGCAAACAAACACTACACGCTACACAAACGCACTCACGACCGTCTACGGTCCGAAAGCGGGATCTACGGGGTCAAGCGGAAGGCTTCCCGGTGTTGGAACACATCCATCTTCCTCCGGAGGGAGTGGAGGAAGTGGAGGGAGTAAACGTAGAACGTGTCCCCTCTGAGTTGGCAGAGGGGGTCCGCCAATGGCGATCCGGGGATTCAGAACAGCAAGGTAGTGGAGATACTCCAGTATTTGCTGGGTGAAACGCTCCTGGGCCATCACATACTGGATGAGATAGACCAGGGCTGGATCGCTCTCCGCACGTCCACAGCGGAACGTAGCTTCTGCTCCAAAAGCAGCGCGGCTTGGGAAATAGCAGTATTCCCTTGTGTTGGCACAAGGTACCGCAAATCGAAGACGGGTGACTGCTTCATACGCAGCGGACTCAATGGCCATGCCTGGCGTGGGCATGGATCTCCCGATGAAAATCACATAGGGAGGTCCTTGGTTTAAATCTGCTGGTGGAATATGTATAGCTGCCCAGTATTTCGAGAGATCAGGAGTGATTCTCGATTTGAAAAGCTCATACAGGGGTGGATGGGTGGAGCCAAGCGTATTGCGGGTAAAATCCCACAATAACATAACAAAACTACCAGGTCTTGCATCGGGGGTCCTCAGATAAGCTCCGGGGTGAGACATGGGTGGATGAATGGAAAAGGCAGTGCTTGATGCTGATGGTTGCTGGTGTGGAAAAAAGAGCGTGGCCTCTTATAGAGAGCCTGGGTCATGAAGCATGAAATGGTGCCGGTACGACTGAGACACCGACTCCGGCGCGGGGCTGTCTGAGTCAAAGTCTCAGGCCTCAATCCCCACAAGAAAAGTGACATATTACTGTGCGTGTCGGTTAGGGGTCACGTCTAGAATTTACTCTGCAACCACTCATCAAGCAATTCATGCCAGATCACACATACCATTAGATGGTGACACACAGGTGGTCTACAAACTCACTACGCCACACACCAACTACTACGGAACTAAAGGAAAAACCGAGCCACTAGGGCTTGATAACAATTCTGGTGGACTCATTCCACCTGGTTGATATCTATCCTGGCGCGTCTTGCGGATGCCGAGTCCTCTCCGGGTGCTTCCGCGTCGGAGCTGGCCGGGGTAGGATGGGGAGCTACAGGGCTGGAGTAGCGGTGGTGGCCTTCGCGGGGTGTCGAGGTCACCGTCCCATTGGAGTAGGCCTCCAAGAGACGACGGAGATTTCCGGGTGAGGCGAAGGCATTGCCTGGGTAGGTGACATGGTCAGAGCTTGGGGGCTCAACCGGCCTTCCAAGCAGCACTATCGGGGCGTCGGTGGAGGGTGCAGCTTCACTCCTTGCTGGGGTCAGGAGAGCGAGCGTCCTGCGGCTCTCAATCAGATCAAGAGTGACCTGATCGAACAGTGTCTCTTGCGCTCTCAGGTAGCGCACCAGATGCACCAGGGCAGGATCCGACTCATGGTCTCCGCTGGCGACCTGGGTCGGGCTACCATAGCCTTCGCGACTAGGGTAGTAGTAGAATGAGCGGCAGTTAACCCTCGGTGACAGGTGCCGGAGTTGAACTATAGCCTCTCGGGCTGCAAGTTGGATGGATTGGGGCTCGTCGGAGGTTGTCCTCCCGGTGAATCGGTAGGGACGCTCCAATGTGGTGCCCCTCCCGTAGATGTGCACCGTGGCCCAGAAGTGATGGATGGAATTACTCGTGTGCTCTTGGTACACGACATATTCCGGTGGCTCGTCGATGCTAAAAACACGACGGGTGAGATTGGCGAGGATGGTTACGAAGCCTTCAAGCTCGACTGTGGTGGTCTCGTTGTGCACGAGGGGGCCTGTCATCTTGGTGGTTTGATATCGAACTGGAGATGAGGTTGTGATATGCTGAGTTTGGGGTAAGGCTTCCTTTATAAGTCAGCCGAGTCTTCCATCGCACGCTTGTGGATGGGAAAGCTTAAGTGTTGGCACAGGCACACGGCCTATGGATAGACTGATAGGTTGGGCACCGGTTATCAAAAGATGTCGGTTGCCACTGTGGATGGGACAGGCTTGACCGTGGACAGGAAATGTTGTGGATGGTGTGGAAACCTAGGGATGGTGACCAGGCTAAGATAGTATTAGCCAATGGTCAGCCTGGCTCTGATACCAAGGCTGTCGGGGCCGGATTTCGGGAACATAATATTCCAGAAATTAACCCCTAGTGTCATCACCAGCCCAGGATTGCTGTTACTGGTGGACACATCCTTGTTACAGATTACCAAGCATTTACAAGAATTTGATACAAGACCATAACGGTCTACTGATATAACAATGACTCCGGTGGTGGATGAAGGAATTGGCTTATGGAACTCCATATCGATGGGGCTCCATTCCAACAGGAACAGCTGACCCGGATAACTCCTATCCTACGTGGCTGCACTCCTAGGCTTCGCACGGACGTCGCTGGGTTCTTCCCGTAGAACTTCTAACCTGGCCAAGTAAATAGCCAGGGACAAGCCTGTGAGTACGTTTGAATGTACTCGCAAACATCATGGACAAAAGATATCACAAATGCAACAACCAATTATACGGTCATGATGAATTAAAATATATGCACATGCTCATGGTGGACTTATATTAAATGCTTGCTGACAGGAATTAGACATGGCATGGTGAATAATATTTAGTGCAGAAAATAAATATTAGCATCAATAAAATATAAAAGAAATGCCGATCGGGTGTCAAGTGACACCACGGTCGGTCTTGAAAAGAAATGCCAGTCGGGTGTCTAAAAGAGAAATCGGACGATACCATCCGAGAACTCAGGCGACGCCACGAAAGGACTTGAAAAGAAATGCCAGTCGGGTGTCCACAAGAGTAGTGGCGTGATAAACCGCCTGACACTCGAGGGACGCCTCAGAAAGGACTTGGAAATAAAGGCGAGTGTCCGGGGTAGACTAGCCAGCCCCTGAGACACTCTGGAAATTAAAATAAGAGCAGGGGGTTAGTTCACAAATATAATCATATCATCAAATATACTCATGGTAACACCAGTAACAACGATAATTATCCTGCAAAATAACCATGCTCAATTTTAAATATTTCCTCCGGAGACCGACTCTAAGACCGACACTTGACCAACCCAGACTGTAATCCTTAACCGCGGACACGGCTATTCGAATAGATTTCAAACTCTGCAGAGGGTGTACTCTTTACCCACAAGTATAGGATTTCTTTAATCAGTATCGGGACACTGACTAATTCCCATTACGGTCTTTGGGTTGAAAACACACCTAACCAGCACACACCAGCTTAACTTTTCTGCTGCCAGGAGTCACCCAAAACAACAGTTAAGTAAAACTCTAAGTCGGAGAGGCTACAACCTCCATGAGCATGGGATCACTATTCATACGCGCGGATTACAAGGGTACACTCCCTCTCGGCATCACAACAGCCGGAAACACCCATGCCCCCTGACCCGATGACTGGATTTAGTCCAGGGCCCTGGAAACCCTCATCGTGGCCCTCTGTACGGTGTGTGCATGGAAAGGGGTTAACAACTTACTAAACCATACCTTACCCGAGGCAGGGACAAGTGGTAGCACGAAACAAGTATGGGGTTACCGGAACAAGACTCGATCTACGGCCGACTCAGGAGGCTTATGATACTTGCAATGGTTAGCACAACAAAATTATTCTTTCAACCATATCATCAGGACAGGGCCACAACCCTTGTCTGCTTCCACATATGTCTCATGACACCACCGTGTCAAATATGGCCCGTGCCCACCGGCACGTCCAAAACAGGAGCACAATCCTGGATTCTCATAACTTATGCGTGTTGCAAATTTGAAGGGAATGCATGCAAGAGGAAGAAAATACAATCATGACCATGCATGCATGCAATATTTCTATCCAAATGCCAAATCTATTAAAAGTATCAAACATGCCCTAAGTATTCCAGCATGCAAACATTCACCATATCAAGTGTTCAAAATGCTTGCCTTAGATATGAAAAGGTGCTGGTTACTTTGCAAAGAATCATCTCCCCTTCAATTCCTATTTTAAAAAAATATCTAAATCACCACATAATTCAAAAACAGCACTAAAAAGCATTTCAAATATTTTTGAAATAAATACTAAAATAAACTAGATGATATTTAAGGAATATCAGAAACAGAATAAATTTATTTAGAGTTCATATGAATTAGTTATGGAATATCTAAGATAGAAAACATGATTAAAAGTATTATTTAAATGATTAAACAGAAACTATGCACAGAAAAATGTTCACCTAATTTAGACAAATAAATAATGATTTTAGAAGCCTGCAGAATTTTGAATATATGGATTTGGATTTGAAATGGGTCCTGTGGAAATATTTGAAAACTACTGGAAAAGAAAAAAAAAGGCAGAGAGTTGCCCTGAGCGCAGCTTAGTCGCGCGGTGTCACTGGGCCAGGCCCAAAGATGCTGCTGCGCGGGGGCGAGCCGATGGCTCACCGACAGGCGGGACCCGCCTGTCGGGTTTGTCCTCCACCTCCCGCGCGCGCCTAGACAGAGGCAGATGCGGGGCTCCGGCGGCATTCGCCGGAGATAGGCGGCACCTCCCGTGGATCTGAGCCCACCGTTGTGCTCAGGGGAGAGAGGGGGTTCGGCCGATGTGTGGCACGGTCGCCGGGGAGCCCTATCTTGCCGGCGACGAGCTCACCCGAGAAACTCCGGCGGCGCCGAAATGGGGCTTTCGCCCGTGGTGCTTCTCCGGGAAAATTGGTGAGAGTAACAGCTCGGCGGGTGCTCCATGAGTATATTGGTGACGAAATCAGGGTGGGGGAGGCCGTGGTTGGCTTGGAATCATTGGCGAGGTGCTGGTGGCAGAGGCGGCCGGAGTTGAGGAAGTTGTCCCTTCCCGGCCGTGGGGTTGCTCTTGGCGGCTTGATGAGGAGGGAGGGGAGTTGCTGACGACGGGAGCGAGCTCGAGGAGGGTTTTATAGGCGGGGAAGGCGGTTCCCGTGGCTTCCAGAGAACGGACACGGCGGCGGCGTGCATTCAAGGCGATCCGCGGTCGGTGACGAGGCCGTTGGGTGGCCGGTGAGGGTCGGTAGCGGACGGTGGCCGGCCGCAGTTACTCCCCTGGCGAGCTGGCTGCCCCGGGAGGCGCCAGGTAGCCTGGACGGCGCCGTCCACGGCATACAGTGGCGACGGCCATTAATGGCAGACGCGGCCGGTGGTGAGACCGTTGACGGACGGCGGGGTTTGGTGAAGATGGTGGTGGCTTGGAGTGATGGCGGACGTCGTGTTTGGTTCGGAGGTGAGCCACGCGTCCAGGGCGTTGAAGGTCGGTGCGACGTGGCGATGCGGGACTCGTCGGGCGGCGGCTCCGGTCGGCGTGGACGGTGGTGGCCGGCGCAAGCGGCCAAGGGAAGGTGTCGGGGAATTAAATGGAGGTCGAGTTGATCCAGAGGAAGACTCGGGCGAGCAAGGGAGGCAGTAGAGTGGCGACAGGAGCTTGATGCCAGCGGCTGCAATACGCGTGCTCTGGCCACGCTCTACGCACGCACGCCACCTGTTTGCTGAAATGTCAATGGCATCTACAGGCGTTCGAACATGTTGCAACTTAGCAGGATGGTGCTTTAGGGCATGAGAGAGATCGTGGACATGCTGGTTTGGCCAAAAGTGCAAGTCTCTAATGCAGTTAAGAGAGAGGCCAATTTCCTTCCATGCCCACAGGGTGTTTGATGAAATGATAGGGCTATGTAGGAAATTGTGTTGGGTGTGAAAGTTGGCAGGATGGGGTCTCTTTAGATGATAGAGATGATGGTGGAGTTAGTTTGGGAAAAGGAAATACTTGCTAGTGCAAGTTGTACTGGAATTCAGTTCTGGACAGAATATTCAGAGGGGTGTTTGGTGGGTCTAAAAGATGCTAATGGATCTGATCTTCTGGAGTTAAGGGTTTGGTAGGAGGAACTAGAAGATGGCCAAGGCTCAGAATTTTTGGAGCAAGAAATAATAGGGTTGTAGTTGAAACCTAGAGAATGGACAGAAATAGAAATGAGGATGGTTCACTCAAATTTTGCAAAACATCAAGTTGGGTTTTTGCACCAAAGGGATATATAGGCATCATAGGACCTCTCAGAATTATGGTGGAATTTTTAGAGAATTATTTGAAATAGTAGTAGTGCAACAGAGGCATTCAAAACACTGCAAAAGCTATTGAAAGAATTTTCTAGGGCAAAATTTTATTATGAGAATAATTTCTACTGTTATGAAACAAATAATGAAATGACCCAAGATACAACCAGAGCCCACAAAAATATTTCCAAAAAAAAATTTTCTATATGTAAAGAAGATTTTTGAAGGACAGGTATAGAAAAGGAAAAAAAATATATTAAAGAACCTAATATAATTCAAAATTTTATTTCTAGCCAAATTTTTAATTCATGAAAAAGTAATTAAATTTTTGGGGTGTTACAAGATCTTTAGATCTAAAGCATCCGACTGTTTATTACAAAGGGTAATCAACATATTCATACGGTGGATATTTCCACTAACATTCTTAAGTGGTTCGAGAGACTTTTGTAGTATTTTTGTTACTTCACATATTTTCTCAAAAACTTGAGTCTCTTCCTAGGTGGAAGGCTGCCCGAATAAGTCTATTAAAACATTATAAGAATTAAGGGTATGATTCCCCAAGAAATTTCCTCCGGTAACGGTATCAAGAACAAGCCTATTCCAAGGGGTTATGCCAATATAAAAATTACGAAGAAGCACGGAAGTGGAAAGCTTCCGATTAGATCTATTTTGAGCATTGCAAATTCTATACCAGGCATCTTTTAAGTTTTCTTCCTCCCTTTGTTTAAAGTTGAGGACCTCACTCTCGGGAGTGGTGATAATGATAGGTGTGCTAGACATGATGACAAGCAAACAAGCAGCACACAAGCAAACAAGAAGCAAGCGAACGATAAACACACGGTGGAAGAAGGGCAAATAAACGGCAACGGTGAAGTGGGGGAGATGAAAACGAGAGGCAAATAAATGTAATGCAAAGGATAAGGGTTTGTGATAGGTACTTGGTATATGACTTTTGCGTAAGCCTCCCCGGCAACGGCGCCAGAAATTCTTCTTGCTACCTCTTGAGCTTGCGTTGTATTTCCTCGAAGAGGAAAGGGAGATGCAGCACAGTAGCGTAAGTATTTCCCTCAGTTTTTGAGAACCAAGGTATCAATCCAGTAGAAGACCACGCGCGAGTCCCTCGCACCTGCACAAACAAATAAGAACTTCGCAGCCAATGCGACAAGGGGTTGTCAATCCCTTTACGGTCTCTTACGAGAGTGAGATCTGATAGAGATGATAGTTTATATTTTTGGTATTTGTAGTTTAATAAAACAACAAATAAAAGCGGCAAAAAGTAAAGTAGATGTAGATTGATATGTTGAGAATAGACCCCGGGGCCATGGTTTTCTCTAGTGGCTTCTCTCATGATAGCGATATTCTACGGCGGGTAAACAAATTACTGTCGAGCAATTGATAGAAAAGCGAATAATTATGATACTATCTAGGCATGATCATTGTATATAGGCATCACGTCCGAGACAAGTAGACCGAATGATTCTGCATCTACTACTATTACTCCACACATCGACCGCTATCCAGCATGCATCTAGTGTATTGAGTTCATACGAACAGAGTAACGCCTTAAGCAAGATGACATGATGTAGAGGGATAAACTCAAGCAATATGATGTAAACCCCATCTTTTTATCCTTGATGGCAACAATACAATATGTTCCTTGCTGCCCCTACTGTCACTGGGAAAGGACAGCACAAGATTGAACCCAAAGCCAAGCACTTCTCCCATTGCAAGAACTATAGATCTAGTAGGCTAAACCAAACCGATCATTCGAAGAGAATTGCAAGGATATTATGAGCACACATAAAAAGTTCAGAGAAGAACCAAATATCTTTCATAGATAACCTTGATCATAAACTCACAATTCATCGGATCTCGACAAACACACCGCAAAAAGAGATTACATCGAATAGATCTCCTCGAAGACCGAGGAGAACTTTGTATTGAGATCCAGAGAGAGAGAAGAAGCCATCTAGATACTAGCTATGGACCCGAAGGTGTGTGGTAAACTACTCACAACTCATGGTGAGGGCGATGATGATGATGATGAAGGCCTCCGTGATTGATCCCCCTCCGGTGGAGCTCCGGAACAGGCTCGAAGATGGGATCTCCACGGGAACAGAAGCTACGGCGGTGGAATTAGGGTTTTCTCTCTGCGTATGGAGTTTCTGGGGTACGTGGATATATATAGGAAGAAGGAGGGCACCAGGGGCCACACGAGGGAGCCTCGAGGCAGCCCCCCCCGCCCTCGAGGGCAGCCCCTCTGTCCCCTGACTTGGTCCTGACGTTTCCCGTGCGTGATTTTCTCCAAAAATATCTCTCGCTAAGGTTTCATTCCGTTTGGACTCCGTTTGATATTCTTCTTTTGCAAAACCCTGAAATAGGCAAAAAACAGCAATCTGGACTGGGCCTTTGGGTTAGTAGGTTAGTCCCAATAATGATATAAAAGTGAATGATAAAGCCCATTAAACATCCAAGACTTCATAAATAATAGCATGGAACAATAAAAAATTATAGATACGTTGGAGACGTATCATCTTTCCTCTAGTGGTGTCATGTGAACGTCGACTACATGACACTTCACCATTGTTTGGGCCTAGAGGAAGGCATTGGGAAGTAATAATTAGATTATGGGTTGCTAGAGTGACATAAGCTTAAACCCTAGTTTATGCGTTGCTTCGTAAGGGGCTGATTTGGATCCACATGTTTCATGCTATGGTTAGGTTTACCTTAATACTTCTTTTGTAGTTGGGGATGCTTGCAATAGAGGTCAATAATAAGTGGGAGGCTTGTCCAAGTAAGGGCAACACCCAAGCACCGGTCCACCCACATACCAAATTATCAAAGTAACAAATATGAATCATATGAGCGTGATGAAAACTAGCTTGACGATAATTCCCATGTGTCCTCGGGAGCGCTTTTCCTTCATATAAGAGTTTGTCCAGGCTTGTCCTTTGCTACAAAAAGGATTGGGCCACCTTGCTGCACTTTATTTACCTTTACTATTTGTTACTTGTTACCAATTACCTTATCACAAAACTATTTGTTACCGATAATTTCAGTGCTTGCAGAAAACACCTTACTGAAAACTGCCTATCATTTCCTTCTGCTCCTCGTTGGGTTTGACACTCTTACTTATCGAAAGGACTACGATAGATCCCCTACATTTGTGGGTCATCATTGTTCGGAGTCCTAGATGATATCCTTGACGTCACGAGGAGTCTCGGAATGGTCGAGAGGTAAATATTTATATATGAGAAGTCATATTTTGGGTTCCAGAAAAAGATGCAGTTTTTTCGGTATTGTATCGGGAAGCTTCCAGAAGGTTCCGGAGGATTCCGGAAGTCCAAAAGTGGGTTCAACATGACCCAAGGGCTAGCATGGGCTGTGGGGAGGTTCCCTAGCCTTATTGGGCTAGGCGGACCAATTCCTCAAAAGCCCATGTGGCTAGGGAAGGCAAAAAAGGAAGGAGTCCTAGTAGGAATAGGATTGGACTTGGAGTCCAAGTCCTCTCCCCCTTAGCTTGGAGGGGCTATTTGTCACACCCCTCCACCTATATGTAGAGGGGAGGGGCGCCCCAAGAGGACATTCCAAGCCATTGGCGCCCCTCTTTCTCCCGTTACTCCGTAGTTAGCCTCGTCCCGGCGATGCTTAGTGAAGCGCTGTCGGTGCTCCACCACCACCATCACCACCATGCCGTCATGTTGGTTGTGATCCCATCTACTTCTCCTCTCCCGCTTGCTGGATCAACAATGAGGAGACGTCATCGAGACGCATGTGTGCTAAACTCGAAGGTGTCGTTCGTTTGGCACTAGATTGGTTGGATCATGATCGGATCGCGAAGAGTACGACTACATTAACCGCGTTGTCAAACGCTTCCGCTTTTGGTCTACGAGGGTACGTAGACACACTCTCCCCCTCTCGTTGCTATGCATCTCCTAGATAGATCTTGCGCGAGTGTCGGAAATTTTTGAAACTGCATGCTACATTTCCCAACACATGCCTTGTAAATCTGGACTCGTAGAAGGCCCGCGCTCGCATTCTCCTGGGATAAAGAGTGGCATCTCCCAGGAGAGTCAGACCATGTGCGGGGTCGCCACTCGAGTCATGCCCACACTCGGGCCCCAATACTACAAAAAAAGACACATCCGTGACATTTTGGGCCGAACGAAACTTTTTTCTGTCATACTTATGACACTTCTATGACAATAATTGTGACAAAACACGGTATCATCATAGATGTGGTGGGGTCCTACTTCTATGACAAAAAATCATGACAGAAAATGGGCTTTTCGTCCTGGGCGGGCCGGAGACGCAGCTGCATGACATTCTTCGGGCCGTCCATGACGGAAAAAACCGTGGTAGAAGCGAGGGCGAGGAAAATATCGGGGTGTTCCCGGTTACGGTGGGTGGTCGGCGCCGAGTGATGTCTACACACGCTTCTACTCTTGTAGACTATGTTGGGCCTCCAAGCGCAGAGGTTTGTAGGACAACAGCAATTTCCCTCAAGTGGATGACCTAAGGTTTATCGAACTCAGGGAAGTAGAGGTTGAAGATGGTCTCTCTCAAGCAACCCTGCAACTAAAATACAAGAAGTCTCTTATGTCCCCAACACACCTAATACACTTGTCAGATGTATAGGTGCACTAGTTCGACGAAGAGATGTTAAATGGCAAGTGATATGGATGGCAAAACAAAGTAATATAAATCTGTAATAAAAGTGCAGCAAGCAAACAAGTGGTAAACGTGAGCACAAATGGTATTGCAATGGTGGAAACAAGGCCTAGGCTTCATACTTTCACTAGTGGCAACTCCCAACAACATTAACATAATCGAATCACATGATATTTCCCATAAAACATGCAAAGGGGACGCACTCGGAGGTCATTCCTTCGTGGTCAAGAGAGGACGAGAATTATGTAGGGCTACAAAAGCACACCTCAAAGTTCGTAGTTCTCTATCTAAGGATTTCCCAATGTCACCACAGCCATCCAAAGAGAGTCCCACAATCAACACAACATATCTAAAGGATAGTCAAAGACAAGCACCAAGAGACTCTCAATCTTCAATCAACACACAAGAGAGGAAATCACTCATGAAAATACTTTTCTAATCCATGTCCAATAGACCGCTGTCACCTTGGTCTCAGGGATTATACTAGATAAAGACAAGTGAGTACATCAATCCAATACATAGAGGAAGGGGAAATATCATGGAATCACCCTAGATTAACATAGCCTATGATCACAACGAAGATCACATCATGGGAGAGAGAATTGACCACATAGCTACTGGTAAGAACCTCAGCCCCGAGGAGGAACTACTCCCGCATCATGGAGGGAGGAAGCAACGTCGATGGAGATGAATCCCGGGGCACTTCCCCGTCCCGGCAGGGTGCCGACACAGGAATTCTGGTCCCCCGAAGCTTGATGGCGATGGCGGCGGAGATCGGAATCGCGTCTGGAGAAAAGGGGTTCGGAATCAGGGTTTCTGCGACGGGTGTTAAATATATGCCAAAGGGGGGCATCAGCGGAGGTCTGGGGGGCCCAGGCGCCCCCCGACGCGGCCAAGGGGGGGGGGGGCTGGAGCCCCTGTGGTCCCCCTCTGGCCCTACTTTGGCCGCATGGAAGCTTCCGGAACGCTGATTTTTTATATAATTTTTCCGGGATTTTTCTGGCAGTTTACGTAATGGGAAAAACTGAAATACAAAAACAGCAGAAAACAGAAACTGGCACTGGGGTGCACTGAGTTAATAGGTTTGTCCAAATATGATCAAAAGTGTATGGAAGTGTATAAATATCATAGCAATATCACACAAAAGAGGCATGGAGCAAGCAGAAATTATAGATACGTTTTGGACGTATCAACATCCCCAAGCTTAATTCCTCCTCGTCCTCGAGTAGGTAAATGATAACAAGAATAATTTCTGTGGTGACATGCTATTAACCATATAGGAACTTTTCATAGTCACATGACAAGTGCTTACTGAGACAATGAATCTGTAGTAATTAAGTTGCCTCATGAGAAAATCACAAAGAACTGAAAGTTTTACAACATGATACCGAAACATCAAATAGATTTGCAATGAGCATGGTGTACAAATATGATAAAGTGATATCTCGCTTGCCCCCTTTAGTGAAGAAAAACATAAATGCAGGGGCACCTCCAAGGTTTAAGTGATGACTAGATACAATGATTTCAAAATAAACGATATCACAATCATGCAAAAGACAATGCTACTTTGGGACAATGCACATTACACTCAGAATGACAATCATGCACATTACACTCAGAATGAGTTAATCTGCTTCTTTTAGCCCACTAGGTTAACCGTTGGAGTATCAAACGAACTCCAAACGCGACGAAACTTGACAGGCGGCCTACACGTACCAAAACAACAACGCACGGCAAGTCTCACCTGATTCCCGAAAAGCTACACGGTGATACGTCCAAAACATATCTATAATTTCTGCTTGCTCCATGCCTCTTTTGGGTGATATTGCTATGATATTTATACACTTGCATACACTTTTGATCATATTTGGACTAACCTATTAACTTAGTGCACCCCAGTGCCAGTTTCTGTTTTCGGCTGTTTTTGTATTTCAGGTTTTCACATTACGAGAACTGCCAGGAAAAATCCAGAAAAATTATATAAAAAATCAGCGTTCCAGAAACTATCGTGCGTCCGAAGGACAGCCCGGGGGGGGGG
>LR738711.1:864310629-864322977 GCA_902687465.1 Secale cereale
AGGGCTCCAGGCGCCCTGGCGGCGCGCCCCCCTGGGCCGCGCCGGGGGGGGGGGGCGCCTGGGCCCCCCGAGGCTCCTCCGATGCCCCCTTTGGCATATATTTAAAGCGTCTCGAGAAACCCTCGAAACAGGAACTCTTTTCGCGATCCCATCTCTGTTCCGCCGCCGCCGCCGCTTCCAAGATCGGGAGCACCAGGAGAACCCTTCTCGGCACCCTGCCGGAGGGGAGGATCACCACCGGGAGCCTCTCCACCACCATGGACGCCTCCCGGATGAGTTGTGAGTAGTCTCCCGTGGACCATGAGTCCATGACCAGTAGCTATGTGATGTTCTCCTCCCGTTCTTGTTCTTCACTAATTAGTCCTCGTGAGCTACCCTACATGATCGAGGCACATATGTAATCCTTATGCTGTTGCTATGATGAGTTTGCTGGGATCCGATGGATTATGAGATTATGTTCAGATTGTGTATGAGTAATATATTTGATCTACCTCTCTTATAATTATGTTCATAAGTAATTCTTGCATGTTCTCCGTTGTTATTTACTGCTTTGGCCAAGTAGTAGGTAGTGACTCCAAGAGGGAATGTTATGCTTGATTGTGGGTTCATGCCCCTCGATGACTAGCTTGAGTGACAGAAACATGAGTCTAGGGGATGTGCTGTTGCCACAAGGGGGAAAACAACAGTGCTTGTGCCCGCGGGTGCAAGGATTGTTTACTTTACGCAAAGTTCTTTTAATGCAGTTGTCTGTTGCTTTGAGTTTACACTATGGGTGGGGCTCGCAACTTAATACCAGCGAGATGTTCTGGATAGATATCTCAAAGTGGATGATTAGTAGTAGATATTGATGGATTTCGGTCTACTTACTTTGGCGTACCGCCCATGCTTTGAACCTCAACCTTTCTTGCAATGTAGTCAGCATTGGTTTGCGTTCGTGGTCCTGTCAATTGCCCAGCTGTAATTCGTTTACCTCACATAGCTGTTTTATCGTCTTTTGGGAGAGAGACATCACTAGTGAACATCATGAGACTCCGGTCCATATTACCATCATTGATCACATCCGCTATTTACTTTTCGCTTTTATTTACTATTGCAAACATTATCTATCACTACTATCATCTGCGTTTAATCTTTTGTAAACTTCAAGGCCGGAGGGATTGACAACCTCTCTGTACTCGTTGGGAGCAAAGTTATTTGTATCTGTGTGCAGGTCCACGTTGATTGCTAATATCTGGCGCCGTTATCAGTTGACACCTTCTTGTTGAACCTAGGAGTCTCTGGGGATTCGATCCTTGGTATCTTTGCCAAGGGAAAAACTTCCGCAACACTACATCTCACACCTTCCACTTGGGGTAACCAACGAGGGGCGAGAAGCCTAGCACACGGCCTCACACGAAATAAGTACTCAGGGGTGCTACGGGCACGTGTGTGAGTGTCGGAACTCGAAACGGACAACGGGAAGAGGCGAGTGGAATCGGGTGCAAGTGGCAACACGAATGCAATGCAATGCACATGACAACATGACATGGATGAAATGCACACACGCACACGACAAAACGAAGAAACCCGAAATGAAAGACGAGCCCAGAATGGAATTGATGAAGTTAAAGTTTCATATCTTGTCATAATTGGAAAGTGTTACATCTGGGGCATTACAGTACGCTTCGACCAGGTGGGTCCCGATTGTCAGGCACTTCCTTGCGTGCGAAGATGTAGCTGGTGGGTCCCAACAGTCAGGGGGGCGAATCATTTTTTTGCCCGGACGCACTTCCTTGCGTGCGAAGATGTAGCTGGTGGGTCCTAGCAGTCAGGGGGAAACGTTTTTTTTCGTGAAATACGGTGGCCCATCCGGTGGGTCCCCGTTGTCAGGTGGGGGAATAATTATTCTGTGCGTAATAAGGAGGCACTTCCTTGCTACGGCCGTGGACCCAGCTATCAGCCTTTCCACGTACAGTCCACGTCGGAGGGAAGCCGTTCCTTGACCATGTTGACCATGCCACACCGAGAGCACCAGGGCGGTGGACGACGGCGAGGCCTAGGAAGGGGACGATGCAGAGCCGGGGAAGACGTGGCAGTGGATGCCCACGCGTAGAGGAGTATGAGGTTTCACTGGTTCGCTGCGGCGTGAGGCTGCCGTCGCCGCAGAATAACAGGGGGTGTGGGTGAGTACAGGGATGGCCTGGCCAGCTGTCGAAATAGTAGGGGGCGGTGAGGCCTCCGCGGCAGCACAGTCGGCCACGGGAGGTAGGAGCATGCGGCACGACCGGCGCTGCTTTGGGCGACTGGAGCAACAAGACCAGAGGTTGAAGAAGCACTACGGCCATTGGATGGACATCGTACAGTCACTGGAGCTAGAATCGTTCATATTGACTAAGTTGACAAAGCACTCCGTCCCCGTCAACTTAGTAGGCCCACAAGTCAGCCTCCCACCAAGTCAGCGGGGGGAACGATTTTTTCGCGCAATACGGTGGCCCGTCCGCTGGGTCCCAGCTGTCATGGGGGAAACGTTTTTTTTGCGAAATACGGTGGCCCGTACGGTGGGTCCCTGCTGTCAGGTGGAGGAATAATTATTTTCCACGTAATAAGGAGGCACTTCCATGCTGCCGTCATGGACCAGCTGTCAGCCTCTCCACGTATAGTCCACATCCGATGGAAGCCATTCCTTGACCACGTTGACGACACCGCGCCGAGAGCACCAGGGCGGTGGACGACGGCGAGGCCTAGGAAGGGGACGACGCGGAGCTGGGGAAGACGCGACAGTGGATGCCCACGCATAGAGGAGTACGAGGGTTCACTGGTTCGCTGCGGTGTGAGGCTGCCGTCGTCGTAGAATAACAGGGGGTGTGGGTGAGTAGACGGATGGCCTAGCCAGCGGTGGGAGTAGTAGGGGGCGGTGAGGCCTCCGTGGCATCACAGCCGGCCACGGGAGGCAGGACCACGCGGCACGACCGGCACTGCTTTGGGCGGCTGGAGCAAGAAGACCAAAGGTTGAAGAAGCACTACGGTCGTTGGATGGACATCGTACAGTCACTGCAGCTAGAATCGTTTATATTGACTAAGTTGACAAAGCACTCCGTCCCCGTCAACTTAGTAGTCCCACAAGTCAGCCTCCCACCAAGGTGGGTCCCAACCAGCAGGGGGAGTATTCATTTTTTTGTGCGTAATAAGGAGGCGCTTCCGGTGAGTCCGAGCTGACAGCGGGGGGAATGTTTTTTTCGCGCAATATGGTGGCCCGTCCGCTGGGTCCCAACAGTCAGGGGGGAAACGTTTTTTTTGCGAAATATGGTGGCCCGTCCGGTGGGTCCTTGCTGTCAGGTGGAGGAATCATTATTTTCCGCGTAATAAGGAGGCACTTCCTTGCTGCCGTCGTGGACCCAGCTGTCAGCCTCTCCATGTACAGTCCACGTCCGATGGAAGCCGTTGCTTGACCACGTTGACCACGCCATGCCGAGAGCACCAGGGCGATGGAGGACGGCGAGGCCTAGGAAAGGGACGACACTGAGCCGGGGAAGACGCGGAAGTGGAAGCCCGCACGGAGAGGAGTACGAGGGCTCACTGGTTCGGCTGCGGTGTGACTGTGTGAGGCTGTCGTCGCCGCGGATTAACAGGGGGTGTGGGTGAGTAGAGGGATGGCCTGGCCAACGGTTGGAGTAGTAGGGGGCGGTGAGGCCTCCGCGGCATCATAGCCGACCACGGGAGGCAGGAGCATGCGACATGACCGGCGTTGCTTTGGGCGGCTGGAGCAAGAAGACCAGAGGTTGAATAAGCACTACGGCCGTTGGATGGACATCGTACGGTCACTGCAGCTAGAATCGTTTATATTGACTAAGTTGACAAAGCCCTTGGTACGCGTCAACTTAGTAGGCCCACAGGTCAGCCTCCGAAACGGTGCGCCACAGATATCAGGGGGAGGAATCATTTTTTGGGCGGCTGAAGCAAGAATATCCGAGATTGAAGAAGAAGCACGACATCCGTTGGATGGACATCCAACGGCCACAGCTGCCCGAACCGTGTGTTGTTGACAAAGCCTTGCATATGCGTCAACTTAGTTTTTTTAGGGGACACGTCAACTTAGAAGGCCCACAAGTGTGTGGCAGAGAACATATAGCCCATTTGCGATTTGTAAGAATGTACAACCCATTTTTTAATTCTAATAGAATTTACTACAACCCATTTACAGTTTGTTAAAAGTACAACCCATTTTCTAGCTAGGACAACGATTAATAATTTCAACCAACCGCTCAAAACAGAATTAAAAAAAACCCCACATGTGCGTGTGTGTGTGTGTGTGTGAGAGAGAGAGACCCATCGGTCAATGCTTGTAAATACATCTTTCAGCCACATGCATTGCTGATGCTCAGTAAAAACTTATATAGTTCACACAATCATATAGAACATTATAGCACACTGAACTTGCATACACAAATTTCACGCAGGTGGCACAATCAGGATGAAAGCAGTGGATCACTACGGATAGGGCTATGTTGAAACCAACGAACTCGTACATACTAGTTCATCGTCTTTATCAATGACATGGAAATATCTTGAATGTTGTGCAAAGAAAACAAACAGACAACACAATAAGTTCTGCTAGCACATTAAGTTGACTTACAGCCCTTTCTAAAAAGAGTTCAGGTACAAAATTAGAACAGGTCACAATCAAATGTACTGGCACATCAGTGCTTCACACCCATAGCTCGGATTTAACTAGTATCTGACAAGATTCAGTTGTTACCTCAAATTAGAGCACATCCAGGCGGCAAGCCCTGCCTCTTCTCCCAAAGAAGCAGTGGCCTGCGCCGCGCGATGGAGTAGGCCCTGTGCCATCCATCATTCCGAGCAACACGGGAAAAGTCTGACGTTGACTCCTGTAATGGACGTCGTCGACGGACCCTGGCACCAGCGGCGGCGGCATGACTTCGATTGATGGATTGACCACTTCTTTGACATGCACGAACACTCGATACAGGTACATCCCTAACGTGGTCCGCGACGGGCTTGGTGGCGATGAATAGTACAACGCCAGTTCCTGCACCGGTATCTCAACACCATTCACCTTCGGTATGGTGGACGGCTTCTTCATCCATGCCATAACCGTTAGCGCCCAGCTGTCCGGAACAACAAACATACTTACGAGCTCACCTCCAAGGTCGTTGATAAGCTCATTTGTGGACTCGCTGTTCCAAGCACGTCGAGGCATGCCGTGGAAGGTAAGCTTTGTTAAAAACTCAAGCTCAGAGGGCACCGAGCTCCATCCTGGGTGCCACCGATCAAAGCTCACCAGCGCGCCATCGCAGAACAAACGCCAGGAAGATTCAAACACACAAATGCAGTCGAAAGTTGTCCAGAACCTGACAAAGAAATCAGCCGGTGGCGGACAGACTTCGACGAGCAAGTCACTTATTTGGATGCCGTGCGCAATGCCAAGAGCTTTGACAAGGTCGTCCGGCGAGACGGGAGGACGGTCGCCGTTGATGGTTACCACCAGCACTTTGCCGACAAACTGGTTGTCAAGCGCCGCCATGCCACTGTTGAGGGACAACACACAGCGACCGAAGGCAGGACGGACCTCAGGATCTCCGGCTCGGAGATCTGCGTTGACCGGCGACATGATAGTGAGCTTGATTATAGGGAGTACATGAGGGGGATTTGGGGGAACTGGAGTAGGAATCGAGATTCCAGAGGTGGGGGAGGGGCGGGATATTGGGGATGAAAAGGTAGCTTGAATTTCGAACACGCACCAATATGCTCTCTGCGCGCAAGCGCACGAAAACACCGGTGGCGCCCACATGTCGGCCTAAGAGTCCTTATTCATTCTTTTTTGGAGAGCCCGATCTTTTTTTGAGGATCTTTCGAGAGCCCGGCCTGAGAGTCATAATTGACCTGCTTGGCATTGCATTACTACTCGGCCCATATTCAACGACACCTCACTGGCCCAAACAAGTGTACATCATCGAAGAGACACTGAGATCAAATTATATAACTTAAAAAAGGAGGAACACTCTGAACGCTGGAGAATGGTGATGCCCTCATTTAGCCCACAAGTAGTTCGAGAAAATAAAAAGTTCGAAACAACGATATATGCAACATTCAAACAATGACTAGTGTACTGACATAAACAGCAGGACATGATAGTTCATAAGAAGTCTTGCTACACCACCAAAACGCACCCATCTGCAGTGCTCAGACTCTCAAGATCCAGACGAGGGCCCTGTTTGGATACCCTGAGTTAGAGTAAGTTTGGTTTAGTTTGGACTCAACTAACCCAAAAGTATCCAAACAGGAGGGTTAGTTTGGGTTAGATGCATCTAACCCATCCAAAAAAACAAACCCACCCAAGAAGTGCTTATTTGGGTTAGTTCTCATCGGGATCATTAAAAAAATAATTTTTTTCTCCCGCTCTCTCCGCAGCAGATCCCTCCCCACTTTCTTGAAGCTTCTCGTCCTCTCCCCCCCTCCCTCTCACACCGCCCGTGAAGGCGCCTCACCGTATCCGCGCTCTCGTCCGTCAATCTAACCCTGTCATCCAAACACCTCTTCGGTTAGAGTTAGTTCAGGGTTAGAATCTACCTCTAACCTCTAATCGAGTTAGAGTATCCAAACAGGGCCGAGAATGACATTCTAAACAGAGTCAACTATTACATAGTAAGAGTGATATAGACGAGGATGACCAAATGATAAGTAATATGCATAACAAAAGAAAGAACTACCCATCCAGAACAAGCAGCAAAGACGACAAAGTCATTCGAAGAGATGATCCAACACCATCATAATTTGCAGCCCCGATTCAGCGACCAATGATCCGGAGACACCAGTACTCCACCCTTTCGACGCAACAGCCCAATTACCTATCAACCTCAAGGCTTGAACCACATCACTGCCTGTCGTAATTGAGACATCCAAGGATCAAAGTTAATCCGGATGCCTTTGTCATTCTCACCTTCTTTTGGCTGCAGGCTGTATCGTTGACAATCAAGGGAGTTTGCTCCCGAACTCCTAGGGCTCGCCGTGTAGACACAGTTTTCCATAGCAAGCAGAGCCTCTGTGCCATCAAGGTCCTTGCCAACGGTGATCTCCTGGTTAATCGGATAATTGAGTCCGAGAAACAAAGAGTGTGAACCAAGGCTGTTTACTCGCCTCCAACTAAAAAATCCCGAAGGCCCCAACAAGCTGGTATCCTGCTCATAGACGTAATACCAACTGTCCAGATACTCACATATTTCATGGTGCTTGTATACAGTGGGATTTTTGCAATATAACTTTTCCGTCTCATGTGTCCGAATGATCATTAGTCTTTTGCCATCGTCTGATCGAGCGAGGAACTAGTTGTGCTTCCCTGTTTTTGGCAAAGGTGGTGTGATTACAAAGGGCAGTAACTGTAGGGACACTACATCATATAAAAAAGGACAGGCATTGTTAATGTAAGATCAACATTGTTCAGAGTATGAGTAGGATAATGCAAGAAACATCATTGATATGTCCCTGTTGGAACTGGGAGGAAAATACAGGGACATGTATACTGGGTTCGAAAATATAGAAGTGCCATGCATGGTTATACTCATGTTATCACGCAATCGATTCTTCACAGGAAACTACCATGTCATGCACGTTATGGAATCATGTTCTGTCCTCACAAACAAATTCTTCAAGGTAACTAACAGACCATGCATTGTTATATACTCGTGTTCTGTGGGCAATTTTTTTGTAAGGATATTATTCTAGCCATTGATTGCCGAAGGGCGAATATAGGTATGTACACATGGTAAGCATTACATGATTTCACTACTTCCAAATATGGAGTTCTCCATATGCACATTTACTTCCCTAATGTATGGTTAGATGAAACCAACAGTGTGGTGCATGTTTTTACATCATGAAAATGAGGAAACTAACATGGCCATTGATACACACTCATATTTAGTAGTAGTACATAGGTTACTGTAAAATAAGTAGAATATCCATATATTCCTAACCGTTTGATTATTCAGGGGTACAAATTGGCTGTAATGACATGATCACAATCGCATGAATTAACTCAATATAGCTGATTTACGGCGTCTCTAATACATTGCCATAGTTCTACTCAAATTCTACTCAAACAGGAATATGCCAATCATCACAAAAAGTTCAAATAGTGTCATGGCGTCATCATTAACATGAGACAGAAACAACTTACACGCGTCGTCCCAGCAATACGTTGTGCCATCTGCTTTGTCGATCGCGTAGATGATGCCATTGTGTTCAATAGCATCACAAAAGTGTGTATCAGCTTTGACGATGATCCACTGCGAGCTGAGTTGTCTCCAGCTAAAGAAGGCACCGGCGTAAAGATAGGCGAGTTTGCGGTCGAACAAGGCAATTAGCTTGAAGTTTGTGTAATTCGCATGTCGTGCGGGCACTTGGCAGATTACAATCGTCTGCAAAACAAGGTCCGTCCAACTGACGTGGTAATCTAGATGAGTAGGACCACGATGGTAAAACTCTATATAATCCAACGGAGGAAGGATAATCTCATGGGAGGTCTGGAAGTTCAGGAGCACCAACTTATTACCGTCTTCTATGAAGGAAACCATCCAGTGTGAGTTCATGCCGACCCAGTACATACCTGCCAAGAAGTCTCGGGCGATGGTGATCGGATCGAAGTCGAGGGAAATGATGTACGGCAACCCACTACATACCTGCAAAGAAGTTTCGGCTAATGGAGATTGGATTGAAGTCGAGGAGCATCACGTACGCCTCCGTATCATGGTGAGCCAATCTCGCAAGACCAGATAGCAGCAAGCAGGGTGTCTTGAAAAGCTTTGGCCTTGCTTCGATGATGGCCGTGTGCATGCCCCTTGAGCATGCAGCCAGCCAAAGGGCGCTTAACATATCCATACACAAACAACAGAGGTTGAGGATGTCACTGGGGAGATTGCTCCAATCGCGGCTCATATGGATCCTACGCGGTTCGCGTTCGGCCATGGTGGAGTTTGGAAGGTGTGGTTTTGGGGGGCTTGATTTACGGGGGAGAAGGCTGTCGGTGCTGGAGCGGCTAGCGAGGGAATAGTGGTACTGGGGGAGGCGAGCGAGGCGAGGCTATGCGGGGGCATAGTGAGATAATGAAGAGTGACCTCAGGATCTCCGGCGAGATAGAGATGGAGATGGAGTGGTGCTAGGGGAGAGGGAGACGAGGCGAGGCATGCTATACAGCGGCGGTGATACTGACTGCACAATGCACAAGGTGAGTCTGAGTTTGGTAACCCGGACACGCCGCATGGACTGGTGTCACCTTGGGCGCAGGGTCTTGTCACTTCACTGAGAGGACCGGATGAATAATAGTATTTTGACCATCAAGTGTACCACAGTTGTACTACTACTACTACTACTACTAGTAGTAGTAGTAGGAGTAGTAGGAACATAAGTAGTAATCCCGTGCTAGCATGCCTCTGGGTTCACTTCAACCTCCAGGTATCATCCATATTGCGAGCAGAACCAAATTCTCATTTGCATAGGTCCCACCTGTTAGGAGGGGTGCAGAAATAAAAAGGAATCATAAAATGTCTCGCCACGGTGATTCGAAAGAGTGACCTCAACTAGCCAGTGGCAGATGTAGCGTTGGAAGGATGGGCACGTACAGGGACAGACCCCACTCCTCAGCCTACCCACGTAGCCTTTTCGTTTAGTCTACCTAGCCGTCTAATCAACTACGTGCAGGCCACTTCTACCATTTACTTCTCCATCGGGAACCGATTTTCCTAGCCTTCTTCACTACTCCTTGATCTTCATTTGCATCCAAACCACACTGCATTCACATTGTTTTAACCTCTTCACATCCTCCTGGAGTAATTCCGAAGCCCCTATAAATAATCATCTTCTTCAGTTAGACTATCCATCTAATCCTAATTCTCCAAACCATAGCTCTCCGGTCCAGCGGTTCCAAATGGCGAAAGAGATCGAGATGCAGATTTTCAGCGTCCAACATGTCCTCGTCGAAGGCTCATTGAGCATAGTTGCCACAGTCACCGACCACCCAAGGGTTGTTCGGAAGTGGATCAACAATGTATCCAACTCCCTCCAAAAGGTGGAGATGAATGTCATCGCTCTCGACGCAGAGTACACGGAGCGTGCCACTGGGAAGATCCAACGCGCCGCGGTCCTTCAGCTGTGCCTCGAAGATGATGTTTTGGTGTACCACATCATACACGCGCCCTCCATACCCGGTGAGCTTCACGATTTCTTGTCTCGGGAGGACATATACTTCTGTGGGGCTGCCATCGCAGGGGACAAACAGAAGTTGGAGCCGTACAACCTTGATTTGAATAGCATCGCTGACCTACAAACAAGAAAAAAAAATCCTGTAGAAGATTGTGATAAACCGACACCATCCCTATTCGACGTAGCAATTTTTTTGCTAGGAACAAATCTTCAGAAGGGTGACGAGACGCTGGCATTAAGGTCGTCTGGATGGGAGAATCATCCCTTGACGTACGAGTAGATAAAATATGTTGCCCTTGATGCCCGTGTGAGTTTCGAGATAGCTGCAAGGTCCAAAGAGCTTGTTGCGAAGCCGTCTCCCACAGAAAATGAGAAAAAGAAGAAGAAGAAGAAGAAGAAGAAGAAGAAGAAGAAGAAGAAGAAGAAGAAGAAGAAGAAGAAGAAGAAGAAGAAGAAGAAGAAGAAGAAGAAGAAGAAGAAGAAGAAGAAGAAGAAGAAGAAGAAGAAGAAGAAGAAGAAGAAGAAGAAGAAGAAGAAGAAGATGTTGCACCAGCAGCAGGGCATTATGGATGGATGAACTATTTCCTCTCTTGTAAAAAAAATATTCCCACTCTATGTATATTGATATAGATGGACTATTTCGATGGTGTGCATGTCTTTGGAACAAGTAGTAGCGTGGGTCCGCTTGACTATAGGGAACTATTTATCCGCCTAGCTTTCTCTACTACTCCTTCCAGTGATCGGTATGCAATGCATGTGTCCGTAGACATGACATCTTGTCCATGGAAGTTCAACTACGACGACCATCACGTTTCATCCACTGCCACTCACGATTCCCATGACGCCGCTCCAACCCAAGGCACCACGTCCCCCGACGTGCGCCTCACCCCTCTCGGTGGCACCGCACGTCTGCCTTTGTGTGCATGACATGTGGGCCACCTTAAATGCGGCCAGCATCAAGTTTCTACCACAGCCACACGTGATTCCCACGATGCCGCACGAACCCATGACACCACACGTCCTGCACCATCGAATTTTCATCCAGCGGCTGTGACACATTTCATCCCGGGCATCAATCCTCAGTTGGAGTACTTATATACTACAGGTAGTACCCGCCAGTGTGGCCATCTACGCCTCGTAACGCCCCGACGCCCAGCTGTGGCACCCTCGCCACGGCCACGCCACCACTAGCCGGTTCATCTGGAACTAGTGAGTCATAAACCACACCACCACCATGAGAATGACATCTGGGCCAGCCGCATTTAAGGTACGCATGTCATTGACTCATAGGCCGGGCACTAAGCCACTGAAGTTCGGTCCCGTGGGCCCCGAGAGGGAAATGTAACTCCCGCGGTAGGCCTTGTGGTGCTCCGCAGTACGAGCTCGTGCCAAACCCGGAATTTATTTCTTACTACTACCAACTACTAGTAAGGTACAGGTGCATTGCACGCATGAGATTCTGGTGGTTTGTGCATTATGCTTCTACATGTTGAGTCTTCTAGATTCTACATGTGGCAGAATCTGGTGGAATGTAGATGATATCCAACGGTCAGTAGTGCTCGGATTTGCCATCTTTGTACCGTCGGATTGGCTTCATCCAACGACCAACTTTCAAAGTTATTCACACACTATATAGGGGGTATAGATATAGATGTGCCGGCCCGTTGCAATGGATCCAAAGTATATCTGTTTAGTGGAGTGCACTCTAAACACATTATCTATTTATTTTTCTCTAACCTTTCGTAGCCATGCAACCAAGCCACATAAGCTTCATGGGTGCCCCCCACATCATATTATTCATACTACGTTGACAGAAAAAAGATAAATCACCCAAAACAAGATCTTCCTGTTTTTTGTTCCTACGATGCTGTGTCGTGCACGTACCTACTAGTTGTATAGTGGTACTAGTAGGAGTAGAGTAGTACGGAATGCTCCTACTCTATCAAAGAGCCCCATCTGACACCAAATTTCTTGGCTTCCGTGCTACAGCTAGATCTTCCCCTCGTTTCTGTTTTCCAACCCGGCGGTGGGCGGGGTGCGGTTTTCCAATAGTCCGTTTGCTCAAAGGCGGTCCCACATGAAATTGAAAATGCTAGGCAACATGCCTTCCCTAAGCTATGTGTCGTGTCGGACGGGCCGTGGAGTACTCCC
>LR738711.1:864330056-864372757 GCA_902687465.1 Secale cereale
TGTGTGAGAGAGAGAGAGAGAGAGAGAGAGAGAGAGAGAGAGCGAAATCTCAAAACAAAAGGTGCTCTGCTCTGTTGGAATCCCATTGTATGTATTCATATGGTTCCGGAACTCGAGTTAACCTTAAGCATATGTGTGAGAGATATTACTATACTTTGAGACAATAGTGGCTGTGGGTGGGCGGAATTAAAGGGGTGGGCGTGTCCGACAAAGAGAGCGTGTGTGTTTCTGTGTGAGAGACTTGTAGAACGGGGCAGAAAGATGAATTCTAACCTTGACGGAGGGAGAGAAATACATGAAGTGCGCGTGTGTGATTCCGATGCCCACATGGAAATGCGATATGTATGCGTGTGAGAGAGATTGCACAATTCATTCACGTATCACTATCTAGCGATCACGGACGTGCATCGCTTGAACATAAATCAATGTCTACTTCGTATCGTGGGCAAAGGTACAATATCGATTCAACGGTATAAAGATTGGACACTCACATATCACATTTTTTTTATATTTAAATAAACCTTTTCAGTTGTGCATGCCAAAGTTACAGTGATGTTTCTTCAAACAACCAATGTAGCTATCATGTACATGCATCATTGTTACTCTTGCATTCAAAATCATTAGTCTTGGAAGATTTAAGGTTCTATTATGAAGTAATATATGTAATATTCATATATGAATTCAATGGGTACGCATTTTATAAAATGGAGGCTATGTAATCATATGAGGTAACACTTTTAAGTAGCGGACTACAATATCCATTTCTTTTTGTGCGCCTCTACATTAACACGTCAATGCATTTTGTTTAAAGTAAATAACCAATTGCACTAAATTATCTATTTACACGAGAAATACATTGGCTGAGCATTTGATCCATTTTTTTGTGAACGTGCCACTACACCCGTACGATTGGTTGCGCCCGTGTGAACGTCCAAGTTATCGGCGCATCATCCCGAGTTAATGTCTTTTTTTCTGGGGTGTACTTCACACCAATTATTAACTACTGACGTGTGCCCCGTGTACACAGTCTCGCATGACCTTCCCGCTAGCACAGTCCAAAATTAGTTGAAACTGGATACGAACGATCCCGCGAGCGGCAAAATCTCCCGCCTCATTCTAAAATTTCCGCCACCTTAGTCTTTAGCATGCGAAATTCCCCTTTGTCCTTGGTGCACGGAGACCAACAGTTACAATACCGTCCTCATCTACATAATAGGTCGGGGCTGCTTTGGTAACTCCCGGTCCCCCCCACTACACAGCACCCCATTTCCTCTCCCCCTCTCGCATAAATGACTAACTCCATAGCACCAGAGCATCTCACATCACGTCGTCCGTACTTCATCGACCTTTCTCCCCTCCCCTCTCGAAACCCTAGACTGCTCATCCACCGGCGTACCAGAGCCCATTCACTGCGAGCGGCGTCCACCTCACCGGATCTGCTTCTGCGGCCGCATCTACCCCTCCCACCTCCCCTAGAAACAAGTAGACTACTCATCCACCACTGTACCACATCCCATTCAGTGCCGGCCTTGTCCATGGTGCCGGAGCTGCTTCGCCGGTACTCTCGTCAACCACGGTGCATCTGCAGCAGCTCATTTGTACTCCCCACCGGAGACGCTTCGTCCACACCCACCCGGAGTCGCCCCACCGACGCCCCGGTCGACGGCCTCTGATCCTCTTCGCCGACACCTTCCTCAACCCTACCGGGGCCGCTTTGCCGACACCATCATCAACCCCACCTGAGTAGCTTCGCCTATACCATTTTCAACCCTATCGGGGCCGCTTTGCCAACTCACAAGTCCACGGCCTCAGATCCGCTTCCTCGCACACTCATCCAACCTACCGGAGCAGCTTCTGACGCCCCGTCCACGGCCGCAGATCCGCATCGTCGACGCCATCCTTAACCCAACCACCGGAGCAGCTTCACCTACGCTCTCGTCCACGGCCACAAATCCGATTTGCCCACACCGTAGTCCACCCTACTGGAGCCGCTCCACAAACACCCTACTCGACGGTTCTAGATCTCCTTACCGGACCCCGACAGCTAGCGCAACGTCATCACCCTTGACGTTTCTAACATGATTCCCAACGTCTGGCAAGATGCCAAGCAACCGCCACGGCCTAGGTACTTGTCACCTTTAAACCCGTCCAGCATCACCTGCCCGATGTACCTCAAATATACTAACATGTCGCTGTTACCTGTTATGCAGCTGGCAAAAACTATAAGGACGATGTTTCTTTTGGATCTAACAGCTTGGCCAACCAAGATCCTGGACCGAGGCATTGCTATGATCTTGTAAGCGTGTCTCTCTCTCTCTTGTATTGTTTTGTGCCTGCCAGCGTGCTTTGCTAGGATTTTTGACCAGTAATCCCTTTGTGCAGACAATGATTTCTACTACTGGCTGCTAAATTAGATATGTAGGTGTCATACATGATACTACCTCGTACATCCGTTCCTAAATATAAGTCTTTCTAGAGATTCCACTATAGGCTACATACGGAGCAAAATGGTGAATCTACACTCGAAATTGCATCTATATACATCTGTATGTGGTCCATACTGGAATCTCTACATAGACATATATTTAGGAACAGAGGAAATACATTACACAAAATCGTAGGTGGCATGTAGGAATTCCAGTACACTACATTAGGCTCCCTTAGAGTGCCTGCTAGTCCAGCACACAGAGTCATGGCTAGTTTATGCTACGCACACAATCATTAATTGGTGGTTTAAATATGCGCAAGGGATATGCAATGTATTATCATGTTGAGATGTCTGAAATTAGCCGTGTCAACTTGCACATAGGGTTACACAATGAAAAAGTACAAGATGTATGTGGCAATTTCATGCAACATCGCAAAAAAAGGAGAGCCAGCGGTGAGCCTATACAGTGTGCTATGGTACGTCACTCCTCCATTGCAATCATCGTGACATGTTATTTGTATGTCAGTTCTATTAATTGGCCAAGTTTCTTAGGGACAGTTATTACGAGTTATCCTTAAGAAAATAAGCACCTGTGAATATAAGCTCCATGTAATAAGCCAACCAATTCTTGTCATTGCGTTTTCAGCTTATCTTTAGTATGATGAGTGAAAAGTCAAGATTACATTATAATTTTTCATTTTGCTGCCCATATGAAAATTAATTTGACTTGCAAACATCACAAATTGAACCCAGTGCAGTAATTAATATGATAGGAAAACAGACCATCACTATTTGCTCAAAATGCAAATACAAAGACACCATCTACTTGGCACAATCTACTTTGGTCAATGTTTTCCATAGAGACCCCATTGCCTAATTTAAACAAAAACGCATGACCATCACCGTTTGCTTTGATTACTTGCTGTTCTTGACCTAACACTCTAACATAGCTTGTCAACGATTTAAACACTAAGGGCTGCTATAGTGGGGCCTTTTCTAACTCATAGGTGACATGAAGGTTTGGCTGTACACTAAAGTAGGCTCTCCAAGAGTACCCGGAGATCCAGTTCGAAGGTATGCCTAGTTTTTACATAGTGCATGCATAGTAAATGCTCATTTCATTGTGTGCAAGTGCAAGAGATGCGGCATGTTTCATTATGTGATGTTGTTTTGTTATAATCCTATCCTTTTGTGTTCACAGACTGGAAAGTATTCATATTTATCTTCCAAGGAGACGAGTACCTAGTTTGCGTCACCTTGCAGAGGGGGTGCAATGATGATAAGATTGAGGATTTCCAAGTACAAGATGTTAGGAAGGAGCCTTGCAAGAGAAGTAGGAGCTGCGCTGATCCTCTTCAACCTGTTAAGGTAAGTCACCGTATCCAACTCAACAGTTCAATTCCTTGTTTGTTTCAGGCATAGTTAATTTGCTCTTTTCAATTGCTTTATTTGTCCTCAGTTAATGAGATGCCCAAAGAATGATGCCTGATGTTGGGTACTTGTATAACTATTAGTTGACATAATTAAAGGCCTTACCATTTAAATACTCTGCCGAAGTGTGCCTGAAGCTTTGAAGTCTATTAACCAACTACTATTGAATGAAGCTCACAATCTAGTTTATAGTAGGCTAATGATTGCATAGTTTTGCTTGCTGTAGTATGTTTGTATGAAATCCTATGCTGTTCATTATGCTCCCTAAGACTTTAATTGAGCTACAGAATGGCCAACTGCTAGCTTACTTCTACGCAACGTGCTGTCTAAATTTGTAACTTGTCTGTGTTTTGGATTGGGCCCCAACATCATGCTCCTCTGGTGAGCTAAGAGAGATTTCTGTATGCAAGCTGCACAGACTACCTTTTTTATAATTTTTAAAATATCACCTGCTTATGCTTCATGCCGTGTAACATTATTGTTAGTCTTGTTTTGCCATGTACAAAATAGTCTGTCTTGCTCGCTTCACTGTTGTAACTATATTTTTGCCCTAGACATGTGTACTCACAGAAACATTTCAGGATGAAGTGACATCAACACAAAGATCTACGAGCAGTGCGGCATGGCCATTACCGAATGATTATGGATTGAAATTGGAATGTGCCGATGTTCTCGAGCATCAACTAGAGGTGGCAAGACAACGTGTACATGATTCTGAATGTACAATCAACAAGTTGAGACTGGACATGCAGGTATTAGATGCAGGAGTAAAAAAATGAAACAAGACACTGAGGTAACAATGAAGGAATTGGAGATTTTGCAGACTGAAATTTGTGCTATCTAAATCCGACCAATCCTATTTTCTGAAGAGATTATAGTTCAAATGGTAAGTTATGTTGATGCGCGTCCATGATGTATGAGCTGTATTTGCCCAGTGTATGTAATTTGCTCTTTGTGTATGCTTTATTATCACTGGTGCCGAACCATAATGCCCAGTGGGTATAATGGGCTGTAATTTCTTTATTGTATAGTGTAGGATTATTCTACGTTTCTATGCCTTAGTCTGTTTATTGTATAGTGTATGATTTTTAGAGGTGATAGTATGGAGTAGGATAATTCTTTGAATATGCTATATCGTTCAAACAGGGGCCAACTCGCCCAAACGTTGTAGTGACCATGGCCCTCCACAGGCCGTACGATCCATGGGCCATCTACGGGACGGACGACCCATGGCCTTCTATGGTCGTCGGATTCGTGGGCCTTTTATGGGCTGTCGGGTCCGCGGGCCTTCTATCGGCTGTCGGATCCATGGGCCTTCTATGGGCTAGTGGATCCATGGGCCTTCTATGGGCCGTCGGATCAATGGGCCTTCTATGGGCCGTCGGTTCAATGGGCCTTCTACGTCCCGTACGATCCATGGGCCTTCTACGGGCCGTCTCATCTATGGGCCTTGTATGGGTCGTATAAGGGGCCGTAAATGGGCTAGAGTGGAAATCGTACGTTTTATGGGCTGACCATAACGGGCCGTTAATAGGCCGTATTTAATGATGCTATGAAAATGGCCCAACGTATTAACGGGCCACAAACGGGCCGACTGTAACCACGGGCTGAATTTAGCCCACAAGCAGAAAATGACAGTAACGGGCCGAAAGTAAACGAATGCTGGAAATGAGCTCAAGAATAAATGGCCCTGAGAAGGCCAAAAGATAACATGGGCAGGAAACGGCCCAACAGAATAATGGGTCGTTAATGGGTATAAAGTGATACACTGTTCATTACAGGCCAGTTTTACCACATGCCATTAATGGGCGACTGTTACTAAGGGCCTCATATGGGCCAAATGACGTCATGGGCCATACATGGGCCGAAAGTTAAAACGGGCTGGAATTATACTGGATGGCCCAGATGACGCTACTGGGCCTAATTCGGATAGGCCATAAACGAGCACTGGTTTAGCGGGCTGTAAATGGGCTATACACGAACAGGCCGTTAACAGGCTTGCCGTGGGCCGGCCCGCCACCTTTTGACCAAGTCAAACGGGCCGGCCTTTTCATAGGAATGGGCCTCTTTTGGGCTGTGCCACGTGTCTATGTATCATAGGCGCTTTGGGTCCAATGGGTAGATGATGCTACTGGGCCTAATTCGGATAGGCCGTAAACGGGCCCTGGGTTAGCGGGCTATAAATGGGCTATATGTGAACATGCCGTTAATAGGCTTGCCGTGGGCCGGCCCGCCACCTTTTTACCAAGTCAAACGGGCCGGCCTTTTCACAGGAATGGGCCTCTGTTGGGCCGTGCCACGTGTCGACGTATCATAGGCACTATGGGTCCAATGAGTGGATGACATCTGTTCCAACGGCGAGCCGACACGTGTTCCCTCCAGCCAATGATGATTTTACACATGGAAAATCCCCATTGGCCGGGGCTGTTAATGGGTTATCGGATCCAAAACCGGACCCGATAGCTTAACGACGTTCCGTTACGGTGGATGCCACGTGTCGGTCACCCTTGACGAAAGCACTTCTGTGACGCGCGATTTACCGTCATGGAAGTGGACACTTCCGTGATGATAATTTTGGCAATGTCATGGAACACTTCTACGACAGCACAAGTATGACTATCTTGATTCTGTCATAAAATCGTCATGGATGTACATGCATGACAGAAAACGTGACCTACTGTGACAAACACGTATCATCACAGAAGTGTATTTTTTTGTAGTGCAAGTCTATCTCCTCCGAGAGACAAAATGAATGCCACCAGGTTTTTCTTGACTATACATAACACCTGGTCATTTGGGTAAACATATAGTTCAGAATCCATTGTGTCTTTGTCTGAGGAATGACAAACCACAACTCAGAAACATATTCTGAATGCTCCCGCAAAACTCGGGTTCAACCGAAGGATCGAATTGTTCGTCCTACGAAATCCCAACCGATTCGGGGGCTAATGATGTGGTCACCTATTATAGGTAGGGTCAAGGACCCATCATTTGGGATCCACATGGGGCCTATCACCATCGCAGGTAGGTCCCTGGACCATACCATCATTTGAATGCTCATCTCAGGGAGTCCACTCAAACGGCTCGACTGCACTTGGACGACTGCATGTCACTCGGCTGATGTACCGCCACTCGGTCAGAGAAGACAAGAAGGAGTCATGGGAGCTGCAATGGTCGAGGAATCATAAGTCACCCTTAAACAGTAGTCAAGGCTACTGTCGTGGAGTTGTCACGATAGATGTCCTAAGGAAAGGATTTAATTGTGGAGCCATAGCGACGTGGTTAGCTTAAAGGGGTTTAAACGGGATAAGAGACATGGGAAGTTTATACTGGTTTGGCCCCTTGCAGTGAGGGTAAAACCTAATCCAGTTTGAGGTGGAATTTCTAGGGTTTCAATTGCTAGGGAGCGAATACGCTTGCCTGGCTCTTGATCTGTTGTTTCTTGCCCTAAGCCGCTGCCGGGTCATCCCCTTATATACACGGTTTGATTCCCTGCTGCCTACGGAGTTCCGGCCGGCTCATACAGTCGTGTCCAGCTCGGTGAATCATTGTTACATGCCTTACAGTATAAGTTTAAACATACATGGTGGTTTACAGTTACGGGCTTCAAGCCGCTCTGGGCTTTGGGCCCTTTATAAATTACTCATATTGAACCGCCATCTTCAACATGCTTCTGAGCTTGGCCCATGAACCGCCATTGAGTAACCCGGCCCCTCCTGGGCGGGTCATATCAAATAGTTATATCCCCAACATTAGGCCCCAGGTTGATTTGAACTTGTTCATGTCACTCTTTCTTCATCTTCTCATGAGATATCATAACCCGCCATGATGTCAGTCCTTGAAATTGTGGTACCAGCCATGACATCACGTGTTACTTACTTTCGAACTGCCTAGATCATAACAAATCTCCGCATTTATTAGGACTCCGATAATCGAGGCGCCTGTGCTGTTACTTATCTGTTTTTCAGTCTCCTCGATTCTCGTGCGTGACCTTTAACCATTCACCTTATAAATAGGGCCAGGGGTTCCTTTCCATTCTCCCCCTTTTCCTCTTCCTCTTCACCTCCTTCCTCGCGGCGCCCACGCACCCGAGCTCCGCCGGCGCCGTCGTCCTCTGCCTCGTCCTCAACAACGGCCGCAACATCAACCTAACTCGACCACGTCTCTTCCACGCGCCGCCGCCGTTCATCAGCCCATGTACGTTCTTCTCTTTCTTCCCCCCTTAGATCCATTAGGGTTCCTGCAAGCTCACCAGAGTTTGTCTTCTTCTTCTTTTTCTGCAGTTATGATTGTCCTCTTGAACCTGACATTCTTCCGCGCAATGATGTTGATAGTATCTCTTTGCAAATATTGTAATGTCTCATCTATGCGAAAAAATTGATTCATCTCCATGAACTTCATCATACTGATCTTAGGTCCGCCTGTTCGTCGTTTTGGCTTTATTTTCTGAACTGCTGTAGATCCAAAGTTGCAGCTTCAATCTGTGAAAACTGTTTGTCTCAACACTTAGTAAAATCTGCTTTTTTGAATATCAGTACTTGTCATGGCGGCTTATCTCACCGGTTTATAACTACCCATATGCCATTAGGCCCCATTTAAGCTGCCATGATGTACATATACTGTAGTCTGATTTGCCGTTTAATGAATCAATTTTGAACCAGCAAAAATATTTCTTTCTTTTAGGCTTCTTTGTTCACAATGCCGCCGAAGACAATCACCACGTATAACTGGGTCCCTTCTGTTGTCACTGAGGCTACACTTGCTGATTTTGTCAAAATTGGGTATCTTCCGAAAAAATCAGTTATGCATTACCGCGCCCCTAAACCGGGCGAAGATAGACCTCATCCAAAGGACAATGAAGTTATTGTCTTTTCTGATCACATGAATCAGGGTTTTTCACCACCCGGCTCTAAGTTCTTCCGGGACGTTCTGCATTTCTTTCACCTCCATTCACAAGACATGGGACCCAATTCCATGTCAAATATCTACAACTTCGAGGTCTTCTGTGAAGTGTATCTTCAAGAGGAGCCCAACCTCGAGCTCTTTAGAGAGTATTTTTATTTAAACTGCCAGAATGACTTCACAAACAGACCCAACTTGGAACTTGGAGCCGTCTCAATTCAAAGAAGAAGATATTCTATCTTCCCTTATGCCTGTCTGCCGAGTCACCCCAAAGACTGGAATCAAACTTGGTTTTATGGCAAAGACGCCTCCCCGGCTGATGAGAATCCGTTGGCGGGTTATCGTGTCCAGCGTTTAGACCCAAAGCATCCTCTTGCTGAGAAACTTACTGCCGCATAACGCAAAAAACTTGCTCCCACTTTTGCAAAGGCCAGGGCCCTATTGGGAAATGGGCTAACCGAAATTGACTTGGTCCGGTGCTGGATCACCTGGCGAATCATTCCCTTGAGCCGTAGGACTGGCTTAATGTGCACTTATACTGGTGAGACCACAAATCCATTACGTCACATCCCTGAGGACTTGACTGAGGATGTAATCACAAAGATGACCAAGACCCTCTTAAAAGAAAGCCTGGTCGCCTGCATCAAAGTGAGTCTGAGCCCTTTCTCCAAACTTAACCCGGCACCAGATGTGAGTCTTAACTTTAACTGTCCTTACTTTATCGTTTTGATGCTCCTGTCAACTCAAACTTGCTGTGTCTCGTAGGCTAAGTCGGCTTTCTAGAAGAAAACCTACAACCACGAAGCTGCTAAAAAGCCCAGAGCTGTCAAGAAAGCCACCAAGAAGGCCGTAAAAAAGACAAAGAAGAAAACCAGTACTTCTGAATTGTTTGAACTGAACTACAGCTCTGAGTTGGAGGTATGATACGTCCATTTTGCATCATGTTTATAAGTTGATATTTATTGCATTATGGGTTGTTCATACATGTTTTGTCAATATACTTATGCCTTTTCCCTCTTATTTTGCAAGGTTTACATGAAGAAGGGGGAATGCCGGCAGCTGGAATTCTGGGCTGGGAAAGGAGCAAACTCTGGAAACCTATTCTGCACAACTCCAAAAGCCCCAAAACTCCACAACACATTTTGTCAGAAAATATAAAAAATACCTGGCGGAAGAAACCCACGAGGGGGGCCACTGCCTGGCCTCGAGGGAGGGGGGCGTGCCCCCCTTCCCAGGGCGCGCCCCCTGCCTCGAGGGCCAGCCGGTGGGCCCTAGGTGATAATCTTCTCCTATATGAAGCGTTTTGACCTGTAAAAAATCAGGAGCAGGCTTTCGGGACCACACGACGCCGTCTCGAGGCGGAACCGAGGCTGAACCCAATCTAGGGCTCCGGCAGAGCTGTTCTGCCGGGGATACTTCCCTCCGGGAGGGGGAAATCTTCATCGCCGTCATCACCAACAACTCTCCCATCTTGGGGAGAGTTATCTTCATCAACATATTCACCAGCAACATCTCCTCTCAAACCCTAGTTCGTCTCTTGTATCCAATCTTTGTATCCAAACCTCAGATTGGTACCTGTGGGTTGCTAGTAGTGTTGATTACTCCTTGTAGTTGATGCTAGTTGGTTTATTTGGTGAAAGATCATATGTTCAGATCCATTATGCATATTAATACCCCTCTGATCATGAACAATATTATGTCTTGTGAATAGTTGCTTTTGTTCCCGAGGACATGGGAGAAGTCTCGCTATTAGTAGTCATGTGAATTTGGTCTTCGTTCGATATTTTGATGAGATGTATGTTGTCTCTCCTCTAGTGGTGTCATGTGAACGTCGACTACATGACACTTCACCATTATTTGGGCCTAGAGGAAGGCATTGGGAAGTAATAAGTAGATGATGGGTTGCTAGAGTGACAGAAACTTAAACCCTAGTTTATGCGTTGCTTCGTAAGGGGCTGATTTGGATCCATATGTTTCAGGCTATGGTTAGGTTTACCTTAATACTTCTTTTGTAGTTGTGGATGCTTGCATTAGAGGTTCATCATAAGTGGGAGGTATGACAAAACCCTGAAATAGGACAAAACAGCAATCTGGACTGGGCCTTTGGGTTAGTAGGTTAGTCTCAAAAATGATATAAAAGTGAATGATAAAGCCCATTAAGCATCCAAGACTTCATAAATAATAGCATGGAACAATAAAAAATTATAGATACGTTGGAGACGTATCAAGCATCCCCAAGCTTAATTCCTGCTCGTCCTTGAGTAGGTAAATGATAAAGAAAGAATTTTTGATGTGGAATGCTAACCAATATAGTTTTTCAATGTAATTCTCTTAATTGTGGCATGAATGTTCAGATCTGAAAGATTCTGGACAAAAGTCTATATTGACATAAAAAATAACAATACTTCAAGCAATACTAACAAAGCAATCATGTCTTCTCAAAATACTATGGCTAAAGAAAGTTATCCCTACAAAATCATATAGTGTTGGCTATGCTCCCTTATTATCAAACTAAATATTCATATCATGCACAACCCTGATTTCAGCCAAGCATTTGTTTTCATGCTCTATCTTTTCAAACCTTTCAACTTTCACGCAATACATGAGCATGAACCATGGATATAGCACTATGGGTAGAAGAGAGGTGGTTGTGGAGAAGACAAAAAGAGGGAGATAGTCTCACATCGACTAGGCGTATCAACGGGATATGGAGATGCCCATCAATAGATATCAATGTGAGTGAGTAGGGATTGCCATAAAACGGATGCACTAGAGCTAAATATGAATGAAAGCTCAACAAAAGAAACTAGTGGGTGTGCATCCAACTTGCTTGCTCACGAAGACCTAGGGCATTTGAGGAAGCCCATCGTTGGAATATACAAGCCAAGTTTTATAATGAAAATTCCCACTAGTATATGAAAGTGACTAAACATGAGACTCTCTACAATGAAGAACATGGTGCTACTTTGAAGCACAAGTGTGGAAAAACACATCTAAGTCTAACATACTTCCTATGCGTAGGCATCTTATAGGAAAACAAATTACCAAGACAAGCAAGATCTAGCATATGCAAGGAAGGAGAAAGAAACAATAGCATTCTCAACATAAGGAGAGGTAAATTAGTAACATGAAGATTCTACAACCATATTTTCCTCTCTCATAATAATTGCATGTAGAATCATAAGAAAATTCAACAATATAGCTATCACATAACATATTCTCAACACGATCCACATGCATACGAAGTTGACACTCTTCCAAAATAGTGGGATCATGACCTCTCCAAACCCACTTTTATCAAAAAATTCATAAGATTGATCATACCCCAAATATGTGGGATCTAAAGTTGACACTCTTCCAAACACACTTTCAATATTAATTCAAACCTTATTATCAATCTTATAATCATCATGGGGATTAAATAAATTTTCAATATCATAAGAAGAATCACCCCAATCATGATCATTGCAACAAATAGTAGTCATAGCAAAACTAGCATCCCCAAGCTTACGGTTTTGCATATCATCAGCACAATTGACATCAAGAGAATTTATAATAGCATCATTGCAATCATGCTTTTCATCGAAGGAACTATCAAGTATGGGTGCAATAGCAATGATCTCATGTTTAACATAGGGAACTATAGCAAATTCATCTTCATAAATATTGGCATCATGGCCACAAGAATAGAAAGCATCATGTTTATCAAGGGATATTTCAATCAAATCATCGGAATCATAATTATCTATAGATTCATGCATATCATTATTTTCCTTCAAAGCAGCGGTCATTCCTTCGATAAATTCTTTGATATTGGCATTATGAGCATAGTTTTCATAGCAATATTTAAGTATGTCAAAATTTTCAGATTCATAGAGAGTAATATCATATTTTTCAATCAAAGAAGCAACTTCATAAGCACCCTTAAAAGCAACGAATTCTTCAATTCGTTCGATATCATAGTAACTATAAACACCCTTTGCATAAGAAGATAAGATTTCATTATCATTAAACTCACATAAATAGGGGAGGTGTTTTTCAGGGTTCTTAGAGCAACAAGTAAAATCACAGATTTCACAAAGTTTACCAGCATATCACAACAATCTGTTTATCTGATTCCCTAAGAGTATCCCCTTTCAGACAAATGGTGACGCACAAAATGAGCATGCTCATCTAAAGATTTCCCATCAACTAGGCTAGTTGGGGTTTCAGCACGAGCGCATAAGGATCGAAGATGATCCAAGTAGAGCACTTTAAGATGATCCATAACAATAAATTTTTAGCAAGCAAAGATGCAAGCACATAGAAGGCACATGGAGACACAAGCAAACAAGAAGCAAGCGAACGAGAAACACACGGTGGAAGAAGGGCAAATAAAACGGCAAAGATGAAGTGGGGGAGAGGAAAACGAGAGGCAAATAAATGTAATGCGAAGGATAAGGGTTTGCGATAGGTACTTGGTATATTACTTTTGCGTAAGCCTCCCCGGCAACGGCGCCAGAAACTCTTCTTGCTACCTCTTGAGCTTGCATTGTATTCCCTCGAAGAGGAAAGGGAGATTTCGCACAGTAGCGTAAGTATTTCCCTCAGTTTTTGAGAACCAAGGTATCAATCCAGTAGGAGACCACGCGCCAGTCCCTCGCACCTGCACAAACAAATAAGAACTTCGCAGCCAACGCGATAAGGGGTTGTCAATCCCTTTACGGTCACTTACGATAGTGAGATCTGATAGAGATGATAATTATATTTTTGGTATTTTTGGTTTAATAAAACAGCAAATAAAAGCAAGAAAAGTAAAGTAGATGTAGATTGATATGTTGAGAATAGACCCGGGGGCCATAGTTTTCTCTAGTGGCTTATCTCATGATAGCAATATTCTACGGCGGGTAAACGAATTACTGTCGAGCAATTGATAGAAAAGCGAATAATTATGAGACTATTTAGGCATGATCATTGTATATAGGAATCACGTCCGAGACAAGTAGACCCAAACGATTCTGCATCTACTACTATTACTCCACACATCGACCGCTATCCAGCATGCATCTAGTGTATTGAGTTCATACGAATAGAGTAACGCCTTAAGCAAGATGACATGAGGTAGAGGGGTAAACTCAAGCAATATGATGAAAACCCCATCTTTTTATCCTCGATGGCAACAATACATACATGCCTTGCTGCCCCTACTGTCACTGGGAAAGGACACCGCAAGATTGAACCCAAAGCCAAGCACTTCTCCCATTGCAAGAACTATAGATCTAGTAGGCCAAACCAAACCAATAATTCGAAGAGACTTGCAAGGATATTATGAGCACACATAAAAAGTTGAGAGAAGAACCAAATATATTTCATAGATAACCTTGATCATAAAATCACAATTCATCGAATCTCGACAAACACACCGCAAAAAGAGATTACATCGAATAGATCTCCTCGAAGACCGAGGAAAACTTTGTATTGAGATCCAGAGAGAGAGAAGAAGCCATCTAGATACTAGCTGTGGACCCGAAGGTCCGTGGTAAGCTACTCACAACTCACGGTGAGGGCAATGATGATGATGATGATGATGAAGGCCTCCGTGATGGATCCCCCTCCCGGAAAAGGCTCCAAGATGGGATCTCCACAGGAACAGCAGCTACGGCGGTGGAATTAGGGTTTTCTATCTGCGTATGGAGTTTCTGGGGTACGTAAGTATATATATAGGAAGAAGGGGGTATCGGGGTCACACGGGCTGCCCTCGAGGCAGGGGGGCGTGACCTGGGAAGGGGGGTGCGCCCCCACCCTCGAGGGTAGCCCCTCTGTCCCCTGGCTTGGCCCTGAAGACTTTCGTGCGTGATTTCCTCCAAACATATCTCTCGCGAAGGTTTCATTCCGTTTGGAGTCCGTTTGATATTCGTTTTCTGCAAAACCCTGAAATAGGCAAAAAACAGCAATCTGGACTGGGCCTTTGGGTTAGTAGGTTAGTCCCAAAAATGATATAAAAGTGAATGATAAAGCCCATTAAGCATCCAAGACTTCATAAATAATAGCATGGAACAATCAAAAATTATAGATACGTTGGAGACGTATCAGCGACGTGGTTAGCTTAAAGGGGTTAAACGGGACAAAAGACACGGGGAGTTTATACTGGTTGGGCCCCTTGCGGTGAGGGTAAAACCTAATCCAGTTTGAGGTGGAATTGCTAGGGTATGGATTGCTAGGGAGCGGATGCGCTTGCCTAGCCCTCGATCTGTTGTTTCTTGCCCTAAGCCGTTGCCGGGTCATTGATGTCTACTACACAACCTTCTTCTTGTAGACGTTGTTGGGCCTCCAAGTGCAGAGGTTTGTAGGATGAAGATGGTCTCTCTCAAGCAACACTGCAACCAAATAACAAAGAGCCTCTTGTGCCCCCAACACACCGAATACAATGGTAAATTGTATAGGTGCACTAGTTCGGCGAAGAGATGGTGATTCAAGTGCAATACGGATGGTAGATATAAGTTTTTGTAATAAGAAAATATAAAAACATCAAGGTAGCAAGTGGTAAACTTGAGCATAAACGGTGTTGCAATGATATTGAACAAGGCCTAGGGTTCATACTTTCACTAGTGCAAGTTCTCTCAACAAGGATAACATAATTAGATCATATTACTAGCCCTCAACATGCAACAAGGAGTCACTCCAAAGTAACTAATAGCAGAGAACAAACGAAGAGATTATGGTAGGGTACGAAACCACCTCAAAGTTATTCTTTCTGATCGATCTATTCAAGAGTCCGTAGTAACGTTCAATCTAGGTTAATTTCCGGAATAACACCTAAATACTAGAATAACACCTTAAGACACAAATCAACGAAAACCCTAATGTCACCTAGATACTCCATTGTCACCTCAAGTATCTGTGGGCATGATTATACGATATGCATCACACAATCTCAAAAACATCTCAAAAACACCAAAGTTTCTACCGGAGAGTCAAGACGAAAACGTGTGACAACCCCTATGCATAGATTCCCAAGGTCACATAACCCGCAAGTTGATCACCAAAATATACATCAAGTAGATCACATGATATCCCATTGTCACCACAGATAAGCACGTGCAAGACATACATCAAGTGTTCTCAAATCCTTAAAGACTTAATCCGATAAGATAACTTCAAAGGGAAAACTCAATCCATTACAAGAGAGTGGAGGGGGAGAAGCATCATAAGATCTAACTAGAATAGCAAAGCTCAATATACATCAAGATCGTGCCATCTCCAGAAGACGAGAGAGAGAGAGAGATCAAACACATAGCTACTGATACATACCCTCAGCCCCGAGGGTGGACTACTCCCTCCTCGTCATGGAGAGCGCCGGGATGATGAAGATGGCCACCGGTGAGGGTTCCCCCATCCTACAGGGTGCCGGAACGGGGTCTAGATTGGTTTTCGGTGTCTGCAGAGGCTTTCAGCGGTGGAACTCCCGATCTAGGTTAATTTCCGGAGGTTTCTCTATATATAGGAGGTGTTGGAGTCGGGGCCAAGCAAAGGGGGGCTACGGCTATCCACGAGGCAGGGGGCGCGCCCAGTAGGGGGGGCCCCCCACCCTCGTGGGCGGCCCGTGGGTCCTCTCGTCCCCCTTCGGCACTCCATGGGCTTCTTCTGGTCCAAAAATGATCTCCGTTGATTTTCAGGTCAATTGGGCTCCGTTTGATATTCCTTTTCTGTGAAACCCTAAAACAGGAGAAAAACATAAACTCGCACTGGGCTCTGGGTTAATAGGTTAGTCCCAAAAATAATATAAAAGTGTATAGTAAAGCCCATAAAACATCCTAGAAGGATAATATAATAGCATGGAACAATCAAAAATTATAGATACGTTGGAGACGTATCAGCATCCCCAAACTTAATTCCTGCTCGTCCTCGAGTAGGTAAATGATAAAAATAGAATTTTTGATGTGGAATGCTACCTAACATAATTTTCAATGTAATTCTCTTAATTGTGGCATGAATGTTCAGATCTGAAAGATTCAAGACAAAAGTCTATATTGACATAAGAAATAATAATACTTCAAGCATACTAACAAAGCAATCATGTCTTCTCAAAATACTATGGCTAAAGAAAGTTATCCCTACAAAATCACATAGTCTGGCTATGCTCCCTCTTCATCACACAAAATATTCTTATTATGCACAACCCCGGTTTCAGCCAAGCACTTGTTTTCATACTATATTCTTTCAAACCTTTCAACTTTCACGCAATACATGAGCGTGAGCCATGGACATAGTACTATGGGTGGAATAGTGAGGTGGTTGTGGAGAAGACAAAAAGGAGGGAGATAGTCTCACATCAACTAGGCGTATCAACGGTGTCGGTGTACTAAAGTAGGGGTACCTTAGTATCCCGAAATTGTGCACGGGCAGTTGCAGCGTCCCGCGGCAAGGCTTGTCGGGCGACCGCCAAGATCCTCCATGGTTCCCTTGGAGCCATTCAAGAACAAAGTATCCAAGTCAAGGAGACAAGGCCCCGGCAGGAGGAGCTTGCCGGGAAGGCCACTCAAGGCACAAGACCACTCAAGGCACAAGACCACTCAAGGCACAAGACCACTCAAGGCACAAGACCACTCAAGGCACAAGGCCCTGGCAAGAGGAGCTTGCCGGAAGGAACAACCAAGGCATTTCAAGGAATTTGCCACGACGCGCCACGCGTCCCGGCAAGGCCCGGTGAGCGACAAGCTCCCGGAAGCGACAAGATAGCAACCGCGGCAAGGCGCTTGCCGCAGAAAGCTTCCACTCAGTACCCGCGCTCCAGCGCATCCACCCACGTGTCGCTCTGGGACCATCCCAGGCGCATGTGGCGGAAGGCTGTGCATCCTGGGGTACACGGTGGCAAGCAGCAATGACAAGGCTACCGTCGTGGCGGATGGTGGCGCCCCTGACGGCCACTTTTTGCACTGTTTGGGCGACGGCAACGGGCATTTAGTGCCCTTGTCCCCTGCCGTCAGGGTTAGGTATGGAGCACTGTTCCAACTACCACCCTTTTTACATTTTTACCCTCACCTGCGTTGCCACCTGTCGGTGACCCCTTGAGCATATAAAAGGAGGCCCATGCGCAACGTAGAGGGGGTTCCGATTCCAGCTAGACATTCGAACACTCTCACGATCGGTCCTGTAGCTCCCTGCGCTCCCGAGCCAAGAACTCAATACAACCACCAAAGCAGGAGTAGGGTTTTACGCATCCGTGCGGCCCGAACCTGGGTAAACTGCTCGTGTGCTCGCCTCGATCCGCTCTTTGTGCATCCTCCGCCCCCTGCCGTACCGAAAAGGGGCTCCGGCCCCATAGGTGTTCGTGGGCGATCAGTTTCCCCGACATCTTTGGCGTGCCAGGTAGGGGGTGCGTCGAGGTTGTATGAACCTGATCCGGCGTCCACACGAGCTAGATCTTCACCATCTTCATCAACATGCCGTCGAAGAAGAAGGCTTCGGAGGCAGCAGGTCCGTCCGCGTCGATCCCACCACCGCAGGAGCCAACGTTTGGTGGGGAAGACGCCGGCGGAAGAACGGACGTCGATGAGGGAGCTCACGGTGCCGCCAGGTCCAAGGACAAGGCTGCGCTGCCCATCGGTGGCGTGGCCGGCTCCCACGACGACCGGGCGCACTCCAAGACCTCGGCGTCCGTGCATGCACCGCGCCCATCTCAGGAGGCGCGGGACCGGCAGCGTCGTGGTACTCAAGGTACCATACGCTTGCTGGGCCAAGGCCAAGCTGGCGGATCTCGGGACGCTCAAGACCAACATACGCGCCAACATGCTGGCACGAGCAAGGCGCGGTCGCCGGGACAGGATGCTGCTCCTTCTAACGTAGTTAGAAGTCCGAGCATATCCCGCTCCTCGCACCGTTCGCCACCGCTGCCCGCCACTCCAGCAGAAGCTCTAGCACGAGCTCAACTGCTCCTACACTTCCCTCCAGCGGCAGACAAGGCCGACGATTGGAGGGCCATCATTCAGAGTCTCATCTCCTTCGCCAACGGCAACACTCCGCAGCAGCCGAGCACATCGCGGCCGCGGCAAGTCAGCCAGGCGCGGGCCGACGGCGACAAGACCGCTGGGGGTGCAACCACCGTGCACTCTCCGCCCCGAAGGCCAAGATCGCCGACACGCCGGGTCAACCTCGACAGCGACTCCACCGCGTCGTCGGATCCGCGAGCTCGTCGCGATCAACGCCAAGTTCTTCAAGATCGCCAACAAGAAGACGCTCGTACTCGCATCGAGCGCCGAAGAGAAGCGCGGTGTCAGTCAGACCAGCGCGCTGGGCCCACTGTCGACATGCAAGCGCCAGGGGGACCAGGCGACTTGCCGTACGCGGTAGGTTGTCCTGCGTTCACTCGTGAGCTGCGGCAAGTACAGTGGCCCAGCATGAAAAATTTCAAGCCAGACATGCCGGAGAAGTACGACGGCAAGACGCACCCGTCGGAGCTCCTTAGCATCTACACCATCGCGGTGCAGGCTGCCGGGAGGCGAGATGACAAGATTCTTGCCAACTACTTCCCTCTGGTACTCAAACCTAACGTCAGATCCTGGCTCATGCACTTGCCGGACAACTCCATTTCTTCCTAGGCAGACCTGTGCCATCAGTTTGTCAGCGCCTTTATAGGCGACCACAAACCCCATGGCCAAGAGAGTGACCTTCACCTGCTCGCCAGAAGGAAGGAGAACCTCTGCGCAAGTATATCTAGAGATTCAGCCGTGTACAGCACAACATCCCAGACGTCCACCCTGCCGCGGTTATCAGCGCGTTCCATCAGAACGTGCGTAACCGCAGGATGAGGGAGGAGATGGCGATGTGCAAGATCAGGGACGTCAGCGAGCTGTACGCCCTGGCCGACAAGTGTGCGCGCGTGATGGCTTCTCGCCCCTCGTTGGTTACCCCAAGTGGAAGGTTGAGATGTAGCGTAGCGGCAAATTTCCCTTGGCAAAGATACCAAGGATCGAATCCCGTGAGACTCCGAGGGTCGACAAGTAGGTGTCAACGGCGCCAGAAACTTAGCGGTTGACGGGACCTGCACACAGATACAGATAACTTTGCTCCCAACGAGTACAGAGTGGTTGTCAATCCCTCCGGCCTTGTTGTTTACAAATGATCAAACACAAGAGATAATAATGATAGCTATGACTGCAACTAGGAAATAAAAACAGGAAGTAAATAGAAGGTGTGATCAGCGTTGGTAATATGGACCGAGGTCCCATGATGTTCACTAGTGATGTCTCTCTCCCAAAAGACGATAAAACAGCAAAGCGAGGTAAACAAATTACAGCTGGGCAATTGACAGGATTATGTGCGCAAACCAATGCTAACTATGCTGCAAAGAAAGGTAGAGGCTCAAAAGCATGGGCGGTACGCCAAGGCAAGTAGACCAAAATCCATCTGCATCTACTACTAATCATCCACCTTGAGATATCTATCCAGAACATCTCGCTGGTATTAAGTTGCAAATCCCATCCAAAGTGTAAACTCAGAGCAACAGACAACTGCATTAAAAGAACTTTGCGTAAAGTAAACAATCCTTGCACCCGTAAGTACAAGCACCGTTGTTTTCTCCCTTGTGGCAACAGCACATCCCCTAGACTCATGTTTCTGTCACTCAACCTAGTCATCAGGGGGCATGAACCCACAATCAAGCATAACGCTCCCTCTTGGAGTTACTACCTACTACTTGGCCAAAGCAATAAACAGCAACGGAAAACATGCAAGAATTACTCAAGAACAAAGATATAAAAGAGGTGAATCAAATATATTACTCAAACACAATCTGAACATAGTCTCATATTCCATCAGATCCCAGCAAACTCAGCAAAGCAACAGCAGAAAGATTACATATGTGCCTCGATCATGTAGGGCAGCTCACGAGGTCTAAACCATGAAGAGCAAAGAGGGGAGGAGAACATCACCTAGCTACTGATCATGGACCCATGGTCCAAGGTGGACTACTCATGACTCATCCGGGAAGCGTCCATGGTGGTGGAGAAGCTCCCGGTGGTGGTTCTCCCCTCTGGCAGGGTGCCGGGAAGTGTTCTCCTGATGCTCCCGATCTTGGAAGCGCTGCGACGGCGGAACAGAGGCGAGATCGCGAAAAAGGGTTCTGTCCTCGAGGGTTTTGGGACGAGAGGGATATATATGCGAAGGGGGGCAGCCAGAGGCGGAGCAGGGGCCCCAGGCGCCCCCCTGGCGCGGCCAGGGGTGGGGCCGCGCTAGGTGGCCGCCTGGGCCACCCCTGGCTCCCCTCTGGCCCATCTTTGGTTCTTCGCGAAGCTTCCTGTACGCTGATTTTTCCTATATTTTTCCTGGAATTTTTGGAGCACTTTTAATATGGGGGAAACCTGAAATAGAAAAACAGCAGAAAACAGGAACTGGCACTGTGGTGCACTGAGTTAATAGGTTAGTCCAAATATGATCAAAAGTGTATGGAAGTGCATCAATATCATAGCAATATCACACAAAAGAAGCATGGAGCAAGCAGAAATTATAGATACGTTTTGGACGTATCAGCGCGCTCAAGAGGGGAGGAAACTCCCTGGAGAGGACACATGAGCAGGAGGATCTGAGAGCGAGGATGCCGCCCCGGCAAAGAAAGACCGGCGGCGGAACAACAGAAAGAAGAAGAACAAGGAAGTGCTAGTCGTTGAGCAGTCCGGCAAGGAGGCTGGCGCCAAGAAAGCCCAAGTTGGTAGCTCCGGCAAGGAGACTGCCGCATGCACCAACTGCCAGGCTATGGCAGCCGCCGACAAGCAGGATGGCACCGACAAGCAGTACTGCAAGATCCACCGCACCAAGGGCCACGATCTCCAGAACTGCAAGAGAGTTGAACAGCTTGTTGAGAAGCAGAAGGCTGAGTACGAGCGACGCGACAAGGAGAAGGCCCAAGGAGGTGATGGAGGATCCGGCAAGAAGCGGCCTTTCAATGGCCGAGGAGGACATCGCGGCAAGGCCAAACAGCAACAAGGAGACAGACCTCCCCGCGGCCGTGACAAGGATGAAGATGACGACGACGACGAAGACATGGATGATGGAGAGACCAGTGAGCAGGAGTTTCAGAAAGCCACAGAGGTTTTGTGCGTTGACGGCGGTGCTTCTCTGCATACTTCACACCGCCAACTCAAACAGTGGGTGCGGGAAGTCAATGCGGCAGAACCACCTGTCGAATCGCGCAAACATCTGAAATGGTCCAGCACGCCTATCGTCTTTGACATTGAGGACCACCCTGATCGCACGACTGTGGTCGGGTGCTTGCCGATGTTGGTTTCGCCAACCATCTGCAACCTCAAGGTCACTAAGATGTTAGTTGACGGAGGGGCCGGCTTGAACCTGATCTCCTCTGCTGTGATCCAGAAACTCCAGATCCCTGACAGCGAGCTCGAAGAGACCGGCACATTCCAAGGAATCAACCCGGGAAGGAGCAAGCCGAAGGGGATGATCACGTTGCCAGTGACATTTGGCGGCGAGCTGAACTTCAGGACTGAGAGAGTCACTTTCGACGTTGCCGATTTTCCATTGCCTTACAATGGAATACTTGGCCGTCCAGCACTCGCCAAGTTCATGGCAGCCTCTCACTACGCCTACAACATGCTCAAGATGCCAGGCCCGATAAGCGTCATCTCTGTCCCTGGCGACAAGAAGGATGCCCTTATCTGTGCCGACAAGATTTACCGGGATGCAGCAGCCGCAACAGATAGCAAGACACTTGCCGCTGAAGCTCCCGGGGGGAAGAACAAGACCAAGTCCGGCAAGAGCTCTGGGGCCCACTCCGGCAAGCGCACCTCTTCGGAGCGTTGCGCTGCCGTCGAGGACGCACCATCGAGCTCCACCGGCAAGTGTAAGAAGACGATGGCAGCTCCGCCAGAGACCAAGAAAGTGCCCGCCAAGGAGGACGGCACTGGTGGTACTTTCACCATCAGTGCCATGCTTGACCCTAAATAGGAAAGCGCGCTCGTTGCTTTCCTGCGGGCGAATGTCGACGTGTTTGCATGGCAACCGTCTGACATCCCCGGTGTTCCCAGGAAAGTCATTGAGCACAAGCTTGCCGTTTGTCCTCACGCGCGGCCCGTCAAGCAAAAAGTTAGGAAACAAGCAGTGGAGCGCCAAGAGTTCATAGCAGAAGAAATCAAGAAGTTGGAAGCAGCAGGCCTTGTCAGGGGCGTGCTCCATCCTACGTGGTTGGCCAATCCTGTTGTCGTGCGAAAGGCAAACGGGAAATGGAGGCTTTGTATCGACTTCACCGATGTGAATAAAGCTTGTCCCAAAGATCCATTTCCCTTGCCGCGCATTGACCAGATTGTTGACTCCACGGCCGGATGTGACTTGCTTTTATTTCTAGACGCATACTCAGGATACCATCAGATCTTCATGGCTGAAGAGGATGAAGAGAAGACCGCGTTCATCACTCCATGTGGCACATACTGTTTCATACAAATGCCTTTCGTTTTGAAGAACGCTGGTTCAACATTTGCAAGAGTTGTCCATACCGCTTTTGAGCCACAAATACACAGAAATGTAGAAGCTTACATGGATGACATAGTGGTCAAGAGCAAGGACAGGGCAACTCTAATCCAAGATCTAGACGAAACCTTTGCAAATCTGCGCAAGATACAGCTCAAGCTCAACCCCGAGAAGTGCGTGTTTGGAGTCCCTTCCGGCAAGCTTCTCGGGTTCTTCGTGTCTCAGAGGGGGATTGAAGCCAATCCCGACAAGATCAAGGCCATTGAGCAGATCGAAGCACCGAAGCGCGTCAAGGATGTGCGAAGACTTGCCGGCTACGTGGCTGCCCTCAGCAAATTTATCTCTAAGTCTGCTGAGCGCGCCCTGCCGTTTTTCAAAATTTTGAAAAAGGCAGGTCCAATGAAATGGACTCCGGAAGCGGAGGCTGCGCTGCAAGACTTGAAGAGATACTTGTCCTCCACTCCAATACTTGTCGCACCTAAGCCGCAAGAGAAGTTGCTGCTGTACCTAGCAGCAACCAATCAAGTGGTTAGTGCTGCGTTAGTAGCGGAGAGGGAGGCAGACGATGAGCCAGCAACCGCGGCAAGCACGTCCAGCGACAAGCAGGGGGCTTCTCCGACGAGCTCTGGTCCCAACAAGGATGGATCTGCGAAGATGCAAGAGGAGGTGCGGAAAAAGATGGTGCAGCGCCCAGTTTACTTTGTTAGCTCCCTTCTGCAGGGGGCTAGGCCAAGGTACTCTGGTGTGCAGAAGTTGCTTTTCGGCCTTCTCATGGCCTCGAGAAAGCTGCGCCATTACTTCCAAGCACATGAGATAACAGTGGTCACTCGCTTTCCGCTAAAGAGGATATTGCAGAATCCAGAAGCGACAGGCAGGATTGTCGAGTGGGCACTGGAACTGTCAAGCTTTGGCCTCAAGTTTGAAAGCACTTCAACTATCCAGAGCAGAGCATTGGCAGAGTTCATAGAAGAGTGGACGCCAACACCAGATGAAGAGATTCCAGAGACGAGCATCCCCGTCAAGGAAGCAAGCAAAGAGTGGATAATGTACTTTGATGGTGCCTACTCGCTGCAAGGCGCCGGTGCTGGTGTGCTGCTTGTCGCACCCACCGGAGAACACCTCAAGTACGTGGTCCAAATGCACTTTCCCAAGGAGCAAGCGACAAACAACACTGCAGAGTATGAGGGTTTGCTTGCCGGTCTCAGGATCGCGGCAGACCTTGGGATTAAGAAGCTGATTGTAAGGGGTGACTCACAGCTTGTCGTCCACCAAGTGAACAAGAATTACCAGAGCTCGTTGATGGAAGCTTACGTCGACGAGGTGAGGAAGCTTGAAGAGCACTTTGACGGCCTACAGATGGAGCACGTCCCAAGAGCTCAAAATGACATCGCCGACGGCCTGTCAAAGTGCGCTGCGCTTAAGTTACCTGTGGAACCAGGGATCTTTGTGCTTAAGCTAACTCAACCATCCAAAACACCATCAGCTGGACAGAGCAAGAAGAGGAAGTTGGTTTCTGGCGACTATTTTCCGGCAGAGCTTCCCGAAGCCGCCGCCAAGAAGGTCCTCAAGATCAACACCAAGAATGCTGAGGAGCAGTCTGCTCCTGCAAGCCCTAGGGGTTGTACAGTTGAAGCAGACGCTCCCGACAAGTTTTGCTCCGGCAAGCTTGCCGGGGGACATCAAGCTCCTGCTGGGCACGTTCTCGTCGTAGAAGCGGATGTTCCCGCAGCAGCGGATGTGCCTTCAGTCCTTGCTGTCGAGCCACAAGCTCCAGCATGGGCGCAGCAGATTGTCCGTTTCCTCTAGACAGGAGAACTTCCCGAAGATCAAGAAGAAGCAGATAGAGTAGCCCGGTAGTCAAGCATGTACCAGTTTGTTGACAACACACTGTACAGAAGAAGACTCAACGGTGTGAAATTGAAGTGTATTCCCCGGGAAGACGGACAGAAGCTGTTGGCAGAGATACACGGAGGCATATGTGGCCACCACATTGGCGCAAGAGCACTTCCCGGCAAGGCATTCCGGCAAGGTTTCTTTATGCCAGAAGCCCTCCAGGATGCAACTGCTCAAGTAACCAAGTGTGAAGCGTGCCAGTTCCATTCCAAGCAGATACACGAGCCAGCTCAAGCTCTCCAGACGATCTCTTTATCCTGGCCATTTTCGGTCTGGGGGCTCGACATCCTTGGCCCCTTCCCCGCGCAGCCGGGGGCTTTGAGTACTTGTACGTTGCAATCGACAAGTTCACAAAAGTGGCCGGAAGTGGAGCCAGTGAGAAAGGTGACCGCGCAGTCAGCAGTCAAGTTCTTCAGGTCGATTGTTTGCCGTTTCGGAATCCCTAACAGGATCATCACCAACAACGATACGCAATTCACGAGCCGCACCTTCATGCAGTACGTCCAAGATCTTGGCGCCAAGGTCTGCTTCGCTTCTGTTGCTCACCCGAGAAGCAACGGTCAAGCGGAGAGGGCAAATGCTGAAGTGCTGCGTGGCCTCAAGACCAGAACTTTCGACAGGCTGCACAAGTGCGGAAGAAATTGGATCGAGGAGCTGCCGGCGGCTCTTTGGTCGATTAGAACGACGCCAAATCGAGCCACCGGACAAACACCTTTTGCTCTAGTCTATGGAGCATAGGAAGTTCTCCCCACAGAACTCGTATACGGGTCGCCTCGAGTGCTCGCTTATGATGAGCTCGAGCAAGAGCAGCTGCGACAAGATGACGCGCTGCAACTTGAGGAAGACCGTCTTCAGGCTGCTGTACGAGCTGCTCGCTACCAGCAAGCTTCGCGCCGCTACCATAGCCGCAAAGTTAACGCCAGAAGTCTCGAGGAAGGCGACCTTGTTCTTCGGCGCGTTCAGTTCGCCAAGAATTCCAACAAGTTGACGCCGAAGTGGGAAGGCCCTTATCGGGTAAAATGAGTCACTAGGCCCGGCGCTGTCCGCCTTGAGACCGAAGATGGCTATCCGGTGAGCAACTCCTGGAACATAGAGCATCTTCGCAAGTTTTACCCATAAGGCGCGGTTGCCGTGATCCGCTCCGGCAACCACCTTTTGTACAAGTCTAGCCGCGGTTGCATGTAATCCTTTGTACAAAGCCGGGCGCAGACCCCGTGCATCAGTAAAGCTTATGTGCCCCGCACATCTTGTCATTTCATGCTTTCTATTTTCTTCCATGTATTATCTGACACCTTGTGCAGCACCTACCCCCGGTAAGCAATAACGAGCCCAAAGGCTCCATATCTGTATTTTCTCTTCCTCTTTTTTCTCAAGCAAAGGAAGATTCCCTCGCGCACAAGTTTGCCGGGGGGGAGGAGAAGATAGTGGTATGGACCAAGCGCCGTTCAAGAAAGTTTCGTCTTGCCGGGAAGCGAACGACACAAAAGCTAAGTTGCCAAAGTTTGAGCAATCAAAATTTTAAATTTTTTAAGTTATCTTCCTTGAACGACCGCACTTTATATGGAAAACCTGTGCACGGAGGAACCAACTCGTGGCTAGCCGCGCCCTTACTTTGTTTCGAGCACGCTCAACGACTTAAGTGTGCTACGACTAGTGTCGCGCTCTTACTTCGTTTTCGAGTTCGCTCAACAACTTAAGCGTGCTGTGAGTAGCTGCGACAAGGTTTCTTGTCGGTAACAGCACCGCCGGCAGGCTGCTGAAGTTCCGCACTCAGCGCTCGTGGCAAAGGTGCCTACACCGACAAGTTCCCAAAAAGCGTAAGGGCAAAAACATACAAAGCAAGGAAATCAAGTAAAGGAAATAACGTTGCAACCATTACCCAAAATAGAGTTATAATACAAAGATAGCTTGTCGCAGCTCTGATAGATTGTTCTCCTAACATGATAAACAGCGACAAGGAAAGAAGGAAGCGTGCAGGCCTAGTCCGCGCGGTCGCCCTCAACTCTCTTGATCCCGCCCACCTTGTCCACAATGGGTGCGACAAGGGTCTTGAGCGCTTCCTGATCAGCATCCGGCGGCAGGGACCTGAGGACGTTGGTGAGGTTGAGGCCTGGATGGCGGAAGGCCACCTTCATAAACACCTTCTGCAGGGCTCCCGCGCAGAGCCTGCGCGACTCGTCCGCCAGCTGCTTCGGGATCTTCTCCCGGAGTTGTTGGAGGGCCGTCGCCACGCCCCTGAAGAATAAAGTGAGCTTGGCGCTGGGGTCGAGGTTTTCGTCGGTGGAGTACCCGAGATACTCCACCCCCAGCTGCTCCAACTCCTTGTCGATATCTGCGGCGGCGTTGACGAGACCTTCTGTCCAGTGCTCGATGGTCGCCCTGAAGTTATTCTGGGTGATGGCGGCGCTCTCCAGCAATGCCTTCTCGGCCCTGATCTCCTCCTTCAGGGTCGCCTCCAGCTCCTTGGCGTCGTCCAGCATCTGGGTTAAGGTGGCCAGCTTCAGCTCGAGGTCGGCGTTGGAGTCCTTGGCGGCGGTGAGTTCCTTGCCCTTCTCGGCGAGGCGAACCTGCAGCTCCGAGTGGCTGTGGGCATCCTTCTCTCGCTCAAGCTTGAGCGCGGCAACCTCCTCGCCGCTCGTCTTGAGGTTGGCCTCCAGCTGCGCCACTCTCGCCTCCAACTCCTTCTTGGCGGTCTCGGCAGCTGCGGCGGCATCCTTTGCTTCCTGGAGAGCTCCGCCAAGAGATTGCTCGCGTGCGGCAAGTTCCTCCTCGTGACTGTCGAGGTTGACCTTCTGCTGCGCCAGCTCACCCTCCAGCGTGGACAGTTTCTCAGCGGCAAGCCGCTGCTGCTCCTCCACTTCAGCCTTCTCGAGGATGAAGGCCTGCCGCTCCCCGGCAAGTTGCTCCAGCTCCTCTACCAAGGACCGGAGAGCTGCTTGGTTGATAGCCCGGAGCTCCTCTGCACGCTTCTCGATATCAGCTCCCGCCTTCGCGGCAAGAGCCTCGCGGGACTCCAGCTTGGCCTGGCGAGCGCGGTAGAGCGACAGTAACTTACGCAATAGCCGCTCCTCCTCGGGCTCGCTGCTGCTGCTGCTTGGCGCGTCCACGAGTTTCAACCCGGCGGAGGCAAGCACCTCTCCGTCAAAGACCTCTCCCTCGACCGGCGCCCTGGACATGGATGCCCAAGGGAGCTGGATGAAGACGTCGTCGCCGGCCTTTAAGTAGGCGCCCGGCTCGGGCTCGTCGGAGCTGGGGGCTGCGGCAGCGGCGGAGGGCTCAGCGGCCGGTGTAGCGCCTGGCGCTCCTGCGGCCTCAGGGCCGTCAGTGCGATCGCCAGCCCCTTCGCCGGCTGCTGCGGCGGCAGCCTTGGCGGCCTCTGCGCCGGCGGGATCGTCTGCGCCGACCGTTTCTTCGGCAACGGCGGCGTCGCCAGAAACGACCTCCGTCTCCATTGGCTCAGCTACGGACGGGTCTGATGGAAGTAAAGGAAAGAAAAACAGTCAAGCAAATATCCAAAAAAAGAGGAATCTAAAGAAGAAAAGCCCAAGGGGAGTTTTTAAAGCAAAGAGATTACCTGCGCGGGCCGGCTCTTCGGTGAGGTTACTTGCCGGGGAGCTCTCCCTCGGCGGCGTGGTTGTAGCTCCCGCCGGCGGAGGGCCACTAGTGCTATCCCTCGCCGGAGAACTCGCCCTTGGCGGAGTGCTCTACCTTGGCGGGGTACTCGCCCTTGGCGGGGTGTTCTCCCTTGCCAGAGAGCTTCCCCTTGGCGGTGGTCGAAGCCTGCGGCATGTCGGGGGCGGTCTCCTGGCGCTCCTGGTGCTGCTGCTCTGCTCCTACACGGATCAACGAACAAGACGTCAGTAAAGAAGAAGCGGCCATGCGCGCCTAACAGCAGAATATGAACCACACTTACACTGGGGGCTGCGTTGGGGGCTGCTCTGAAGACCAGTTGCCGGGTCCGGCAAGCTTGTCTCGGGCGCACCCCCTGCCGTCGCGGCGGGCTCGTCCTCGATGACAATCACCGGGACCTTGGCTCTCTTCACCGCCCTCTGGGCCAAAGTTCTGGAAAGGAACAGGTTCAGAGTAAGGCAAAAGAGATGCAAGACAAAGAACAGCAAAAAAATCAAAGAAATACAAGAACGACAAAGACTTACTCTTCTTCTTGCTCGTCGGAGCTGAGCGCAGAGAAGTCGAAGTCTGGCTCACGCGTCCCGGCGCGAGGAGGCGGAGGAGTAGGTTCCCTTGGCCGCTTGGCGGGAGCAGGGATGGTGGTCTGAGAGGACCCCGCTCCGGCTGCCGCCGTGGCGTGGGGGGCGGCAGGAGCAGAAGCGGTGGTCCGAGAAGATCCCGCTCCAGCCGCCGCAGAGGCGCGAGGTGCTCCTGCAGCAGCCTTGCTTGCCGCGGTGGCGCATGTCGCGCGACGCGGCGGCTGTTGGCCCGTCTGTCGCTCCGTCACGTCCCCGGCCTTGCGGAGGCGCCTTCTCGGTGGAGCTGGAGGCTCTGCTGGTGGTGGCGAGCTACCTGAAGACGAGGAGGAGGAGGAGTCGATCTCCAGCGAGCCGCTCGTGTCCTCGACGGGCCCGCTCGATTCGACGCCCTGCTCGGCGGGCCCACTCGACCCGACGCCCTGCTCGGCGGGCTCACTTGTCTCGGCGACCTGCCCAGCAAGCTTCCCCGTTTTGAAAAACTCTTCTCGCTCGGCAAGGCTTGCCGCCTCCGCTGCCTCCGCCTCCTCCACGGTGAATCCAAACTCGCCCGCGGCCTCGGCTGCCGCCACCTCTTCCAGCCTGGTGGCGATGTACGCCATCTCCTTGTCGGTGGTGTCGCGGGTGAGGCCCTTCTTCTCATCGGCATGAATTGGCGTTTCTTCCAAGTTGTCGAAGAATGCCTGCACGGCCTCCTCAGTGGGCTCTTGCCAAGTTGGGTCAATCCCGTGGGAGTCGCACAGCGGCATCATTGCACGGATGCGGCTGAGCGACGAGTTATTGCACAGCGGAACTACGCCCCTCGGCAACGTGAACCATTCGGGATGGTCGGGGTCGTACTTGAACAACGCCTGGAGCATCGCGTTGAGCTCCAGGACAGTGAAGTTATAATTGAGGCCCGGGCGCAGCCTCATGATATCTGCCGCGTTCTCGAACTCCCAGGCGGGCCTCTTCCTCTCCTGCAGGGGGGCGATGCGGCGGCGGAGAAAGTCTACTCCAACTGCGCCTACAGTCAGCCCGGCAAGCCTGAGGCGAAGGATCCGGGCAGTGGCAATCTTCAATCTACTATCTTCTGGGGCCAAGTCGCTCCAGTCGTCGCCGCGTACTACTGGGGCTTGGCGCCGGGCGGTAAAGTGCTGCGGGTTATCCTCTACGATCCAACACCAATTGGCTCTCCACTCATCCCACTTGCCGCGGAGCTCTCCCAATAAGTAAGCTTCCTTCTTGTGGGTCCTAGAGATCCAAGAGATTCCGCCAGACAGAGGCTCTCCCCTCTCAACTCGGGGCGTGAAGTAGTGGCGGAAAAGAGCTACATTTGGGAAAACTCCGACAATGTTTTCGCACAGATGTGCGAAAACGGCCATGGTCAGAACGGCGTTGGGGTGAAGTGAAGGAGGTGGAACCCGTAGGTGTTCATGATGTCGCAGAAGAACTCGGAGAAGGGCGGGCAGAGCCCGCAGTAGAAGAACAGGGCGAAGAACGCATATCCGCCCGGGAACATTTCGCAAGCAATGGCTGGGAGTACCTTGGTGCGCGGATGCGCCCGTGTCTCCCTCGACCAGAAAAGGTAGAAGGCCTCCCTCAGCTCCTTCGCGTCAAGCTTGGGGGGGAAGACCGCCTTCCTCTTCCGCATCGCCACGAGCCGCAGCGCTTCGACCGACTTCTTAGTCTTCCCCTTCTCGCCTTTCGGAGCCATGGCGTGTCAAATCCCTAGTTTAGCACTTGCGTTAGGACTAGCTAGAGTGTGCATCATGTTTACTTATCAAAGAAACTTGAAATGGGACTGACAGAAACCCCAGCACCCCTCTTCTAACAACTAGGGTTTGATAAAATCTTTTCCAATGTACCCAAAATGCCCTTCAAAAATGTCCATCATTTCTGCCTTGGTCTTAAACCTCTGCCAAAAATGGTGCACAATTTTCTAGGACATCCAAGGTCTCTGGATTAAATCATATGGTATTTGTATTTGGGCATTTAAATGCTATAAAATATTTTAAATGCTCAAATAATCATAAACTATAATGTTCCATACTGTTCATATTATATACAGTGGGCATGACTAGTTTTATGAGTTATAAAAATGTTCTGGCATTTTTATTAATTAAACAAAGTTGCAAAAGAAATGAAACAGAAAAGAAATAGGAAAAAAGAAAGAGAGAGAGAACTTACCTTGAGCCCAGCACTGTTGTCGGCCGGCCCAGCCCACCAGCGCCGCTCCTGTCGCTTTCCACGTCGCGCCAGTAGGCAGCACGCGTGGCCACCGCGCGCCGGCACGCGCCCGGCCACCTCCAGCCTGCCTGCCTGCGTCCCCGACGGCCTGGACGCCTCCATGCGTCGCCACGCAGCTGCCCCGACCCCTCTCTCACTCCCCCTCATCCTCATTTCCTTCTCCTGGCTCTCCCCCTCTCACCACCGAGGCCGCCCGTCGCCGCCGTTCGTCGTTGCCGCACCTAGAGCCTCCCCCTCGTCCCGTGACCGTGTCCAGAAGGATCGCCGCGACGCCCTCTTCCTCCTCGCTGAGCCACGGATCGCCGGGAACCCTGCATCGCCTTCACGCCGTCGTCCCCAACCTCGGATCGCCGGAGCTCCTCGCCGTCGATTAAGGAGCTGCAGAGCGTCCCCGACCCCTCCTTCGAGCTCGCTAGCCCCGCTGTGAGCCCCTACTCCGAATCCCTTCCTCCTCCGTTTCGTTTGCGCCGCGTAGCTGTTGCTCCGCTGATCACCGAAACCCGCCGCCGCCGTGCTTGCCGCCGGCGATGCTCCGGTGACCATTTGGTCCCGGACGCACGTCCGTTTTGCTCGCCGCAGCACGTAGATGGTTTAGGTGTCACGCACGCATCGCCTAGGCCACCGCAGCCGCGTTTCCACACACGCCCGAACGCCGGCCGCCGCTGCCGAGCTCGTAGCCGTCGCCTCCGGCCACCACAGGCCCGGCGGCCACCACCACTCGACGCGCATCGGCGAGGGCACTCCAACGCGCCCAACCGCAGCTCGAACCGTGCCCTGTAGGTGATTTCCGAAGCTCGCCGGCGTCACTTCGCCGGCGAGTTAGACTCGTTTGACCGGGGGGTTGACCACCCCTGGGTCACTGACGTGTGGGCCACCCCTCCCCTAATTAGCTAGTTTAATTAAGAAAATGTTAACTAAATCAGTTAGTTAGGTTAGTCACTGACCAGTGGGCCCAGACCCCACTGACAGCTAATTAGTTCCTAGCTTAACACTAATTAACTTTGCTAATTAGCTATGACACTGACATGCCGGACCCACATGTCATGTTTGACCTGGATCAGCTTCTGTTGACCAGCTGATGTCAGCATGAGGTCATGCTGACGCAGTAAAGTGTTTCTAGAAATTAAAATAAATCTTAAATGATTTATGAATTTCAGAAAAATACTCAAAACTTATAAAAATCATATAAAATCAACCGTAGCTCAGATGGAAATAATTTGTATATGAAAAATGATCAGAAAAATCCAATCTTTCCAATGGCACTGGTTTCATGCATGTTTGAGCAAGTTAACCTTGCTGTATACATTAAAACATGATAATGCACTTAATTAAATAATAGTTTGAAATCCAATTTGAATCTTTGATTCAAATAGGCTCAAACCCTTCTGGTTATAGTTGCATTAGCCAAAACACATGCATCTTGCCATGTCATGAGCATGCATCATATTGTTGCATTTGTTTGTCTATTGATTGTATCGCCGGTATTCTTCGTGTTAGGTCCTGCTCCCGAGGATACTTCTGCGTATCCGGCTAAAGAGCAGTACCCGACAACCACTCTGTCAGGCAAGCAATCATTGATCATTCCGATACAAACCCATCTTCTCGCTCCTGCTCTCTTTTACTGCATTAAGGCAACATCGTGTGAACTGCTACTTGCTGCGGTAGTTGAACCCTATTCCCTTGCATGACCTGTCATTGCCACAGTAAATAGTTGTAACCCACTAGCATGTGTAGGAGTTGATTGAGCCATGTGATGTGTGATCCACCATGCTACTTGCTTATGTTGCTTGCTATGCTTAGAGTTGTGTCTGGTCTGGTTCATCTGGGTGATGGATTAGAGTGAAACAATCATATCGATAAAGAGAAAGAAGTGTGGAACACGTTTGGTTAAGGTATCGATGAAAGGCCATGTAGGAGTACGTGGTGGATTGTTTCATTGGAACCGTACATAGGACCCGAGATCTGTATGTGTGGTTCAAGTTCCAGTTACTACCATGCATTGGGCCCGAAACCAATGGACCCTCTCGGCTTATTAATTACCCTCGATCTCTGTCCGGGAGTTGCAACTAGTTTCTGGTGTTTACAGTTTACTGGAGGTCGTGCACAGCGCTGACCCTCGGGGTGGGTTGTGATGCGACAGGTACGTGGCACGGTGTACCGATTGCCCGTTTGGTGACTCGGGAACCCTGTACACATCGTTTGGGGCCGTGAGCGACACCCCGGCCGGATCTCCCCACGGATGGAACCCAAATAGGCGATAAACCTGGACGAGAGACTTGAGTAGTTAGTCAGGTCGTGGCCGACACCCTCGCTGGGCTTCCGCTTGAAGGTTGCCGAGTACATGTCGAGTAAACGGCGATAAGTGGTGAAAGCGTGTGTGAAGAGGTACACCCCTGCAGGGTTATCAATCTATTCGAATAGCCGTTGTTCGCGGTACGGACTACTTGGTTACTCTTACAGGTCATAGACAAGTTGATGGATACTACTAAAAGCCTCAAGATAAGTGTGAGTGCCGTGGATGGCCCTTCCGTAGGATGACGGAAGAGGATCCTCGGTAGTGTATTGTTGTGGTGAGTAGAGGACTTGTGTTCGTAATAACATCTTGCAATCCGTTGAGAGTTGTAGTATAGGTTAGCCAAGAGTCAAAGATGGCTTTCTGCTATGAACTCCACTACCCCCTTTGATAATGTTGCACGTATGATAGGTTCTGTGGTAAGACTTGCTGAGTACCTTTGTACTCATGTTTGCTTAATAACTGTTGCAGAGGAGAACCCTGCCCCTGCTGATGGGTTCTACATAGACATTGACGTCGACGAGTAGCTTGACACCCAGACGGAGATCTGGAGCTTGTGAAGGGCCTTGTAGATAGTCAGGCTACACCAAGCCTATTTTATTTTCTAAGTTGTCTGTACTCAGACATGTAGCTTCCGCTTGTGCTTGTATGAATGTATGACATGAGTGTTGGGTCATGTGACCCCTACCTGTATGGATATGTTATGTATGGCTCTTGGAGCCTCTTTAATAAAGTACTTTGTGTCATAGAGTTCTGTTGTGATGCAATGTTGTATTTGCACATATTGAGCATATTGTGTGTATGGTTGAAATGCTTGGTATGTGTGGGATCCGACACCTAGTTGTTTTCCTTTGGTAGCCTACCTTACAGGGAAATGCCTCCTAGTGATTCCAATGAGCCTTGGTAGCTTGCTACTGCTCGGAACACGTAGGCTGGCCGGCATGTGTCCTTCTTCGTTCCTGTGTCTGTCCCTTAGGGGAAATGTCACGCGTTGTTCCTTTAAGTCCATGTAGCTTGCTACGACTTGGGTTCATACGTTGATGACCGACACGTTCGTTGCTGGGTCATGGATGCCTGTCTCTGTAATTTAGTGCCACTTTTGGTTTATAACTAGCCATGTCAGCTCGGGTTCTCTATCATATGGATGCTAGCGACACTGTCATATACGTGTGCCAAAATGCGCAAACGGTCCCGGACCAGGTAAGGTGGCACCCGTGGGGTTACCGTGCGTGAGGCCGCAAAGTGATATGACGTGTTACAGCTAGATCGGTGTGACTTAGGATCGGGGTCCTAACAGCGTTGGCATCAGAGCTGGACTTCCTGTAGGTTTCTCAAGCCAAACTGGTCAATGTTGAGTCTAGAAAAATTCTTAGTTATATGTAGGGGAATTGATTGTGGAAGGGAACGTAAGGCTCTTTTTACTCCTTTACCTTATGCCCTTCTGATCTGAGTCAGTCTATTCTTTCTACGTGGATTTAGGACTAGGCCTCTCATCCTTACTAGGTTCACGTGTTACTAATCCGTAGACTCTTAGGATTGTTGGTTTCAAGCCCCAGTTCAGTTTCTATCCTTTTAGTATGATAATTGTTGGACCCGGAACCTTGATATGGAACTGTTGAGTGGTTATGCTATCATTTGTATGATGTCTCTAATCTTGGTTTGAGCATTTACAGTTGTTATGCTGCCCGATTTCTTCCAGAAACACTAATGCCTTTGCATTATTTCGTGTTTCAGATGTCTGGCCGCACCCCTCACCAAGTGGTTCGTTTGACTCGGTGCATTAATGTGCCCGGTCACACGGCCATGCTAGTCCGTGTGCTGACTGAGACCGGTTATCGCTGGTATCCTGAGTACACCGTGGAGGAACAGTACCGGGATTTCAATCAGCGTTAGTATTTCTGCACAGTCCGGATATACCCCTCATATCCCGGAGCTAACGACCCCATCCATTGGTCTTATGGACTCGGGGTTACCATCGAGATGGCAGTGCAGGATGCCGCCTATTCGATGATGACCATTCTCCGGGCTAGGCATGCCCTGTTGCTGAACACTGAGTTCTGTTACATGCCAGCCTCACTTCCCGGAGAGGAAGGCTATTACACTGGTTTGTATACTGATGCTGCTCATGAAGAGCCACTGCTTCAGACTACTGTTCAGATGTTGGAGGATAGGGACCGTGAGGTCCATGCCCTCCGAATGGAGCTGTATAACACTCGAGCCGCCCACTGGACTACTTTGACACGGCTTGCACCTGCTGTGCACGCCGGATATTTGGACATGCGGGATTTGTACCCCGTGCGGACTCGTCTGCCTGATCGCATGGATTGGCGTCACGTTGGGGGTATTACACCTCCACGTGGGCGTCGGTTACCACCAGCATCGGGACCGAGGCCACATCCATGTCCCTATGGTCCACAGCCTTCGAGTGCTCGCGAGTTTCAAGATCCGTCTGTTCCACTTCCAGGCTACGGTGGTAATCTTTACGAAGATTACTACGGGAATGTCTGAGCTAGACCGTGGTAGTAGTAGTATTGTAGTAGTTGTATTCCCACAGTCCTGCGCGTCTTGTGGAATATGACTTAGTGTGTACTGAGTTCCGGAGGTGTAGTTAAATAATGTATAGGAGCTTGGAATGCCTCTGATGGGATGTATCGTCTTTCACCGCAGTTGTACTTTAGCCTTGGCTTGTACAAAACTATGTATGGTGTGTATGACCACTGGTGTATATATAGCAGTTTCTATATTACCATGTCGTACGGATGAACATCTCTGCTTTCCGTGTCATCCATTACATTCTGCACTCCTATGTCAAATTTTGCCATCCTTGTCTAAACCGTTGTTTTGCTTCTTTAGGATGGTCAACACTCGCAACACTCCTGCTGCTCAGGAGCAGGGTGAGGCTAGCGGGGCTAGAGATGGGAATCTACCCCAGCCACCCTCCTTGGCTGAAGTTATGCTCGAAGCAGAACGGAACAAGAGAGAGACCAACCGTCTGCTGGAACGCATAGAGCAGAACACTGGGTTCCGCCAGAGGAATGACGTGGTGTCGATCACTGACTTTATCAAGATGTGCTCACCGAAGTTCCATCACTCCACTGAACCTCTGGATGCGGATGACTGGCTACGTAGTATCACCCACAAGCTACACTCTGCCCGTGTGGCCGAAGCTGACAAGGTTACCTATGCCGCCTACCATCTTGAGGGCCCTGCCAGTCTTTGGTGGGAAAACTTTGAAGCTATGCGTCCTGCTGGCCAAATCACTATTTGGGTTAAGTTCAGTGAGGCATTCCGTGAACATCACATTCCGGAAGGTCTCATGGATCGCAAGCGGGAGGAATTCTGCAATTTCACCCAGGGCCGGTTAACTGTAGGTGGTTATAGTCGCGAGTTTGGCAACTTGGCACGCTATGTAGCTGAGGAAGTATCCACCGATGCCAAGAAGCAGGCAAGGTTCCGCAAGGGACTCAGCCCTCAACTCCGCCGAGATCTACGTCTGCACGAGTGCACTTCCTTCCAGAAGTTGGTAAACAAGGCTATCAGTGCTGAAACGGGCCAGACCGACTTCGAGGCCACACGCAAGCATACTCGAGACTTTGGTTCCTCATCCGGCTCTGGCTCTCACAAGCTCCGTGTGTGGGTTCCTAACACTGCTCTGCCACCCAAGTACACACCGAGGCCATCCTATGAGGCGCCTCGCCCAACTCAACAGTATGCACCTGCTAAGACCTATGGAGGACCACCTTCCAACTTTGCTCCACGCACTGGCACTGTGACTTGCTTCAAGTGTGGAGAACCGGGACACTACATGCGTGAGTGTCCTCAGAACCAACCAGGAAAACCCTTTGGCCGTGGTAAGCCAATCGGCAAGGTGAATTATGTCAAGCCAATCCCCACTGCACGTGGTCATGTTAACTATGTCTCTGCTGAGGAAGCTTATGAGGATCCTAACGTCGTCCTTGGTACGCTTCCCGTTAACTGCCATCCGGCATCTGTTATTTTCGATACTGGAGCATCCCATTCGTTCATATCTGAGAGCTATGCTCGAATGCACAACATGACTTTTTGTGACATGCCTACTTCCATGGTTATTCAAACTCCTGGTTCAAAGTGGCAAACCTCTAGGGTAAGCCATGGAAATGAAATCCTTGTCGATAGACTTGTTTTCCTAGCATCTCTAATCGCTCTCAAGTCCTCGGATATAAACATCATTTTGGGTATGGATTGGATGACAACTCATTACGCCAAGATTGATTGCTATACTAGGACCGTTCAACTTACACACCCATTCGGCAAGATAGTCAATGTCTTGACCCGAATGGCTGAGCATCAGCTCTACTCTCTTAATGCCAGCCCTCTACCAGAACTCAAAGATATCCCGGTAGTCCGTAACTTTCCGGATGTTTTTCCAGAAGAACTGCCAGGAATTCCACCTGACAGAGATGTCGAGTTCGTGATAGATCTTATTCCAGGAACTGTCCCAATCTCTAGGAGACCTTATAAGATGGCACCACTAGAATTAGCTGAGCTTAAGAAACAACTCGATGAGTCCTTGCAAAAAGGTTTCATCCGTCCTAGTTCTTCCCCTTGGGCTTGTCCCGTCCTCTTCGTCAAGAAGAAGGATGGAACGGAGCGGATGGTTGTAGATTACCGACCTGTCAATCTAGTCACCATAAAGAACAAGTATCCGCTCCCCAGGATCAACGACCTGTATGATCAGCTTGCTGGATCCTCAGTCTTCTCTAAGATGGATTTGAGGTTGGGTTACCATCAAATCAAAATCAAGAACAGGGACATTCCTAAAACGGCTTTTGTTACTCGTTATGGCCAATATGAGTACACCGTCATCTCCTTCGGGTTAACCAATGCCCCAGCCACCTTCTCCCGGCTAATGAATTCTATATTCATGGAGTACTTAGATAAATTCGTCGTGGTATACCTCGATGATATACTCATCTATTCCAAGAACAAGGAAGATCATGCCGAGCATTTAAGGCTGGTATTGACGAAACTTCGAGAGCACCGCCTTTATGCCAAATTCTCTAAATGTGAATTTTGGTTGCCGGAAGTAACCTATCTAGGTCATGTGATCTCTGGCAAGGGTATTGCTGTCAATCCCGAGCGAGTTCAAGCCGTCCTTGATTGGACTCCCCCTGAATCGGTCAAGCAAGTTAGGAGTTTTCTTGGCTTAGCGAGCTATTGCTGACGCTTCATCGAGAATTTCTCCAAGGTTGCTAAACCTCTAACTAAGCTCCTCAAAAAGGATAAAAAGTTTGAGTGGAGCCCACAATGCGAGTCCAGTTTTCAGGAACTGAAAAGACGCCTGACATCTGCACCCGTACTGGTACCACCAGACTTTTCCAAAGATTTTATAATTTACTGCGACGCCTCGCGACAAGGACTAGGTTGCATACTCATGCAAGATCGTCAAGTGATTGCATACGCATCTCGACAGTTGCGTCCACATGAGGATAACTATCCTACTCATGATCTAGAGCTTGCAGCTGTAGTCCATGCACTCAAAACATGGCGACATTACCTCCTTGGTAATCGCTGTGAAATCTTCACTGATCATCAAAGTTTGAAGTACATCTTCACCCAACCGGAACTAAATCTCAGGCAAAGACGTTGGGTTGAGTTGCTCACAGATTATGATTTAGGAATCACTTACACCCCTGGGAAGGCCAATGTCATGGCTGATGCACTAAGTCGTAAGTCTTATTGTAACAACTTGATGTTACAACAAGGACAACCACTTCTCCACGAGGAATTTCGTAAGCTTAACCTGCACATTGTTCCTCAAGGATTCATTTCCACCTTGGTGGCGTAACCTACCCGTACGGATCAGGTCATCAAAGCACAGAAGGTTGACCCGGGAATTTCCCGTATTAAGAGGAACATCAAGAAAGGAGTCACGGGATGTTTCTCAATTGATGATCAAGGAGTTGTATTCTTTAGCAACCGTTTAGTGGTTCCTAAAGTACGAAACCTGAGACGTCTGATCCTTAAGGAGGCTCATGAATCTCCTCTCACAATTCATCCTGGTAGTACCAAAATGTATCAGGACCTACGTCAGAGATTCTGGTGGACTAGGATGAAGAGAGAAATCGCTCAATTCATTGCTAACTGCGACGTTTGTCGTCGAGTCAAAGCAGAGCATCAACGGCCTGCTGGCACCCTTCAACCTTTAGCTATTCCTGAATGGAAATGGGACAAGGTCGGTATGGACTTCATTACCGGGTTTCCCAGGACCAGGAAAGGGAATAATGCTATCTTCGTCGTTATCGACCGCCTCTCTAAAGTAGCTCATTTCCTGCCTGTTCGAGAGAGTATTACCGCTAGCCAGTTAGCAGACTTGTATGTCTCTCGGATAGTATCACTTCATGGTGTGCCGTTGGAGATTAACTCGGACAGTGGAAGTCTTTTCACTTCACGATTTTGGGAAAGTTTCCAGAATGCTATGGGAACTCATCTCTCTTTCAGTACTGCCTTCCATCCCCAGTCAAGTGGTCAAGTGGAACGAGTCAATCAAATTCTGGAAGACATGCTTCGAGCCTCTGTCATCTCTTTCGGTATGGATTGGGAGAAGTGTCTTCCATTTGCCGAATTCGCTTATAACAATAGTTATCAAGCCAGCCTGGGTAAAGCCCCCTTCGAAGTTCTATATGGACGAAGGTGTCGAACACCTCTTAACTGGTCAGAAACCGGGGAAAGACAATTCTTTGGCCCGGATATGATCCAGGAAGCAGAAGAGCAAGTTCGCATCGTTCGTGGGAAATTGAAAACAGCCCAGTCTCGCCAGAAGAGCCAATATGATAGTCATCATAAGGCTGTGACTTTTGAAGTCGGCGATAAGGCTTACCTTCGGGTTACTCCTCTTAAGGGAACCCATCGCTTCGGTATCAAAGGCAAATTGGCCCCTCGTTACATCGGTCCTTTTCGCATTCTTGCCAAACGAGGAGAAGTTGCCTACCAACTGGAACTACCTCCGCACCTATCCAGAGTTCATGATGTGTTCCACGTTTCTCAACTCAGGCGTTGCTTCTCGGATCCTATCCGCGGAGTGGACCACGAAATGCTTGATCTCCAGGACAATCTCACATATCGAGAATACCCCGTTCGTATTCTTGATCAAACCGAGCGCACCACTCGACGCCACAATATCAAGTTTCTCAAGGTTCAATGGTCACATCATTCCGAGAGTGAAGCTACTTGGGAAAGGGAGGATCGTCTTCGACTTGAGTACCCCACCCTCTTTCCGGAGGAACCCGAATCTCGGGACGCGATTCTTTTAAGTGGGGGAGAGTTGTCACATCCCTAGTTTAGCACTTGCATTAGGACTAGCTAGAGTGTGCATCATGTTTACTTATCAAAGAAACTTGAAATGGGAATGACAGAAACCCCAGCACCCCTCTTCTAACAACTAGGGTTTGATAAAATCTTTTCCAATGTACCCAAAATGCCCTTCAAAAATGTCCATCATTTCTGCCTTGGTCTTTAACCTCTGCCAAAAATGGTGCACAATTTTCTAGGACATCCAAGGTCTCTGGATTAAATCATATGGTATTTGTATTCGGGCATTTAAATGCTATAAAATATTTTAAATGCTCAAATAATCATAAACTATAATGTTCCATACTTTTCATATTATATACAGTGGGCATGACTAGTTTTATGAGTTATAAAAATGTTCTGGCATTTTTATTAATTAAACAAAGTTGCAAAAGAAATGAAACAGAAAAGAAATAGGAAAAAAGAAAGAGAGAGAGAACTTACCTTGAGCACAACACTGTTGCAGGCCGGCCCAGCCCACCAACGCCGCTCCTGTCGCCTTCCACCTCGCGCCAGTGGGCAGCGCGCGTGGCCACCGCGCGCCGGCACGCGCCCGGCCACCTCCAGCCTGCCTGCCTGTGTCCCCGACGGCCTGGACGCCTCCATGCGTCGCCACGCAGCTGCCCCGACCCCTCTCTCACTCCCCCTCGTCCTCATCTCCTTCTCCTGGCTCTCCCCCTCTCACCACCGAGGCCGCCCGTCGCCGCCGTTCGTCGTTGCCGCACCTAGAGCCTCCCACTCGTTGTGACGCCCGAAGACCGACGTCCCGGAAGATCCCAGAAGATTCCAGAAGATTCCAGATGTTCCGGGTTCTCCCGTGTGTTTCTTTTGTGCTTGTGTTATTTTTTTTGCATTGCATCATGTCATCATGCCATCATGTCATATTTCTTTTGCATCTCAACTTAAATAAATTGTGTGGACCTTCGATCCATTTAAATTGAGGGAAGTGTGTCTTCTCTTTATAACATACCCTCCTAATAGTATGGAGCTATTATAAATAAGTATTCCAACTGTTTGGATATTCACCAACACACACTTGCATATCTTCCCTATCTTGTTGGAACCATTTTTGTTGAGTTGGTAATATTCCATAAAGCCTTACAAAAATGTTCCATCATTTATTTCTTCTTCATGGCCTCCTTTCTTATTTTTTTTGACTCTCACTATTTGCTTATTTCTGCTAAGAAATATATGAAGAGGAGCTTCAGCCAACCGCCCCGGCCCATTCTTTCCTTTGGCCCAAGGCCCAGCCGCCTCCTATCCCAGCAGCCCAGCCGGCCTGCTATGCCCATCAGCCACCAGCCAGCTTGGGCCTCCACCAGTCCCTCGCAGCCCGTTCCACTTCCTAACCCTAGAGTCCCGCACCGATCGCTCCTCTCCCTCTCATCCCGCACCTCGCCGCCAGCGCTCGCTCTCACCCCTCGATCTTCCCCAGCGCGGCGACCCTGCCTCTCCTCCGCGCTAGCGCCTCCCTCCTCGTCCAGGGTGCCTTCCCCTCCAGGCCTCTGCCCTGCGCCGATCCGAGCGCCCCCCCCCC